>CM039439.1:16464689-17064689 GCA_022379115.2 Bauhinia variegata | reverse complement strand
CGTCCATTTTGGTCTTTCTTCGTTTTTGGTCTTTCTTTGTTTTCAGTAGCTCCGAAGTTGACCGAAGCCAAATGTCAAGCATAGATTGATGTAATATGACACAATAAACCATGTCGAGAAGTTTGAGACCAACAAAGAGAGATTTAGTCCAAGAATCATCCAAGTTGACCAAGTTCGTCCATTTTGGTCTTTCTTCGTTTTGAGTAGCTCCGAAGTTGACCGAAGCCAAATGTCAAGCATAGATTGATGTAATATGACACAATAAACCATGTTGAGAAGTTTGAGACCAACGAAGGAGATTTAGTCCAAGAATCATCCAAGTTGACCAAGTTCGTCCATTTTGGTCTTTCTTCGTTTTGAGTAGCTCCGAAGTTGACCGAAGCCAAATGTCAAGCATAGATTGATGTAATATGACACAATAAACCATGTTGAGAAGTTTGAGACCAACGAAGAGAGATTTAGTCCAAGAATCATCCAAGTTGACCAAGTTCGTCCATTTTGGTCTTTCTTCGTTTTGAGTAACTCCGAAGTTGACCGAAGCCAAATGTCAAGCATAGATTGATGTAATATGACACAATAAACCATGTTGAGAAGTTTGAGACCAACGAAGAAGATTTAGTCAAAGAATCATCCAAGTTGACCAAGTTCGTCCATTTTGGTCTTTCTTCGGTTTGAGTAACTCCGAAGTTGACCGAAGCCAAATGTCAAGCATAGATTGATGTAATATGACACAATAAACCATGTTGAGAAGTTTGAGACCAACGAAGAGAGATTTAGTCCAAGAATCATCCAAGTTGACCAAGTTCGTCCATTTTGGTCTTTCTTTATTTTAGTAGCTCCGAATTGACCGAAGCCAAATGTCAAGCATAGATTGATGTAATATGACACAATAAACCATGTTGAGAAGTTTGAGACCAACGAAGAGAGATTTAGTCCAAGAATCATCCAAGTTGACCAAGTTCGTCCATTTTGGTCTTTCTTCGTTTTGAGTAGCTCCGAAGTTGACAAAAGCCAAATGTCAAGCATAGATTGATGTAATATGACACAATAAACCATGTCGAGAAGTTTGAGACCAACAAAGAGAGATTTAGTCCAAGAATCATCCAAGTTGACCAAGTTCGTCCATTTTGGTCTTTCTTCGTTTTGTGTAGCTCTGAAGTTGACCGAAACAAATGTCAAGCATAGATTGATGTAATATGACACAATAAACCATGCCGAGAAGTTTGAGACCAAGGAAGAGAGATTTAGTCCAAGAATCATCCAAGTTGACCAAGTTCATCCATTTTGGTCTTTCTTCGTTTTATGGTCTTTCTTTGTTTTCAGTAGCTCCGAAGTTGACCAAAGCCAAATGTCAAGCATAGATTGATGTAATATGACACAATAAACCATGTCGAAAGTTTGAGACCAACAAAGAGAGATTTAGTCCAAGAATCATCCAAGTTGACCAAGTTCGTCCATTTTGGTCTTTCTTCGTTTTGAGTAGCTCCGAAGTTGACCGAAGCCAAATGTCAAGCATAGATTGATGTAATATGACACAATAAACCATGTGGAGAAGTTTGAGACCAACGAAGGAAGATTTAGTCCAAGAATCATCCAAGTTGACCAAGTTCGTCCATTTTGGTCTTTCTTCGTTTTGAGTAACTCCGAAGTTGACCGAAGCCAAATGTCAAGCATAGATTGATGTAATATGAAAAATAAACCATGTGGAGAAGTTTGAGACCAACGAAGAGATTTAGTCCAAGAATCATCCAAGTTGACCAAGTTCGTCCATTTTGGTCTTTCTTTATTTTAGTAGCTCCGAATTGACCGAAGCCAAATGTCAAGCATAGATTGATGTAATATGACACAATAAACCATGTTGAGAAGTTTGAGACCAACGAAGAAGATTTAGTCAAAGAATCATCCAAGTTGACCAAGTTCGTCCATTTTGGTCTTTCTTCGTTTTGAGTAACTCCGAAGTTGACCGAAGCCAAATGTCAAGCATAGATTGATGTAATATGACACAATAAACCATGTTGAGAAGTTTGAGACCAACGAAGGAGATTTAGTCCAAGAATCATCCAAGTTGACCAAGTTCGTCCATTTTGGTCTTTCTTCGTTTTGAGTAACTCCGAAGTTGACCAAGCCAAATGTCAAGCATAGATTGATGTAATATGACAAATAAACCATGTTGAGAAGTTTGAGACCAACGAAGAAGATTTAGTCCAAGAATCATCCAAGTTGACCAAGTTCGTCCATTTTGGTCTTTCTTTATTTTAGTAGCTTCGAATTGACCGAAGCCAAATGTCAAGCATAGATTGATGTAATATGACACAATAAACCATGTGGAGAAGTTTGAGACCAACGAAGGAAGATTTAGTCAAAGAATCATCCAAGTTGACCAAGTTCGTCCATTTTGGTCTTTCTTCGGTTTGAGTAACTCCGAAGTTGACCGAAGCCAAATGTCAAGCATAGATTGATGTAATATGACACAATAAACCATGTTGAGAAGTTTGAGACCAACGAAGAAGATTTAGTCCAAGAATCATCCAAGTTGACCAAGTTCGTCCATTTTGGTCTTTCTTCGTTTTGAGTAACTCCGAAGTTGACCAAAGCCAAATGTCAAGCATAGATTGATGTAATATGAAAATAAACCATGTTGAGAAGTTTGAGACCAACGAAGGAAGATTTAGTCCAAGAATCATCCAAGTTGACCAAGTTCGTCCATTTTGGTCTTTCTTTATTTTAGTAGCTCCGAATCTGACCGAAGCCAAATGTCAAGCATAGATTGATGTAATATAACATAATAAACCATGTGGAGAAGTTTGAGACCAAGGAAGAGAGATTTAGTCCAAGAATCATCCAAGTTGACCAAGTTCGTCCATTTTGGTCTTTCTTCGTTTTGAGTAGCTCTGAAGTTGACCGAAGCCAAATGTCAAGCATAGATTGATGTAATATGACACAATAAACCATGTTGAGAAGTTTGAGACCAACGAAGGAAGATTTAGTCAAAGAATCATCCAAGTTGACCAAGTTCGTCCATTTTGGTCTTTCTTCGGTTTGAGTAACTCCGAAGTTGGCCGAAGCCAAATGTCAAGCATAGATTGATGTAATATGACACAATAAACCATGTTGAGAAGTTTGAGACCAACGAAGGAAGATTTAGTCAAAGAATCATCCAAATTGACCAAGTTCGTCTATTTTGGTCTTTCTTCGTTTTGAGTAACTCCGAAGTTGGCCGAAGCCAAATGTCAAGCATAGATTGATGTAATATGAAAAATAAACCATGTTGAGAAGTTTGAGACCAACGAAGGAAGATTTAGTCCAAGAATCATCCAAGTTGACCAAGTTCGTCCATTTTGGTGTTTCTTTATTTTGAGTAGCTTCGAAGTTGACCGAAGCCAAATGTCAAGCATAGATTGATGTAATATGACACAATAAACCATGTTGAGAAGTTTGAGACCAAGGAAGAGAGATTTAGTCCAAGAATCATCCAAGTTGACCAAGTTCGTCCATTTTGGCCTTTCTTCGTTTTGAGTAGCTCTTAAGCTGACCGAAGCTAAATGTCAAGCATAGATTGATGTAATATGACACAATAAACCATGTTGAGAAGTTTGAGACCAACGAAGGAAGATTTAGTCCAAGAATCATCCAAATTGACCAAGTTCGTCCATTTTGGTCTTTCTTCGTTTTGAGTAACTCCGAAGTTGACCGAAGCCAAATGTCAAGCATAGATTGATGTAATATGAAAAATAAACCATGTTGAGAAGTTTGAGACCAACGAAGGAAGATTTAGGCCAAGAATCATCCAAGTTGACCAAGTTCGTCCATTTTGGTCTTTCTTTATTTTGAGTAGCTTCGAAGTTGACCGAAGCGAAATGTCAAGCATAGATTGATGTAATATGACACAATAAACCATGTGGAGAAGTTTGAGACCAAGGAAGAGAGATTTAGTGCAAGAATCATCCAAGTTGGCCAAGTTCGTCCATTTTGGTCTTTCTTCGTTTTGAGTAACTCTTAAGCTGACCGAAGCCAATTGTCAAGCATAGATTGATGTAATATGACACAATAAACCATGTTGAGAAGTTTGAGACCAACGAAGGAAGATTTAGTCCAAGAATCATCCAAGTTGACCAAGTTCGTCCATTTTGGTCTTTCTTCGTTTTGACTAAGTCCGAAGCTGACCGAAGCCAAATGTCAAGCATAGATTGATGTAATATGAAAAATAAACCATGTTGAGAAGTTTGAGACCAACGAAGGAATCTTTAGTCTAAGAATCATCCAAGTTGACCAAGTTCGTCCATTTTGGTCTTTCTTTATTTTGAGTAGCTCCGAAGTTGACTGAAGCCAAATGTCAAGCATAGATTGATGTAATATGACATAATAAACCATGTGGAGAAGTTTGAGACCAAGGAGGAGAGATTTAGTCCAAGAATCATCCAAGTTGACCAAGTTCGTCCATGTTGGTCTTTCTTCGTTTTGTGGTCTTTCTTTGTTTTGAGTAGCTCCGAAGTTTACCGAACCCAAATGTCAAGCATAGATTGATGTAATATGAAACAATAAACCATATGCAGAAGTTTGAGACCAAGGAAGAGAGATTTAGTCCAGAATCATCCAAGTTGACCAAGTTCGTCCATTTTGGTCTTTCTTCATTTTGAGTAGCTCCGAACTTGACCGAAGCCAAATGTCAAGCATAGATTGATGTAATATGACACAATAAACCATGTCGAGAAGTTTGAGACCAACAAAGAGAGATTTAGTCCAAGAATCATCCAAGTTCACCAAGTTCGTCCATTTTTGTCTTTCTTCGTTTTGAGTAGCTCTGTAGTTGACCGAAGCCAAATGTCAAGCATAGATTGATGTAATATGACACAATAAACCATGTGGAGAAGTTTGAGACCAAGGAAGAGAGATTTAGTCCAAGAATCATCCAAGTTAACCAAGTTCGTCCATGTTGGTCTTTCTTCGTTTTGTGGTCTTTCTTTGTTTTGAGCAGCTCCAAAGTTTACCGAACCCAAATGTCAAGCATAGATTGATGTAATATGACACAATAAACCATGTGGAGAAATTTGAGACCGAGGAAGAGAGATTTACTCCAAGAATCATCCAAGTTGACCAAGTTCGTCCATTTTGGTCTTTCTTCGTTTTGAGTAGCTCCGAAGCTGACCGAAGCCAAATGTCAAGCATAGATTGATGTAATATGACACAATAAACCATGTTGAGAAGTTTGAGACCAACAAAGAAAGATTTAGTCCAAGAATCATCCAAGTTGACTAAGTTCGTCCATTTTGGTCTTTCTTCGTTTTGTGGTCTTTCTTTGTTTTGAGCAGCTCCGAAGTTTAGCGAAGCTAAATGTCAAGCATAGATTGATGTAATATGACACAATAAACCATGTGGAGAAATTTGAGACCAAGGAAGGGAGATTTAGTCCAAGAATCATGTAAGTTGACCACGTTCGTCCATTTTGAGGAGCTCCGAATTTGACCGAAGCCAAATGTTAAGCATAGATTGATGTAATATAACACAATAAACCATGTGGAGAAGTTTGAGACCAAGGAAGAGAGATTTAGTCCAAGAATCATCCAAGTTGACCAAGTTCGTCCATTTTGGTCTTTCTTCGTTTTGTGGTCTTTCTTTGTTTGAGTAGCTCCGAAGTTTACCGAACCCAAATGTCAAGCATAGATTGATGTAATATGAAACAATAAACCATATGCAGAAGTTTGAGACCAAGGAAGAGAGATTTAGTCCAAGAATCATCCAAGTTGACCAAGTTCGTCCATTTTGGTATTTCTTCGTTTTGTGGTCTTTCTTTGTTTTGAGTAGCTCCGAAGTTTACCGAACCCAAATGTCAAGCATAGATTGATGTAATATGAAACAATAAACCATGTGGAGAAGTTTGAGACCAAGGCAGAGATATTTAGTCCAAGAATCATCCAAGTTGACCAAGTTCGTCCATTTTGGTCTTTCTTCGTTTTGTGGTCTTTCTTTGTTTTGAGCAGCTCCAAAGTTTACCGAACCCAAATGTCAAGCATAGATTGATGTAATATGACACAATAAACCATGTGGAGAAATTTGAGACCAAGGAAGAGAGATTTAGTCCAAGAATCATCCAAGTTGACCAAGTTCATCCATTTTGGTCTTTCTTCGTTTTGAGTAGCTCCGAAGGTGACCGAAGCCAAATGTCAAGCATAGATTGATGTAATATGACACAATAAATCATGTTGAGAATTTTGAGACCAACAAAGAAAGATTTAGTCCAAGAATCATCCAAGTTGACCAAGTTCGTCCATTTTGGTCTTTCTTCGTTCTGTGGTCTTTCTTTGTTTTGAGCAGCTCCGAAGTTTAGCGAAGCTAAATGTCAAGCATAGATTGATGTAATATGACACAATAAACCATGTGGAGAAATTTGAGACCAGGGAAGAGAGATTTAGTCCAAGAATCATGTAAGTTGACCACGTTCGTCCATTTTGAGGAGCTCCGAAGTGGACCGAAGCCAAATGTTAAGCATAGATTGATGTAATATGACACAATAAACCATATGCAAAAGTTTGAGACCAAGGAAGAGAGATTTAGTCCAGGAATCATCCAAGTTGACCAAGTTAGTCCATTTTGGTCTTTCTTCGTTTTGAGTAGCTCCGAAGTTGACCGAAGCCAAATGTCAAGCATAGATTGATGTAATATGACACAATAAAACCATGTGGAGAAGTTTGAGACCAAGGAAGAGAGATTTAGTCCAAGAATCATCCAAGTTGACCAAGTTCGTCTATTTTGGTCTTTCTTTATTTTGAGTAGCTTCGAAGTTGACCGAAGCGAAATGTCAAGCATAGATTGATGTAATATGACACAATAAACCATGTGGAGAAGTTTGAGACCAAGGAAGAGAGATTTAGTCCAAGAATCATCCAAGTTGACCAAGTTCGTACATTTTGGTCTTTCTTCGTTTTGTGGTCTTTCTTTGTTTTGAGCAGCTCCAAAGTTTACCGAACCCAAATGTCAAGCATAGATTGATGTAATATGACACAATAAACCATGTGGAGAAATTTGAGACCAAGGAAGAGAGATTTAGTCCAAGAATCATCCAAGTTGACCAAGTTCGTCCATTTTGGTCTTTCTTCGTTTTGAGTAACTCCGAAGCTGACCAAAGCCAAATGTCAAGCATAGATTGATGTAATATGACACAATAAACCATGTTGAGAAGTTTGAGACCAACGAAGGAAGATTTAGTCCAAGAATCATCCAAGTTGACCAAGTTCGTCCATTTTGGTCTTTCTTTATTTTAGTAGCTCCGAATTGACCGAAGCCAAATGTCAAGCATAGATTGATGTAATATGACACAATAAACCATGTTGAGAAGTTTGAGACCAACGAAGGAAGATTTAGTCAAAGAATCATCCAAGTTGACGAAGTTCGTCTATTTTGGTCTTTCTTCTGTTTGAGTAACTCCGAAGTTGGCCGAAGCCAAATGTCAAGCATAGATTGATGTAATATGACACAATAAACCATGTTCAGAAGTTTGAGACCAACGAAGGAAGATTTAGTCGAAGAATCATCCAAGTTGACCAAGTTCGTCTATTTTGGTCTTTCTTCGTTTTGAGTAGCTCCGAAGTTGACCGAAGCCAAATGTCAAGCATAGATTGATGTAATATGACACAATAAACCATGTCGAGAAGTTTGAGACCAACAAAGAGAGATTTAGTCCAAGAATCATCCAAGTTCACCAAGTTCGTCCATTTTGGTCTTTCTTCGTTTTGAGTAGCTCCGAAGTTGACCGAAGCCAAATGTCAAGCATAGATTGATGTAATATGACACAATAAACCATGTGGAGAAGTTTGAGACCAAGGAAGAGAGATTTAGTCCAAGAATCATCCAAGTTGACCAAGTTCGTCCATTTTGGTCTTTCTTTGATTTGAGTAGCTCTGAAGTGGACCGAAGCCAAATGTCAAGCATAGATTGATGTAATATGACAGAATTAACCATGTGGAGAAGTTTGAGACCAAGGAAGGGAGATTTAGTCCAAGAATCATCCAAGTTGACCAAGTTCATCCATTTTGGTCTTTCTTCGTTTTGAGTAGCTCTGAAGTGGACCGAAGCAAATGTCAAGCATAGATTGATGTAATATGACACAATAAACCATACCGAGAAGTTTGAGACCAAGGAAGAGAGATTTAGTCCAAGAATCATCGAAGTTGACCAAGTTCGTCCATTTTGGTCTTTCTTCGTTTTGAGTAGCTCCGAAGTTGACCGAAGCCAAATGTCAAGCATAGATTGATGTAATATGACACAATAAAACCATGTGGAGAAGTTTGAGACCAAGGAAGAGAGATTTAGTCCAAGAATCATCCAAGTTGACCAAGTTCGTCTATTTTGGTCTTTCTTTATTTTGAGTAGCTTCGAAGTTGACCGAAGCGAAATGTCAAGCATAGATTGATGTAATATGACACAATAAACCATGTGGAGAAGTTTGAGACCAAGGAAGAGAGATTTAGTGCAAGAATCATCCAAGTTAGCCAAGTTCGTCCATTTTGGTCTTTCTTCGTTTTGAGTAACTCTTAAGCTGACCGAAGCCAATTGTCAAGCATAGATTGATGTAATATGAAAAATAAACCATGTTGAGAAGTTTGAGACCAACGAAGGAAGATTTAGTCCAAGAATCATCCAAGTTGACCAAGTTCGTCCATTTTGGTCTTTCTTTATTTTAGTAGCTCCGAATCTGACCGAAGCCAAATGTCAAGCATAGATTGATGTAATATGACACAATAAACCATGTTGAGAAGTTTGAGACCAACGAAGGAAGATTTAGTCAAAGAATCATCCAAGTTGACGAATTTCGTCTATTTTGGTCTTTCTTCTGTTTGAGTAACTCCGAAGTTGGCCGAAGCCAAATGTCAAGCATAGATTGATGTAATATGACACAATAAACCATGTTGAGAAGTTTGAGACCAACGAAGGAAGATTTAGTCCAAGAATCATCCAAGTTGACCAAGTTCGTCTATTTTGGTCTTTCTTCGTTTTAAGTAGCTCCGAAGTTGACCGAAGCCAAATGTCAAGCATAGATTGATGTAATATGACACAATAAATCATGTCGAGAAGTTTTAGACCAAAAAGAGAGATTTAGTCCAAGAATCATCCAAGTTCACCAAGTTCGTCCATTTTGGTCTTTCTTCGTTTTGAGTAGCTCCGAAGCTGACCGAAGCCAAATGTCAAGCATAGATTGATGTAATATGACACAATAAACCATGTGGAGAAGTTTGAGACCAAGGCAGAGAGATTTAGTCCAAGAATCATCCAAGTTGACCAAGTTCGTCGATTTTGGTCTTTCTTTGATTTGAGTAGCTCTGAAGTGGACCGAAGCCAAATGTCAAGCATAGATTGATGTAATATGACAGAATAAACCATGTGGAGAAGTTTGAGACCAAGGAAGGGAGATTTAGTCCAAGAATCATCCAAGTTGACCAAGTTCGTCCATTTTGGTCTTTCTTCGTTTTGAGTAGCTCTGAAGTGGACCGAAGCTTGTCAAGCATAGATTGATGTAATATGACACAATAAACCATACCGAGAAGTTTGAGACCAAGGAAGAGAGATTTAGTCCAAGAATCATCCAAGTTGACCAAGTTCGTCCATTTTGGTCTTTCTTCGTTTTGTGGTCTTTCTTTGTATTGAGTAGCTGACCGAAGCCAAATGTCAAGCATAAATTGATGTAATATGACACAATAAACCATGTGGACAAGTTTGAGACCAAGGAAGAGAGATTTAGTCCAAGAATCATCTAAGTTGACCAAGTTCGTCCATTTTGGTCTTTCTTCATTTTGAGTAGCTCCGAAGCTGACCTAAGCCAAATGTCAAGCATAGATTGATGTAATATGATACAATAAATCATGTTGAGAAGTTTGAGACCAACGAAGGAAGATTTAGTCCAAGAATCATCCAAGTTGGCCAAGTTCGTCCATTTTGGTCTTTCTTCGTTTTGTGATCTTTCTTTGTTTTGAGTAGCTCCGAAGTTGACCGAAGCGAAATGTCAAGCATAGATTGATGTAATATCACACAATAAACCATGTGGAGAAGTTTGAGACCAAGGAAGAGAGATTTAGTCCAAGAATCATCCAAGTTGACCAAGTTCATCCATTTTGGTCTTTCTTCGTTTTGAGTAGCTCCGAAGCTGACCGAAGCCAATGTCAAGCATAGATTGATGTAATATGACACAATAAACCATGTTGAGAAGTTTGAGACCAACGAAGGAAGATTTAGTCCAAGAATCATCTAAGTTGACCAAGTTCGTCCATTTTGGTCTTTCTTCGTTTTGAGTAGCTCCGAAGCTGACCGAAGCCAAATGTCAAGCATAGATTGATGTAATATGACACAATAAACTATGTGGAGAAATTTGAGACCAAGGAAGAGAGATTTAGTCCAAGAATCATGTAAGTTGACCACGTTCGTCCATTTTGAGTAGCTCCGAAGTTGACCGAAGCCAAATGTCAAGCATAGATTGATGTAATATGACACAATAAACCATATGCAAAAGTTTGTGACCAAGGAAGAGAGATTTAGTCCAAGAATCATCCAAGTTCACCAAGTTCGTCCATTTTGGTCTTTCTTCGTTTTGACAAGCTCCGAAGCTGACCGAAGCCAATTGTCAAGCATAGATTGATGTAATATGACACAATAAACCATGTTGAGAAGTTTGAGACCAACGAAGGAAGATTTAGTCCAAGAATCATCCAACTTGACCAAGTTCATCCATTTTGGTCTTTGTTCGTTTTGAGTACCTCTGAAGTGGACCGAAGCTTATGTCAAGCATAGATTGATGTAATATGACATAATAAACCATGCCGAGAAGTTTGAGACCAAGGAAGAGAGATTTAGTCCAATAATCATCCAAGTTGACCAAGTTCGTCCATTTTGGTCTATCTTTGTTTTGAGTATCTCTGAAGTGGACCGAAGCTTATGTCAAGCATAGATTGATGAAATATGAGATAATAAACCATGCCGAGAAGTTTGAGACCAAGGAAGAGAGATTTTGTGCAAGAATCATCCAAGTTGACCAAGTTCGTCCATTTTGGTCTTTCTTCGTTTTGAGTAGCTCCGAAGCCAACCGAAGCCAAATGTCAAGCATAGATTGATGTAATATGACACAATAAATCATGTTGTGAAGTTTGAGACCAACGAAGAGAGATTTAGTCCAATAATCATCCAAGTTGACCAAGTTCGTCCATTTAGGTCTTTCTTCATTTTGAGTATCTCTGAAGTGGACCAAAGCTTATGTCAAGCATAGATTGATGTAATATGACATAATAAACCATGCCGAGAAGTTTGAGACCAAGGAAGAGAGATTTTGTGCAAGAATCATCCAAGTTGACCAAGTTCGTCCATTTTGGTCTTTCTTCGTTTTGAGTAGCTCCGAAGCTGACCGAAGCCAAATGTCAAGCATAGATTGATGTAATATGACACAATAAACCATGTTGAGAAGTTTGAGACCAATGAAGGAAGATTTAGTCTAAGAATCATCCAAGTTCGTCCATTTTTGTCTTTCTTCGTTTTGAGTAGCTCTGAAGTGGACCGAAGCTTATGTCAAGCATAGATTGATGTAATATGACATAATAAACCATACCGAGAAGTTTGAGACCAAGGAAGAGAGATTTAGTCCAAGAATCATCCAGGTTGACCAAGTTCGTCCATTTTGGTTTTTCTTCGTTTTGTGTAGCTCCGAAGTTGACCGAAGCCAAATGTCAAGCATAGATTGATGTAATATGACACAATAAATCATGTTGAGAAGTTTGAGACCAACGAAGATATATTTAGTCCAAGAATCATCCAAGTTGACTAAGTTCGTCCATTTTGGTATATCTTCGTTTTGAGTAGCTCCGAAGTTGACCGAAGCCAAATGTCAAGCATAGATTGATGTAATATGACACAATAAACCATGTGGAGAAGTTTGAGACCAAGGAAGAGAGATTTAGTCTAAGAATCATCCAAGTTTACCAAGTTCGTCCATTTTGGTCTTTCTTCGTTTTGAGTAGCTCCGAAGCTGACCGAAGCCAAATGTCAAGCATAGATTGATGTAATATGACACAATAAATCATGTGGAGAAGTTTGAGACTGACGAAGGAAGATTTAGTCCAAGAATCATCCAAGTTGGCCAAGTTCGTCCATTCTGGTCTTTCTTCGTTTTGTGATCATTCTTTGTTTTGAGTAGCTCCGAAGTTGACCGAAGCCTAATGTCAACCATAGATTGATGTAATATGACACAATAAACCATGTGGAGAAGTTTGAGATCAAGAAAGAGAGATTTAGTCCAAGAATCATCCAAGTTGACCAAGTTCGTCCATTTTGGTCTTTCTTCGTTTTGAGTAGCTCCGATGTTGACCGAAGCCAAATGTCAAGCATAGATTGATGTAATATGACACAATAAATCATGTGGAGAAGTTTGAGACTGACGAAGGAAGATTTAGTCCAAGAATCATCCAAGTTGGCCAAGTTCGTCCATTCTGGTCTTTCTTCGTTTTGTGATCATTCTTTGTTTTGAGTAGCTCCGAAGTTGACCGAAGCCTAATGTCAACCATAGATTGATGTAATATGACACAATAAACCATGTGGAGAAGTTTGAGATCAAGAAAGAGAGATTTAGTCCAAGAATCATCCAAGTTGACCAAGTTCGTCCATTTAGGTCTATCTTTGTTTTGAGTATCTCTGAAGTGGACCGAAGCTTATGTCAAGCATAGATTGATGAAATATGAGATAATAAACCATGCCGAGAAGTTTGAGACCAAGGAAGAGAGATTTTGTGCAAGAATCATCCAAGTTGACCAAGTTCGTCCATTTTGGTCTTTCTTCGTTTTGAGTAGCTCCGAAGCCAACCGAAGCCAAATGTCAAGCATAGATTGATGTAATATGACACAATAAATCATGTTGTGAAGTTTGAGACCAACGAAGAGAGATTTAGTCCAATAATCATCCAAGTTGACCAAGTTCGTCCATTTAGGTCTTTCTTCATTTTGAGTATCTCTGAAGTGGACCAAAGCTTATGTCAAGCATAGATTGATGTAATATGACATAATAAACCATGCCGAGAAGTTTGAGACCAAGGAAGAGAGATTTTGTGCAAGAATCATCCAAGTTGACCAAGTTCGTCCATTTTGGTCTTTCTTCGTTTTGAGTAGCTCCGAAGCTGACCGAAGCCAAATGTCAAGCATAGATTGATGTAATATGACACAATAAACCATGTTGAGAAGTTTGAGACCAATGAAGGAAGATTTAGTCTAAGAATCATCCAAGTTCGTCCATTTTTGTCTTTCTTCGTTTTGAGTAGCTCTGAAGTGGACCGAAGCTTATGTCAAGCATAGATTGATGTAATATGACATAATAAACCATACCGAGAAGTTTGAGACCAAGGAAGAGAGATTTAGTCCAAGAATCATCCAGGTTGACCAAGTTCGTCCATTTTGGTTTTTCTTCGTTTTGTGTAGCTCCGAAGTTGACCGAAGCCAAATGTCAAGCATAGATTGATGTAATATGACACAATAAATCATGTTGAGAAGTTTGAGACCAACGAAGATATATTTAGTCCAAGAATCATCCAAGTTGACTAAGTTCGTCCATTTTGGTATATCTTCGTTTTGAGTAGCTCCGAAGTTGACCGAAGCCAAATGTCAAGCATACATTGATGTAATATGACACAATAAACCATGTGGAGAAGTTTGAGACCAAGGAAGAGAGATTTAGTCTAAGAATCGTCCAAGTTTACCAAGTTCGTCCATTTTGGTCTTTCTTCGTTTTGAGTAGCTCCGAAGCTGACCGAAGCCAAATGTCAAGCATAGATTGATGTAATATGACACAATAAATCATGTGGAGAAGTTTGAGACTGACGAAGGAAGATTTAGTCCAAGAATCATCCAAGTTGGCCAAGTTCGTCCATTCTGGTCTTTCTTCGTTTTGTGATCATTCTTTGTTTTGAGTAGCTCCGAAGTTGACCGAAGCCTAATGTCAACCATAGATTGATGTAATATGACACAATAAACCATGTGGAGAAGTTTGAGATCAAGAAAGAGAGATTTAGTCCAAGAATCATCCAAGTTGACCAAGTTCGTCCATTTTGGTCTTTCTTCGTTTTGAGTAGCTCCGATGTTGACCGAAGCCAAATGTCAAGCATAGATTGATGTAATATGACACAATAAATCATGTTGAGAAGTTTGAGACCAACGAAGATATATTTAGTCCAAGAATCATCCAAGTTGACCAAGTTCGTCCATTTTGGTCTTTCTTCGTTTTGAATAGCTCCGAAGTTGACCGAAGCCAAATGTCAAGCATACATTGATGTAATATGACACAATAAACCATGTGGAGAAGTTTGAGACCAAGGAAGAGAGATTTAGTCTAAGAATCGTCCAAGTTTACCAAGTTCGTCCATTTTGGTCTTTCTTCGTTTTGAGTAGCTCCGAAGCTGACCGAAGCCTAATGTCAAGCATAGATTGATGTAATATGACACAATAAATCATGTGGAGAAGTTTGAGACCAAGGAAGAGAGATTTAGTCTAAGAATCATCCAAGTTGACTAAGTTCGTCCATTTTGGTATATCTTCGTTTTGAGTAGCTCCGAAGTTGACCGAAGCCAAATGTCAAGCATACATTGATGTAATATGACACAATAAACCATGTGGAGAAGTTTGAGACCAAGGAAGAGAGATATAGTCCAAGAATCATCCAATTTGACCAAGTTCGTCCATTTTGGTCTTTCTTCGTTTTGAGTAGCTCCGATGTTGACCGAAGTCAAATGTCAGGCATAGATTGATGTAATATGACACAATAAATCATGTGGAGAAGTTTGAGACCAAGGAAGAGAGATTTAGTCCAAGAATCATCCAAGTTGACCAAGTTCGTCCATTTTAGTCTTTCATCGTTTTGAGTAGCTCCGAAGTTGACCGAAGCCAAATGTCAACCATAGATTGATATAATATCACACAATAAACCATGTCAAGAGGTTTTAGACCAACAAAAAGAGATTTAGTCCAAGAATCATCCAAGTTCACCAAGTCCATCCATTTTGGTCTTTCTTCGTTTTGAGTAGCTCCGATGTTGACCGAAGTCAAATGCCAGCATAGATTGATGTAATAGGATACAATAAATCATGTGGAGAAGTTTGAGACCAAGGAAGAGAGATTTAGTCCAAGAATCATCCAAGTTGACCAAGTTCGTCCATTTTGGTCTTTCATCGTTTTGAGTAGCTCCGAAGTTGACCGAAGCCAAATGTCAAGCATAGATTGATATAATATCACACAATAAACCATGTCAAGAGGTTTTAGACCAACAAAAAGAGATTTAGTCCAAGAATCATCCAAGTTCACCAAGTTCATCCATTTTAGTCTTTTTCGTTTTGAGTAGCTCTGAAGTTGACCGAAGCCAGATGTCAAGCATAGATTGATGTAATATGATACAATAAATCATGTGGAGAAGTTTGAGACCAAGGAAGAGAGATTTAGTCCAAGAATCATCCAATTTGACCAAGTTCGTCCATTTTGGTCTTTCTTCGTTTTGAGTAGCTCCGATGTTGACCGAAGTCAAATGTCAGGCATAGATTGATGTAATATGATACAATAAATCATGTGGAGAAGTTTGAGACCAAGGAAGAGAGATTTAGTCCAAGAATCATCCAAGTTCGTCCATTTTGGTCTTTCATCGTTTTGAGTAGCTCCGAAGTTGACCGAAGCCAAATGTCAAGCATAGATTAATATAATATCACACAATAAACCTTGTAAAGAGGTTTTAGACCAACAAAAAGAGATTTAGTCCAAGAATCATCCAAGTTCACCAAGTTCATCCATTTTGGTCTTTCTTCGTTTTAAGTGGCTCTGAAGTTGACCGAAGCCAGATGTCAAGCATAGATTGATGTAATATGACACCATAAACCATGTGGAGAAGTTTGAGACCAAGGAAGAGAGATTTAGTCCAAGAATCATCCAAGTTCACCAAGTTCGTCCATTCTGGTCTTTCTTCGTTTTGAGTAGCTCCGAAGTTGACCGAAGCCAGATGTCAAGCATAGATTGATGTAATATGACACTATAAACCATGCCGAGAAGTTTCAGACCAAGGAAGAGAGATTTAGTCCAAGAATCATCCAATTTGACCAAGTTCGTCCATTTTGGCCTTTCTTCGTTTTGAGTAGCTCCGATGTTGACCGAAGTCAAATGTCAGGCATAGATTGATGTAATATGACACAATAAATCATGTGGAGAAGTTTGAGTCCAAGGAAGAGAGATTTAGTCCAAGAATCATCCAAGTTGACCAAGTTCGTCCATTTTGGTCTTTCATCGTTTTGAGTAGCTCCGAAGTTGACCGAAGCCAAATGTCAAGCATAGATTGATATAATATCACACAATAAACCATGTCAAGAGGTTTTAGACCAACAAAAAGAGATTTAGTCCAAGAATCATCCAAGTTCACCAAGTTCATCCATTTTGGTCTTTCTTCGTTTTGAGTAGCTCTTAAGTTGACCGAAGCCAGATGTCAAGCAAAGATTGATGTAATATGACACAATAAACCATGTGGAGAAGTTTGAGACCAAGGAAGAGAGATTTAGTCCAAGAATCATGTAAGTTGACCAAGTTCGTCCATTTTGAGTAGCTCCGATGTTGACCGAAGCCAAATGTCAAGCATAGATTGATGTAATATGACACAATAAACCATGTGCAAAAGTTTGAGACCAAGTAAGAGAGATTTAGTCTAAGAATCATGTAAGTTGACCAAGTTCGTCCATTTTGAGTAGCTCCGAAGTTGACTCAAGCCAAATGTCAAGCATAGATTGATGTAATATGACACAATAAACCATGTGGAGAAATTTGAGACCAAGGAAGAGAGATTTAGTCCAAGAATCATCCAAGTTGGCCAAGTTCGTCCATTTTGGTCTTTCTTCATTTTGAGTAGCTCCGATGTTGACCGAAGTCAAATGTCAGGCATAGATTGATGTAATATGACACTATAAATCATGTGGAGAAGTTTGAGACCAAGGAAGAGAGATTTAGTCCAAGAATCATCCAAGTTCACCAAGTTCGTCCATTCTGGTCTTTCTTCGTTTTGAGTAGCTCCGAAGTTGACCGAAGCCAGATGTCAAGCATAGATTGATGTAATATGACACTATAAACCATGCCGAGAAGTTTCAGACCAAGGAAGAGAGATTTAGTCCAAGAATCATCCAATTTGACCAAGTTCGTCCATTTTGGCCTTTCTTTGTTTTGAGTAGCTCCGATGTTGACCGAAGTCAAATGTCAGGCATAGATTGATGTAATATGACACAAAAAACCATGCCGAGAAGTTTGAGACCAAGGAAGAGAGATTTAGTCCAAGAATCATCCAATTTGACCAAGTTCGTCCATTTTGGACTTTCTTCGTTTTGAGTAGCTCCGATGTTGACCGATGTCAAATGTCAGGCATAGATTGATGTAATATGATACAATAAATCATTTGGAGAAGTTTGAGACCAAGGAAGAGAGATTTAGTCCAAGAATCATCCAATTTGACCAAGTTCGTCCATTTTGGTCTTTCTTCGTTTTGAGTAGCTCCGATGTTGACCGAGGTCAAATGTCAGGCATAGATTGATGTAATATGATACAATAAATCATGTGGAGAAGTTTGAGACCAAGGAAGAGAGATTTAGTCCAAGAATCATCCAAGTTCGTCCATTTTGGTCTTTCATCGTTTTGAGTAGCTCCGAAGTTGACCGAAGCCAAATGTCAAGCATATATTGATATAATATCACACAATAAACCTTGTAAAGAGGTTTTAGACCAACAAAAAGAGATTTAGTCCAAGAATCATCCAAGTTCACCAAGTTCATCCATTTTGGTCTTTCTTCGTTTTAAGTGGCTCTGAAGTTGACCGAAGCCAGATGTCAAGCATAGATTGATGTAATATGACACCATAAACCATGCCGAGAAGTTTCAGACCAAGGAAGAGAGATTTAGTCCAAGAATCATCCAATTTGACCAAGTTCGTCCATTTTGGCCTTTCTTCGTTTTGAGTAGCTCCGATGTTGACCGAAGTCAAATGTCAGGCATAGATTGATGTAATATGACACAATAAATCATGTGGAGAAGTTTGAGACCAAGGAAGAGAGATTTAGTCCAAGAATCATCCAAGTTCGTCCATTTTGGTCTTTCATCGTTTTGAGTAGCTCCGAAGTTGACCGAAGCCAAATGTCAAGCATAGATTGATATAATATCACACAATAAACCATATCAAGAGGTTTAAGACCAACAAAAAGAGATTTAGTCCAAGAATCATCCAAGTTCACCAAGTTCATCCATTTTGGTCTTTCTTCGTTTTGAGTAGCTCTTAAGTTGACCGAAGCCAGATGTCAAGCAAAGATTGATGTAATATGACACAATAAACCATGTGGAGAAGTTTGAGACCAAGGAAGAGAGATTTAGTCCAAGAATCATGTAAGTTGACCAAGTTCGTCCATTTTGAGTAGCTCCGATGTTGACCGAAGCCAAATGTCAAGCATAGATTAATGTAATATGACACAATAAACCATGTGCAAAAGTTTGAGACCAAGGAAGAGAGATTTAGTCTAAGAATCATGTAAGTTGACCAAGTTCGTCCATTTTGAGTAGCTCCGAAGTTGACTCAAGCCAAATGTCAAGCATAGATTGATGTAATATGACACAATAAACCATGTGGAGAAATTTGAGACCAAGGAAGAGAGATTTAGTCCAAGAATCATCCAAGTTGGCCAAGTTCGTCCATTTTGGTCTTTCTTCATTTTGAGTAGCTCCGATGTTGACCGAAGTCAAATGTCAGGCATAGATTGATGTAATATGACACTATAAATCATGTGGAGAAGTTTGAGACCAAGGAAGAGAGATTTAGTCCAAGAATCATCCAAGTTGACCAAGTTCGTCCATTTTGGTCTTTCATCGTTTTGTGGTCTTTCTTTGTTTTGAGCAGCTCCGAAGTTTACCGATGCCAAATGTCAAGCATAGATTGATATAATATCACACAATAAACCATGTCAAGAGGTTTTAGACTAACAAAAAGAGATTTAGTCTAAGAATCATCCAAGTTGACCAAGTTCGTCCATTTTGGTATATCTTCGTTTTGAGTAGCTCTGAAGTGGACCGAAGCTTATGTCAAGCATAGATTGATGTAATATGACATAATAAACCATGCCGAGAAGTTTGAGACCAAGGAAGAGAGATTTAGTCCAATAATCATCCAAGTTGACTAAGTTCGTCCATTTTGGTCTTTCTTCGTTTTGAGTAGCTCCGAAGTTGACCGAAGCCAAATGTCAAGCATAGATTGATGTAATATGATACAATAAATCATGTTGAGAAGTTTGAGACCAAAGAAGAGAGATTTAGTCCGAGAATCATCCAAGTTTACGAAGTTCGTCCATTTTGGTGTTTCTTTGTTTTGAGTAGCTCCGAAGATGACCGAAGCCATATGTGAAGCATATATTGATGTAATATGATACAATAAACCATGTAGAGAAATTTGAGACCAAGGAAGAGAGATTTAGTCCAAGAATCATGTAAGTTGACCAAGTTCGTCCATTTTGAGTAGCTCCGAAGTTGACTGAAGCCAAATGTCAAGCATAGATTGATGTAATATGACACAATAAACCATGTGGAGAAATTTGAGACCAAGGAAGAGAGATTTAGTCGAAGAATCATCCAAGTTGGCCAAGTTCGTCCATTTTGGTCTTTCTTTGTTTTGAGTAGCTCCGAAGTTGATCGAAGCCATATGTCAAGCATAGATTGATGTAATATGACACAATACACCATGTGGAGATGTTTGCGACCAAGGAAGAGAGATTTATTCCAAGAATTATCCAAGTTGACTAAGTTCGTCCATTTTGGTCTTTCTTCGTTTCGTGGTCTTTCTTCGTTTTAAGTAGCACCGAAGTTGACTGAAGCCAAATGTCAAGCATAGATTGATGTAATATGACACAATCAACCATGTGGAGAAATTTGAGACGAAGGAAGAGAGATTTAGTCCAAGAATCATGCAAGTTGACCAAGTTCGTTTATTTTGGGTAGCTCCGAAGTTGACCGAAGCCAAATGTCAAGCATAGATTGATGTAATATGACACAATAAACCATGTGGAGAAGTTTGAGACCAAGGAAGAGAGATTTAGTCCAAGAATCATGTAAGTTGACCAAGTTCGTCCATTTTGAGTGGCTCTGAAGTTGACCGAAGCCAAATGTCAAGCATAGATTGATGTAATATGACACAATAAACCATGTGGAGAAGTTTGAGACCAACGAACAGAGATTTAGTTGAAGAATCATCCAAGTTGACCAAGTTCGTCCATTTGGTCTTTCTTTGTTTTGACTAGCTCCGAAGTTGATCGAAGCCACATGTCAAGCATAGATTGATGTAATATGACACAATACACCATGTGGAGAAGTTTGCGACCAAGGAAGAGAGATTAATTCCAAGAATTATCCAAGTTGACTAAGTTCGTCCATTTTGGTCTTTCTTCGTTTTGTGGTCTTTCTTCGTTTTAAGTAGATCCGAAGTTGACTGAAGCCAAATGTCAAGCATAGATTGATGTAATATGACACAATAAACCATGTGGAGAAATTTGAGACCAAGGAAGAGAGATTTAGTCCAAGAATCGTCCAAGTTGACCAAGCTCGTCCATTTTGGTCTTTCTTTGTTTTGATTAGCACCGAAGTTGATCGAAGCCACATGTCAAGCATAGATTGATGTAATATGACACAATACACCATGTGGAGATGTTTGCAACCAAGGAAGAGAGATTTATTCCAAGAATCATTTAAGTTGACCAAGTTCATCCATTTTGAGTAGCTCCGAAGTTGACCGAAGCTAAATGTTAAGCATAGATTGATGTAATATGACACAGTAAACCATGTCGAGAAGTTTGAGACCAACGAAGATAGATTTGGTCCAAGAATCATCCAAGTTGACCAAGTTCGTCCATTTTGGTCTTTCTTCATTTTGAGTAGCTCCAAAGTTGACCGAAGCCGGATGTCAAGCATAAATTGATGTAATATGACACAATAAATCATGTGGAGAAGTTTGAGACCAAGGAAGAGAGATTTAGTCTAAGAATCATCCTACTTGACTAAGTTCGTCCATTTTGGTCTTTCTTCGTTTTGTGGTCTTTCTTTGTTTTGAGTAGCTCCGAAGTTTACCGAAGCCACATGTCAAGCCTAGATTGATGTAATATGACACAATACACCATGTGGAGAAGTTTGCGACCAAGGAAGAGAGATTTATTCCAAGAATTTTCCAAGTTTACTAAGTTCGTCCATTTTGGCCTTTCTTCGTTTTGTGGTTTTTATTCGTTATAAGTAGCTCTTAAGTTGACTGACGCCAAATGTCAAGCATAGATTGATGTAATATGACACAATAAACCATGTCGAGAAGTTTGAGACCAACGAAAAGAGATTTAGTCCAAGAATAATGTAAGTTGACCAAGTTCATCCATTTTGAGTAGCTCCGAAGTTAACCGAAGCCAAATGTCAAGCATAGATTGATGTAATATGACACAATAAACCATGTGAAGAAGTTTGAGACCAAGGAAGAGAGATTTAGTCCAAGAATCATGCAAGTTGACCAAGTTCGTTTATTTTGAGTAGCTCCGAAGTTGACCGAAGCCAAATGTCAAGCATAGATTGATGTAATATGACACAATAAACCATGTGGAGAAGTTTGAGACCAAGGAAGAGAGATTTAGTCCAAGAATCATGTAAGTTGACCAAGTTCATCCATTTTGAGTAGCTGTGAAGTTAACCGAAGCCAAATGTCAAGCATAGATTGATGTAATATGACAAAATAAACCATGTCGAAAAGTTTGAGACCAACGAAGAGAGATTTAGTCCAAGAATCATCCAAGTTCACCAAGTTCGTCCATTTTGGTCTTTCTTTGTTTTGAGTAGCTCTTAAGTTGATCGAAGCCAAATCTCAAGCATAGATTGATGTAATATGACACAATGCACCATGTGGAGAACTTTGCGACCAAGGAAGAGAGATTTATTCCATGAATTTTCCAAGTTGACTAAGTTCGTCCATTTTGGTCTTTCTTCGTTTTGTGGTCTTTCTTCGTTTTAAGTATCTTCGAAGTTGACTGAAGCGAAATGTCCAGCATAGATTGATGTAATATGACACAATAAACCATGTCGAGACGGTTGAGACCAAGGAAGAGAGATTTAGTCCAAGAATCATCCAAGTTGACCTAGTTCGTCCATTTTGGTCTTTCTTCGTTTTGAGTAGCTCCGAAGTTGACCGAAGCCAAATGTCAAGCATAGATTGATGTAATATGACACAATAAACCATGTCGAGAAGTTTGAGACCAACGAAGAGAGATTTAGTCTAAGAATCATCTATGTTGACCAAGTTCGTCCATTTTGGTCTTTCTTCGTTTTGAGTAACTCCGAAATTGACCGAAGCCAGATGTCAAGCATAAATTGATGTAATATGACACAATAAATCATGTGGAGATGTTTGAGACCAAGGAAGAGAGATTTAGTCCAAGAATCATCCAAGTTGACTAAGTACGTCCAATTTGGTCTTTCTTCGTTTTGTGGTCTTTCTTTGTTTTGAATAGCTCTGAAGTTTACCTATGCCAAATGTCAAGCATAGATAGATGTAATATGACACAATAAACTATGTTGAGAAGTTTGAGACCAACGAAGAGAGATTTATTCTAAGAATTATCCAAGTTGACTAAGTTCGTCCATTTTGGTCTTTCTTCGTTTTGTGTTCTTTCTTCGTTTTAAGTAGCTCCGAAGTTGACTGAAGCCAAATGTCAAGCATATATTGATGTAATATGACACAATAAACCATGTGGAGAAATTTGAGACCAAGGAAGAGAGATTTAGTCTAAGAATTATCCAAGTTGACTAAGTTCGGCCATTTTGGTCTTTCTTCGTTTTGTGTTCTTTCTTCGTTTTAAGTAGCTCCGAAGTTGACTGAAGCCAAATGTCAAGCATAGATTGATGTAATATGACACAATAAACCATGTGGAGAAATTTGAGACCAAGGAAGAGAGATTTAGTCTAAGAATCATGTAAGTTGGCCAAGTTCGTCCATTTTGAGTAGCTCCGAAGTTGACCGAAGCCAAATGTCAAGCATAGATTGATGTAATATGACACAATAAACCATGGGGAGAAGTTTGCGACCAAGGAAGAGAGATTTATTCCAAGAATTATCCAAGTTGACTAAGTTCATCCATTTTGGTCTTTCTTCGTTTTGTGTTCTTTCTTCGTTCTAAGTAGCTCCGAAGTTGACTGAAGCCAAATGTCAAACATAGATTAATGTAATATGACACAATAAACCATGTGGAGAAATTTGAGACCAAGGAAGAGAGATTTAGTCCAAGAATCATCCAAGTTGACCAAGTTCGTCCATTTTGGTCTTTCTTTGTTTTGAGTTGCTCCGAAGTGGATCGAAGCCACATGTCAAGCATAGATTGAATTAATATGACACAATACACCATGTGGAGAAGTTTGCGACCAAGGAAGAGAGATTTAGTCCAAGAATCATCCAAGTTGACCAAGTTCGTCCATTTTGGTCTTTCTTCATTTTGAGTAGCTCCGAAGTTGACCGAAGCCACATGTCAAGCAAAGGTTGATGTAATATGACACAATACACCATGTGGAGATGTTTGCGACCAAGGAAGAGAGATTTATAAAAAGAATTATCCAAGTTGACTAAGTTCGTCCATTTTGGTCTTTCTTCATTTTGAGTAGCTCCGAAGTTGACCGAAGCCAAATGTCAAGCATAAATTGATGTAATATGACACAATAAATCATGTGGAGAAGTTTGAGACAAAGGAAGAGAGATTTAGTCCAAGAATCATCCAAGTTGACTAAGTTCATCCATTTTGGTCTTTCTTCGTTTTGTGTTCTTTCTTCGTTCTAAGTAGCTCCGAAGTTGACTGAAGCCAAATGTCAAACATAGATTAATGTAATATGACACAATAAACCATGTGGAGAAATTTGAGACCAAGGAAGAGAGATTTAGTCCAAGAATCATCCAAGTTGACCAAGTTCGTCCATTTTGGTCTTTCTTCATTTTGAGTAGCTCCGAAGTTGACCGAAGCCAAATGTCAAGCATAAATTGATGTAATATGACACAATAAATCATGTGGAGAAGTTTGAGACAAAGGAAGAGAGATTTAGTCCAAGAATCATCCAAGTTGACCAAGTTCGTCCATTTTGGTCTTTCTTCATTTTGAGTAGCTCCGAAGTTGACCGAAGCCAAATGTCAAGCATAAATTGATGTAATATGACACAATAAATCATGTGGAGAAGTTTGAGACAAAGGAAGAGAGATTTAGTCCAAGAATCATCCAAGTTGACTAAGTTCATCCATTTTGGTCTTTCTTCGTTTTGTGTTCTTTCTTCGTTCTAAGTAGCTCCGAAGTTGACTGAAGCCAAATGTCAAACATAGATTAATGTAATATGACACAATAAACCATGTGGAGAAATTTGAGACCAAGGAAGAGAGATTTAGTCCAAGAATCATCCAAGTTGACCAAGTTCGTCCATTTTGGTCTTTCTTTGTTTTGAGTTGCTCCGAAGTGGATCGAAGCCACATGTCAAGCATAGATTGAATTAATATGACACAATACACCATGTGGAGAAGTTTGCGACCAAGGAAGAGAGATTTAGTCCAAGAATCATCCAAGTTGACCAAGTTCGTCCATTTTGGTCTTTCTTCATTTTGAGTAGCTCCGAAGTTGACCGAAGCCACATGTCAAGCAAAGGTTGATGTAATATGACACAATACACCATGTGGAGATGTTTGCGACCAAGGAAGAGAGATTTATAAAAAGAATTATCCAAGTTGACTAAGTTCGTCCATTTTGGTCTTTCTTCGTTCTGTGGTATTTCTTCGTTTTAAGTAGCTCCGAAGTTGACTGAAGCCAAATGTCAAGCATAGATTGATGTAATATGACACAATAAACCATGTGGAGAAGTTTGAGACCAAGGAAGAGAGATTTAGTCCAAGAATCATCCAAGTTGACCAAGTTCGTCCATTTTGGTCTTTCTTCATTTTGAGTAGCTCCGAAGTTGACCGAAGCCAAATGTCAAGCATAAATTGATGTAATATGACACAATAAATCATGTGGAGAAGTTTGAGACAAAGGAAGAGAGATTTAGTCCAAGAATCATCCAAGTTGACTAAGTTCATCCATTTTGGTCTTTCTTCGTTTTGTGGTCTTTCTTCGTTTTAAGTAGCTCCGAAGTTGACTGAAGCCAAATGTCAAACATAGATTAATGAAATATGACACAATAAACCATGTGGAGAAATGTGAGACCAAGGAAGAGAGATTTAGTCCAAGAATCATCCAAGTTGACCAAGTTCGTCCATTTTGGTCTTTCTTTGTTTTGAGTTGCTCCGAAGTGGATCGAAGCCACATGTCAAGCATAGATTGAATTAATATGACACAATACACCATGTGTAGAAGTTTGCGACCAAGGAAGAGAGATTTATTCCAAGAATTTTCCAAGTTGACTAAGTTCGTCCATTTTGGTCTTTCTTCGTTTTTCTGGTCTTTCTTCGTTTTAAGTAACTCCGAAGTTGATTGAAGCCAAATGTCAAACATATATTAATTTAATATGACACAATAAACCATGTGGAGAAATTTGAGACCAAGCAAGAGAGATTTAGTCCAAGAATCATCCAAGTTGACCAAGTTCGTCCATTTTGGTCTTTCTTCATTTTGAGTAGCTCCGAAGTTGACCGAAGCCGGATGTCAAGCATAAATTGATGTAATATGACACAATAAATCATGTGGAGAAGTTTGAGACCAAGGAAGAGAGATTTAGTCCAAGAATCATCCAAGTTGACTAAGTTCGTCCATTTTGGTCTTTCTTCGTTTTGTGGTCTTTCTTTGTTTTGAGTAGCTCCGAAGTTTACCGAAGCCAAATGTCAATCATAGATTGATGTAATATGACACAATAAACCATGTGGAGAAATTTGAGACCAAGGAAGAGAGATTTAGTCCAAAAATCATGTAAGTTGACCAAGTTCATCCATTTTCAGAAGCTCCGAAGTTGACCGAAGCCAAATGTCAAGCATTTATTGACGTAATATGACACAATAAACCATGTTGAGAAGTTTGAGACCAACGAAGAGAGATTTATTCCAAGAATTGTCCAAGTTGACTAAGTTCGTCCATTTTGGTCTTTCTTCGTTTTAAGTAGCTCCGAAGTTGACTGAAGCCAAATGTCAAGCATAGATTGATGTAATATGACACAATAAACCATGTGGAGAAATTTGAGAACAAGGAAGAGAGATTTAGTCCAAGAATCATCCAAGTTGACCAAGTTCGTCCATTTTGGTCTTTCTTCATTTTGAGTAGCTCCAAAGTTGACCGAAGCCGGATGTCAAGCATAAATTGATGTAATATGACACAATAAATCATGTGGAGAAGTTTGAGACCAAGGAAGAGAGATTTAGACTAAGAATCATCCTACTTGACTAAGTTCGTCCATTTTGGTCTTTCTTCGTTTTGTGGTCTTTCTTTGTTTTGAGTAGCTCCGAAGTTTACCGAAGCCAAATGTCAATCATAGATTGATGTAATATGACGCAATAAACCATGTGGAGAAATTTGAGACCAAGGAAGAGAGATTTAGTCCAAAAATCATGTAAGTTAACCAAGTTCATCCATTTTGAGAAGCTCCGAAGTTGACCGAAGCCAAATGTCAAGCATAGATTGACGTAAGATGACACAATAAACCATGTTGAGAAGTTTGAGACCAACGAAGAGAGATTTTTTCCAAGAATTATCCAAGTTGACTAAGTTCGTCCATTTTGGTCTTTCTTTGTTTTGTGGTCTTTCTTCCTTTTAAGTAGCTCCGAAGTTGACTGAAGCCAAATGTCAAACATAGATTAATGTAATATGACACATTAAACCATGTGGAGAAATTTGAGACCAAGGAAGAGAGATTTAGTCCAAGAATCATGTAAGTTGACCAAGTTCGTCCATTTTGAGTAGCTCCGAAGTTGACCGAAGCCAAATGTCAAGCATAGATTGATGTAATATGACACAATAAACCATGTGGAGAAGTTTGAGACCAAGGAAGAGAGATTTAGTCCAAGAATCATGTAAGTTGACCACGTTCGTCCATTTTGAGTAGCTCTCAAGTTGACCGAAGCCAAATGTCAAGCATAGTTTGATGTAATTTGACACAATAAACCATGTTGAGAAGTTTGCGACCAAGGAAGAGAGATTTTTTCCAAGAATTAGCCAAGTTGACTAAGTTCGTCCATCTTGGTCTTTCTTTGTTTTGTGGTCTTTCTTCGTTTTAAGTAGCTCCGAAGTTGACTGAAGCCAAATGTCAAACATAAATTAATGTAATATGACACAATAAATCATGTGGAGAAATTTGAGACCAAGGAAGAGAGATTTAGTCCAAGAATCATCCAAGTTGACTAAGTTCGTCCATATTGGTCTTTCTTTGTTTTGAGTGGCTCCGAAGTGGATCGAAGCCACATGTCAAGCATAGATTGATGTAATATGACACAATACACCATGTGGAGAAGTTTGCGACCAAGGAAGAGAGATTTATTCCAAGAATTTTCCAAGTTTACTAAGTTCGTCCATTTTGGTCTTTCTTCGTTTTGTGGTTTTTCTTTGTTTTAAGTAACTCCGAAGTTGACTGAAGCCAAATGTCAAACATAGATTAATGTAATATGACACAATAAACCATGTGGAGAAATTTGAGACCAAGGAAGAGAGATTGAGTTCAAGAATCATCCAAGTTGACCAAGTTCGTCCATTTTGGCCTTTCTTTGTTTTGAGTAGCTCCGAAATTAATCGAAGCCACATGTCAAGCAAAGGTTGATGTAATATGACACAATACACCATGTGGAGATGTTTGCGACCAAGGAAGAGAGATTTATAAAAGAATTATCCAAGTTGACTAAGTTCGTCCATTTTGGTCTTTCTTCGTTCTGTGGTATTTCTTCGTTTTAAGTAGCTCCGAAGTTGACTGAAGCCAAATGTCAAGCATAGATTGATCTAATATGACACAATAAACCATGTGAAGAAATTTGAGACGAAGGAAGAGAGATTTAGTCCAAGATTCATGTAAGTTGACCAAGTTCGTCCATTTTTAATAGCTTCGAAGTTGACCGAAGCCAAATGTCAAGCATAGATTGATGTAATATGACACAATAAACCATGTAGAGAAGTTTGAGACTAAGGAAGAGAGATTTAGTCCAAGAATCATCCAAGTTGACCAAGTTCGTCCATTTTGGTCTTTCTTCATTTTGAGTAGCTCCGAAGTTGACCGAAGCCGGATGTCAAGCATAAATTGATGTAATATGACACAATAAATCATGTGGAGAAGTTTGAGACCAAGGAAGAGAGATTTAGTCCAAGAATCATCCAAGTTGACTAAGTTCGTCCATTTTGAGAAGCTCTGAAGTTGACCGAAGCCAAATGTCAAGCATTGATTGATGTAATATGACACAATAAACATTGTTGAGAAGTTTGAGACCAACGAAGAGAGATTTATTCTAAGAATTATCCAAGTTGACTAAGTTCGTCCATTTTGGTCTTTCTTCGTTTTAAGTAGCTCCGAAGTTGACTGAAGCCAAATGTCAATCATAGATTGATGTAATATGACACAATACACCATGTGGAGAAGTTTGAGACCAAGGAAGAGAGATTTAGTCCAAGAATCATCCAAGTTGACTAAGTTCGTCCATTTTGAGAAGCTCTGAAGTTGACCGAAGCCAAATGTCAAGCATTGATTGATGTAATATGACACAATAAACATTGTTGAGAAGTTTGAGACCAACGAAGAGAGATTTATTCTAAGAATTATCCAAGTTGACTAAGTTCGTCCATTTTGGTCTTTCTTCGTTTTGTAGTCTTTCTTCGTTTTAAGTAGCTCCGAAGTTGACTGAAGCCAAATGTCAATCATAGATTGATGTAATATGACACAATACACCATGTGGAGAAATTTGAGACCAAGGAAGAGAGATTTAGTCCAAGAATCATGTAAGTTGACCAAGTTCGTCCATTTTGAGAAGCTCTGAAGTTGACCGAAGCCAAATGTCAAGCATTGATTGATGTAATATGACACAATAAACATTGTTGAGAAGTTTGAGACCAACGAAGAGAGATTTATTCTAAGAATTATCCAAGTTGACTAAGTTCGTCCATTTTGGTCTTTCTTCGTTTTGTGGTCTTTCTTCGTTTTAAGTAGCTCCGAAGTTGACTGAAGCCAAATGTCAAGCATAGATTGATGTAATATGACACAATAAACCATGTGGAGAAATTTGAGACCAAGGAAGAGAGATTTAGTCCAAGAATCATCCAAGTTGACCAAGTTCGTCCATTTTAGTCTTTTTTTTATTTTGAGTAGCTCCGAAGTTGATCGAAGCCACATGTCAAGCATAGATTGATGTAATATAACACAATACAGCATGTGAAGATGTTTGCGACCAAGGAAGAGAGATTTATTCCAAGAATTATCCATGTTGACTAAGTTCGTCCATTTTGGTCTTTCTTCGTTTTGTGGTCTTTCTTCATTTTAAGTAGCTCCGAAGTTGACTGAAGCCAAATGTCAAGTATAGATTGATGTATTATGACACAATAAATCATGTGGAGAAGTTTGACACCAACGAAGAGAGATTTAGTCCAAGAATCATGTAAGTTGACCAAGTTCATCCATTTTGAGTAGCTGTGAAGTTGACCGAAGCCAAATGTCAAGCATAAATTGATGTAATATGACATAATAAACCACATGGAGAAGTTTGAGACCAACGAAGAGAGATTTAGTCCAAGAATCATGTAAGTTGACCAAGTTCATCCATTTTGAGTAGCTGTGAAGTTGACCGAAGCCAAATGTCAAGCATAGATTGATGTAATATGACACAATACACCATGTGAAGAAGTTTGCGACCAAGGAAGAGAGATTTATTCCAAGAATTTTCCAAGTTGACTAAGTTCGTCCATTTTGGTCTTTCTTCGTTCTGTGGTATTTCTTCGTTTTAAGTAGCTCCGAAGTTGACCGAAGCCAAATGTCAAGCATAGATTGATGTAATATGACAGAATAAACCATGTTAGAAGTTTGAGACCAACGAAGAGAGATTTATTCCAAGAATTATCAGTTGACCAAGTTCGTCCATTTTGGTCTTTCTTTGTTTTGAGTAGCTCCGAAGTTAATCGAAGCCGCATGTCAATCATAGATTGATGTAATATGACACAATAAACCATGTGGAGAAATTTGAGACCAAGGAAGAGAGATTTAGTCCAAGAATCATGTAAGTTGACCAAGTTCTTCCATTTTGAGTAGCTCTGAAGTTGACCGAAGCTAAATGTCAAACATAGATTAATGTAATATGACAGAATAAACCATGTTAGAAGTTTGAGACCAACGAAGAGAGATTTATTCCAAGAATTATCAGTTGACCAAGTTCGTCCATTTTGGTCTTTCTTTGTTTTGAGAAGCTCCGAAGTTAATCGAAGCCGCATGTCAATCATAGATTGATGTAATATGACACAATAAACCATGTGGAGAAATTTGAGACCAAGGAAGTGAGATTTAGTCCAAGAATCATGTAAGTTGACCAAGTTTGTCCATTTTAAGAAGCTCTGAAGTTGAACGAAGCCAAATGCCAAGCATTGATTGATGTAATATGACACAATAAACCATGTTGAGAAGTTTGAGACCAACGAAGAGAGATTTATTCTAAGAATTATCCAAGTTGACTAAGTTCGTCCATTTTGGTCTTTCTTCGTTTTGTGGTCTTTCTTCATTTTAAGTAGCTCCGAAGTTGACTGAAGCCAAATGTCAAGCATAGATTGATGTAATATGACACAATAAACCATGTGGAGAAATTTGAGACCAAGGAAGAGAGATTTAGTCCAAGAATCATCCAAGTTGACCAAGTTCGTCCATTTTAGTCTTTTTTTTATTTTGAGTAGCTCCGAAGTTGACCGAAGCCAAATGTCAAGCATAGATTGATGTAATATGACACAATAAACCATGTGGAGAAATTTGAGACCGAGGAAGAGAGATTTAGTCCAAGAATCATGTAAGTTGACCAAGTTCATCCATTTTGAGTAGCTGTGAAGTTGACCGAAGCCAAATGTCAAGCATAGATTGATGTAATATGACACAATACACCATGTGAAGAAGCTTGCGACCAAGGAAGAGAGATTTATTCCAAGAATTATCCAAGTTGACTAAGTTCGTCCATTTTGGTTTTTCTACGTTTTGTGGTCTTTCTTCATTTTAAGTAGCTCCGAAGTTGACTAAAGCCAAATGTCAAGCATAGATTGATGTAATATGACACAATAAACCATGTGGAGAAATTTGAGACCGAGGAAGAGAGATTTAGTCCAAGAATCATGTAAGTTGACCAAGTTCGTCCATTTTGAGTAGCTCCGAAGTTGACCGAAGCCAAGTGTCAAGCATAGATTGATGTAATATGACACAATAAACCATGTTGAGAAGTTTGAGACCAACGAAGAGAGATTTATTCCAAGAATTGTCCAAGTTGACTATGTTCGTCCATTTTGGTCTTTCTTCATTTTAAGTAGCTTCGAAGTTGACCGAAGCCAAATGTCAAGCATAGATTGATGTAATATGACACAATAAACAATGTTGAGAAATTTGAGAGCAACGAAGAGAGATTTAGCCCAAGAATCATCCAAGTTGACCAAGTTCGTCCATTTTGGTCTTTCTTCGTTTTGAGTAGCGCCGAAGTTGATCGAAGCGAAATGTCAAGCATAGATTGATGGAATATGACACAATAAACAATGTTGAGAAGTTTGAGACCAACGAAGAGAGATTTAGCCCAAGAATCATCCAAGTTGACCAAGTTCGTCCATTTTGGTCTTTCTTCGTTTTGAGTAGCTCCGAAGTTGATCGAAGCGAAATGTCAAGCATAGATTGATGTAATATGACACAATACACCATGTGAAGAAGTTTGCGACCAAGAAAGAGATATTTATTCCAAGAATTATCCAAGTTGACTAAGTTCGTCCATTTTGGTCTTTCTTCATTTTAAGTAGCTTCGAAGTTGACCGAAGCCAAATGTCAAGCATATATTGATGTAATATGACACAATAAACCATGTTGAGAAGTTTGAGACCAACGAAGAGAGATTTAGCCCAAGAATCATCCAAGTTAACCAAGTTCGTCCATTTTGGTATTTCTTCGTTTTGAGTATGTCCGAAGTTGATCGAAGCGAAATGTCAAGCATAGATTGATGTAATATGACACAATACACCATGTGAAGAAGTTTGCGACCAAGGAAGAGAGATTTATTCCAAGAATTTTCCAAGTTTACTAAGTTCGTCCATTTAGGTCGTTCTTCGTTTTGTGGTCTTTCTTCGTTTTAAGTAGCTCCGAAGTTGACTGAAGCCAAATGTCAAGCATAAATTGATGTAATATGACACACTAAACCCTGTCGAGAAGTTTGGGACCAACGAAAAGAGATTTAGTCCAAGAATCATCCAAGTTGACCAAGTTCGTCCATTTTAGTCTTTCTTCATTATGAGTAACTGTCAAGTTGACCGAAGCCAAATGTCAAGCATAGATTGATGTAATAAGACAAAATAAACCATGCCGAGAAGTTTGAGACCAATGAAGAGAGATTTAGTCCAAGAATCATCCAAGTTGAGCAAGTTCGTCCATTTTGGTCTTTCTTCGTTTTGAGTAGCTTCGAATTAGACCGAAGCCAAATGTCAAGCATAGATTGATGTAATATGACACAATAAACCATGTGGAGAAGTTTGAGACCAAGGAAGAGAGATTTAGTCCACGAATCATCCAAGTTGACCAAGTTCGTACATTTTGGTCTTTCATCGTTTTGAGTATCTCTGAAGTTCACCGAAGCCAAATGTCAAGCATAGATTGATGTAATATGACACAATAAACCATGTCGAGAAGTTTGAGACCAACGAAGAGAGATTTAGTCCAAGAATCATCCAAGTTGACCAAGTTCGTCCATTTGGGTCTTTCTTCGTTTTGGGTAGCTCCGAAGTTGACCGAAGCCAAATGTCAAGGATAGATTGATGTAATATGACACAATAAACCATGTGGAGAAGTTTGAGACTAAGGAAGAGAGATTTAGTCCAAGAATCATCGAAGTTAACCAAGTTCGTCCATTTTGGTCTTTCATCGTTTTGAGTATCTCTGAAGTTCACCGAAGCCAAATGTCAAGCATAGATTGATGTAATATGACACAATAAACCATGTCGAGAAGTTTGAGACCAACGAAGAGAGATTTAGTCCAAGAATCATCCAAGTTGACCAAGTTCGTCCATTTGGGTCTTTCTTCGTTTTGGGTAGCTCCGAAGTTGACCGAAGCCAAATGTCAAGCATAGATTGATGTAATATGACACAATAAATCATGTGGAGAGTTTGAGACCAAGGAATAGAGATTTAGTCCAAGAATCATCCAAGTTCACCAAGTTCGTCCATTTTGGTCTTTCTTCATTTTGAGTAGCTCCGAAGCTGACCGAAGCCAAATGTCAAGCATAAATTGATGTAATATGACACAATAAACCATGTGGAGAAGTTTGAGACCAAGGAAGTGAGATTTAGTCCAAGAATCATGTAAGTTGACCAAATTCGTCCATTTTGAGTAGCTCCGAAATTGACCGAAGATAAATGTCAAGCATAGATTGATGTAATATGACACAATAAACCATGTGGAGAAGTTTGAGACCAAGGAAGGGAGATCTAGTCCAAGAATCATCCAAGTTGACCAAGTTCGTCCATTTTGGTCATTCTTCGTTTTAAGTAGCTCCGAAGCTGACCGAAGCCAAATGTCAAGCATAGATTGATGTAATATGACACAATACACCATGTGAAGAAGTTTGCGACCAAGGAAGAGAGATTTATTCCAAGAATTTTCCAAGTTGACTAAGTTCGTCCATTTTGGTCGTTCTTCGTTTTGTGGTCTTTCTTCGTTTTAAGTAGCTCCGAAGTTGACTGAAGCCAAATGTCTAGCATAAATTGATGTAATATGACACAATAAACCCTGTCGAGAAGTTTGAGACCAACGAAAAGAGATTTAGTCCAAGAATCATCCAAGTTAACCAAGTTCGTCCATTTTAGTCTTTCTTCATTATGAGTAACTGTCAAGTTGACCGAACCAAATGTCAAGCATAGATTGATGTAATAAGACAAAATAAACCATGCCGAGAAGTTTGAGACCAACGAAGAGAGATTTTGTCCAAGAATCATCCAAGTTGACCAAGTTCGTCCATTTTGGTCTTTCTTCGTTTTGAGTAGCTCCGAATTTCATCGAAGCCAAATGTCAAGCATAGATTGATGTAATATGACACAATAAACCATGTGGAGAAGTTTGAGACCAAGGAAGAGAGATTTAGTCCAAGAATCATCCAAGTTGACCAAGTTCGTCCATTTTGGTCTTTCATCGTTTTGATTATCTTTGAAGTTCACCGAAGCCAAATGTCAAGCATAGATTGATGTAATATGACACAATAAACAATGTCGAGAAGTTTGAGACTAACGAAGAGAGATTTAGTCCAAGAATCATCCAAGTTCACCAAGTTCGTCCATTTTGGTCTTTCTTCATTTTGAGTAGCTCCGAAGCTGACCGCAGCCAAATGTCAAGCATAAATTGATGTAATATGACACAATAAACCATGTGGAGAAGTTTGAGACCAAGGAAGTGAGATTTAGTCCAAGAATCATGTAAGTTGACCAAGTTCGTCCATTTTGAGTAGCTCCGAAATTGACCGAAGATAAATGTCAAGCATAGATTGATGTAAGATGACACAATAAACCATGTGGAGAAGTTTGAGACCAAGGAAGGGAGATTTAGTCCAAGAATCATCCAAGTTGACCAAGTTCGTCCATTTTGGTCATTCTTCGTTTTAAGTAGCTCCGAAGCTGACCGAAGCCAAATGTCAAGCATAGATTGATGTAATATGACACAATAAATCATGTTGAGAAGGTTGAGACAAACGAAGAGAGATTTAGTCCAAGAATCATGTAAGTTGACCAACTTCGTCCATTTTGAGTACCTCCGAAATTGACCGAAGATAAATGTCAAGCATAGATTGATGTAATATGACACAATAAACCATGTGGAGAGGTTTGAGACCAACGAAGAGAGATTTAGTCCAAGAATCATCCAAGTTCACCAAGCTTGTCCATTTTTGTATTTCTTCGTTTTGAGTAGCTCCGAAGTTGATCGAAGCGAAATGTCAACCATAGATTGATGTAATATGACACAATACACCATGTGAAGAAGTTTGCGACCAAGGAAGAGAGATTTTTTCCAAGAATTTTCCAAGTTGACTAAGTTCTTCCATTTTGGTCGTTCTTCGTTTTGTGGTCTTTCTTCGTTTTAAGTAGCTCCGAAGTTGACTGAAGCCAAATGTCAAGCATAAATTGATGTAATATGACACAATAAACCCTGTCGAGAAGTTTGACACCAACGAAAAGAGATTTAGTCCAAGAATCATCCAAGTTGACCAAGTTCGTCCATTTTAGTCTTTCTTCATTATAAGTAACTGTCAAGTTGACCGAAGCGAAATGTCAAGCATAGATTGATGTAATAAGATAAAATAAACCATGCCGAGAAGTTTGAGACCAACGAAGAGAGATTTAGTCCAAGAATCATCCAAGTTGACCAAGTTCGTCCATTTTGGTCTTTCTTCGTTTTGAGTAGCTCCGAAGTTTACCGAAGCCAAATGTCAAGCATAGATTGATGTAATATGACACAATAAACCATGTGGAGAAGTTTGAGACCAAGGAAGAGAGATTTAGTCCAAGAATCATCCAAGTTGACCAAGTTCGTCCATTTTGGTCTTTCATCGTTTTGAGTATCTCTGAAGTTCACCGAAGCCAAATGTCAAGCATAGATTGATGTAATATGACACAATAAACCATGTCGAGAAGTTTGAGACCAACGAAGAGAGATTTAGTCCAAGAATCATCCAAGTTGACCAAGTTCGTCCATTTTGGTCTTTCTTCATTTTGAGTAGCTCCGAAGCTGACCGAAGCCAAATGTCAAGCATAAATTGATGTAATATGACACAATAAACCATGTGGAGAAGTTTGAGACCAAGGAAGTGAGATTTAGTCCAAGAATCATGTAAGTTCACCAAGTTCGTCCATTTTGAGTAGCTCCAAAATTGACCGAAGATAAATGTCAAGCATAGATTGATGTAATATGACACAATAAACCATGTGGAGAAGTTTGAGACCAAGGAAGGGAGATTTAGTCCAAGAATCATCCAAGTTGACCAAGTTCGTCCATTTTGGTCATTCTTCGTTTTAAGTAGCTCCGAAGATGACCGAAGCCAAATGTCAAGCATAGATTGATGTAATATGACACAATAAATCATGTTGAGAAGGTTGAGACAAATGAAGAGAGATTTAGTCCAAGAATCATGTAAGTTGACCAACTTCGCCCATTTTGAGTAGCTCCGAAATTGACCGAAGATAAATGTCAAGCATAGATTGATGTAATATGACACAATAAACCATGTGGAGAGGTTTGAGACCAACGAAGAGAGATTTAGTTCAAGAATCATCCAAGTTCACCAAGTTTGTCTATTTTGGTATTTCTTCATTTTGAGTAGCTCCGAAGTTGATCGAAGCGAAATGTCAAGCATAGATTGATGTAATATGACACAATACACCATGTGAAGAAGTTTGCGACCAAGGAAGAGAGATTTATTCCAAGAATTTTCCAAGTTGACTAAGTTCGTCCATTTTGGTCGTTCTTCGTTTTGTAGTCTTTCTTCGTTTTAAGTAGCTCCGAAGTTGACTGAAGCCAAATGTCAAGCATAAATTGATGTAATATGACACAATAAACCCTATCGAGAAGTTTGAGACCAACGAAAAGAGATTTAGTCCAAGAATCATCCAAGTTGACCAAGTTCGTCCATTTTAGTCTTTCTTCATTATGAGTAACTGTCAAGTTGACCGAAGCCAAATGTCAAGCATAGATTGATGTAATAAGACAAAATAAACCATGCCGAGAAGTTTGAGACCAACGAAGAGAGATTTAGTCCAAGAATCATCCAAGTTCACCAAGTTCGTCCATTTTGGTCTTTCTTCATTTTGAGTAGCTCCGAAGCTGACCGAAGCCAAATGTCAAGCATAAATTGATGAAATATGACACAATAAACCATGTGGAGAAGTTTGAGACTAAGGAAGTGAGATTTAGTCCAAGAATCATCCAAGTTGACCAAATTCGTCCATTTTGAGTAGCTCCGAAATTGACCGAAGATAAATGTCAAGCATAGATTGATGTAATAAGACAAAATAAACCATGCCGAGAAGTTTGAGACCAACGAAGAGAGATTTAGTCCAGGAATCATCCAAGTTGACCAAGTTCGTCCATTTTGGTCATTCTTCGTTTTAAGTAGCTCCGAAGCTGACCGAAGCCAAATGTCAAGCATAGATTGATGTAATATGACACAATAAATCATGTTGAGAAGGTTGAGACAAACGAAGAGAGATTTAGTCCAAGAATCATCCAAGTTGACCAAGTTCGTCCATTTGGGTCTTTCTTCGTTTTGGGTAGCTCTGAAGTTGACCGAAGCCAAATGTCAAGCATAGATTGATGTAATATGACACTATAAATCATGTGGAGAGTTTGAGACCATGGAATAGAGATTTAGTCCAAGAATCATCCAAGTTCACCAAGTTCGTCCATTTTGGTCTTTCTTCATTTTGATTAGCTCCGAAGCTGATCGAAGCCAAATGTCAAGCTTAAATTGATGTAATATGACACAATAAACCATGTGGAGAAGTTTGAGACCAAGGAAATTAGATTTAGTCCAAGAATCATGTAAGTTGACCAAGTTCGTCCATTTTGAGTAGCTCCGAAATTGACCGAAGATAAATGTCAAGCATAGATTGATGTAATATGACACAATAAACCATGTGGAGAAGTTTGAGACCAAAGAAGGGAGATTTAGTCCAAGAATCATCCCAGTTGACCAAGTTCGTCCATTTTGGTCTTTCTTCGTTTTAAGTAGCGACGAAGTTGACTGAAGCCAAATGTCAAGCATAGATTGATGTAATATGACACAATAAACCATGTGGAGAAGTTTGAGACCAAGGAAGAGAGATTTAGTCCAAGAATCATCCAAGTTGACCAAGTTCGTCCATTTTGGTCTCTCTTTGTTTTGAGTAGCTCCGAAGTTGATCGAAGCCACATGTCAAGCATAGATTGATGTAATATGACACAATACACCATGTGGAGATGTTTGCGACGAAGGAAGAGAGATTTATTCCAAGAATTATCCAAGTTGACTAAGTTCGTCCATTTTGGTCTTTCTTCGTTTTGTGGTCTTTCTTCGTTTTAAGTAGCTCCGAAGTTGACTGAAGCCAAATGTCAAGCATAAATTGATGTAATATGACACAATAAACCTTGTCGAGAAGTTTGAGACCAACGAAGAGAGATTTAGTCCAAGAATCATCCAAGTTGACCAAGTTCGTCCATTTTGGTCTTTCTTTATTTTGAGTAGCTCCGAAGTTGACCGAAGCCAAATGTCAAGCATAGATTGATGTAATATGACACAATAAACCTTGTCGAGAAGTTTGAGACCAACGAAGAGAGATTTAGTCCAAGAATCATCCAAGTTGACCAAGTTCGTTCATTTTGGTCTTTCTTTATTTTGAGTAGCTCCGAAGTTGACCGAAGCCAAATGTCAAGCATAGATTGATGTAATATGACACAATAATGCATGTCGAGAAGTTTGAGGCAAACGAAAAGAGATTTAGTACAAGAATCATCCAAGTTGACCAAGTTCGTCCATTTTGGTCTTTCTTCATTTTGAGTAGCTCCGAAGTTGACCGAAGCCAAATGTCAAGCATAGATTGATGTAATATGACACAATAAACCATGTCGAGAAGTTTGAGACCAACGAAGAGAGATTTAGTCCAAGAATCATCCAGGTTGACCAAGTTCGTCCATTTTGGTCTTTCTTTGTTTTGAGTAGCTCCGAAGTTGATCGAAGCCAAATGTCAAGCATAGATTGATGTAAATGACACAATAAACCATGTCGAGAAGTTTGAGACCAACGAAGAGAGATTTAGTCCAAGAATCATCCAAGTTGACCAAGTTCGTCCATTTTGGTCTTTCTTCATTTTGAGTAGCTCCGAAGTTGACCGAAGCCAAATGTCAAGCATAGATTGATGTAATATGACACAATAAACCATGTGGAGAAGTTTGAGACCAAGGAAGAGAGATTTAGTCCAAGAATCATGTAAGTTGACCAAGTTCGTCCATTTTGGTCTTTCTTCATTTTGAGTAGCTCCGAAGTGACCGAAGCCAAATGTCAAGCATAGATTGATGTAATATGACACAATAAACCATGTGGAGAAGTTTGAGACCAAGGAAGTGAGATTTAGTCCAAGAATCATGTAAGTTGACCAAGTTCGTCCATTTTGAATAGCTCCGAAATTGACCGAAGATAAATGTCAAGCATAGATTGATGTAATATGACACAATAAACCATGTCGAGAAGTTTGAGACCAACGAAGAGAGATTTAGTCCAAGAATTATCCAGGTTGACCAAGTTCGTCCATTTTGGTCTTTCTTTGTTTTGAGTAGCTCCGAAGTTGATCGAAGCCAAATGTCAAGCATAGATTGATGTAATATGACACAATAAATCATGTTGAGAAGTTTGAGACAAACGAAGAGAGATTTAGTCCAAGAATCATCCAAGTTGACCAAGTTCGTCCATTTGGGTCTTTCTTCGTTTTGGGTAGCTCTGAAGTTGACCGAAGCCAAATGTCAAGCATAGATTGATGTAATATGACACAATAAACCATGTGGAGAGTTTGAGACCAAGGAATAGAGATTTAGTCCAAGAATCATCCAAGTTCACCAAGTTCGTCCATTTTGGTCTTTCTTCATTTTGAGTAGCTCCGAAGTTGATCGAAGCCAAATGTCAAGCATAGATTGATGTAATATGACACAATAAACCATGTGGAGAAGTTTGAGACCAAGGAAGAGAGATTTAGTCCAAGAATCATCCAAGTTGACCAAGTTCGTCCATTTGGGTCTTTCTTCGTTTTGGGTAGCTCGGAAGTTGACCGAAGCCAAATGTCAAGCATAGATTGATGTAATATGACACAATAAATCATGTGGAGAGTTTGAGACCAAGGAAGAGAGATTTAGTCCAAGAATCATCCAAGTTCACCAAGTTCGTCCATTTTGGTCTTTCATCATTTTTAGTAGCTCCGAAGTTGATCGAAGCCAAATGTCAAGCATAGATTGATGTAATTGACACAATAAACCATGTGGAGAAGTTTGAGACCAAGGAAGAGAGATTTAGTCCAAGAATCATCCAAGTTGACCAAGTTCGTCCATTTTGGTCTTTCTTCATTTTGAGTAGCTCCGAAGTTGACCGAAGCCAAATGTCAAGCATAGATTGATGTAATATGACACAATAAACCATGTGGAGAAGTTTGAGACCAACGAAGAGAGATTTAGTCAAAGAATCAACCAATTCACCAAGTTCGTCCATTTTGGTCTTTCATCGTTTTGAGTAGCTCCGAAGTTCACCGAAGCCAAATGTCAAGCATAGATTGATGTAATATGACACAATAAACCATGTTGAGAAGGTTGAGACAAACGAAGAGAGATTTAGTCCAAGAATCATCCAAGTGGACCAAGTTCGTCCATTTGGGTCTTTCTTCGTTTTGGGTAGCTCCGAAGTTGACCGAAGCCAAATGTCAAGCATAGATTGATGTAATATGACACAATAAATCATGTGGAGAGTTTGAGACCAAGGAAGAGAGATTTAGTCCAAGAATCATCCAAGTTCACCAAGTTCGTCCATTTTGGTCTTTCATCATTTTTAGTAGCTCCGAAGTTGATCGAAGCCAAATGTCAAGCATAGATTGATGTAATTGACACAATAAACCATGTGGAGAAGTTTGAGACCAAGGAAGAGAGATTTAGTCCAAGAATCATCCAAGTTGACCAAGTTCGTCCATTTTGGTCTTTCTTCATTTTGAGTAGCTCCGAAGTTGACCGAAGCCAAATGTCAAGCATAGATTGATGTAATATGACACAATAAACCATGTGGAGAGGTTTGAGACCAACGAAGAGAGATTTAGTCAAAGAATCAACCAATTCACCAAGTTCGTCCATTTTGGTCTTTCATCGTTTTGAGTAGCTCCGAAGTTCACCGAAGCCAAATGTCAAGCATAGATTGATGTAATATGACACAATAAATCATGTCGAGAAGTTTGAGACCAACGAAGAGAGATTTAGTCCAAGAATCATCCAAGTTGACCAAGTTCGTCCATTTTGGTCTTTCTTTGTTTTGAGTAGCTCCGAAGTTGATCGAAGCCAAATGTCAAGCATAGATTGATGTAAAATGACACAATAAACCATGTCGAGAAGTTTGAGACCAACGAAGAGAGATTTAGTCCAAGAATCATCCAAGTTGACCAAGTTCGTCCATTTTGGTCTTTCTTCATTTTGAGTAGCTCCGCAGTTGACCGAAGCCAAATGTCAAGCATAGATTGATGTAATATGACACAATAAATCATGTGGAGAGTTTGAGACCAAGGAAGAGAGATTTAGTCCAAGAATCATCCAAGTTCACCAAGTTCGTCCATTTTGGTCTTTCTTCATTTTGAATAGCTCCGAAGTTGATCGAAGCCAAATGTCAAGCATAGATTGATGTAATATGACACAATAAACCATGTGGAGAAGTTTGAGACCAAGGAAGAGAGATTTAGTCCAAGAATCATCCAAGTTGACCAAGTTCGTCCATTTTGGTCTTTCTTCGTTTTGAGTAGCTCCGAAGTTCACCGAAGCCAAATGTCAAGCATAGATTGATGTAATATGACACAATAAATCATGTTGAGAAGGTTGAGACAAACGAAGAGAGATTTAGTCCAAGAATCATCCAAGTGGACCAAGTTCGTCCATTTGGGTCTTTCTTCGTTTTGGGTAGCTCCGAAGTTGACCGAAGCCAAATGTCAAGCATAGATTGATGTAATATGACACAATAAATCATGTGGAGAGTTTGAGACCAAGGAAGAGAGATTTAGTCCAAGAATCATCCAAGTTCACCAAGTTCGTCCATTTTGGTCTTTCTTCATTTTGAGTAGCTCCGAAGCTGACCGAAGCCAAATGTCAAGCATAAATTGATGTAATATGACACAATAAACCATGTGGAGAAGTTTGAGACCAAGGAAGAGAGATTTAGTCCAAGAATCATGTAAGTTGTCCAAGTTCGTCCATTTTGAGTATCTCCGAAATTAACCGAAGATAAATGTCAAGCATAGATTGATGTAATATGACACAATAAACCATGTGGAGAAGTTTGAGACCAAGGAAGGGAGATTTAGTCCAAGAATCATCCAAGTTGACCAAGTTCGTCCATTTTGGTCATTCTTCGTTTTAAGTAGCTCCGAAGTTGACCGAAGCCAAATGTCAAGCATAGATTGATGTAATATGACACAATAAATCATGTTGAGAAGGTTGAGACAAACGAAGAGAGATTTAGTCCAAGAATCATCCAAGTTGACCAAGTTCGTCCATTTGGGTCTTTCTTCGTTTTGGGTAGCTCTGAAGTTGACCGAAGCCAAATGTCAAGCATAGATTGATGTAATATGACACAATAAATCATGTGGAGAGTTTGAGACCAAGGAAGAGAGATTTAGTCCAAGAATCATCCAAGTTCACCAAGTTCGTCCATTTTGGTCTTTCATCGTTTTGAGTAGCTCCGAAGTTCACCGAAGCCAAATGTCAAGCATAGATTGATGTAATATGACACAATAAATCATGTTGAGAAGGTTGAGACAAACGAAGAGAGATTTAGTCCAAGAATCATCCAAGTGGACCAAGTTCGTCCATTTGGGTCTTTCTTCGTTTTGGGTAGCTCCGAAGTTCACCAAAGCCAAATGTCAAGCATAGATTGATGTAATATGACACAATAAACCATGCCGAGAAGTTTGAGACCAACGAAGAGAGATTTAGTCCAAGAATCATCCAAGTTCACCAAGTTCGTCCATTTTGGTCTTTCATCGTTTTGAGTAGCTCCGAAGTTCACCGAAGCCAAATGTCAAGCATAGATTGATGTAATATGACACAATAAACCATGTCGAGAAGTTTGAGACCAAGGAAGAGAGATTTTGTCCAAGAATCATCCAAGTTGACCAAGTTCGTCCATTTTGGTCTTTCTTCGCTTTCAGTAGCTCCGAAGTTGACCGAAGCCAAATGTCAAGCATAGATTGATGTAATAAGACACAATAAACCATGCCGAGAAGTTTGAGACCAGTGAAGAGAGATTTAGTCCAAGAATCATCCAAGTTGACCAAGTTCGTCCATTTTGGTCTTTCTTCATTTTGAGTAGCTCCGAAGTTGACCGAAGCCAAATGTCAAGCATAGATTGATGTAATATGACACAATAAATCATGTTGAGAAGTTTGAGACAAACGAAGAGAGATTTAGTCCAAGAATCATCCAAGTTGACCAAGTTCGTTCATTTGGGTCTTTCTGCGTTTTGGGTAGCTCCGAAGTTGACCGAAGCCAAATGTCAAGCATAGATTGATGTAATATGACACAATAAACCATGTGGAGAGGTTTGAGACCAAGGAAGAGAGATTTAGTCCAAGAATCATCCAAGTTCACCAAGTTCGTCCATTTTGGTCTTTCTTCATTTTTAGTAGCTCCGAAGTTGATCGAAGCCAAATGTCAAGCATAGATTGATGTAATATGACACAATAAACCATGTGGAGAAGTTTGAGACCAAGGAAGAGAGATTTAGTCCAAGAATCATCCAAGTTCACCAAGTTCGTCCATTTTGGTCTTTCTTCGTTTTGGGTAGCTCCGAAGTTGACCAAAGCCAAATGTCAAGCATAGATTGATGTAATATGACACAATAAACCATGTGGAGAAGTTTGAGACCAACGAAGAGAGATTTAGTCCAAGAATCATCCAAGTTCACCAAGTTTGTCCATTTTGCTCTTTCTTCATTTTGAGTAGCTCCGAAGTTGACCGAAGCCAAATGTCAAGCATAGATTGATGTAATATGACACAATAAATCATGTTGAGAAGTTTGAGACAAACGAAGAGAGATTTAGTCCAAGAATCATCCAAGTTGACCAAGTTCGTCCATTTTGGTCTTTCTTCATTTTGGGTAGCTCCGAAGTTGACCGAAGCCAAATGTCAAGCATAAATTGATGTAATATGACACAATAAACCATGTGGAGAGTTTGAGACCAACGAAGAGAGATTTAGTCCAAGAATCATCCAAGTTCACCAAGTTCGTCCATTTTGGTCTTTCATCGTTTTGAGTAGCTCCGAAGTTGACCGAACCCAAATGTCAAGCATAGATTGATGTAATATGACACAATAAACCATGTCGAGAAGTTTGAGACCAACGAAGAGAGATTTAGTCCAAGAATCATCCAAGTTGACCAAGTCGTCCATTTTGGTCTTTCTTTATTTTGAGTAGCTCCGAAGTTGACCGAAGCCAAATGTCAAGCATAGATTGATGTAATATGACACAATAAATCATGTTGAGAAGTTTGAGACCAACGAAGAGAGATTTAGTCCAAGAATCATCCAAGTGGACCAAGTTCGTCCATTTGGGTCTTTCTTCGTTTTGGGTAGCTCCGAAGTTGACCGAAGCCAAATGTCAAGCATAGATTGATGTAATATGACACAATAAATCATGTGGAGAGTTTGAGACCAAGGAATAGAGATTTAGTCCAAGAATCATCCAAGTTCACCAAGTTCGTCCATTTTGGTCTTTCTTCATTTTGAGTAGCTCCGAAGTTGACCGAAGCCAAATGTCAAGCATAAATTGATGTAATATGACACAATAAACCATGTGGAGAAGTTTGAGACCAAGGAAGTGAGATTTAGTCCAAGAATCATGTAAGTTGACCAAGTTCGTCCATTTTGAGTAGCTCCGAAATTAACCGAAGATAAATGTCAAGCATAGATTGATGTAATATGACACAATAAACCATGTGGAGAAGTTTGAGACCAAGGAAGGGAGATTTAGTCCAAGAATCATCCAAGTTGACCAAGTTCGTCCATTTTGGTCATTCTTCGTTTTAAGTAGCTCCGAAGTTGACCGAAGGCAAATGTCAAGCATAGATTGATGTAATATGACACAATAAACCATGTTGAGAAGGTTGAGACAAACGAAGAGAGATTTAGTCCAAGAATCATCCAAGTTGACCAAGTTCGTCCATTTGGGTCTTTCTTCGTTTTGGTAGCTCTGAAGTTGACCGAAGCCAAATGTCAAGCATAGATTGATGTAATATGACACAATAAATCATGTGGAGAGTTTGAGACCAAGGAATAGAGATTTAGTCCAAGAATCATCCAAGTTCACCAAGTTCGTCCATTTTGGTCTTTCTTCATTTTGAGTAGCTCCGAAGTTGACCGAAGCCAAATGTCAAGCATAGATTGATGTAATATGACACAATAAATCATGTTGAGGAGTTTGAGACAAACGAAGAGAGATTTAGTCCAAGAATCATCCAAGTTGACCAAGTTCGTCCATTTTGGTCTTTTTTCGTTTTGAGTAGCTCCGAAGTTCACCAAAGCCAAATGTCAAGCATAGATTGATGTAATATGACACAATAAACCATGTGGAAAGTTTGAGACCAAGGAAGAGAGATTTAGTCCAAGAATCATCCAAGTTGACCAAGTTCGTCCATTTTGGTCTTTCATCGTTTTGAGTAGCTCCGAAGTTGACTGAAGCCAAATGTCAAGCATAGATTGATGTAATATGACACAATAAACCATGTGGAGAAGTTTGAGACCAACGAAGAGAGATTTAGTCCAAGAATCATCCAAGTTCACCAAGTTTGTCCATTTTGCTCTTTCTTCATTTTGAGTAGCTCCGAAGTTGACCGAAGCCAAATGTCAAGCATAGATTGATGTAATATGACACAATAAATCATGTTGAGAAGTTTGAGACCAACGAAGAGAGATTTAGTCCAAGAATCATCCAAGTTGACCAAGTTCGTCCATTTTGGTCTTTGTTCGTTTTGGGTAGCTCCGAAGTTGACCGAAGCCAAATGTCAAGCATAGATTGATGTAATATGACACAATAAATCATGTCAAGAAGTTTGAGACCAAGGAAGAGAGATTTAGTCCAAGAATCATCCAAGTTGACCAAGTTCGTCCATTTTGGTCTTTCATCATTTTGTGGTCTTTCTTTGTTTTGAGTAGATCCGAAGTTCACCGAAGCCAAATGTCAAGCATAGATTGATGTAATATGACACAATAAACCATGTGGAGAAGTTTGAGGGGAAGAAAGAGAGATTTAGTCCAAGAATCATCCAAGTTGACCAAGTTCGTCCATTTTTGTCTTTCATCGTTTTGAGTAGCTCCGAAGTTGACCGAAGCCAAATGTCAAGCATAGATTGATGTAATATGACACAATAAACCATGTGTAGAGGTTTTAGACCAACGAAGAGAGATTTAGTCAAGAATCATCCAAGTTCACCAAGTTCGTCCATTTTGGTCTTTCTTCGTTTTGAGTAGCTCCGAAGTTCACCGAAGCCAAATGTCAAGCATAGATTGATGTAATATGACACAATAAACCATGTCGAGAAGTTTGAGACCAACGAAGAGAGATTTAGTCCAAGAATCATCCAAGTTGACCAAGTTCGTCCATTTTGGTCTTTGTTCATTTTTGGTAGCTCCGAAGTTGACCGAAGCCAAATGTCAAGCATAGATTGATGTAATATGACACAATAAATCATGTCGAGAAGTTTGAGACCAAGGAAGAGAGATTTAGTCCAAGAATCATCCAAGTTGACCAAGTTCGTCCATTTTGGTCTTTCATCATTTTGTGGTCTTTCTTTATTTTGAGTAGATCCGAAGTTCACTGAAGCCAAATGTCAAGCATATATTGATGTAATATGACACAATAAACCATGTGGAGAAGTTTGAGACGAAGAAAGAGAGATTTAGTCCAAGAATCATCCAAGTTGACCAAGTTCGTCCATTTTTGTCTTTCATCGTTTTTAGTAGCTCCGAAGTTGACCGAAGCCAAATGTCAAGCATAGATTGATGTAATATGACACAATAAACCATGTCGAGAAGTTTGAGACCAACGAAGAGAGATTTAGTCCAAGAATCATCCAAGTTGACCAAGTTCGTCCATTTTTGTCTTTCATCATTTTTAGTAGCTCCGAAGTTGACCGAAGCCAAATGTCAAGCATAGATTGATGTAATATGACACAATAAACCATGTCGAGAAGTTTGAGACCAACGAAGAGAGATTTAGTCCAAGAATCATCCAAGTTGACCAAGTTCGTCCATTTTGGTCTTTCTTCATTTTGAGTAGCTCCGAAGTTGACCGAAGCCAAATGTCAAGCATAGATTGATGTAATATGACAAAATAAACCATGTGGAGAGGTTTGAGACCAACGAATAGAGATTTAGTCCAGGAATCATGTAAGTTGACCAAGTTCGTCTATTTTGAGTAGCTCCGAAGTTGACCAAAGCCAAATGTCAAGCATAGATTGATGTAATATGACACAATAAACCATGTCGAGAAGTTTGAGACCAACGAAGAGAGATTTAGTCCAAGAATCATCCAAGTTGACCAAGTTCGTTCATTTTGGTCTTTCATTATTTTGAGTAGCTCCGAAGTTGACCGAAGCCAAATGTCAAGCATAGATTGATGTAATATGACACAATAAATCATGTGGAGAAGTTTGAGACCATGGAAGTGAGATTTAGTCCAAGAATCATGTATGTTGACCAAGTTCGTCCATTTTGGGTAGCTCCGAAATTGACCAAAGCTAAATGTCAAGCATAGATTGATGTAATATGACACAATAAACCATGTGGAGAAGTTTGAGACCAAGGAAGGGAGATTTAGTCCAAGAATCATCCAAGTTGACCAAGTTCGTCCATTTTGGTCTTTCTTCGTTTTAAGTAGCTCCGAAGTTGACTGAAGCCAAATGTCAAGCATAGATTGATGTAATATGACACAATAAACCATGCGGAGAAGTTTGAGACAAACGAAGAGAGATTTAGTCCAAGAATCATCCAAGTTGACCAAGTTCGTCCATTTTGGTCTTTCATCATTTTGTGGTCTTTCTTTGTTTTAAGTAGCTCCGAAGTTTACCGAAGCCAAATGTCAAGCATAGATTGATGTAATATGACACAATAAACCATGTGGAGAAGTTTGAGACCAAGGAACGGAGATGTAGTCCAAGAATCATCCAAGTTAACCAAGTTCGTCCATTTTGGTCTTTCTTCCTTTCGAGTAGCTCCGAAGTTGACCGAAGCCAAATGTCAAGCATAGATTGATGTAATATGACACAATAAACCATGTCGAGAAGTTTGAGACTAACGAAGACAGATGTAGTCCAAGAATCATCCAAGTTGACCAAGTTCGTCCATTTGGGTCTTTATTCCGTTTGAGTAGCTCCGAAGTTGACCGAATCCAAATGTCAAGCATAGATTGATGTAATATGACACAATAAACCATGTCGAGAAATTTGAGACCAACGAAGACAGATGTAGTCCAAGAATCATCCAAGTTGACCAAGTTCGTCCATTTTGGTCTTTATTCGGTTTGAGTTGCTCCGAAGTTGACCAAAGCCAAATGTCAAGCATAGATTGATGTAATATGACACAATAAACCATGTGGAGAAGTTTGAGACCAAGGAAGAGAGATTTAGTCCAAGAATCATCCAAGTTGACTAAGTTCGTCCATTTTGGTCTTTTTTCGTTTTGTGGTCTTTCTTTGTTTTGAGTAGCTCTGAAGTTGAACGAATCCAAATGTCAAGCATAGATTGATGTAATATGACACAATAAACCATGTCGAGAAGTTTGAGACCAACGAAGAAAGATTTAGTCCAAGAATCATCCAAGTTGACCAAGTTCGTCCATTTTGGTCTTTCTTCATTTTAGTAGCTCCGAAGTTGACCGAAGCCAAATGTCAAGCATAGATTGATGTAATATGACACAATAAACCATGTGGAGAAGTTTGAGACCAAGGAAGAGAGATTTAGTCCAAGAATCATCCAAGTTGACTAAGTTCGTCCATTTTGGTCTTTTTTCGTTTTGTGGTCTTTCTTTGTTTTGAGTAGCTCTGAAGTTGAACGAATCCAAATGTCAAGCATAGATTGATGTAATATGACACAATAAACCATGTCGACAAGTTTGAGACCAACGAAGAAGATTTAGTCCAAGAATCATCCAAGTTGACCAAGTTCGTCCATTTTGGTCTTTCTTCATTTTAGTAGCTCCGAAGTTGACCGAAGCCAAATGTCAAGCATAGATTGATGTAATATGACACAATAAACCATGTGGAGAAGTTTGAGACCAAGGAAGAGAGATTTAGTCCAAGAATCATCAAAGTTGACCAAGTTCGTCCATTTTGGTCTTTTTTCGTTTTGTGGTCTTTTTTTGTTTTGAGTAGCTCTGAAGTTGAACGAATCCAAATGTCAAGCATAGATTGATGTAATATGACACAATAAACCATGTCGACAAGTTTGAGACCAACGAAGAAAGATTTAGTCCAAGAATCATCCAAGTTGACCAAGTTAGTCCATTTTGGTCTTTCTTCATTTTAGTAGCTCCGAAGTTGACCGAAGCCAAATGTCAAGCATAGATTGATGTAATATGACACAATAAACCATGTGGAGAAGTTTGAGACCAAGGAAGAGAGATTTAGTCCAAGAATCATCAAAGTTGATCAAGTTCGTCCATTTTGGTCTTTTTTCGTTTTGTGGTCTTTCTTTGTTTTGAGTAGCTCTGAAGTTGAACGAATCCAAATGTCAAGCATAGATTGATGTAATATGACACAATAAACCATGTCTACAAGTTTGAGACCAACGAAGAAAGATTTAGTCCAAGAATCATCCAAGTTGACCAAGTTCGTCCATTTTGGTCTTTCTTCATTTTAGTAGCTCCGAAGTTGACCGAAGCCAAATGTCAAGCATAGATGATGTAATATGACACAATAAACCATGTGGAGAAGTTTGAGACCAAGGAAGAGAGATTTAGTCCAAGTATCATCCAAGCTGACTAAGTTCGTCCATTTTGGTCTTTTTTCGTTTTGTGGTCTTTCTTTGTTTTGAGTAGCTCTGAAGTTGAACGAATCCAAATGTCAAGCATAGATTGATGTAATATGACACAATAAACCATGTCGACAAGTTTGAGACCAACGAAGAAAGATTTAGTCCAAGAATCATCCAAGTTGACCAAGTTAGTCCATTTTGGTCTTTCTTCATTTTAGTAGCTCCGAAGTTGACCGAAGCCAAATGTCAAGCATAGATTGATGTAATATGACACAATAAACCATGTGGAGAAGTTTGAGACCAAGGAAGAGAGATTTAGTCCAAGTATCATCCAAGTTGATCAAGTTCGTCCATTTTGGTCTTTTTTCGTTTTGTGGTCTTTCTTTGTTTTGAGTAGCTCTGAAGTTGAACGAATCCAAATGTCAAGCATAGATTGATGTAATATGACACAATAAACCATGTCGACAAGTTTGAGACCAACGAAGAAAGATTTAGTCCAAGAATCATCCAAGTTGACCAAGTTCGTCCATTTTGGTCTTTCTTCATTTTAGTAGCTCCGAAGTTGACCGAAGCCAAATGTCAAGCATAGATTGATGTAATATGACACAATAAACCATGTGGAGAAGTTTGAGACCAAGGAAGAGAGATTTAGTCCAAGTATCATCCAAGTTAACTAAGTTCGTCCATTTTGGTCTTTTTTCGTTTTGTGGTCTTTCTTTGTTTTGAGTAGCTCTGAAGTTGAACGAATCCAAATGTCAAGCATAGATTGATGTAATATGACACAATAAACCATGTCGACAAGTTTGAGACCAACGAAGAAAGATTTAGTCCAAGAATCATCCAAGTTGACCAAGTTCGTCCATTTTGGTCTTTCTTCATTTTAGTAGCTCTGAAGTTGACCGAAGCTAAATGTCAAGCATAGATTGATGTAATATGACACAATAAACCATGTGGAGAAGTTTGAGACCAAGGAAGAGAGATTTAGTCCAAGTATCATCAAAGTTGACCAAGTTCGTCCATTTTGGTCTTTTTTCGTTTTGTGGTCTTTTTTTGTTTTGAGTAGCTCTGAAGTTGAACGAATCCAAATGTCAAGCATAGATTGATGTAATATGACACAATAAACCATGTCGACAAGTTTGAGACCAACGAAGAAAGATTTAGTCCAAGAATCATCCAAGTTAACCAAGTTAGTCCATTTTGGTCTTTCTTCATTTTGGTAGCTCCGAAGTTGACCGAAGCCAAATGTCAAGCATAGATTGATGTAATATGACACAATAAACAATGTGGAGAAGTTTGAGACCAAGGAAGAGAGATTTAGTCCAAGAATCATCAAAGTTGACCAAGTTCGTCCATTTTGGTTTTTTTTCGTTTTGTGGTCTTTCATTGTTTTGAGTAGCTCTGAAGTTGAACGAATCCAAATGTCAAGCATAGATTGATGTAATATGACACAATAAACCATGTCGACAAGTTTGAGACCAACAAAGAAAGATTTAGTCCAAGAATCATCCAAGTTGACCAAGTTAGTCCATTTTGGTCTTTCTTCATTTTAGTAGCTCCGAAGTTGACCGAAGCCAAATGTCAAGCATAGATTGATGTAATATGACACAATAAACCATGTGGAGAAGTTTGAGACCAAGGAAGAGAGATTTAGTCCAAGAATCATCCAAGTTGACCAAGTTCGTCCATTTTGGTCTTTTTTCGTTTTGTGGTCGTTCATTGTTTTGAGTAGCTCTGAAGTTGAACGAATCCAAATGTCAAGCATAGATTGATGTAATATGACACAATAAACCATGTGGAGAAGTTTGAGACCAACGAAGAGAGATGTAGTCCAAGAATCATCCAAGTTGACCAAGTTCGTCCATTTTGGTCTTTATTCGTTTTGAGTAGCTCCGAAGTTTACCGAAGCCAAATGTCAAGCATAGATTGATGTAATATGACACAATAAACCATGCGGAGAAGTTTGAGACAAAGGAAGAGAGATTTAGTCCAAGAATCATCCAAGTTGACCAAGTTCGTCCATTTTGGTCTTTCTTCATGTTGAGTGCCTCCGAAGTTAACCGAATCCAAATGTCAGCATAGATTGATATAATATGACACAATAAACTATGTCGACAAGTTTGAGACCAATGGACAGAGATGTAGTCCAAGGATCATCCAAGTTGACCAAGTTCGTCCATTTTGGTCTTTCTTCGTTTTGTGTAGCTTCGAAGTTAACCGAAGCCAAATGTCAAGCATAGATTGATGTAATATGACACAATAAACCTTGTCGAGAAGTTTGAGACCAAGGAAGAGAGATTTAGTCCAAGAATCATCCAAGTTGACCAAGTTCGTCCATTTTGGTCTTTCTTCGTTTTGAGTAACTCCGGAGTTGACTGAAGCCAGATGTCAAGCATAGATTGATGTAATATGACACAATAAACCATGTCGAGAAGTTTGAGACTAAGGAAGAGAGATTTAGTCCAAGAATCATCCAAGTTGACCAAGTTTGTCCATTTTGGTCTTTATTCGTTTTAAGTTGCTCCGAAGTTGACCGAAGCCAAATGTCAAGCAAAGATTGATGTAATATGACACAATAAATGATGTCGAGAAGTTTGAGACCAACGAAGAGAGATGTAGTCCAAGAATCATCCAAGTTAACCAAGTTCGTCCATTTTGGTCTTTCTTCGTTTTGAGTAGCTCCGAAGTTGACCGAAGCCAAATGTCAAGCATAGATTGATGTAATATGACACAATAAACTATGTCGAGAAGTTTGAGACCAACAAAGACAGATGTAGTCCAAGAATCATCCAAGTTGACCAAGTTCGTCCATTTTGGTCTTTATTCGTTTTGAGTTGCTACGAAGTTGACCGAAGCCAAATGTCAAGCATAGATTGATGTAATATGACACAATAAACCATGTGGAGAAGTTTGAGACCAAGGAAAGGAGATTTAATCCAAGAATCATCCAAGTTGACCAAGTTCGTCCATTTTGGTCTTTCTTCGTTTTGAGTAGCTCCGAAGTTGACCGAATCCAAATGTCAAGCATAGATTGATGCAATATGACACAATAAACCATGTCGAGAATTTGAGACCAACGAAGACAGATGTAGTCCAAGAATCATCCAAGTTGGCCAAGTTCGTCCTTTTTGGTCTTTCTTCGTTTTGTATAGCTCCGAAGTTGACCGAAGCCAAATGTCAAGCAAAGATTGATGTAATATGACACAATAAATCATGTCGAGAAGTTTGAGACTAACGAAGAGCGATTTAGTCCAAGAATCATCTAAGATGACCAAGTTCGTCCATTTTGGTCTTTATTCGTTTTGAGTAGCTCCGGAGTTTACCGAAGCCAGATGTCACGCATAGATTGATGTAATTGACAAAATAAACCATGTGGAGAAGTTTGAGACCAACGAAGACAGGTCTAGTCCAAGAATCATCTAAGTTTACCAAGTTCGTCCATTTTGGTCTTTCTTCGTTTTGTGGTCTTTTTTCGTTTTGAGTAGCTCCGAAGTTGACCGAAGCCAAATGTCAAGCATAGATTGATGTAATATGACACAATAAAGCATGTCAACAAGATTGAGACCAACGAAGAGAGATGTAGTCCAAGAATCATCCAAGTTGACAAAGTTCGTCCTTTTTGGTCTTTCTTCGTTTTGTATAGCTCCGAAGTTGACCGAAGCCAAATGTCAAGCAAAGATTGATGTAATATGACACAATAAATCATGTCGAGAAGTTTGAGACTAACGAAGAGCGATTTAGTCCAAGAATCATCTAAGATGACCAAGTTCGTCCATTTTGGTCTTTCTTCGTTTTGAGTAGCTCCGAAGTTGACCGAAGCCAAATGTCAAGCGTAGATTGATGTAATATGACACCATAAACCATGTACACAAGTTTGAGACCAACGAAGAGAGATGTAGTCCAACAATCACCCAAGTTGACCAAGCTCGTCCATTTTCTTCTTTATTCGTTTTGAGTAGCTCCGGAGTTTACCGAAGCCAGATGTCACGCATAGATTGATGTAATATGACACAATAAATCATGTCGAGAAGTTTGAGACTAACGAAGAGCGATTTAGTCCAAGAATCATCTAAGTTGACCAAGTTCGTCCATTTTGGTCTTTCTTCGTTTTGTGGTCTTTCTTCGTTTTGAGTAGCTACGAAGTTGACTGAATCCAAATGTCAAGCATAGAATTATGTAATATGACACAATAAACCATGTCGAGAAGTTTGAGACCAACGAAGATAGATGTAGTCCAAGAATCATCCAAGTTGACCAAGTTCGTCCATTTTGGTCTTTATTCGTTTTGAGTTACTACGAAGTTGACCGAAGCCAAATGTCAAGCATAGATTGATGTAATATGACACAATAAACCATGTGGAGAAGTTTGAGACCAAGGAAGAAAGATTTAGTCCAAGAATCATCCAAGTTGACCAAGTTCGTCCATTTTGGTCTTTCTTCATGTTGAGTAGCTCCGAAGTTAACCGAATCCAAATGTCAAGCATAGATTGATGCAATATGACATAATAAACCATGTCGAGAATTTGACACCAACGAAGACAGATGTAGTCCAAGAATCATCCAAGTTGACCAAGTTCGTCCATTTTGGTCTTTCTTCATTTTGTGTAGCTCCGAAGTTGACCGAAGCCAAATGTCAAGCAAAGATTGATGTAATATGACACAATAAACCATGCGGAGAAGTTTCAGACCAACGAAGACAGATGTAGTCCAAGAATCATCCAAGTTGGCCAAGTTCGTCCATTTTGGTCTTTATTCGTTTTGAGTAGCTCCGGAGTTTACCGAAGCCAGATGTCACGCATAGATTGATGTAATTGACAAAATAAACCATTGGGAGAAGTTTGAGACCAACGAAGACAGGTCTAGTCCAAGAATCATCTAAGTTTACCAAGTTCGTCCATTTTGGTCTTTCTTCGTTTTGTGGTATTTTTTCGTTTTGAGTAGCTCCGAAGTTGACCGAAGCCAAATGTCAAGCATAGATTGATGTAATATGACACAATAAAGCATGTCGACAAGATTGAGACCAACGAAGAGAGATGTAGTCCAAGAATCATCCAAGTTGACCAAGTTCGTCCTTTTTGGTCTTTCTTCGTTTTGTATAGCTCCGAAGTTTACCGAAGCCAAATGTCAAGCAAAGATTGATGTAATATGACACAATAAATCATGTCGAGAAGTTTGAGACTAACGAAGAGCGATTTAGTCCAAGAATCATCTAAGATGACCAAGTTCGTCCATTTTGGTCTTTCTTCGTTTTGAGTAGCTCCGAAGTTGACCGAAGCCAAATGTCAAGCGTAGATTGATGTAATATGACACAATAAACCAGGTACACAAGTTTGAACCAACGAAAAGAGATGTAGTCCAACAATCACCCAAGTTGACCAAGCTCGTCCATTTTCTTCTTTATTCGTTTTGAGTAGCTCCGGAGTTTACCGAAGCCAGATGTCACGCATAGATTGATGTAATATGACACAATAAATCATGTCGAGAAGTTTGAGACTAACGAAGAGCGATTTAGTCCAAGAATCATCTAAGTTGACCAAGTTCGTCCATTTTGGTCTTTCTTCGTTTTGTGGTCTTTCTTCGTTTTGAGTAGCTCCGAAGTTGACTGAATCCAAATGTCAAGCATAGAATGATGTAATATGACACAATAAACCATGTCGAGAAGTTTGAGACCAACGAAGATAGATGTAGTCCAAGAATCATCCAAGTTGACCAAGTTCGTCCATTTTGGTCTTTATTCGTTTTGAGTTGCTACGAAGTTGACCAAAGCCAAATGTCAAGCATAGATTGATGTAATATGACACAATAAACCATGTGGAGAAGTTTGAGACCAAGGAAGAAAGATTTAGTCCAAGAATCATCCAAGTTGACCAAGTTCGTCCATTTTGGTCTTTCTTCATGTTGAGTAGCTCCGAAGTTAACCGAATCCAAATGTCAAGCATAGATTGATGCAATATGACATAATAAACCATGTCGAGAATTTGACACCAACGAAGACAGATGTAGTCCAAGAATCATCCAAGTTGACCAAGTTCGTCCATTTTGGTCTTTCTTCATTTTGTGTAGCTCCGAAGTTGACCGAAGCCAAATGTCAAGCAAATATTGATGTAATATGACACAATAAACCATGCGGAGAAGTTTCAGACCAACGAAGACAGATGTAGTCCAAGAATCATCTAAGTTGACCAAGTTCGTCCATTTTGGTCTTTCTACATTTTGTGTAGCTCCGAAGTTGACCGAAGCCAAATTTCAAGCAAAGATTGATGTAATATGACACAATAAATCATGTCGAGAAGTTTGAGACTAACGAAGAGAGATTTAGTCCAAGAATCATCTAAGTTGACCAAGTTCGTCCATTTTGGTCTTTCTTCGTTTTGAGTAGCTCCGAAGTTGACCGAAGCCAAATGTCAAGCATAGATTGATGTAATATGACACAATAAAGCATGTCGACAAGATTGAGACCAACGAAGAGAGATGTAGTCCAAGAATCATCCAAGTTGACCAAGTTCGTCCTTTTTGGTCTTTCTTCGTTTTGTATAACTCCGAAGTTGACCGAAGCCAAATGTCAAGCAAAGATTGATGTAATATGACACAATAAATCATGTCGAGAAGTTTGAGACTAACGAAGAGCGATTTAGTCCAAGAATCATCTAAGATGACCAAGTTCGTCCATTTTGGTCTTTCTTCGTTTTGAGTAGCTCCGAAGTTGACCGAAGCCAAATGTCAAGCGTAGATTGATGTAATATGACACAATAAACCATGTACACAAGTTTGAGACCAACGAAGAGAGATGTAGTCCAACAATCACCCAAGTTGACCAAGTTCGTCCATTTTCTTCTTTATTCGTTTTGACTAGCTCTGGAGTTTACCGAAGCCAGATGTCACGCATAGATTGATGTAATATGACACAATAAATCATGTCGAGAAGTTTGAGACTAACGAAGAGCGATTTAGTCCAAGAATCATCTAAGTTGACCAAGTTCGTCCATTTTGGTCTTTCTTCGTTTTGTGGTCTTTCTTCGTTTTGAGTAGCTACGAAGTTGACTGAATCCAAATGTCAAGCATAGAATGATGTAATATGACACAATAAACCATGTCGAGAAGTTTGAGACCAACGAAGATAGATGTAGTCCAAGAATCATCCAAGTTGACCAAGTTCGTCCATTTTGGTCTTTATTCGTTTTGAGTTGCTACAAAGTTGACCGAAGCCAAATGTCAAGCATAGATTGATGTAATATGACACAATAAACCATGTGGAGAAGTTTGAGACCAAGGAAGAAAGATTTAGTCCAAGAATCATCCAAGTTGACCAAGTTCGTCCATTTTGGTCTTTCTTCATGTTGAGTAGCTCCGAAGTTAACCGAATCCAAATGTCAAGCATAGATTGATGCAATATGACACAATAAACCATGTCGAGAATTTGACACCAACGAAGACAGATGTAGTCCAAGAATCATCCAAGTTGACCAAGTTCGTCCATTTTGGTCTTTCTTCATTTTGTGTAGCTCCGAAGTTGACCGAAGCCAAATGTCAAGCAAAGATTGATGTAATATGACACAATAAACCATGCGGAGAAGTTTCAGACCAACGAAGACAGATGTAGTCCAAGAATCATCCAAGTTGGCCAAGTTCGTCCATTTTGGTCTTTATTCGTTTTGAGTAGCTCCGGAGTTTACCGAAGCCAAATGTCAAGCATAGATTGATGTAATTGACAAAATAAACCATGTGGAGAAGTTTGAGACCAACGAAGACAGGTCTAGTCCAAGAATCATCTAAGTTTACCAAGTTCGTCCATTTTGGTCTTTCTTCGTTTTGTGGTATTTTTTCGTTTTGAGTAGCTCCGAAGTTGACCGAAGCCAAATGTCAAGCATAGATTGATGTAATATGACACAATAAAGCATGTCGACAAGTTTGAGACCAACGAAGAGAGATGTAGTCCAAGAATCATCCAAGTTGACCAAGTTCGTCCTTTTTGGTCTTTCTTCGTTTTGTATAGCTCCGAAGTTGACCGAAGCCAAATGTCAAGCAAAGATTGATGTAATATGACACAATAAATCATGTCGAGAAGTTTGAGACTAACGAAGAGCGATTTAGTCCAAGAATCATCTAAGATGACCAAGTTCGTCCATTTTGGTCTTTCTTCGTTTTGAGTAGCTCCGAAGTTGACCGAAGCCAAATGTCAAGCATAGATTGATGTAATATGACACAATAAAGCATGTCGACAAGATTGAGACCAACGAAGAGAGATGTAGTCCAAGAATCATCCAAGTTGACCAAGTTCGTCCTTTTTGGTCTTTCTTCGTTTTGTATAACTCCGAAGTTGACCGAAGCCAAATGTCAAGCAAAGATTGATGTAATATGACACAATAAATCATGTCGAGAAGTTTGAGACTAACGAAGAGCGATTTAGTCCAAGAATCATCTAAGATGACCAAGTTCGTCCATTTTGGTCTTTCTTCGTTTTGAGTAGCTCCGAAGTTGACCGAAGCCAAATGTCAAGCGTAGATTGATGTAATATGACACAATAAACCATGTACACAAGTTTGAGACCAACGAAGAGAGATGTAGTCCAACAATCACCAAGTTGACCAAGTTCGTCCATTTTCTTCTTTATTCGTTTTGAGTAGCTCTGGAGTTTACCGAAGCCAGATGTCAAGCATAGATTGATGTAATATGACACAATAAATCATGTCGAGAAGTTTGAGACTAACGAAGAGCGATTTAGTCCAAGAATCATCTAAGTTGACCAAGTTCGTCCATTTTGGTCTTTCTTCGTTTTGTGGTCTTTCTTCGTTTTGAGTAGCTACGAAGTTGACTGAATCCAAATGTCAAGCATAGAATGATGTAATATGACACAATAAACCATGTCGAGAAGTTTGAGACCAACGAAGATAGATGTAGTCCAAGAATCATCCAAGTTGACCAAGTTCGTCCATTTTGGTCTTTATTCGTTTTGAGTTGCTACAAAGTTGACCGAAGCCAAATGTCAAGCATAGATTGATGTAATATGACACAATAAACCATGTGGAGAAGTTTGAGACCAAGGAAGAAAGATTTAGTCCAAGAATCATCCAAGTTGACCAAGTTCGTCCATTTTGGTCTTTCTTCATGTTGAGTAGCTCCGAAGTTAACCGAATCCAAATGTCAAGCATAGATTGATGTAATATGACATAATAAACCATGTCGAGAATTTGAGACCAACGAAGACAGATGTAGTCCAAGAATCATCCAAGTTGACCAAGTTCGTCCATTTTGGTCTTTCTTCATTTTGTGTAGCTCCGAAGTTGACCGAAGCCAAATGTCAAGCAAAGATTGATGTAATATGACACAATAAACCATGCGGAGAAGTTTGAGACCAACGAAGACAGATGTAGTCCAAGAATCATCCAAGTTGGCCAAGTTCGTCCATTTTGGTCTTTATTCGTTTTGAGTAGCTCCGGAGTTTACCGAAGCCAGATGTCAAGCATAGATTGATGTAATTGACAAAATAAACCATGTGGAGAAGTTTGAGACCAACGAAGACAGGTCTAGTCCAAGAATCATCTAAGTTTACCAAGTTCGTCCATTTTGGTCTTTCTTCGTTTTGTGGTATTTTTTCGTTTTGAGTAGCTCCGAAGTTGACCGAAGCCAAATGTCAAGCATAGATTGATGTAATATGACACAATAAAGCATGTCGACAAGATTGAGACCAACGAAGAGAGATGTAGTCCAAGAATCATCCAAGTTGACCAAGTTCGTCCTTTTTGGTCTTTCTTCGTTTTGTATAGCTCCGAAGTTGACCGAAGCCAAATGTCAAGCAAAGATTGATGTAATATGACACAATAAATCATGTCGAGAAGTTTGAGACTAACGAAGAGCGATTTAGTCCAAGAATCATCTAAGTTGACCAAGTTCGTCCATTTTGGTCTTTCTTCGTTTTGAGTAGCTCCGAAGTTGACCGAAGCCAAATGTCAAGCGTAGATTGATGTAATATGACACAATAAACCATGTACACAAGTTTGAGACCAACGAAGAGAGATGTAGTCCAACAATCACCCAAGTTGACCAAGCTCGTCCATTTTCTTCTTTATTCGTTTTGAGTAGCTCCGGAGTTTACCGAAGCCAAATGTCAAGCATAGATTGATGTAATATGACACAATAAATCATGTCGAGAAGTTTGAGACTATCGAAGAGCGATTTAGTCCAAGAATCATCTAAGTTGACCAAGTTCGTCCATTTTGGTCTTTCTTCGTTTTGTGGTCTTTCTTCGTTTTGAGTAGCTCCGAAGTTGACTGAATCCAAATGTCAAGCATAGAATGATGTAATATGACACAATAAACCATGTCGAGAAGTTTGAGACCAACGAAGATAGATGTAGTCCAAGAATCATCCAAGTTGACCAAGTTCGTCCATTTTGGTCTTTATTCGTTTTGAGTTGCTACGAAGTTGACCGAAGCCAAATGTCAAGCATAGATTGATGTAATATGACACAATAAACCATGTGGAGAAGTTTGAGACCAAGGAAGAAAGATTTAGTCCAAGAATCATCCAAGTTGACCAAGTTCGTCCATTTTGGTCTTTCTTCATGTTGAGTAGCTCCGAAGTTAACCGAATCCAAATGTCAAGCATAGATTGATGTAATATGACATAATAAACCATGTCGAGAATTTGACACCAACGAAGACAGATGTAGTCCAAGAATCATCCAAGTTGACCAAGTTCGTCCATTTTGGTCTTTCTTCATTTTGTGTAGCTCCGAAGTTGACCGAAGCCAAATGTCAAGCAAATATTGATGTAATATGACACAATAAACCATGCGGAGAAGTTTCAGACCAACGAAGACAGATGTAGTCCAAGAATCATCTAAGTTGACCAAGTTCGTCCATTTTGGTCTTTCTTCATTTTGTGTAGCTCCGAAGTTGACCGAAGCCAAATTTCAAGCAAAGATTGATGTAATATGACACAATAAACCATGTCGAGAAGTTTAAGACTAACGAAGAGAGATTTAGTCCAAGAATCATCTAAGTTGACCAAGTTCGTCCATTTTGGTCTTTCTTCGTTTTGTGGTCTTTCTTCGTTTTGAGTAGCTCCGAAGTTGACCGAACCCAAATGTCAAGCGTAGATTGATGTAATATGACACAATAAACCATGTCGACAAGTTTGAGACCAACGGAGAGAGATGTAGTCCAAGAATCATCCAAGTTGACCAAGTTCGTCCTTTTTGGTCTTTCTTCGCTTTGAGTAGCTCCGAAGTTGACCGAAGCCAAATGTCAAGCATAGATTGATGTAATATGACACAATAAACCATGTGGAGAAGTTTGAGACCAAGGAAGAGAGATTTAGTCCAAGAATCATCCAAGTTGACCAAGTTCGTCCATTTTGGTCTTTCTTCGTTTTGAGTAGCTCCGAAGTTGACCGAAGCCAAATGTCAAGCATAGATTGATGTAATATGACACAATAAACCATGTGGAGAAGTTTGAGACCAAGGAAGAAAGATTTAGTCCAAGAATCATCCAAGTTGACCAAGTTCGTCCATTTTGGTCTTTCTTCATGTTGAGTAGCTCCGAAGTTAACCGAATCCAAATGTCAAGCATAGATTGATGTAATATGACACAATAAACCATGTCGAGAATTTGAGACCAACGAAGACAGATGTAGTCCAAGAATCATCCAAGTTGACCAAGTTCGTCCATTTTGGTCTTTCTTCATTTTGTGTAGCTCCGAAGTTGACCGAAGCCAAATGTCAAGCAAAGATTGATGTAATATGACACAATAAACCATGCGGAGAAGTTTGAGACCAACGAAGACAGATGTAGTCCAAGAATCATCCAAGTTGGCCAAGTTCGTCCATTTTGGTCTTTATTCGTTTTGAGTAGCTCCGGAGTTTACCGAAGCCAAATGTCACGCATAGATTGATGTAATTGACAAAATAAACCATGTGGAGAAGTTTGAGACCAACGAAGAGAGGTCTAGTCCAAGAATCATCTAAGTTTACCAAGTTCGTCCATTTTGGTCTTTCTTCGTTTTGTGGTATTTTTTCGTTTTGAGTAGCTCCGAAGTTGACCGAAGCCAAATGTCAAGCATAGATTGATGTAATATGACACAATAAAGCATGTCGACAAGTTTGAGACCAACGAAGAGAGATGTAGTCCAAGAATCATCCAAGTTGACCAAGTTCGTCCTTTTTGGTCTTTCTTCGTTTTGTATAGCTCCGAAGTTGACCGAAGCCAAATGTCAAGCAAAGATTGATGTAATATGACACAATAAATCATGTCGAGAAGTTTGAGACTAACGAAGAGCGATTTAGTCCAAGAATCATCTAAGATGACCAAGTTCGTCCATTTTGGTCTTTCTTCGTTTTGAGTAGCTCCGAAGTTGACCGAAGCCAAATGTCAAGCGTAGATTGATGTAATATGACACAATAAACCATGTACACAAGTTTGAGACCAACGAAGAGAGATGTAGTCCAACAATCATCCAAGTTGACCAAGTTCGTCCATTTTCTTCTTTATTCGTTTTGAGTAGCTCCGGAGTTTACCGAAGCCAAATGTCAAGCATAGATTGATGTAATATGACACAATAAATCATGTCGAGAAGTTTGAGACTAACGAAGAGCGATTTAGTCCAAGAATCATCTAAGTTGACCAAGTTCGTCCATTTTGGTCTTTCTTTGTTTTGTGGTCTTTCTTCGTTTTGAGTAGCTCCGAAGTTGACTGAATCCAAATGTCAAGCATAGAATGATGTAATATGACACAATAAACCATGTCGAGAAGTTTGAGACCAACGAAGATAGATGTAGTCCAAGAATCATCCAAGTTGACCAAGTTCGTCCATTTTGGTCTTTATTCGTTTTGAGTTGCTACGAAGTTGACCGAAGCCAAATGTCAAGCATAGATTGATGTAATATGACACAATAAACCATGTGGAGAAGTTTGAGACCAAGGAAGAAAGATTTAGTCCAAGAATCATCCAAGTTGACCAAGTTCGTCCATTTTGGTCTTTCTTCATGTTGAGTAGCTCCGAAGTTAACCGAATCCAAATGTCAAGCATAGATTGATGCAATATGACATAATAAACCATGTCGAGAATTTGACACCAACGAAGACAGATGTAGTCCAAGAATCATCCAAGTTGACCAAGTTCGTCCATTTTGGTCTTTCTTCATTTTGTGTAGCTCCGAAGTTGACCGAAGCCAAATGTCAAGCAAAGATTGATGTAATATGACACAATAAACCATGCGGAGAAGTTTCAGACCAACGAAGACAGATGTAGTCCAAGAATCATCCAAGTTGGCCAAGTTCGTCCATTTTGGTCTTTATTCGTTTTGAGTAGCTCCGGAGTTTACCGAAGCCAGATGTCAAGCATAGATTGATGTAATTGACAAAATAAACCATGTGGAGAAGTTTGAGACCAACGAAGACAGGTCTAGTCCAAGAATCATCTAAGTTTACCAAGTTCGTCCATTTTGGTCTTTCTTCGTTTTGTGGTATTTTTTCGTTTTGAGTAGCTCCGAAGTTGACCGAAGCCAAATGTCAAGCATAGATTGATGTAATATGACACAATAAAGCATGTCGACAAGATTGAGACCAACGAAGAGAGATGTAGTCCAAGAATCATCCAAGTTGACCAAGTTCGTCCTTTTTGGTCTTTCTTCGTTTTGTATAGCTCCGAAGTTGACCGAAGCCAAATGTCAAGCAAAGATTGATGTAATATGACACAATAAATCATGTCGAGAAGTTTGAGACTAACGAAGAGCGATTTAGTCCAAGAATCATCTAAGATGACCAAGTTCGTCCATTTTGGTCTTTCTTCGTTTTGAGTAGCTCCGAAGTTGACCGAAGCCAAATGTCAAGCGTAGATTGATGTAATATGACACAATAAACCATGTACACAAGTTTGAGACCAACGAAGAGAGATGTAGTCCAACAATCACCCAAGTTGACCAAGCTCGTCCATTTTCTTCTTTATTCGTTTTGAGTAGCTCCGGAGTTTACCGAAGCCAGATGTCACGCATAGATTGATGTAATATGACACAATAAATCATGTCGAGAAGTTTGAGACTAACGAAGAGCGATTTAGTCCAAGAATCATCTAAGTTGACCAAGTTCGTCCATTTTGGTCTTTCTTCGTTTTGTGGTCTTTCTTCGTTTTGAGTAGCTCCGAAGTTGACTGAATCCAAATGTCAAGCATAGAATGATGTAATATGACACAATAAACCATGTCGAGAAGTTTGAGACCAACGAAGATAGATGTAGTCCAAGAATCATCCAAGTTGACCAAGTTCGTCCATTTTGGTCTTTATTCGTTTTGAGTTGCTACGAAGTTGACCGAAGCCAAATGTCAAGCATAGATTGATGTAATATGACACAATAAACCATGTGGAGAAGTTTGAGACCAAGGAAGAAAGATTTAGTCCAAGAATCATCCAAGTTGACCAAGTTCGTCCATTTTGGTCTTTCTTCATGTTGAGTAGCTCCGAAGTTAACCGAATCCAAATGTCAAGCATAGATTGATGCAATATGACATAATAAACCATGTCGAGAATTTGACACCAACGAAGACAGATGTAGTCCAAGAATCATCCAAGTTGACCAAGTTCGTCCATTTTGGTCTTTCTTCATTTTGTGTAGCTCCGAAGTTGACCGAAGCCAAATGTCAAGCAAAGATTGATGTAATATGACACAATAAACCATGCGGAGAAGTTTCAGACCAACGAAGACAGATGTAGTCCAAGAATCATCTAAGTTGACCAAGTTCGTCCATTTTGGTCTTTCTTCATTTTGTGTAGCTCCGAAGTTGACCGAAGCCAAATTCAAGCAAAGATTGATGTAATATGACACAATAAATCATGTCGAGAAGTTTGAGACTAACGAAGAGAGATTTAGTCCAAGAATCATCTAAGTTGACCAAGTTCGTCCATTTTGGTCTTTCTTCGTTTTGTGGTCTTTCTTCGTTTTGAGTAGCTCCGAAGTTGACCGAACCAAATGTCAAGCGTAGATTGATGTAATATGACACAATAAACCATGTCGACAAGTTTGAGACCAACGGAGAGAGATGTAGTCCAAGAATCATCCAAGTTGACCAAGTTCGTCCTTTTTGGTCTTTCTTCGCTTTGAGTAGCTCCGAAGTTGACCGAAGCCAAATGTCAAGCATAGATTGATGTAATATGACACAATAAACCATGTGGAGAAGTTTGAGACCAAGGAAGAGAGATTTAGTCCAAGAATCATCCAAGTTGACCAAGTTCGTCCATTTTGGTCTTTCTTCGTTTTGAGTAGCTCCGAAGTTGACCGAAGCCAAATGTCAAGCATAGATTGATGTAATATGACACAATAAACCATGCGGAGAAGTTTGAGACCAACGAAGAGAGATGTAGTCCAAGAATCATCTAAGTTGACCAAGTTCGTCCATTTTGGTCTTTCTTCGTTTTGTGGTCTTTTTTCGTTTTGAGTAGCTCCGAAGTTGACCGAAGCCAAATGTCAAGCATAGATTGATGTAATATGACACAATAAACCATGTCGACAAGTTTGAGACCAACGAAGAGAGATGTAGTCCAAGAATCATCCAAGTTGACCAAGTTCGTCCATTTTGGTTTTTCTTCATTTTCTGTAGCTCCGAAATTGACCGAAGCCAAATGTCAAGCAAGATTGATGTAATATGACACAATAAACCATGTGGAGAAGTTTGAGACCAAGGAAGAAAGATTTAGTCCAAGAATCATCCAAGTTGACCAAGTTCGTCTATTTTGGCATTTCTTCGTTTTGTGGTCTTTCTTCATTTTGAGTAGCTCTGAAGTTGACCGAAGCCAAATGTCAAGCATAGATTGATGTAATATGACACAATAAACCATGTCGACAAGTTTGAGACCAACGAAGAGAGATGTAGTCCAAGAATCATCCAAGTTGACCAAGTTCGTCCATTTTGGTTTTCTTCATTTTCTGTAGCTCCGAAATTGACCGAAGCCAAATGTCAAGCAAGATTGATGTAATATGACACAATAAACCATGTCGAGAAGTTTGAGACCAACGAAGAGAGATTTAGTCCAAGAATCATCCAAGTTGACCAAGTTCGTCAATTTTGGTTTTTTTTCGTTTTTTGGTCTTTCTTTGTTTTGAGTAGCTCTGAAGTTGAACGAATCCAAATGTCAAGCATAGATTGATGTAATATGACACAATAAACCATGTCGAGAAGTTTGAGACCAACAAAGAAAGATTTAGTCCAAGAATCATCCATGTTGACCAAGTTCGTCCATTTTGGTCTTTCTTCATCTTAGTAACTCCGAAGTTGACCGAAGCCAAATGTCAAGCATAGATTGATGTAATATGACACAATAAATCATGTCGAGAAGTTTGAGACTAACGAAGAGAGATTTAGTCCAAGAATCATCTAAGTTGACCAAGTTCTTCCATTTTGGTCTTTCTTCGTTTTGTGGTCTTTCTTCGTTTTGAGTAGCTTCGAAGTTGACCGAAGCCAAATGTCAAGCGTAGATTGATGTAATATGACACAATAAACCATGTCGACAAGTTTGAGACCAACGGAGAGAGATGTAGTCCAAGAATCATCCAAGTTGACCAAGTTCGTCCATTTTGGTCTTTCTTCGTTTTGAGTAGCTCCGAAGTTGACCGAAGCCAAATGTCAAGCATAGATTGATGTAATATGACACAATAAACCATGCGGAGAAGTTTGAGACCAAGGAAGAGAGATTTAGTCCAAGAATCATCCAAGTTGACCAAGTTTGTCCAATTTGGTCTTTTTTCGTTTTGTGGTCTTTCTTTGTTTTGAGTATCTCTGAAGTTGAACGAATCCAAATGTCAAGCATAGATTGATGTAATATGACACAATAAACCATGTCGACAAGTTTGAGACCAACAAAGAAAGATTTAGTCCAAGAATCATCCAAGTTGACCAAGTTCGTCTATTTTTTGTCTTTCTTCATTTTAAGTAGCTCCAAAGTTAACCGAAGCCAAATGTCAAGAATAGATTGATGTAATATGACACAATAAACCATGTCGAGAAGTTTGAGACCAACAAAGAGAGATTTAGTCCAAGAATCATCCAAGTTGACCAAGTTCGTCCATTTTGGTCTTTCTTCGTTTTGAGTAGCTCCGAAGTTGACCGAAGCCAAATGTCAAGCGTAGATTGATGTAATATGACACAATAAACCATGTCGATAAGTTTGAGACCAACGAAGAAAGATTTAGTCCAAGAATCATCCAAGTTGACAAGTTCGTCTATTTTTTGTCTTTCTTCATTTTGAGTAGCTCCGAAGTTGACCGAAGCCAAATGTCAAGAATAGATTGATGTAATATGACACAATAAACCATGTCGAGAAGTTTGAGACCAACAAAGAGAGATTTAGTCCAAGAATCATCCAAGTTAGTCCATTTTGGTCTTTCTTCATTTTAGTAGCTCCGAAGTTGACCGAAGCCAAATGTCAAGCTTAGATTGATGTAATATGACACAATAAACCATGTGGAGAAGTTTGAGACCAAGGAAGAGAGATTTAGTCCAAGAATCATCCAAGTTGACCAAGTTCGTCCAATTTGGTCTTTTTTGGTTTTGTGGTCTTTCTTTGTTTTGAGTATCTCTGAAGTTGAACGAATCCAAATGTCAAGCATAGATTGATGTAATATGACACAATAAACCATGTCGACAAGTTTGAGACCAACAAAGAAAGATTTAGTCCAAGAATCATCCAAGTTGACCAAGTTCGTCTATTTTTTGTCTTTCTTCATTTTGAGTAGCTCCGAAGTTGACCGAAGCCAAATGTCAAGCATAGATTGATGTAATATGACACAATAAACCATGTCGAGAAGTTTGAGACCAACAAAGAGAGATTTAGTCCAAGAATCATCCAAGTTGACCAAGTTCGTCCATTTTGGTCTTTCTTCGTTTTGAGTAGCTCCGAAGTTGACCGAAGGCAAATAAATGCAAGCGTAGATTGATGTAATATGACACAATAAACCATGTCGAGAAGTTTGAGACCAACGGAGAGAGATGTAGTCCAAGAATCATCCAAGTTGACCAAGTTCGTCCATTTTGGTCTTTCTTCATTTTGAGTAGCTCCTAAGTTGACCGAAGCCAAATGTCAAGCATAGATTGATGTAATATGACACAATAAACCATGTGAAGAAGTTTGAGAACAAGGAAGAGAGATTTAGTCCAAGAATCATCCAAGTTCGTCCATTTTGGTCTTTCTTCGTTTTGAGTAGCTCCGAAGTTGACCGAAGCCAAATGTCAAAAATAGATTGATGTAATATGACACAATAAACCATGTCGAGAAGTTTGAGACCAACGAAGAGAGATGTAGTCCAAGAATCATCCAAGTTGACCAAGTTCGTCCATTTTGGTCTTTCTTCATTTTGAGTAGCTCCGAAGTTGACCGAAGCAAATAAATGTCAAGCGTAGATTGATGTAATATGACACAATAAACCATGTCGAGAAGTTTGAGACCAACGAAGAGAGATTTAGTCCAAGAATCATCCAAGTTGACCAAGTTCGTCCAATTTGGTCTTTTTTGGTTTTGTGGTCTTTCTTTGTTTTGAGTATCTCTGAAGTTGAACGAATCCAAATGTCAAGCATAGATTGATGTAATATGACACAATAAACCATGTCGACAAGTTTGAGACCAACAAAGAAAGATTTAGTCCAAGAATCATCCAAGTTGACCAAGTTCGTCTATTTTTTGTCTTTCTTCATTTTGAGTAGCTCCGAAGTTGACCGAAGCCAGATGTCAAGAATAGATTGATGTAATATGACACAATAAACCATGTCGAGAAGTTTGAGACCAACAAAGAGAGATTTAGTCCAAGAATCATCCAAGTTGACCAAGTTCGTCCATTTTGGTCTTTCTTCGTTTTGAGTAGCTCCGAAGTTGACCGAAGGCAAATAAATGTCAAGCGTAGATTGATGTAATATGACACAATAAACCATGTCGACAAGTTTGAGACCAACGGAGAGAGATGTAGTCCAAGAATCATCCAAGTTGACCAAGTTCGTCCATTTTGGTCTTTCTTCATTTTGAGTAGCTCCTAAGTTGACCGAAGCCAAATGTCAAGCATAGATTGATGTAATATGACACAATAAACCATGTGAAGCAGTTTGAGAACAAGGAAGAGAGATTTAGTCCAAGAATCATCCAAGTTCGTCCATTATGGTCTTTCTTCGCTTTGAGTAGCTCCGAAGTTGACCGAAGCCAAATGTCAAAAATAGATTGATGTAATATGACACAATAAACCATGTCGAGAAGTTTGAGACCAACGAAGAGAGATGTAGTCCAAGAATCATCCAAGTTGACCAAGTTCGTCCACTTTGGTCTTTCTTCATTTTGAGTAGCTCCGAAGTTGACCGAAGGCAAATAAATGTCAAGCGTAGATTGATGTAATATGACACAATAAACCATGTCGACAAGTTTGAGACTAACGAAGAGAGATTTAGTCAAGAATCATCCAAGTTGACCAAGTTCGTCCATTTTGGTCTTTCTTCTTTTTGAGCATCTCCTAAGTTGACTGAAGCCAAATGTCAAGCATAGATTGATGTAATATGACACATTAAACCATGTGAAGAAGTTTGAGACCAAGGAAGAGAGATTTAGTCCAAGAATCATCCAAGTTGACCAAGTTCGTCCATTTTGGTCTTTCTTCGTTTTGAGTAGCTCCGAAGTTGACCGAAGCCAAATGTCAAGCGTAGATTGATGTAATATGACACAATAAACCATGTCGAGAAGTTTGAGACCAACGAAGAGAGATTTAGTCCAAGAATCATCCAAGTTGACCAAGTTCGTCCATTTTGGTCTTTCTTCTGTTTGAGCATCTCCGGAGTTGATCGAAGCCAGATGTCAAGCAAAGATTGATGTAATATGACACAATAAACCATGTCGAGAAGTTTGAGACCAAGGAAGAGAGATTTAGTCCAAGAATCATCCAAGTTGACCAAGTTTGTCCATTTTGGTCTTTCTTCGTTTTGTGGTCTTTCTTAGTTCTGAGTAGCTCCGAAGTTGACCGAAGCCAAATGTCAAGCGTAGATTGATGTAATATGACACAATAAACCATGTGGAGAAGTTTGAGACCACGGAAAAAAGATTTAGTCCAAGAATCATCCAAGTTGTCCAAGTTCGTCCATTTTTGTCTTTCTTCGTTTTGAGTAGCTCCGAAGTTAACCGAAGCCAAATGTCAAGCATAGATTGATGTAATCTGACACAATAAACCTTGTCGAGAATTTGAGACCAACGAAGAGAGATGTTGTCCAAGAATCATCTAAGTTGACCAAGTTCGTCCATTTTGGTCTTTCTTCGTTTTGTGGTCTTTCGTCGTTCTTGGTACCTCCGAAGTTGACCGAAGCCAAATGTCAAGCGTAGATTGATTTAATATGACACAATAAACCATGTCGACAAGTTTGAGACCAACGAAGAGAGATGTAGTCCAAGAATCATCCAAATTGACCAAGTTCGTCCATTTTGGTATTTCTTCGTTTTGAGTAGCTTCGAAGTTAACCGAAGGCAAATGTCAAGCATAGATTGATGTAATATGACACAATAAACCATGTCGACAAGTTTGAGACCAATGAAGAGAGATGTAGTCCAAGAATCATCCAAATTGACCAAGTTCGTCCATTTTGGTCTTTCTTCATTTTAGTAGCTCCGAAGTTGACCGAAGCCAAATGTCAAGCTTAGATTGATGTAATATGACACAATAAACCATGTGGAGAAGTTTGAGACCAAGGAAGAGAGATTTAGTCCAAGAATCATCCAAGTTGACCAAGTTCGTCCATTTTGGTCTTTCTTCGTTTTGAGTAGTTCCGAAGTTGACCGAAGCCAAATGTCAAGCGTACATTGATGTAATATGACACAATAAACCATGCGGAGAAGTTTGAGACCAAGGAAGAGAGATTTAGTCCAAGAATCATCCAAGTTGACCAAGTTCTTCCACTTTGGTCTTTCTTTGTTTTGTGGTCTTTATTTGTTTTGAGTTTCTCCGAAGTTGACTGAATCCAAATGTCAAGCCTAGATTGATGTAATAAGACACAATAAACCATGCCGAAAAGTTTCAGACCAAGGAAGAGAGATGTAGTCCAAGAATCATCCAAATTGACCAAGTTCGTCCATTTTGGTCTTTCTTCGTTTTGAGTAGATACGAAGTTGACCGAAGCCAAATGTCAAGCATAGATTGATGTAATATGACACAATAAACCATGTCGAGAAGTTTGAGACCAACGAAGAGAGATGTAGTCCAAGAATCATCCAAGTTGACCAAGTTCGTCCATGTTGGTCTTTCTTCGTTTTGTGGTCTTTCTTAGTTTTGAGTAGCTCCGAAGTTGACCGAAGCCAAATGTCAAGCGTAGATTGATGTAATATGACACAATAAACCATGTGGAGAAGTTTGAGACCATGGAAAAAAGATTTAGTCCAAGAATCATGCAAGTTGACCAAGTTCGTCCATTTTGGTCTTTCTTCGTTTTGTGGTCTTTCGTCGTTCTGGGTACCTCCGAAGTTGACCGAAGCCAAATGTCAAGCGTAGATTGATGTAATATGACACAATAAACCATGTCGAGAAGTTTGAGACCAACGAAGAGGATGTAGTCCAAGAATCATCCAAGTTGACCAAGTTCGTCCATTTTGGTCTTTCTTCGTTTTGAGTAGCTCCGAAGTTGACCGAAGCCAAATGTCAAGCATAGATTGATGTAATATGACACAATAAACCATGTCGAGAAGTTTGAGACCAACGAAGAGAGATTTGTCCAAGAATCATCTAAATTGACCAAGTTCGTCCATTTTGGTCTTTCTTCATTTTGTGGTCTTTCTTAGTTTTGAGTAGCTCCGAAGTTGACCGAAGCCAAATGTCAAGCGTAGATTGATGTAATATGACACAATAAACCATGTGGAGAAGTTTGAGACCATGGAAAAAAGATTTAGTCCAAGAATCATGCAAGTTGTCCAAGTTCGTCCATTTTTGTCTTTCTTCGTTTTGAGTAGCTCCGAAGTTAACCGAAGCCAAATGTCAAGCATAGATTGATGTAATCTGACCCAATAAACCTTGTCGAGAAGTTTTAGACCAACGAAGAGAGATGTTGTCCAAGAATCATCTAAATTGACCAAGTTCGTCCATTTTGGTCTTTCTTCGTTTTGTGGTCTTTCGTCGTTCTGGGTACCTCTGAAGTTGACCGAAGCCAAATGTCAAGCGTAGATTGATGTAATATGACACAATAAACCATGTCGACAAGTTTGAGACCAACGAAGAGAGATGTAGTCCAAGAATCATCCAAATTGACCAAGTTCGTCCATTTTGGTATTTCTTCGTTTTGAGTAGCTCCGAAGTTAACCGAAGGCAAATGTCAAGCATAGATTGATATAATATGACACAATAAACCATGTTGACAAGTTTGAGACCAACGAAGAGAGATGTAGTCCAAGAATCATCCAAGTTGACCAAGTTCGTCCATTTTTGTCTTTCTTCGTTTTGAGTAGCTGCGGAGTTGACCGAAGCCAAATGTCAAGCATAGATTGATTTAATATGACACAATAAACCATGTCGAGAAGTTTGAGACCAACGAAGAGAGATGTAGTCCAACAATCATCCAAGTTGACCAAGTTCGTCCATTTTGGTCTTTCTTCGTTTTGTGGTCTTTCTTAGTTTTGAGTAGCTCCGAAGTTGACCGAAGCCAAATGTCAAGCGTAGATTGATGTAATATGACACAATAAACCATGTGGAGAAGTTTGAGACCATGGAAAAAAGATTTAGTCTAAGAATCATGCAAGTTGACCAAGTTCGTCCATTTTTGTCTTTCTTCATTTTGAGTAGCTCCGAAGTTAACCGAAGCCAAATGTCAAGCATAGATTGATGTAATATGACACAATAAACCTTGTCGAGAAGTTTGAGACCAACGAAGAGAGATGTAGTGCAACAATCATCAAAGTTGACCAAGTTCGTCCATTTTGGTCTTTCTTCGTTTTGAGTAGTTCCGAAGTTGACCGAAGCCAAATGTCAAGCGTACATTGATGTAATATGACACAATAAACCATGCGGAGAAGTTTGAGACCAAGGAAGAGAGATTTAGTCCAAGAATCATCCAAGTTGACCAAGTTCTTCCACTTTGGTCTTTCTTTGTTTTGTGGTCTTTATTTGTTTTGAGTTTCTCCGAAGTTGACTGAATCCAAATGTCAAGCCTAGATTGATGTAATAAGACACAATAAACCATGCCGAAAAGTTTCAGACCAAGGAAGAGAGATTTAGTCCAAGAATCATCCAAGTTGACCAAGTTCGTCCATTTTGGTCTTTCTTCGTTTTGAGTAGTTCCGAAGTTGACCGAAGCCAAATGTCAAGCGTAGATTGATGTAATATGACACAATAAACCATGCGGAGAAGTTTGAGACCAAGGAAGAGAGATGTAGTCCAAGAATCATCCAAGTTGACCAAGTTCGTCCACTTTGGTCTTTCTTTGTTTTGTGGTCTTTATTTGTTTTGAGTTTCTCCGAAGTTGACTGAATCCAAATGTCAAGCCTAGATTGATGTAATATGACACAATAAACCATGTCGAAAAGTTTGAGACCAAGGAAGAGAGATGTAGTCCAAGAATCATCCAAATTGACCAAGTTCGTCCATTTTGGTCTTTCTTCGTTTTGAGTAGCTACGAAGTTGACCGAAGCCAAATGTCAAGCATAGATTGATGTAATATGACACAATAAACCATGTCGAGAAGTTTGAGACCAACGAAGAGAGATGTAGTCCAAGAATCATCCAAGTTGACCAAGTTCGTCCATGTTGGTCTTTCTTCGTTTTGTGGTCTTTCTTAGTTTTGAGTAGCTGCGAAGTTGACCGAAGCCAAATGTCAAGCGTAGATTGATGTAATATGACACAATAAACCATGTGGAGAAGTTTGAGACCATGGAAAAAAGATTTAGTCCAAGAATCATGCAGGTTGACCAAGTTCGTCCATTTTGGTCTTTCTTCGTTTTGTGGTCTTTCGTCGTTCTGGGTACCTCCGAAGTTGACCGAAGCCAAATGTCAAGCGTAGATTGATGTAATATGACACAATAAACCATGTCGAGAAGTTTGAGACCAACGAAGAGGATGTAGTCCAAGAATCATCCAAGTTGACCAAGTTCGTCCATTTTGGTCTTTCTTCGTTTTGAGTAGCTCCGGAGTTGACCGAAGCCAAATGTCAAGCAAAGATTGATGTAATATGACACAATAAACCATGTCGAGAAGTTTGAGACCAATGAAGAGAGATTTAGTCCAAGAATCATCCAAGTTGACCAAGTTCGTCCATTTTGGTCTTTCTTAGTTTTGAGTAGCTCCGAAGTTGACCGAAGCCAAATGTCAAGCGTAGATTGATGTAATATGACACAATAAACCATGTGGAGAAGTTTGAGACCATGGAAAAAAGATTTAGTCCAAGAATCATGCAAGTTGTCCAAGTTCGTCCATTTTTGTCTTTCTTCGTTTTGAGTAGCTCCGAAGTTAACCGAAGCCAAATGTCAAGCATAGATTGATGTAATATGACACAATAAACCATGTCGAGAAGTTTGAGACCAACGAAGAGAGATGTTGTCCAAGAATCATCTAAATTGACCAAGTTCGTCCATTTTGGTCTTTCTTCGTTTTGTGGTCTTTCGTCGTTCTGGGTACCTCCGAAGTTGACCGAAGCCAAATGTCAAGCGTAGATTGATGTAATATGACACAATAAACCATGTCGACAAGTTTGAGACCAACGAAGAGAGATTTAGTCCAAGAATCATCCAAATTGACCAAGTTCGTCCATTTTGGTCTTTCTTCGTTTTGAGTAGCTCCGAAGTTAACCGAAGGCAAATGTCAAGCATAGATTGATGTAATATGACACAATAAACCATGTCGAGAAGTTTGAGACCAAGGAAGAGAGATGTAGTCCAAGAATCATCCAAGTTGACCAAGTTCGTCCATTTTGGTCTTTCTTCATTTTAGTAGCTCCGAAGTTGACCGAAGCCAAATGTCAAGCATAGATTGATGTAATATGACACAATAAACCATGTGGAGAAGTTTGAGACCAAGGAAGAGAGATTTAGTCCAAGAATCATCCAAGTTGACCAAGTTCGTCCATTTTGGTCTTTCTTAGTTTTGAGTAGTTCCGAAGTTGACCGAAGCCAAATGTCAAGCGTAGATTGATGTAATATGACACAATAAACCATGCGGAGAAGTTTGAGACCAAGGAAGAGAGATTTAGTCCAAGAATCATCCAAGTTGACCAAGTTCGTCCACTTTGGTCTTTCTTTGTTTTGTGGTCTTTATTTGTTTTGAGTTTCTCCGAAGTTGACTGAAGCCAAATGTCAAGCCTAGATTGATGTAATATGACACAATAAACCATGTCGAAAGTTTGAGACCAAGGAAGAGAGATGTAGTCCAAGAATCATCCAAGTTGACCAAGTTCGTCCATTTTGGTCTTTCTTCGTTTTGAGTAGCTCCGAAGTTGACCGAAGCCAAATGTCAAGCATAGATTGATGTAATATGACACAATAAACCATGTCGAGAAGTTTGAGACCAACGAAGAGAGATTTAGTCCAAGAATCATCCAAGTTGACCAAGTTCGTCCATTTTGGTCTTTCTTCGTTTTGTGGTCTTTCTTAGTTTTGAGTAGCTCCGAAGTTGACCGAAGCCAAATGTCAAGCGTAGATTGATGTAATATGACACAATAAACCATGTGGAGAAGTTTGAGACCATGGAAAAAAGATTTAGTCCAAGAATCATGCAAGTTGTCCAAGTTCGTCCATTTTTGTCTTTCTTCGTTTTGAGTAGCTCCGAAGTTAACCGAAGCCAAATGTCAAGCATAGATTGATGTAATCTGACCCAATAAACCTTGTCGAGAAGTTTTAGACCAACGAAGAGAGATGTTGTCCAAGAATCATCTAAATTGACCAAGTTCGTCCATTTTGGTCTTTCTTCGTTTTGTGGTCTTTCGTCGTTCTGGGTACCTCTGAAGTTGACCGAAGCCAAATGTCAAGCGTAGATTGATGTAATATGACACAATAAACCATGTCGACAAGTTTGAGACCAACGAAGAGAGATGTAGTCCAAGAATCATCCAAATTGACCAAGTTCGTCCATTTTGGTCTTTCTTCGTTTTGAGTAGCTCCGAAGTTGACCGAAGGCAAATGTCAAGCATAGATTGATGTAATCTGACACAATAAACCATGTTGACAAGTTTGAGACCAACGAAGAGAGATGTAGTCCAAGAATCATCCAAGTTGACCAAGTTCGTCCATTTTTGTCTTTCTTCGTTTTGAGTAGCTGCGGAGTTGACCGAAGCCAAATGTCAAGCATAGATTGATTTAATATGACACAATAAACCATGTCGAGAAGTTTGAGACCAACGAAGAGAGATGTAGTCCAAGAATCATCCAAGTTGACCAAGTTCGTCCATTTTGGTCTTTCTTCGTTTTGTGGTCTTTCATAGTTTTGAGTAGCTCCGAAGTTGACCGAAGCCAAATGTCAAGCGTAGATTGATGTAATATGACACAATAAACCATGTGGAGAAGTTTGAGACCATGGAAAAAGATTTAGTCCAAGAATCATGCAAGTTGACCAAGTTCGTCCATTTTTGTCTTTCTTCATTTTGAGTAGCTCCGAAGTTACCGAAGCCAAATGTCAAGCATAGATTGATGTAATATGACACAATAAACCATGTCGAGAAGTTTGAGACCAACGAAGAGAGATGTAGTCCAAGAATCATCAAAGTTGACCAAGTTCGTCCATTTTGGTCTTTCTTCGTTTTGAGTAGTTCCGAAGTTGACCGAAGCCAAATGTCAAGCGTAGATTGATGTAATATGACACAATAAACCATGCGGAGAAGTTTGAGACCAAGGAAGAGAGATTTAGTCCAAGAATCATCCAAGTTGACCAAGTTCTTCCATTTTGGTCTTTCTTTGTTTTGTGGTCTTTATTTGTTTTGAGTTTCTCCGAAGTTGACCGAAGCCAAATGTCAAGCATAGATTGATGTAATATGACACAATAAACCATGTCGAAAAGTTTGAGACCAAGGAAGAGAGATTTAGTCCAAGAATCATCCAAGTTGACCAAGTTCGTCCATTTTGGTCTTTCTTCGTTTTGAGTAGTTCCGAAGTTGACCGAAGCCAAATGTCAAGCGTAGATTGATGTAATATGACACAATAAACCATGCGGAGAAGTTTGAGACCAAGGAAGAGAGATGTAGTCCAAGAATCATCCAAGTTGACCAAGTTCGTCCACTTTGGTCTTTCTTTGTTTTGTGGTCTTTATTTGTTTTGAGTTTCTCCGAAGTTGACCGAATCCAAATGTCAAGCATAGATTGATGTAATATGACACAATAAACCATGTCGAAAAGTTTGAGACCAAGGAAGAGAGATGTAGTCCAAGAATCATCCAAATTGACCAAGTTCGTCCATTTTGGTCTTTCTTCGTTTTGAGTAGATACGAAGTTGACCGAAGCCAAATGTCAAGCATAGATTGATGTAATATGACACAATAAACCATGTCGAGAAGTTTGAGACCAACGAAGAGAGATGTAGTCCAAGAATCATCCAAGTTGACCAAGTTCGTCCATTTTGGTCTTTCTTCGTTTTGAGTAGCTGCGAAGTTGACCGAAGCCAAATGTCAAGCGTAGATTGATGTAATATGACACAATAAACCATGTGGAGAAGTTTGAGACCATGGAAAAGAGATTTAGTCCAAGAATCATCCAAGTTGACCAAGTTCGTCCATTTTGGTCTTTCTTCGTTTTGTGGTCTTTCGTCGTTCTGGGTACTCCGAAGTTGACCGAAGCCAAATGTCAAGCGTAGATTGATGTAATATGACACAATAAACCATGTCGAGAAGTTTGAGACCAACGAAGAGAGATGTAGTCCAAGAATCATCCAAGTTGACCAAGTTCGTCCATTTTGGTCTTTCTTCGTTTTGAGTAGCTCCGAAGTTGACCGAAGCCAAATGTCAAGCAAGATTGATGTAATATGACACAATAAACCATGTCGAGAAGTTTGAGACCAATGAAGAGAGATTTAGTCCAAGAATCATCCAAGTTGACCAAGTTCGTCCATTTTGGTCTTTCTTCGTTTTGTGGTCTTTCTTAGTTTTGAGTAGCTCCGAAGTTGACCGAAGCCAAATGTCAAGCGTAGATTGATGTAATATGACACAATAAACCATGTGGAGAAGTTTGAGACCATGGAAAAAAGATTTAGTCCAAGAATCATGCAAGTTGACCAAGTTCGTCCATTTTGGTCTTTCTTCGTTTTGAGTAGCTCCGAAGTTAACCGAAGCCAAATGTCAAGCATAGATTGATGTAATATGACACAATAAACCATGTCGAGAAGTTTGAGACCAACGAAGAGAGATTTAGTCCAAGAATCATCCAAGTTGACCAAGTTCGTCCATTTTTGTCTTTCTTCGTTTTGAGTAGCTCCGAAGTTGACCGAAGCCAAATGTCAAGCATAGATTGATGTAATATGACACAATAAACCATGTCGAGAAGTTTGAGACCAACGAAGAGAGATGTAGTCCAAGAATCATCCAAGTTGACCAAGTTCGTCCATTTTGGTCTTTCTTCGTTTTGAGTAGCTCCGAAGTTGACCGAAGCCAAATGTCAAGCATAGATTGATGTAATCTGACCCAATAAACCTTGTCGAGAAGTTTTAGACCAACGAAGAGAGATGTTGTCCAAGAATCATCTAAATTGACCAAGTTCGTCCATTTTGGTCTTTCTTCGTTTTGTGGTCTTTCGTCGTTCTGGGTACCTCCGAAGTTGACCGAAGCCAAATGTCAAGCGTAGATTGATGTAATATGACACAATAAACCATGTCGACAAGTTTGAGACCAACGAAGAGAGATTTAGTCCAAGAATCATCCAAGTTGACCAAGTTCGTCCATTTTGGTCTTTCTTCGTTTTGAGTAGCTCCGAAGTTAACCGAAGGCAAATGTCAAGCATAGATTGATGTAATATGACACAATAAACCATGTCGACAAGTTTGAGACCAACGAAGAGAGATGTAGTCCAAGAATCATCCAAGTTGACCAAGTTCGTCCATTTTTGTCTTTCTTCGTTTTGAGTAGCTGCGGAAGTTGACCGAAGCCAAATGTCAAGCATAGATTGATGTAATATGACACAATAAACCATGTCGAGAAGTTTGAGACCAACGAAGAGAGATTTAGTCCAAGAATCATCCAAGTTGACCAAGTTCGTCCATTTTGGTCTTTCTTCGTTTTGAGTAGCTCCGAAGTTGACCGAGCCAAATGTCAAGCATAGATTGATGTAATATGACACAATAAACCATGGGGAGAAGTTTGAGACCAAGGAAGAGAGATTTAGTCCAAGAATCATCCAAGTTGACCAAGTTCGTCCATTTTGGTCTTTCTTCGTTTTGTGGTCTTTCTTAGTTTTGAGTAGCTCCGAAGTTGACCGAAGCCAAATGTCAAGCGTAGATTGATGTAATATGACACAATAAACCATGTGGAGAAGTTTGAGACCATGGAAAAAAGATTTAGTCCAAGAATCATGCAAGTTGTCCAAGTTCGTCCATTTTTGTCTTTCTTCGTTTTGAGTAGCTCCGAAGTTGACCGAAGCCAGATGTCAAGCAAAGATTGATGTAATATGACACAATAAACCATGTCGAGAAGTTTGAGACCAAGGAAGAGAGATTTAGTCCAAGAATCATCCAAGTTGACCAAGTTCGTCCATTTTGGTCTTTCTTCGTTTTGTGGTCTTTCTTAGGTTTGAGTAGCTCCGAAGTTGACCGAAGCCAAATGTCAAGCGTAGATTGATGTAATATGACACAATAAACCATGTGGAGAAGTTTGAGACCATGGAAAAAAGATTTAGTCCAAGAATCATGCAAGTTGTCCAAGTTCGTCCATTTTTGTCTTTCTTCGTTTTGAGTAGCTCCGAAGTTAACCGAAGCCAAATGTCAAGCATAGATTGATGTAATCTGACACAATAAACCTTGTCGAGAAGTTTTAGACCAACGAAGAGAGATGTTGTCCAAGAATCATCTAAATTGACCAAGTTCGTCCATTTTGGTCTTTCTTCCTTTTGTGATCTTTCGTCGTTCTGGGTACCTCCGAAGTTGACCGAAGCCAAATGTCAAGCGTAGATTGATGTAATATGACACAATAAACCATGTCGACAAGTTTGAGACCGATGAAAAGAGATTTAGTCCAAGAATCATCCAAGTTGACCAAGTTCGTCCGTTTTGGTCTTTCTTCGTTTTAGGTTGCTCCGAAGTTGACTGAATGCAAATGTCAAGCCTAGATTGATGTAATAAGACACAATAAACCATGCCGAAAAGTTTCAGACCAAGGAAGAGAGATTTAGTCCAAGAATCATCCAAGTTGACCAAGTTCGTCCGTTTTGGTCTTTCTTCGTTTTAGGTTGCTCCGAAGTTGACTGAATCCAAATGTCAAGCCTAGATTGATGTAATATGACACAATAAACCATGTCGAGCAGTTTTAGACCAACGAAGAGAGATTTAGTCCAAGAATCATCCAAGTTGGCCAAGTTCGTCCATTTTGGTCTTTCTTCGTTTTGTGGTCTTTCTTTGTTTTGAGTATCTCTGAAGTTGACCGAAGCCAAATGTCAAGCATAGATTAATGTAATGTGACACAATAAACCATGTCGAGGAGTTTGAGACCAACGAGGAGAGATGTAGTCCAACAATCAATCAAGTTGACCAAGTTCGTCCACTTTGGTCTTTCTTTGTTTTGTGGTCTTTATTTGTTTTGAGTATCTCCGAAGTTGACCGAAGCCAAATTTCAAGCGTAGATTGATGTAATATGACACAATAAACCATGTTGACAAGTTTGAGACCGATGAAAAGAGATTTAGTCCAAGAATCATCCAAGTTAGCCAAGTTAGTCCATTTTGGTCTTTCTTCATTTTAGTATCTCCGAAGTTGACCGAAGCCAAATGTCAAGCATAGATTGATGTAATATGACACAATAAACCATGTGGAGAAGTTTGAGACCATGGACGAGAGATTTAGTCCAAGAATCATCCAAGTTGACCAAGTTCGTCCATTTTTGTCTTTCTTCGTTTTGAGTAGCTGCGGAGTTGACCGAAGCCAAATGTCAAGCATAGATTGATTTAATGTGACACAATAAACCATGTCGAGAAGTTTGAGACCAACGAAGAGAGATGTAGTCCAACAATCATCCAAGTTGACCAAGTTCGTCCATTTTGGTCTATCTACGTTTTGTGGTCTTTCTTCGTTTTGAGTTGCTCCAAAGTTGACCGAAGCAAAATGTCAAGCGTAGATTGATGTAATATGACACAATAAACCATGTTGACAAATTTGAGACCAACGAAAAGAGATTTAGTCCAAGAATCATCCAAGTTGACCAAGTTCGTCCATTTTGGTCTTTCTTCGTTTTGTGGTCTTTCTTCGTTTTGAATAGCTCCGAAGTTGACCGAAGCCAAATGTCAAGCGTAGATTGATGTAATATGACACAATAAACCATGTCGAGAAGTTTGAGACCAACGAAGAGAGATGTAGTCCAAGAATCATCCAAGTTGACCAAGTTCGTCCACCTTGGTCTTTCTTCGTTTTGTGGTATTTCTTCGTTTTGAATAGCTCCGAAGTTGACCGAAGCCAAATGTCAAGCGTAGATTGATTTAATATGACACAATAAACCATGTCGAGAAGTTTGAGACCAACGAAGAGAGATGTAGTCCAACAATCATCCAAGTTGACCAAGTTCGTCCACTTTGGTCTTTCTTCGTTTTGTGGTCTTTCTTCGTTTTGAATAGCTCCGAAGTTGACCGAAGCCAAATGTCAAGCGTAGATTGATGTAATATGACACAATAAACCATGTCGAGAAGTTTGAGACCAACGAAGAGAGATGTAGTCCAAGAATCATCCAAGTTGACCAAGTTCGTCCATTTTGGTCTTTCTTCGTTTTGTGGTCTTTCTTAGTTTTGAGTTTCTCCGAAGTTGACTGAATCCAAATGTCAAGCCTAGATTGATGTAATATGACACAATAAACCATGCGAAAAGTTTGAGACCAAGGAAGAGAGATTTAGTCCAAGAATCATCCAAGTTGACCAAGTTCGTCCGTTTTGGTCTTTCTTCGTTTTAGGTTGCTCCGAAGTTGACTGAATCCAAATGTCAAGCATAGATTGATGTAATATGACACAATAAACCATGTCGAGAAGTTTAGACCAACGAAGGGAGATTTAGTCCAAGAATCATCCAAGTTGGCCAAGTTCGTCCATTTTGGTCTTTCTTCGTTTTGTGGTCTTTCTTTGTTTTGAGTATCTCCGAAGTTGACCGAAGCCAAATGTCAAGCATAGATTGATGTAATGTGACACAATAAACCATGTCGAGGAGTTTGAGACCAACGAGGAGAGATGTAGTCCTACAATCAATCAAGTTGACCAAGTTCGTCCACTTTGGTCTTTCTTTGTTTTGTGGTCTTTATTTGTTTTGAGTATTTCCGAAGTTGACCGAAGCCAAATTTCAAGCGTAGATTGATGTAATATGACACAATAAACCATGTTGACAAGTTTGAGACCAATGAAAAGAGATTTAGTCCAAGAATCATCCAAGTTGGCCAAGTTAGTCCATTTTGGGCTTTCTTCATTTTAGTATCTCCGAAGTTGTCCGAAGCCAAATGTCAAGCATAGATTGATGTAATATGACACAATAAACCATGTGGAGAAGTTTGAGACCATGGAAGAGAGATTTAGTCCAAGAATCATCCAAGTTGACCAAGTTCGTCCATTTTTGTCTTTCTTCGTTTTGAGTAGCTGCGGAGTTGACCGAAGCCAAATGTCAAGCATAGATTGATTTAATGTGACACAATAAACCATGTCGAGAAGTTTGAGACCAACGAAGAGAGATGTAGTGCAACAATCATCAAAGTTGACCAAGTTCGTCCATTTTGGTCTTTCTTCGTTTTGAGTAGTTCCGAAGTTGACCGAAGCCAAATGTCAAGCGTACATTGATGTAATATGACACAATAAACCATGCGGAGAAGTTTGAGACCAAGGAAGAGAGATTTAGTCCAAGAATCATCCAAGTTGACCAAGTTCGTCCATTTTGGTCTTTCTTCGTTTTGTGGTCTTTCTTTGTTTTGAGTATCTCCGAAGTTGACCGAAGCCAAATGTCAAGCGTAGATTGATGTAATATGACACAATAAACCATGCGGAGAAGTTTGAGACCAAGGAAGAGTGATTTAGTCCAAGAATCATCCAAGTTGACCAAGTTCGTCCATTTTGGTCTTTCCTTATTTTAGTATCTACGAAGTTGACCGAAGCCAAATGTCAAGCATAGATTGATGTAATATGACACAATAAACCATGCGAAGAAGTTTGAGACCAAGGAAGAGAGATTTAGTCCAAGAATCATCCAAGTTGACCAAGTTCGTCCATTTTGGTTTTTCTTCGTTTTGTGGTCTTTCTTCGTTTTGAATAGCTCCGAAGTTGACCGAAGCCAAATGTCAAGCGTAGATTGATGTAATATGACACAATAAACCATGTCGAGAAGTTTGAGGCCAACGAAAAGAGATTTAGTGCAAGAATCATCCAAGTTGACCAAGTTCGTCCATTTTGGTCTTTCTTCGTTTTGTGGTCTTTCTTTGTTTTGAGTATCTCCGACGTTGACCGAAGCCAAATGTCAAGCGTAGATTGATTTAATGTGACACAATAAACCATGTCGAGAAGTTTGAGACCAATGAAGAGAGATGTAGTCCAACAATCATCCAAGTTGACCAAGTTCGTCCACTTTGGTCTTTCTTCGTTTTGTGGTCTTTCTTCGTTTTGAATAGCTCCGAAGTTGACCGAAGCCAAATGTCAAGCGTAGATTGATGTAATATGACACAATAAACCATGCGAAGAAGTTTGAGACCAAGGAAGAGAGATTTAGTCCAAGAATCATCCAAGTTGACCAAGTTCGTCCATTTTGGTCTTTCTTCGTTTTGTGGTCTTTCTTAGTTTTGAGTAGCTCCGAAGTTGACCGAAGCCAAATGTCAAGCGTAGATTGATGTAATATGACACAATAAACCATGTGGAGAAGTTTGAGACCATGGAAAAAAGATTTAGTCTAAGAATCATGCAAGTTGACCAAGTTCGTCCATTTTTGTCTTTCTTCATTTTGAGTAGCTCCGAAGTTAACCGAAGCCAAATGTCAAGCATAGATTGATGTAATCTGACACAATAAACCTTGTCGAGAAGTTTGAGACCAACGAAGAGAGATGTAGTGCAACAATCATCAAAGTTGACCAAGTTCGTCCATTTTGGTCTTTCTTCGTTTTGAGTAGTTCCGAAGTTGACCGAAGCCAAATGTCAAGCGTACATTGATGTAATATGACACAATAAACCATGCGGAGAAGTTTGAGACCAAGGAAGAGAGATTTAGTCCAAGAATCATCCAAGTTGACCAAGTTCTTCCACTTTGGTCTTTCTTTGTTTTGTGGTCTTTATTTGTTTTGAGTTTCTCCGAAGTTGACTGAATCCAAATGTCAAGCCTAGATTGATGTAATAAGACACAATAAACCATGCCGAAAAGTTTCAGACCAAGGAAGAGAGATTTAGTCCAAGAATCATCCAAGTTGACGAAGTTCGTCCGTTTTGGTCTTTCTTCGTTTTAGGTTACTCCGAAGTTACTGAATCCAAATGTCAAGCGTAGATTGATGTAATATGACACAATAAACCATGTCGAGCAGTTGAGACCAACGAAGGGAGATTTAGTCCAAGAATCATCCAAGTTGGCCAAGTTCGTCCATTTTGGTCTTTCTTCGTTTTGTGGTCTTTCTTTGTTTTGAGTATCTCCGAAGTTGACCGAAGCCAAATGTCAAGCATAGATTGATGTAATGTGACACAATAAACCATGTCGAGGAGTTTGAGACCAACGAGGAGAGATGTAGTCCTACAATCAATCAAGTTGACCAAGTTCGTCCACTTTGGTCTTTCTTTGTTTTGTGGTCTTTATTTGTTTTGAGTATTCCGAAGTTGACCGAAGCCAAATGTCAAGCGTAGATTGATGTAATATGACACAATAAACCATGTTGACAAGTTTGAGACCAATGAAAAGAGATTTAGTCCAAGAATCATCCAAGTTGGCCAAGTTCGTCCATTTTGGGCTTTCTTCATTTTAGTATCTCCGAAGTTAACCGAAGCCAAATGTCAAGCATAGATTGATGTAATATGACACAATAAACCATGTCGAGAAGTTTGAGACCAACGAAGAGAGATTTAGTCCAAGAATCATCCAAGTTGACCAAGTTCGTCCATTTTGGTCTTTCTTCGTTTTGTGGTCTTTCTTAGTTTTGAGTATCTCCGAAGTTGACCGAAGCCAAATGTCAAGCATAGATTGATGTAATATGACACAATAAACCATGTGGAGAAGCTACGAGAGATTTAGTCCAAGAATCATCCAAGTTGACCAAGTTCGTCCATTTTTGTCTTTCTTCGTTTTGAGTAGCTGCGAAGTTGACCGAAGCCAAATGTCAAGCATAGATTGATGTAATATGACACAATAAACCATGTCGAGAAGTTTGAGACCAACGAAGAGAGATGTAGTCCAAGAATCATCCAAGTTGACCAAGTTCGTCCATTTTGGTCTTTCTTCGTTTTGAGTAGTTCCGAAGTTGACCGAAGCCAAATGTCAAGCGTAGATTGATGTAATATGACACAATAAACCATGTCGAGAAGTTTGAGACCAACGAAGAGAGATTTAGTCCAAGAATCATCTAAGTTGACCAAGTTCGTCCATTTTGGTCTTTCTTCGTTTTGTGGTCTTTCTTCGTTTTGAGTAGCTACGAAGTTGACTGAATCCAAATGTCAAGCATAGATTGATGTAATATGACACAATAAACCATGTCGAGAAGTTTGAGACCAACGAAGAGAGATGTAGTCCAAGAATCATCCAAGTTGACCAAGTTCGTCCATTTTGGTCTTTATTCGTTTTGAGTTGCTACGAAGTTGACCGAAGCCAAATGTCAAGCATAGATTGATGTAATATGACACAATAAACCATGTGGAGAAGTTTGAGACCAAGGAAGAGAGATTTAGTCCAAGAATCATCCAAGTTGACCAAGTTCGTCCATTTTGGTCTTTCTTCATGTTGAGTAGCTCCGAAGTTGACCGAATCCAAATGTCAAGCATAGATTGATGTAATATGACACAATAAACCATGTCGAGAATTTGAGACCAACGAAGAGAGATGTAGTCCAAGAATCATCCAAGTTGACCAAGTTCGTCCATTTTGGTCTTTCTTCATTTTGTGTAGCTCCGAAGTTGACCGAAGCCAAATGTCAAGCAAAGATTGATGTAATATGACACAATAAACCATGCGGAGAAGTTTGAGACCAACGAAGAGAGATGTAGTCCAAGAATCATCCAAGTTGGCCAAGTTCGTCCATTTTGGTCTTTCTTCGTTTTGAGTAGCTCCGAAGTTTACCGAAGCCAAATGTCAAGCATAGATTGATGTAATTGACAAAATAAACCATGTGGAGAAGTTTGAGACCAACGAAGAGAGATTTAGTCCAAGAATCATCTAAGTTGACCAAGTTCGTCCATTTTGGTCTTTTTTCGTTTTGTGGTCTTTTTTCGTTTTGAGTAGCTCCGAAGTTGACCGAAGCCAAATGTCAAGCATAGATTGATGTAATATGACACAATAAACCATGTCGACAAGTTTGAGACCAACGAAGAGAGATGTAGTCCAAGAATCATCCAAGTTGACCAAGTTCGTCCTTTTTGGTCTTTCTTCGTTTTGTATAGCTCCGAAGTTGACCGAAGCCAAATGTCAAGCATAGATTGATGTAATATGACACAATAAACCATGTCGAGAAGTTTGAGACCAACGAAGAGAGATTTAGTCCAAGAATCATCTAAGTTGACCAAGTTCGTCCATTTTGGTCTTTCTTCGTTTTGAGTAGCTCCGAAGTTGACCGAAGCCAAATGTCAAGCGTAGATTGATGTAATATGACACAATAAACCATGTACAGAAGTTTGAGACCAACGAAGAGAGATGTAGTCCAACAATCATCCAAGTTGACCAAGTTCGTCCATTTTCTTCTTTCTTCGTTTTGAGTAGCTAAGGAGTTTACCGAAGCCAAATGTCAAGCATAGATTGATGTAATATGACACAATAAACCATGTCGAGAAGTTTGAGACCAACGAAGAGAGATTTAGTCCAAGAATCATCTAAGTTGACCAAGTTCGTCCATTTTGGTCTTTCTTCGTTTTGTGGTCTTTCTTCGTTTTGAGTAGCTCCGAAGTTGACCGAAGCCAAATGTCAAGCATAGATTGATGTAATATGACACAATAAACCATGTCGAGAAGTTTGAGACCAACGAAGAGAGATGTAGTCCAAGAATCATCCAAGTTGACCAAGTTCGTCCATTTTGGTCTTTCTTCGTTTTGAGTTGCTACGAAGTTGACCGAAGCCAAATGTCAAGCATAGATTGATGTAATATGACACAATAAACCATGTGGAGAAGTTTGAGACCAAGGAAGAGAGATTTAGTCCAAGAATCATCCAAGTTGACCAAGTTCGTCCATTTTGGTCTTTCTTCATGTTGAGTAGCTCCGAAGTTGACCGAAGCCAAATGTCAAGCATAGATTGATGTAATATGACACAATAAACCATGTCGAGAATTTGAGACCAACGAAGAGAGATTTAGTCCAAGAATCATCCAAGTTGACCAAGTTCGTCCATTTTGGTCTTTCTTCATTTTGTGTAGCTCCGAAGTTGACCGAAGCCAAATGTCAAGCATAGATTGATGTAATATGACACAATAAACCATGCGGAGAAGTTTGAGACCAACGAAGAGAGATGTAGTCCAAGAATCATCCAAGTTGACCAAGTTCGTCCATTTTGGTCTTTCTTCGTTTTGTGTAGCTCCGGAGTTTACCGAAGCCAAATGTCAAGCATAGATTGATGTAATATGACACAATAAACCATGTCGAGAAGTTTGAGACCAACGAAGAGAGATTTAGTCCAAGAATCATCCAAGTTGACCAAGTTCGTCCATTTTGGTCTTTCTTCGTTTTGTGGTCTTTCTTCGTTTTGAGTAGCTCCGAAGTTGACCGAAGCCAAATGTCAAGTGTAGATTGATGTAATATGACACAATAAACCATGTCGAGAAGTTTGAGACCAACGGAGAGAGATGTAGTCCAAGAATCATCCAAGTTGACCAAGTTCGTCCTTTTTGGTCTTTCTTCGTTTTGAGTAGCTCCGAAGTTGACCGAAGCCAAATGTCAAGCATAGATTGATGTAATATGACACAATAAACCATGCGGAGAAGTTTGAGACCAACGAAGAGAGATTTAGTCCAAGAATCATCCAAGTTGACCAAGTTCGTCCATTTTGGTCTTTCTTCGTTTTGTGTAGCTCCGAAGTTGACCGAAGCCAAATGTCAAGCAAAGATTGATGTAATATGACACAATAAACCATGTCGAGAAGTTTGAGACCAACGGAGAGAGATGTAGTCCAAGAATCATCCAAGTTGACCAAGTTCGTCCTTTTTGGTCTTTCTTCGTTTTGAGTAGCTCCGAAGTTGACCGAAGCCAAATGTCAAGCATAGATTGATGTAATATGACACAATAAACCATGTGGAGAAATTTGAGACCAAGAAAGAGAGATTTAGTCCAAGAATCATCCAAGTTGACCAAGTTCGTCCATTTTGGTCTTTCTTCGTTTTGAGTAGCTCCGAAGTTGACCGAAGCCAAATGTCAAGCATAGATTGATGTAATATGACACAATAAACCATGCGGAGAAGTTTCAGACCAACGAAGAGAGATGTAGTCCAAGAATCATCTAAGTTGACCAAGTTCGTCCATTTTGGTCTTTCTTCGTTTTGTGGTCTTTTTTCGTTTTGAGTAGCTCCGAAGTTGACCGAAGCCAAATGTCAAGCATAGATTGATGTAATATGACACAATAAACCATGTCGACAAGTTTGAGACCAACGAAGAGAGATGTAGTCCAAGAATCATCCAAGTTGACCAAGTTCGTCCATTTTGGTTTTTCTTCATTTTCTGTAGCTCCGAAGTTGACCGAAGCCAAATGTCAAGCAAGATTGATGTAATATGACACAATAAACCATGTGGAGAAGTTTGAGACCAAGGAAGAAAGATTTAGTCCAAGAATCATCCAAGTTGACCAAGTTCGTCCATTTTGGCATTTCTTTGTTTTGTGGTCTTTCTTCATTTTGAGTAGCTCTGAAGTTGACCGAAGCCAAATGTCAAGCATAGATTGATGTAATATGACACAATAAACCATGTCGAGAAGTTTGAGACCAATGAAGAGAGATGTAGTCCAAGAATCATCCAAGTTGACCAAGTTCGTCCATTTTGGTTTTTCTTCATTTTCTGTAGCTCCGAATTGACCGAAGCCAAATGTCAAGCAAGATTGATGTAATATGACACAATAAACCATGTCGAGAAGTTTGAGACAAACGAAGAGAGATTTAGTCCAAGAATCATCCAAGTTGACCAAGTTCGTCAATTTTGGTTTTTTTTCGTTTTTTGGTCTTTCTTTGTTTTGAGTAGCTCTGAAGTTGAACGAAGCCAAATGTCAAGCATAGATTGATGTAATATGACACAATAAACCATGTCGAGAAGTTTGAGACCAACAAAGAAGATTTAGTCCAAGAATCATCCAAGTTGACCAAGTTCGTCCATTTTGGTCTTTCTTCATCTTAGTAGCTCCGAAGTTGACCGAAGCCAAATGTCAAGCTTAGATTGATGTAATATGACACAATAAACCATGTGGAGAAGTTTGAGACCAAGAAAGAGAGATTTAGTCCAAGAATCATCCAAGTTGACCAAGTTCTTCCATTTTGGTCTTTCTTCGTTTTGAGTAGCTCCGAAGTTGACCGAAGCCAAATGTCAAGCGTAGATTGATGTAATATGACACAATAAACCATGTCGAGAAGTTTGAGACCAACGGAGAGAGATGTAGTCCAAGAATCATCCAAGTTGACCAAGTTCGTCCATTTTGGTTTTTCTTCGTTTTGAGTAGCTCCGAAGTTGACCGAAGCCAAATGTCAAGCATAGATTGATGTAATATGACACAATAAACCATGCGGAGAAGTTTGAGACCAAGGAAGAGAGATTTAGTCCAAGAATCATCCAAGTTGACCAAGTTTGTCCAATTTGGTCTTTTTTCGTTTTGTGGTCTTTCTTTGTTTTGAGTATCTCTGAAGTTGAACGAATCCAAATGTCAAGCATAGATTGATGTAATATGACACAATAAACCATGTCGACAAGTTTGAGACCAACAAAGAAAGATTTAGTCCAAGAATCATCCAAGTTGACCAAGTTCGTCCATTTTTTGTCTTTCTTCATTTTGAGTAACTCCGAAGTTAACCGAAGCCAAATGTCAAGCATAGATTGATGTAATATGACACAATAAACCATGTCGAGAAGTTTGAGACCAACAAAGAGAGATTTAGTCCAAGAATCATCCAAGTTGACCAAGTTCGTCCATTTTGGTCTTTCTTCATTTTGAGTAGCTCCGAAGTTGACCGAAGCCAAATGTCAAGCGTAGATTGATGTAATATGACACAATAAACCATGTCGAGAAGTTTGAGACCAACGAAAAAAGATTTAGTCCAAGAATCATCCAAGTTGACAAAGTTCGTCTATTTTTTGTCTTTCTTCATTTTGAGTAGCTCCGAAGTTGACCGAAGCCAAATGTCAAGCATAGATTGATGTAATATGACACAATAAACCATGTCGAGAAGTTTGAGACCAACAAAGAGAGATTTAGTCCAAGAATCATCCAAGTTGACCAAGTTCGTCCATTTTGGTCTTTCTTCATTTTAGTAGCTCCGAAGTTGACCGAAGCCAAATGTCAAGCTTAGATTGATGTAATATGACACAATAAACCATGTGGAGAAGTTTGAGACCAAGGAAGAGAGATTTAGTCCAAGAATCATCCAAGTTGACCAAGTTCGTCCAATTTGGTCTTTTTTCGTTTTGTGGTCTTTCTTTGTTTTGAGTATCTCTGAAGTTGAACGAAGCCAAATGTCAAGCATAGATTGATGTAATATGACACAATAAACCATGTCGAGAAGTTTGAGACCAACAAAGAAAGATTTAGTCCAAGAATCATCCAAGTTGACCAAGTTCGTCCATTTTTTGTCTTTCTTCATTTTGAGTAGCTCCGAAGTTGACCGAAGCCAAATGTCAAGCATAGATTGATGTAATATGACACAATAAACCATGTCGAGAAGTTTGAGACCAACAAAGAGAGATTTAGTCCAAGAATCATCCAAGTTGACCAAGTTCGTCCATTTTGGTCTTTCTTCATTTTAGTAACTCCGAAGTTGACCGAAGCCAAATGTCAAGCATAGATTGATGTAATATGACACAATAAACCATGTGGAGAAGTTTGAGACCAAGGAAGAGAGATTTAGTCCAAGAATCATCCAAGTTGACCAAGTTCGTCCAATTTGGTCTTTTTTCGTTTTGTGGTCTTTCTTTGTTTTGAGTATCTCTGAAGTTGAACGAAGCCAAATGTCAAGCATAGATTGATGTAATATGACACAATAAACCATGTCGAGAAGTTTGAGACCAACAAAGAGAGATTTAGTCCAAGAATCATCCAAGTTGACCAAGTTCGTCCATTTTGGTCTTTCTTCATTTTAGTAGCTCCGAAGTTGACCGAAGCCAAATGTCAAGCTTAGATTGATGTAATATGACACAATAAACCATGTGGAGAAGTTTGAGACCAAGAAAGAGAGATTTAGTCCAAGAATCATCCAAGTTGACCAAGTTCGTCCATTTGGTCTTTTTTGGTTTTGTGGTCTTTCTTTGTTTTGAGTATCTCTGAAGTTGAACGAATCCAAATGTCAAGCATAGATTGATGTAATATGACACAATAAACCATGTCGACAAGTTTGAGACCAACAAAGAAAGATTTAGTCCAAGAATCATCCAAGTTGACCAAGTTCGTCTATTTTTTGTCTTTCTTCATTTTGAGTAGCTCCGAAGTTGACCGAAGCCAAATGTCAAGCATAGATTGATGTAATATGACACAATAAACCATGTCGAGAAGTTTGAGACCAACAAAGAGAGATTTAGTCCAAGAATCATCCAAGTTGACCAAGTTCGTCCATTTTGGTCTTTCTTCGTTTTGAGTAGCTCCGAAGTTGACCGAAGGCAAATAAATGCCAAGCGTAGATTGATGTAATATGACACAATAAACCATGTCGACAAGTTTGAGACCAACGGAGAGAGATGTAGTCCAAGAATCATCCAAGTTGACCAAGTTCGTCCATTTTGGTCTTTCTTCATTTTGAGTAGCTCCTAAGTTGACCGAAGCCAAATGTCAAGCATAGATTGATGTAATATGACACAATAAACCATGTGAAGCAGTTTGAGAACAAGGAAGAGAGATTTAGTCCAAGAATCATCCAAGTTCGTCCATTTTGGTCTTTCTTCGCTTTGAGTAGCTCCGAAGTTGACCGAAGCCAAATGTCAAAAATAGATTGATGTAATATGACACAATAAACCATGTCGAGAAGTTTGAGACCAACGAAGAGAGATGTAGTCCAAGAATCATCCAAGTTGACCAAGTTCGTCCATTTTGGTCTTTCTTCATTTTGAGTAGCTCCGAAGTTGACCGAAGGCAAATAAATGTCAAGCGTAGATTGATGTAATATGACACAATAAACCATGTCGACAAGTTTGAGACCAACGAAGAGAGATTTAGTCCAAGAATCATCCAAGTTGACCAAGTTCGTCCATTTTGGTCTTTCTTCTTTTTGAGTATCTCCGAAGTTGACCGAAGCCAAATGTCAAGCATAGATTGATGTAATATGACACAATAAACCATGTGAAGAAGTTTGAGACCAAGGAAGAGAGATTTAGTCCAAGAATCATCCAAGTTGACCAAGTTCGTCCATTTTGGTCTTTCTTCGTTTTGAGTAGCTCCGAAGTTGACCGAAGCCAAATGTCAAGCGTAGATTGATGTAATATGACACAATAAACCATGTCGAGAAGTTTGAGACCAACGAAGAGAGATTTAGTCCAAGAATCATCCAAGTTGACCAAGTTCGTCCATTTTGGTCTTTCTTCTGTTTGAGCATCTCCGAGTTGATCGAAGCCAAATGTCAAGCAAAGATTGATGTAATATGACACAATAAACCATGTCGAGAAGTTTGAGACCAAGGAAGAGAGATTTAGTCCAAGAATCATCCAAGTTGACCAAGTTTGTCCATTTTGGTCTTTCTTCGTTTTGTGGTCTTTCTTAGTTCTGAGTAGCTCCGAAGTTGACCGAAGCCAAATGTCAAGCGTAGATTGATGTAATATGACACAATAAACCATGTGGAGAAGTTTGAGACCATGGAAAAAGATTTAGTCCAAGAATCATGCAAGTTGTCCAAGTTCGTCCATTTTTGTCTTTCTTCGTTTTGAGTAGCTCCGAAGTTAACCGAAGCCAAATGTCAAGCATAGATTGATGTAATATGACACAATAAACCATGTCGAGAATTTGAGACCAACGAAGAGAGATGTTGTCCAAGAATCATCTAAGTTGACCAAGTTCGTCCATTTTGGTCTTTCTTCGTTTTGTGGTCTTTCGTCGTTCTTGGTACCTCCGAAGTTGACCGAAGCCAAATGTCAAGCGTAGATTGATGTAATATGACACAATAAACCATGTCGACAAGTTTGAGACCAACGAAGAGAGATGTAGTCCAAGAATCATCCAAGTTGACCAAGTTCGTCCATTTTGGTCTTTCTTCGTTTTGAGTAGCTTCGAAGTTGACCGAAGGCAAATGTCAAGCATAGATTGATGTAATATGACACAATAAACCATGTCGAGAAGTTTGAGACCAATGAAGAGAGATGTAGTCCAAGAATCATCCAAATTGACCAAGTTCGTCCATTTTGGTCTTTCTTCATTTTAGTAGCTCCGAAGTTGACCGAAGCCAAATGTCAAGCATAGATTGATGTAATATGACACAATAAACCATGTGGAGAAGTTTGAGACCAAGGAAGAGAGATTTAGTCCAAGAATCATCCAAGTTGACCAAGTTCGTCCATTTTGGTCTTTCTTCGTTTTGAGTAGTTCCGAAGTTGACCGAAGCCAAATGTCAAGCGTAGATTGATGTAATATGACACAATAAACCATGCGGAGAAGTTTGAGACCAAGGAAGAGAGATTTAGTCCAAGAATCATCCAAGTTGACCAAGTTCGTCCACTTTGGTCTTTCTTTGTTTTGTGGTCTTTATTTGTTTTGAGTTTCTCCGAAGTTGACTGAATCCAAATGTCAAGCCTAGATTGATGTAATAAGACACAATAAACCATGCCGAAAAGTTTGAGACCAAGGAAGAGAGATGTAGTCCAAGAATCATCCAAGTTGACCAAGTTCGTCCATTTTGGTCTTTCTTCGTTTTGAGTAGCTACGAAGTTGACCGAAGCCAAATGTCAAGCATAGATTGATGTAATATGACACAATAAACCATGTCGAGAAGTTTGAGACCAACGAAGAGAGATGTAGTCCAAGAATCATCCAAGTTGACCAAGTTCGTCCATGTTGGTCTTTCTTCGTTTTGTGGTCTTTCTTAGTTTTGAGTAGCTCCGAAGTTGACCGAAGCCAAATGTCAAGCGTAGATTGATGTAATATGACACAATAAACCATGTGGAGAAGTTTGAGACCATGGAAAAAAGATTTAGTCCAAGAATCATGCAAGTTGACCAAGTTCGTCCATTTTGGTCTTTCTTCGTTTTGTGGTCTTTCGTCGTTCTGGGTACCTCCGAAGTTGACCGAAGCCAAATGTCAAGCGTAGATTGATGTAATATGACACAATAAACCATGTCGAGAAGTTTGAGACCAACGAAGAGGGATGTAGTCCAAGAATCATCCAAGTTGACCAAGTTCGTCCATTTTGGTCTTTCTTCGTTTTGAGTAGCTCCGAAGTTGACCGAAGCCAAATGTCAAGCAAAGATTGATGTAATATGACACAATAAACCATGTCGAGAAGTTTGAGACCAAGGAAGAGAGATTTAGTCCAAGAATCATCCAAGTTGACCAAGTTCGTCCATTTTGGTCTTTCTTCGTTTTGTGGTCTTTCTTAGTTTTGAGTAGCTCCGAAGTTGACCGAAGCCAAATGTCAAGCGTAGATTGATGTAATATGACACAATAAACCATGTGGAGAAGTTTGAGACCATGGAAAAAAGATTTAGTCCAAGAATCATGCAAGTTGTCCAAGTTCGTCCATTTTTGTCTTTCTTCGTTTTGAGTAGCTCCGAAGTTAACCGAAGCCAAATGTCAAGCATAGATTGATGTAATATGACACAATAAACCTTGTCGAGAAGTTTTAGACCAACAAAGAGAGATGTTGTCCAAGAATCATCTAAATTGACCAAGTTCGTCCATTTTGGTCTTTCTTCGTTTTGTGGTCTTTCGTCGTTCTGGGTACCTCCGAAGTTGACCGAAGCCAAATGTCAAGCGTAGATTGATGTAATATGACACAATAAACCATGTCGACAAGTTTGAGACCAACGAAGAGAGATGTAGTCCAAGAATCATCCAAATTGACCAAGTTCGTCCATTTTGGTATTTCTTCGTTTTGAGTAGCTCCGAAGTTAACCGAAGGCAAATGTCAAGCATAGATTGATGTAATATGACACAATAAACCATGTTGACAAGTTTGAGACCAACGAAGAGAGATGTAGTCCAAGAATCATCCAAGTTGACCAAGTTCGTCCATTTTTGTCTTTCTTCGTTTTGAGTAGCTGCGGAGTTGACCGAAGCCAAATGTCAAGCATAGATTGATTTAATATGACACAATAAACCATGTCGAGAAGTTTGAGACCAACGAAGAGAGATGTAGTCCAACAATCATCCAAGTTGACCAAGTTCGTCCATTTTGGTCTTTCTTCGTTTTGTGGTCTTTCTTAGTTTTGAGTAGCTCCGAAGTTGACCGAAGCCAAATGTCAAGCGTAGATTGATGTAATATGACACAATAAACCATGTGGAGAAGTTTGAGACCATGGAAAAAAGATTTAGTCTAAGAATCATGCAAGTTGACCAAGTTCGTCCATTTTTGTCTTTCTTCATTTTGAGTAGCTCCGAAGTTAACCGAAGCCAAATGTCAAGCATAGATTGATGTAATATGACACAATAAACCATGTCGAGAAGTTTGAGACCAACGAAGAGAGATGTAGTGCAACAATCATCAAAGTTGACCAAGTTCGTCCATTTTGGTCTTTCTTCGTTTTGAGTAGTTCCGAAGTTGACCGAAGCCAAATGTCAAGCGTACATTGATGTAATATGACACAATAAACCATGCGGAGAAGTTTGAGACCAAGGAAGAGAGATTTAGTCCAAGAATCATCCAAGTTGACCAAGTTCTTCCACTTTGGTCTTTCTTTGTTTTGTGGTCTTTATTTGTTTTGAGTTTCTCCGAAGTTGACTGAATCCAAATGTCAAGCATAGATTGATGTAATAGACACAAAAAACCATGCGAAAAGTTTGAGACCAAGGAAGAGAGATTTAGTCCAAGAATCATCCAAGTTGACCAAGTTCGTCCATTTTGGTCTTTCTTCGTTTTGTGGTCTTTCTTAGTTTTGAGTAGCTCCGAAGTTGACCGAAGCCAAATGTCAAGCGTAGATTGATGTAATATGACACAATAAACCATGTGGAGAAGTTTGAGACCATGGAAAAGAGATTTAGTCCAAGAATCATCCAAGTTGACCAAGTTCGTCCATTTTTGTCTTTCTTCGTTTTGAGTAGCTCCGAAGTTAACCGAAGCCAAATGTCAAGCATAGATTGATGTAATATGACACAATAAACCATGTCGAGAAGTTTGAGACCAACGAAGAGAGATTTAGTCCAAGAATCATCAAAGTTGACCAAGTTCGTCCATTTTGGTCTTTCTTCGTTTTGAGTAGCTCCGAAGTTGACCGAAGCCAAATGTCAAGCGTAGATTGATGTAATATGACACAATAAACCATGTGGAGAAGTTTGAGACCATGGAAAAAAGATTTACTCCAAGAATCATCCAGGTTGACCAAGTTCGTCCATTTTGGTCTTTCTTCGTTTTGTGGTCTTTCGTCGTTCTGGGTACCTCCGAAGTTGACCGAAGCCAAATGTCAAGCGTAGATTGATGTAATATGACACAATAAACCATGTCGAGAAGTTTGAGACCAACGAAGAGGATGTAGTCCAAGAATCATCCAAGTTGACCAAGTTCGTCCATTTTGGTCTTTCTTCGTTTTGAGTAGCTCCGGAGTTGACCGAAGCCAGATGTCAAGCATAGATTGATGTAATATGACACAATAAACCATGTCGAGAAGTTTGAGACCAAGGAAGAGAGATTTAGTCCAAGAATCATCCAAGTTGACCAAGTTCGTCCATTTTGGTCTTTCTTCGTTTTGTGGTCTTTCTTAGTTTTGAGTAGCTCCGAAGTTGACCGAAGCCAAATGTCAAGCGTAGATTGATGTAATATGACACAATAAACCATGTGGAGAAGTTTGAGACCATGGAAAAAAGATTTAGTCCAAGAATCATGCAAGTTGTCCAAGTTCGTCCATTTTTGTCTTTCTTCGTTTTGAGTAGCTCCGAAGTTAACCGAAGCCAAATGTCAAGCATAGATTGATGTAATCTGACACAATAAACCTTGTCGAGAAGTTTTAGACCAACGAAGAGAGATGTTGTCCAAGAATCATCTAAATTGACCAAGTTCGTCCATTTTGGTCTTTCTTCGTTTTGTGGTCTTTCGTCGTTCTGGGTACCTCCGAAGTTGACCGAAGCCAAATGTCAAGCGTAGATTGATGTAATATGACACAATAAACCATGTCGACAAGTTTGAGACCAACGAAGAGAGATGTAGTCCAAGAATCATCCAAATTGACCAAGTTCGTCCATTTTTGTCTTTCTTCGTTTTGAGTAGCTCCGAAGTTGACCGAAGCCAAATGTCAAGCATAGATTGATTTAATATGACACAATAAACCATGTCGAGAAGTTTGAGACCAACGAAGAGAGATGTAGTCCAAGAATCATCCAAGTTGACCAAGTTCGTCCATTTTGGTCTTTCTTCGTTTTGAGTAGCTCCGAAGTTGACCGAAGCCAAATGTCAAGCATAGATTGATGTAATATGACACAATAAACCATGGGAGAAGTTTGAGACCAAGGAAGAGAGATTTAGTCCAAGAATCATCCAAGTTGACCAAGTTCGTCCATTTTGGTCTTTCTTCGTTTTGTGGTCTTTCTTAGTTTTGAGTAGCTCCGAAGTTGACCGAAGCCAAATGTCAAGCGTAGATTGATGTAATATGACACAATAAACCATGTGGAGAAGTTTGAGACCATGGAAAAAAGATTTAGTCCAAGAATCATGCAAGTTGACCAAGTTCGTCCATTTTGGTCTTTCTTCGTTTTGTGGTCTTTCGTCGTTCTGGGTACCTCCGAAGTTGACCGAAGCCAAATGTCAAGCGTAGATTGATGTAATATGACACAATAAACCATGTCGAGAAGTTTGAGACCAACGAAGAGAGATGTAGTCCAAGAATCATCCAAGTTGACCAAGTTCGTCCATTTTGGTCTTTCTTCGTTTTGAGTAGCTCCGAAGTTGACCGAAGCCAAATGTCAAGCAAAGATTGATGTAATATGACACAATAAACCATGTCGAGAAGTTTGAGACCAAGGAAGAGAGATTTAGTCCAAGAATCATCCAAGTTGACCAAGTTCGTCCATTTTGGTCTTTCTTCGTTTTGTGGTCTTTCTTAGTTTTGAGTAGCTCCGAAGTTGACCGAAGCCAAATGTCAAGCGTAGATTGATGTAATATGACACAATAAACCATGTGGAGAAGTTTGAGACCATGGAAAAAAGATTTAGTCCAAGAATCATGCAAGTTGTCCAAGTTCGTCCATTTTTGTCTTTCTTCGTTTTGAGTAGCTCCGAAGTTAACCGAAGCCAAATGTCAAGCATAGATTGATGTAATCTGACCCAATAAACCTTGTCGAGAAGTTTTAGACCAACGAAGAGAGATGTTGTCCAAGAATCATCTAAATTGACCAAGTTCGTCCATTTTGGTCTTTCTTCGTTTTGTGGTCTTTCGTCGTTCTGGGTACCTCCGAAGTTGACCGAAGCCAAATGTCAAGCGTAGATTGATGTAATATGACACAATAAACCATGTCGACAAGTTTGAGACCAACGAAGAGAGATGTAGTCCAAGAATCATCCAAATTGACCAAGTTCGTCCATTTTGGTATTTCTTCATTTTGAGTAGCTCCGAAGTTAACCGAAGGCAAATGTCAAGCATAGATTGATATAATCTGACACAATAAACCATGTCGACAAGTTTGAGACCAACGAAGAGAGATTTAGTCCAAGAATCATCCAAGTTGACCAAGTTCGTCCATTTTTGTCTTTCTTCGTTTTGAGTAGCTGCGGAGTTGACCGAAGCCAAATGTCAAGCATAGATTGATTTAATGTGACACAATAAACCATGTCGAGAAGTTTGAGACCAACGAAGAGAGATGTAGTCCAACAATCATCCAAGTTGACCAAGTTCGTCCATTTTGGTCTTTCCTCGTTTTGAGTAGCTCCGAAGTTGACCGAAGCCAAATGTCAAGCATAGATTGATGTAATATGACACAATAAACCATGGGGAGAAGTTTGAGACCAAGGAAGAGAGATTTAGTCCAAGAATCATCCAAGTTGACCAAGTTCGTCCATTTTGGTCTTTCTTCGTTTTGTGGTCTTTCTTAGTTTTGAGTAGCTCCGAAGTTGACCGAAGCCAAATGTCAAGCGTAGATTGATGTAATATGACACAATAAACCATGTGGAGAAGTTTGAGACCATGGAAAAAAGATTTAGTCCAAGAATCATGCAGGTTGACCAAGTTCGTCCATTTTGGTCTTTCTTCGTTTTGTGGTCTTTCGTCGTTCTGGGTACCTCCGAAGTTGACCGAAGCCAAATGTCAAGCGTAGATTGATGTAATATGACACAATAAACCATGTCGAGAAGTTTGAGACCAACGAAGAGGGATGTAGTCCAAGAATCATCCAAGTTGACCAAGTTCGTCCATTTTGGTCTTTCTTCGTTTTGAGTAGCTCCGGAGTTGACCGAAGCCAGATGTCAAGCAAAGATTGATGTAATATGACACAATAAACCATGTCGAGAAGTTTGAGACCAAGGAAGAGAGATTTAGTCCAAGAATCATCCAAGTTGACCAAGTTCGTCCATTTTGGTCTTTCTTCGTTTTGTGGTCTTTCTTAGTTTTGAGTAGCTCCGAAGTTGACCGAAGCCAAATGTCAAGCGTAGATTGATGTAATATGACACAATAAACCATGTGGAGAAGTTTGAGACCATGGAAAAAAGATTTAGTCCAAGAATCATGCAAGTTGTCCAAGTTCGTCCATTTTTGTCTTTCTTCGTTTTGAGTAGCTCCGAAGTTAACCGAAGCCAAATGTCAAGCATAGATTGATGTAATCTGACCCAATAAACCTTGTCGAGAAGTTTTAGACCAACGAAGAGAGATGTTGTCCAAGAATCATCTAAATTGACCAAGTTCGTCCATTTTGGTCTTTCTTCGTTTTGTGGTCTTTCGTCGTTCTGGGTACCTCCGAAGTTGACCGAAGCCAAATGTCAAGCGTAGATTGATGTAATATGACACAATAAACCATGTCGACAAGTTTGAGACCAACGAAGAGAGATGTAGTCCAAGAATCATCCAAACTGACCAAGTTCGTCCATTTTGGTATTTCTTCGTTTTGAGTAGCTCCGAAGTTAACCGAAGGCAAATGTCAAGCATAGATTGATATAATCTGACACAATAAACCATGTCGACAAGTTTGAGACCAACGAAGAGAGATGTAGTCCAAGAATCATCCAAGTTGACCAAGTTCGTCCATTTTTGTCTTTCTTCGTTTTGAGTAGCTGCGGAGTTGACCGAAGCCAAATGTCAAGCATAGATTGATTTAATGTGACACAATAAACCATGTCGAGAAGTTTGAGACCAACGAAGAGAGATGTAGTCCAACAATCATCCAAGTTGACCAAGTTCGTCCATTTTGGTCTTTCCTCGTTTTGAGTAGCTCCGAACTTGACCGAGGCCAAATGTCAAGCATAGATTGATGTAATATGACACAATAAACCATGGGGAGAAGTTTGAGACCAAGGAAGAGAGATTTAGTCCAAGAATCATCCAAGTTGACCAAGTTCGTCCATTTTGGTCTTTCTTCGTTTTGTGGTCTTTCTTAGTTTTGAGTAGCTCCGAAGTTGACCGAAGCCAAATGTCAAGCGTAGATTGATGTAATATGACACAATAAACCATGTGGAGAAGTTTGAGACCATGGAAAAAAGATTTAGTCCAAGAATCATGCAAGTTGTCCAAGTTCGTCCATTTTTGTCTTTCTTCGTTTTGAGTAGCTCCGAAGTTAACCGAAGCCAGATGTCTAGCAAAGATTGATGTAATATGACACAATAAACCATGTCGAGAAGTTTGAGACCAAGGAAGAGAGATTTAGTCCAAGAATCATCCAAGTTGACCAAGTTCGTCCATTTTGGTCTTTCTTCGTTTTGTGGTCTTTCTTAGGTTTGAGTAGCTCCGAAGTTGACCGAAGCCAAATGTCAAGCGTAGATTGATGTAATATGACACAATAAACCATGTGGAGAAGTTTGAGACCATGGAAAAAAGATTTAGTCCAAGAATCATGCAAGTTGTCCAAGTTCGTCCATTTTTGTCTTTCTTCGTTTTGAGTAGCTCCGAAGTTAACCGAAGCCAAATGTCAAGCATAGATTGATGTAATCTGACCCAATAAACCTTGTCGAGAAGTTTTAGACCAACGAAGAGAGATGTTGTCCAAGAATCATCTAAATTGACCAAGTTCGTCCATTTTGGTCTTTCTTCGTTTTGTGGTCTTTCGTCGTTCTGGGTACCTCCGAAGTTGACCGAAGCCAAATGTCAAGCGTAGATTGATGTAATATGACACAATAAACCATGTCGACAAGTTTGAGACCGATGAAAAGAGATTTAGTCCAAGAATCATCCAAGTTGACCAAGTTCGTCCGTTTTGGTCTTTCTTCGTTTTAGGTTGCTCCGAAGTTGACTGAATGCAAATGTCAAGCCTAGATTGATGTAATAAGACACAATAAACCATGCCGAAAAGTTTCAGACCAAGGAAGAGAGATTTAGTCCAAGAATCATCCAAGTTGACCAAGTTCGTCCGTTTTGGTCTTTCTTCGTTTTAGGTTGCTCTGAAGTTGACTGAATCCAAATGTCAAGCCTAGATTGATGTAATATGACACAATAAACCATGTCGAGCAGTTTTAGACCAACGAAGAGAGATTTAGTCCAAGAATCATCCAAGTTGGCCAAGTTCGTCCATTTTGGTCTTTCTTCGTTTTGTGGTCTTTCTTTGTTTTGAGTATCTCTGAAGTTGACCGAAGCCAAATGTCAAGCATAGATTAATGTAATGTGACACAATAAACCATGTCGAGGAGTTTGAGACCAACGAGGAGAGATGTAGTCCAACAATCAATCAAGTTGACCAAGTTCGTCCACTTTGGTCTTTCTTTGTTTTGTGGTCTTTATTTGTTTTGAGTATCTCCGAAGTTGACCGAAGCCAAATTTCAAGCGTAGATTGATGTAATATGACACAATAAACCATGTTGACAAGTTTGAGACCGATGAAAAGAGATTTAGTCCAAGAATCATCCAAGTTGGCCAAGTTAGTCCATTTTGGTCTTTCTTCATTTTAGTATCTCCGAAGTTGACCGAAGCCAAATGTCAAGCATAGATTGATGTAATATGACACAATAAACCATGTGGAGAAGCTTGAGACCATGGACGAGAGATTTAGTCGAAGAATCATCCAAGTTGACCAAGTTCGTCCATTTTTGTCTTTCTTCGTTTTGAGTAGCTGCGGAGTTGACCGAAGCCAAATGTCAAGCATAGATTGATTTAATGTGACACAATAAACCATGTCGAGAAGTTTGAGACCAACGAAGAGAGATGTAGTCCAACAATCATCCAAGTTGACCAAGTTCGTCCATTTTGGTCTATCTACGTTTTGTGGTCTTTCTTCGTTTTGAGTTGCTCCAAAGTTGACCGAAGCAAAATGTCAAGCGTAGATTGATGTAATATGACACAATAAACCATGTTGACAAATTTGAGACCAACGAAAAGAGATTTAGTCCAAGAATCATCCAAGTTGACCAAGTTCGTCCATTTTGGTCTTTCTTCGTTTTGTGGTCTTTCTTTGTTTTGAGTATCTCCGAAGTTGACCGAAGCCAAATGTCAAGCGTAGATTGATGTAATATGACACAATAAACCATGCGGAGAAGTTTGAGACCAAGGAAGAGAGATTTAGTCCAAGAATCATCCAAGTTGACCAAGTTCGTACATTTTGGTCTTTCTTCGTTTTGAATAGCTCCGAAGTTGACCGAAGCCAAATGTCAAGCGTAGATTGATTTAATGTGACACAATAAACCATGTCGAGAAGTTTGAGACCAACGAAGAGAGATGTAGTCCAACAATCATCCAAGTTGACCAAGTTCGTCCACCTTGGTCTTTCTTCGTTTTGTGGTATTTCTTCGTTTTGAATAGCTCCGAAGTTGACCGAAGCCAAATGTCAAGCGTAGATTGATGTAATATGACACAATAAACCATGTCGAGAAGTTTGAGACCAACGAAGAGAGATGTTGTCCAACAATCATCCAAGTCGACCAAGTTCGTCCACCTTGGTCTTTCTTCGTTTTGTGGTCTTTCTTCGTTTTGAATAGCTCCGAAGTTGACCGAAGCCAAATGTCAAGCGTAGATTGATGTAATATGACACAATAAACCATGTCGAGAAGTTTGAGACCAACGAAGAGAGATGTAGTCCAAGAATCATCCAAGTTGACCAAGTTCGTCCATTTTGGTCTTTCTTCGTTTTGTGGTCTTTCTTAGTTTTGAGTTTCTCCGAAGTTGACTGAATCCAAATGTCAAGCCTAGATTGATGTAATAAGACACAATAAACCATGCCGAAAAGTTTCAGACCAAGGAAGAGAGATTTAGTCCAAGAATCATCCAAGTTGACCAAGTTCGTCCGTTTTGGTCTTTCTTCGTTTTAGGTTGCTCCGAAGTTGACTGAATCCAAATGTCAAGCCTAGATTGATGTAATATGACACAATAAACCATGTCGAGCAGTTTAAGACCAACGAAGGGAGATTTAGTCCAAGAATCATCCAAGTTGGCCAAGTTCGTCCATTTTGGTCTTTCTTCGTTTTGTGGTCTTTCTTTGTTTTGAGTATCTCCGAAGTTGACCGAAGCCAAATGTCAAGCATAGATTAATGTAATGTGACACAATAAACCATGTCGAGGAGTTTGAGACCAACGAGGAGAGATGTAGTCCTACAATCAATCAAGTTGACCAAGTTCGTCCACTTTGGTCTTTCTTTGTTTTGTGGTCTTTATTTGTTTTGAGTATTTCCGAAGTTGACCGAAGCCAAATTTCAAGCGTAGATTGATGTAATATGACACAATAAACCATGTTGACAAGTTTGAGACCAATGAAAAGAGATTTAGTCCAAGAATCATCCAAGTTGGCCAAGTTAGTCCATTTTGGGCTTTCTTCATTTTAGTATCTCCGAAGTTGTCCGAAGCCAAATGTCAAGCATAGATTGATGTAATATGACACAATAAACCATGTGGAGAAGCTTGAGACCATGGACGAGAGATTTAGTCCAAGAATCATCCAAGTTGACCAAGTTCGTCCATTTTTGTCTTTCTTCGTTTTGAGTAGCTGCGGAGTTGACCGAAGCCAAATGTCAAGCATAGATTGATTTAATGTGACACAATAAACCATGTCGAGAAGTTTGAGACCAACGAAGAGAGATGTAGTGCAACAATCATCAAAGTTGACCAAGTTCGTCCATTTTGGTCTTTCTTCGTTTTGAGTAGTTCCGAAGTTGACCGAAGCCAAATGTCAAGTGTACATTGATGTAATATGACACAATAAACCATGCGGAGAAGTTTGAGACCAAGGAAGAGAGATTTAGTCCAAGAATCATCCAAGTTGACCAAGTTCGTCCATTTTGGTCTTTCTTCGTTTTGTGGTCTTTCTTTGTTTTGAGTATCTCCGACGTTGACCGAAGCCAAATGTCAAGCGTAGATTGATGTAATATGACACAATAAACCATGCGGAGAAGTTTGAGACCAAGGAAGAGTGATTTAGTCCAAGAATCATCCAAGTTGACCAAGTTCATCCATTTTGGTCTTTCCTTATTTTAGTATCTCCGAAGTTGACCGAAGCCAAATGTCAAGCATAGATTGATGTAATATGACACAATAAACCATGCGAAGAAGTTTGAGAGCAAGGAAGAGAGATTTAGTCCAAGAATCATCCAAGTTGACCAAGTTCGTCCATTTTGGTTTTTCTTCGTTTTGTGGTCTTTCTTCGTTTTGAATAGCTCCGAAGTTGACCGAAGCCAAATGTCAAGCGTAGATTGATGTAATATGACACAATAAACCATGTCGAGAAGTTTGAGGCCAACGAAAAGAGATTTAGTGCAAGAATCATCCAAGTTGACCAAGTTCGTCCATTTTGGTCTTTCTTCGTTTTGTGGTCTTTCTTTGTTTTGAGTATCTCCGACGTTGACCGAAGCCAAATGTCAAGCGTAGATTGATTTAATGTGACACAATAAACCATGTCGAGAAGTTTGAGACCAATGAAGAGAGATGTAGTCCAACAATCATCCAAGTTGACCAAGTTCGTCCACTTTGGTCTTTCTTCGTTTTGTGGTCTTTCTTCGTTTTGAATAGCTCCGAAGTTGACCGAAGCCAAATGTCAAGCGTAGATTGATGTAATATGACACAATAAACCATGCGAAGAAGTTTGAGACCAAGGAAGAGAGATTTAGTCCAAGAATCATCCAAGTTGACCAAGTTCGTCCATTTTGGTCTTTCTTCGTTTTGTGGTCTTTCTTAGTTTTGAGTAGCTCCGAAGTTGACCGAAGCCAAATGTCAAGCGTAGATTGATGTAATATGACACAATAAACCATGTGGAGAAGTTTGAGACCATGGAAAAAAGATTTAGTCTAAGAATCATGCAAGTTGACCAAGTTCGTCCATTTTTGTCTTTCTTCGTTTTGAGTAGCTCCGAAGTTAACCGAAGCCAAATGTCAAGCATAGATTGATGTAATCTGACACAATAAACCTTGTCGAGAAGTTTGAGACCAACGAAGAGAGATGTAGTGCAACAATCATCAAAGTTGACCAAGTTCGTCCATTTTGGTCTTTCTTCGTTTTGAGTAGTTCCGAAGTTGACCGAAGCCAAATGTCAAGCGTACATTGATGTAATATGACACAATAAACCATGCGGAGAAGTTTGAGACCAAGGAAGAGAGATTTAGTCCAAGAATCATCCAAGTTGACCAAGTTCTTCCACTTTGGTCTTTCTTTGTTTTGTGATCTTTATTTGTTTTGAGTTTCTCCGAAGTTGACTGAATCCAAATGTCAAGCCTAGATTGGTGTAATAAGACACAATAAACCATGCCGAAAAGTTTCAGACCAAGGAAGAGAGATTTAGTCCAAGAATCATCCAAGTTGACGAAGTTCGTCCGTTTTGGTCTTTCTTCGTTTTAGGTTACTCCGAAGTTGACTGAATCCAAATGTCAAGCCTAGATTGATGTAATATGACACAATAAACCATGTCGAGCAGTTTCAGACCAACGAAGGGAGATTTAGTCCAAGAATCATCCAAGTTGGCCAAGTTCGTCGATTTTGGTCTTTCTTCGTTTTGTGGTCTTTCTTTGTTTTGAGTATCTCCGAAGTTGACCGAAGCCAAATGTCAGCATAGATTAATGTAATGTGACACAATAAACCATGTCGAGGAGTTTGAGACCAACGAGGAGAGATGTAGTCCTACAATCAATCAAGTTGACCAAGTTCGTCCATTTTGGTTTTTCTTCGTTTTGTGGTCTTTCTTCGTTTTGAATAGCTCCGAAGTTGACCGAAGCCAAATGTCAAGCGTAGATTGATGTAATATGACACAATAAACCACGTCGATAAGTTTGAGGCCAACGAAAAGAGATTTAGTGCAAGAATCATCCAAGTTGACCAAGTTCGTCCATTTTGGTCTTTCTTCGTTTTGTGGTCTTTCTTTGTTTTGAGTATCTCGGAGTTGACCGAAGCCAAATGTCAAGCGTAGATTGATGTAATATGACACAATAAACCATGCGGAGAAGTTTGAGACCAAGGAAGAGAGATTTAGTCCAAGAATCATCCAAGTTGACCAAGTTCGTCCATTTTGGTCTGTCTTCGTTTTGACAAGCTCCGGAGTTGACCGAAGCCAAATGTCAAGCATAGATTGATGTAATATGACACAATAAACCATGTTGAGAAGTTTGAGACCAACGAAGAGAGATTTAGTCCAAGAATTATCTAAGTTGAGGAAGTTCGTCCAGTTTGGTCTTTCTTCGTTTTGTGGTCTTTCTTCGTTTTGAGTATCTCCATAGTTGACCGAAGCCAAATGTCAAGCATAGATTGATGTAATATGACACAATAAACCATGCGGAGAAGTTTGAGACCAAGGAAGAGAGATTTAGTCTAAGAATCATCCAAGTTGACCAAGTTCGTCCACTTTGGTCTTTCTTCGTTTTGAGTTGCTCCGAAGTTGACCGAAGCCAAATGTCAAGCATAGATTGATCTAATATGACATAGTAAACCATGTGGAGAATTTTGAGCCAAGGAAGAGAGATTTAGTCCAAGAATCATCCAAGTTGACCAAGTTCGTCCATTTTGGTCTTTCTTCGTTTTGAGTTGCTCCGAAGTTGACCGAAGCCAGATGTCAAGCATAGATTGATGTAATATGACATAGTAAACCATGTGGAGCATTTTGAGACCAAGGAAGAGAGATGTAGTCCAACAATCATCCAAGTTGACCAAGTTCGTCCACTTTGGTCTTTCTTCGTTTTGTGGTCTTTCTTCGTTTTGAATAGCTCCGAAGTTGACCGAAGCCAAATGTCAAGCGTAGATTGATGTAATATGACACAATAAACCATGGAAGAAGTTTGAGACCAAGGAAGAGAGATTTAGTCCAAGAATCATCCAAGTTGACCAAGTTCGTCCATTTTGGTCTTTCTTCGTTTTGTGGTCTTTCTTAGTTTTGAGTAGCTCCGAAGTTGACCGAAGCCAAATGTCAAGCGTAGATTGATGTAATATGACACAATAAACCATGTGGAGAAGTTTGAGACCATGGAAAAAAGATTTAGTCTAAGAATCATGCAAGTTGACCAAGTTCGTCCATTTTTGTCTTTCTTCGTTTTGAGTAGCTCCGAAGTTAACCGAAGCCAAATGTCAAGCATAGATTGATGTAATCTGACACAATAAACCTTGTCGAGAAGTTTGAGACCAACGAAGAGAGATGTAGTGCAACAATCATCAAAGTTGACCAAGTTCGTCCATTTTGGTCTTTCTTCGTTTTGAGTAGTTCCGAAGTTGACCGAAGCCAAATGTCAAGCGTACATTGATGTAATATGACACAATAAACCATGCGGAGAAGTTTGAGACCAAGGAAGAGAGATTTAGTCCAAGAATCATCCAAGTTGACCAAGTTCTTCCACTTTGGTCTTTCTTTGTTTTGTGGTCTTTATTTGTTTTGAGTTTCTCCGAAGTTGACTGAATCCAAATGTCAAGCCTAGATTGGTGTAATAAGACACAATAAACCATGTCGAAAAGTTTCAGACCAAGGAAGAGAGATTTAGTCCAAGAATCATCCAAGTTGACGAAGTTCGTCCGTTTTGGTCTTTCTTCGTTTTAGGTTACTCCGAAGTTGACTGAATCCAAATGTCAAGCCTAGATTGATGTAATATGACACAATAAACCATGTCGAGCAGTTTCAGACCAACGAAGGGAGATTTAGTCCAAGAATCATCTAAGTTGGCCAAGTTCGTCCATTTTGGTCTTTCTTCGTTTTGTGGTCTTTCTTTGTTTTGAGTATCTCCGAAGTTGACCGAAGCCAAATGTCAGCATAGATTAATGTAATGTGACACAATAAACCATGTCGAGGAGTTTGAGACCAACGAGGAGAGATGTAGTCCTACAATCAATCAAGTTGACCAAGTTCGTCCACTTTGGTCTTTCTTTGTTTTGTGGTCTTTATTTGTTTTGAGTATTTCCGAAGTTGACCGAAGCCAAATTTCAAGCGTAGATTGATGTAATATGACACAATAAACCATGTTGACAAGTTTGAGACCGATGAAAAGAGATTTAGTCCAAGAATCATCCAAGTTGGCCAAGTTAGTCCATTTTGGGCTTTCTTCATTTTAGTATCTCCGAAGTTGACCGAAGCCAAATGTCAAGCATAGATTGATGTAATATGACACAATAAACCATGTGGAGAAGCTACGAGAGATTTAGTCCAAGAATCATCCAAGTTGACCAAGTTCGTCCATTTTTGTCTTTCTTCGTTTTGAGTAGCTGCGGAGTTGACCGAAGCCAAATGTCAAGCATAGATTGATTTAATGTGACACAATAAACCATGTCGAGAAGTTTGAGACCAACGAAGAGAGATGTAGTGCAACAATCATCAAAGTTGACCAAGTTCGTCCATTTTGGTCTTTCTTCGTTTTGAGTAGTTCCGAAGTTGACCGAAGCCAAATGTCAAGCGTACATTGATGTAATATGACACAATAAACCATGCGGAGAAGTTTGAGACCAAGGAAGAGAGATTTAGTCCAAGAATCATCCAAGTTGACCAAGTTCGTCCATTTTGGTCTTTCTTCGTTTTGTGGTCTTTCTTTGTTTTGAGTATCTCCGACGTTGACCGAAGCCAAATGTCAAGCGTAGATTGATGTAATATGACACAATAAACCATGCGGAGAAGTTTGAGACCAAGGAAGAGTGATTTAGTCCAAGAATCATCCAAGTTGACCAAGTTCATCCATTTTGGTCTTTCCTTATTTTAGTATCTCCGAAGTTGACCGAAGCCAAATGTCAAGCATAGATTGATGTAATATGACACAATAAACCATGCGAAGAAGTTTGAGAGCAAGGAAGAGAGATTTAGTCCAAGAATCATCCAAGTTGACCAAGTTCGTCCATTTTGGTTTTTCTTCGTTTTGTGGTCTTTCTTCGTTTTGAATAGCTCCGAAGTTGACCGAAGCCAAATGTCAAGCGTAGATTGATGTAATATGACACAATAAACCATGTCGAGAAGTTTGAGGCCAACGAAAAGAGATTTAGTGCAAGAATCATCCAAGTTGACCAAGTTCGTCCATTTTGGTCTTTCTTCGTTTTGTGGTCTTTCTTTGTTTTGAGTATCTCGGACATTGACCGAAGCCAAATGTCAAGCGTAGATTGATGTAATATGACACAATAAACCATGCGGAGAAGTTTGAGACCAAGGAAGAGAGATTTAGTCCAAGAATCATCCAAGTTGACCAAGTTCGTCCATTTTGGTCTTTCTTCGTTTTGACTAGCTCCGAAGTTGACCGAAGCCAGATGTCAAGCATAGATTGATGTAATATGACACAATAAACCATGTTGAGAAGTTTGAGACCAACGAAGAGAGATTTAGTCCAAGAATCATCTAAGTTGAGGAAGTTCGTCCAGTTTGGTCTTTCTTCGTTTTGTGGTCTTTCTTCGTTTTGAGTATCTCCATAGTTGACCGAAGCCAAATGTCAAGCATAGATTGATGTAATATGACACAATAAACCATGCGGAGAAGTTTGAGACCAAGGAAGAGAGATTTAGTCTAAGAATCATCCAAGTTGACCAAGTTCGTCCACTTTGGTCTTTCTTTGTTTTGTGGTCTTTATTTGTTTTGAGTATCTCCGAAGTTGACCGAAGCCAAATTTCAAGCGTAGATTGATGTAATATGACACAATAAACCATGTTGACAAGTTTGAGACCAATGAAAAGAGATTTAGTCCAAGAATCATCCAAGTTGGCCAAGTTAGTCCATTTTGGTCTTTCTTCATTTTAGTATCTCCGAAGTTGACCGAAGCCAAATGTCAAGCATAGATTGATGTAATATGACACAATAAACCATGCGGAGAAGTTTGAGACCATGGAAGAGAGATTTAGTCCAAGAATCATCCAAGTTGACCAAGTTCGTCCATTTTTGTCTTTCTTCGTTTTGAGTAGCTCCGAGTTTACCGAAGCCAAATGTCAAGCATAGATTGATGTAATGTGACACAATAAACCATGTCGAGAAGTTTGAGACCAACGAAGAGAGATGTAGTCCAACAATCATCTAAGTTGACCAAGTTCGTCCATTTTGGTCTTTCTTCATGTTAGTATCTCCGAAGTTGACCGAAGCCAAATGTCAATCATAGATTGATGTAATATGACAAAATAAACCATGCGGAGAAGTTTGAGACCATGGAAGAGAGATTTAGTCCAAGAATCATCCAAGTTGACCAAGTTCGTCCATTTTGGTCTTTCTTCGTTTTGAGTAGCTCCGAAGTTGACCAAAGCCAATGTCAAGCATAGATTGATGTAATACAACACAATAAACCATGTGGAGAAGTTTGTGACCAAGGAAGAGAGATTTAGTCCAAGAATCATCCAAGTTGACCAAGTTCATCCATTTTGGTCTTTCTTCGTTTTGAGTTGCTCCGAAGTTGACCGAAGCCAGATGTCAAGCTTAGATTGATGTAATATGACACAATAAACCATGTTGAGAAGTTTGAGACCAACGAAGTGAGATTTAGTCCAAGAATCATCCAAGTTGACCAAGTTCGTCCATTTTGGTCTTTCTTCTTTTGGAGTAGCTCCGAAGTTCACCGAAGCCAAATGTCAAGCTAGATTGATGTAATATGACACAATAAACCATGTTGAGAAGTTTGAGACCAACGAAGTGAGATTTAGTCCAAGAATCATCCAAGTTGACCAAGTTCGTCCATTTTGGTCTTTCTTCGTTTTGTGGTCTTTCTTTATTTTAAGTAGCTCCGAAGTTGACCGAAGCCAAATGTCAAGCATAGATTGATGTAATATGACACAATAAACAATGTGGAGAAGTTTGAGACCAAGGAAGGGAGATTTAGTCCAAGAATCATCCAAGTTTACCAAGTTCATCCATTTTGGTCTTTCTTCGTTTGGAGTAGCTCCGAAGTTGACCGAAGCCAAATGTCAAGCATAGATTGATGTAATATGACACAGTAAACCATGTGGAGAAGTTTGAGACCAAGGAAGAGAGATTTAGTCCAAGAATCATCCAAGTTGACGAAGTTCGTCCATTTTGGTGTGTCTTCATTTTGAGTAGCTTCGAAGTTAACCGAAGCCAGATGTCAAGTATAGATTGATGTAATATGACACAATAAACCATGTGGAGAATTTTGAGACCAACGAATAGAGATTTAGTCCAAGAACCATCCAAGTTGACCAAGTTCGTCCATTTGGTCTTTCTTCGTTTTGAGTTGCTCCGAAGTTCACCGAACCCAAATGTCAAGCTTAGATTGATGTAATATGACACAATAAACCATGTTGAGAAGTTTGAGACCAACGAATTGAGATTTAGTCCAAGAATCATCCAAGTTGACCAAGTTCGTCCATTTTGGTCTTTCCTCGTTTTGAGTAGCTCCGAACTTGACCGAGGCCAAATGTCAAGCATAGATTGATGTAATATGACACAGTAAACCATGGGGAGAAGTTTGAGACCAAGGAAGAGAGATTTAGTTAAAGAATCATCCAAGTTTACCAAGTTCGTCCATTTTAGTCTTTCTTCGTTTTGTGTAGCTCCGAAGTTAACCGAAGCCAAATGTCAAGCATAGATTGATGTAATGTGACTCAATAAACCATGTGGAGAAGTTTGAGACCAAGGAAGAGAGATTTAGTCCAAGAATCATCCAAGTTGACGAAGTTCGTCCATTTTGGTCTTTCTTCGTTTTGCCGTCTTTCTTCATTTTAAGTAGCTCCGAAGTTGACCGAAGCCAAATGTCAAGCATAGATTGATGTAATATGACAAAGTAAACCATGGGGAGAAGTTTGAGACCAAGGAAGAGAGATTTAGTTAAAGAATCATCCAGGTTTACCAAGTTCGTCCATTTTGGTCTTTCTTCATTTTGAGTAGCTCCGAAGTTGACCGAAGCCAAATGTCAAGCATATATTGATGTAATATGACACAATAAACCATGTGGAGAAGTTTGAGACCAGGGAAGAGAGATTTAGTCAAAGAATCATCCAAGTTGACCAAGTTCGTCCATTTTGGTCTTTCTTCATTTTGAGTAGCTCCGAAGTTGACCGAAGCCAAATGTCAAGCATATATTGATGTAATATGACACAGTAAACCATGTGGAGAAGTTTGAGACCAGGGAAGAGAGATTTAGTCAAAGAATCATCCAAGTTGACCAAGTTCGTCCATTTTGGTCTTTCTTCATTTTGAGTAGCTCCGAAGTTGACCGAAGCCAAATGTCAATCATAGATTGATGTAATATGACAGAGTAAACCATGTGGAGAAGTTTGAGACCAAGGAAGAGAGATTTAGTCCAAGAATCATCCAAGTTGACGAAGGTTGTCCATTTTGGTCTTTCTTCATTTTGAGTAGCTCCGAAGTTGACCGAAGCCAGATGTCAAGCATAGATTGATGTAATATGACATAATAAACCATGTGGAGAATTTTGAGACCAAGGAAGAGAGATTTAGTCCAAGAATCATCCAAGTTAACCAAGTTCGTCCATTTTGGTTTTTTTTCGTTTTGAGTAGCTCCGAAGTTGACCGAAGCCAAATGTCAAGCATAGATTGATGTAATATGACACAATAAACCATGTGGAGAAGTTTGAGACCAACGAAGAGAGATTTAGTCCAAGAATCATCCAAGTTGACGAAGTTGTCCATTTTGGTCTTTCTTCATTTTGAGTAGCTCCGAAGTTGACCGAAGCCAGATGTCAAGCATAGATTGATCTAATATGACATAATAAACCATGTGGAGAATTTTGAGACCAAGGAAGAGAGATTTAGTCCAAGAATCATCCAAGTTAACCAAGTTCGTCCATTTTGGTTTTTTTTCGTTTTGAGTAGCTCCGAAGTTGACCGAAGCCAAATGTCAAGCATAGATTGATGTAATATGACACAATAAACCATGTGGAGAAGTTTGAGACCAACGAAGAGAGATTTAGTCCAAGAATCATCCAAGTTGACCAAGTTCGTCCATTTTGGTCTTTCTTCGTTTTGAGTCGCTTTGAAGTTGACCGAAGCTTATGTCAAGCATAGATTGATGTAATATGACACAATAAACCATGCGAGAAGTTTGAGACCAACCCAGAGAGATTTAGTCCAAGAATTATCCAAGTTGACCAAGTTCGTCCATTTTGGTGTGTCTTCATTTTGAGTAGCTCCGAAGTTGACCGAAGCTAAATGTCAAATATAGATTGATATAATATGAAAAAATAAACCATGTGGAGAATTTTGAGACCAAGGAAGAGAGATTTAGTCCAAGAATCATCCAAGTTGACCATGTTCGTCCATTTTGCTTTTTCTTCGTTTTGAGTAGTTCCAAAGTTGACCGAAGCCAAATGTCAAGCATAGATTGATGTAATATGACACAATAAACCATGTGGAGAAGTTTGAGACCAAGGAATAGAGATTTAGTCCAAGAATCATCCAAGTTGACCAAGTTTGTCCATTTTGGTCTTTCTTCATTTTGAGTAGCTCCGAAGTTGACCGAAGCCAAATGTCAAGCATAGATTGATGTAATATGACACAATAAACCATGTGGAGAAGTTTGAGACCAGGGAAGAGAGATTTAGTCAAAGAATCATCCAAGTTGACCAAGTTCGTCCATTTTGGTCTTTCTTCATTTTGAGTAGCTCCGAAGTTGACCGAAGCCAAATGTCAAGCATAGATTGATGTAATATGACACAATAAACCATGTGGAGAAGTTTGAGACCAAGGAAGAGAGATTTAGTCCAAGAATCATCCAAGTTGACGAAGTTGTCCATTTTGGTCTTTCTTCATTTTGAGTAGCTCCGAAGTTGACCGAAGCCAATGTCAAGCATAGATTGATGTAATATGACATAATAAACCATGTGGAGAATTTTGAGACCAAGGAAGAGAGATTTAGTCCAAGAATCATCCAAGTTAACCAAGTTCGTCCATTTTGGTTTTTTTTCGTTTTGAGTAGCTCCGAAGTTGACCGAAGCCAAATGTCAAGCATAGATTGATGTAATATGACACAATAAACCATGTGGAGAAGTTTGAGACCAACGAAGAGAGATTTAGTCCAAGAATCATCCAAGTTGACCAAGTTCGTCCATTTTGGTCTTTCTTCGTTTTGAGTCGCTTTGAAGTTAACCGAAGCTTATGTCAAGCATAGATTGATGTAATATGACACAATAAACCATGCCGAGAAGTTTGAGATCAACCAGAGAGATTTAGTCTAAGAATTATCCAAGTTGACCAAGTTCGTCCATTTTGGTGTGTCTTCATTTTGAGTAGCTCCGAAGTTGACCGAAGCTAGATGTCAAATATAGATTGATATAATATGAAAAAATAAACCATGTGGAGAATTTTGAGACCAAGGAAGAGAGATTTAGTCCAAGAATCATCCAAGTTGACCAAGTTCGTCCATTTTGCTTTTTCTTCGTTTTGAGTAGTTCCAAAGTTGACCGAAGCCAAATGTCAAGCATAGATTGATGTAATATGACACAATAAACCATGTGGAGAAGTTTGAGACCAAGGAATAGAGATTTAGTCTAAGAATCATCCAAGTTGACCAAGTTTGTCCATTTTGGTCTTTCTTCATTTTGAGTAGCTCCGAAGTTGACCGTAGCCAGATGTCAAGTATAGATTGATCTAATATGACAAAATAAACCATGTAGAGAATTTTGAGACCAAGGAAGAGAGATTTAGTCCAAGAATCATCCAAGTTGACCAAGTTCGTCCATTTTGGTTTTTTTTCGTTTTGAGTAGCTCCGAAGTTAACCGAAGCCAAATGTCAAGCATAGATTGATGTAATATGACACAGTAAACCATGTGGAGAAGTTTGAGACAAAGGAAGAGAGATTTAGTCCAAGAATCATCCAAGTTGACCAAGTTCGTCCATTTTGGTCTTTCTTCATTTTAAGTGGCTCCGAAGTTGACCGAAGCCAAATGTCAAGCATAGATTGATGTAATATGGCACAATAAACCATGTGGAGAATTTTGAGCCCAAGGAAGAGAGATTTAGTCCAAGAATCATCCAAGTTGACCAAGTTCGTCCATTTTGGTCTTTCTTCGTTTTGAGTTGCTCCGAAGTTGACCGAAGCCAGATGTCAAGCATAGATTGATGTAATATGACATAGTAAACCATGTGGAGAATTTTGAGACCAAGGAAGAGAGATTTAGTCCAAGAATCATCCAAGTTGACCAAGTTCGTCCATTTTGGTGTTTCTTCGTTTTGAGTAGCTCCAAAGTTGACCGAAGCCAAATGTCAAGCATAGATTGATGTAATATGACACAGTAAACCATGTGGAGAAGTTTGAGACCAAGGAATAGAGATTTAGTGCAAGAATCATCCAAGTTGACCAAGTTCGTCCATTTTGGTCTTTCTTCATTTTGAGTAGCTCCGAAGTTGACCGAAGCCAGATGTCAAGTATAGATTGATGTAATATGACAAAATAAACCATGTAGAGAATTTTGAGACCGAGGAAGAGAGATTTAGTCCAAGAATCATCCAAGTTGACCAAGTTCGTCCATTTTGGTTTTTTTTTCGTTTTGAGTAGCTCCGAAGTTGACCGAAGCCAGATGTCAAGCATAGATTGATGTAATATGACACAATAAACCATGTGGAGAAGTTTGAGACCAAGGAAGAGAGATTTAGTCCAAGAATCATCCAAGTTAACCAAGTTCGTCCATTGTGGTCTTTCTTCATTTTAAGCAGCTCCGAAATTGACCGAAGCCAGATGTCAAGCTTTGATTGATGTAATATGACACAATAAACCATGTGGAGAATTTGAGACCAAGGAAGAGAGATTTAGTCCAAGAATCATCCAAGTTGACCAAGTTCGTCCATTTTGGTCTTTCTTCGTTTTGAGTTGCTCCGAAGTTGACCGAAGCCAAATGTCAAGCATAGATTGATGTAATATGACACAATAAACCATGTGGAGAATTTTGAGACAAAGGAAGAGAGATTTAGTCCAAGAATCATCCAAGTTGACCAAGTTCGTCCATTTTGGTCTTTCTTCATTTTGAGTAGCTCCGAAGTTAACTGAAGCCAAATGTCAAGTATAAATTGATGTAATATGACACAATACACCATGTGGAGAAGTTTTAGACCAAGGAAGAGAGATTTAGTCCAAGAATCATCCAAGTTGACCAAGTTCGTCCATTTTAGTCTTTCTTCGTTTTGAGTAGCTCTGAAGTTGACCGAAGCCAAATGTCAAGCTTAGATTGATGTAATATGACACAATAAACCATGTTGAGAAGTTTGAGACCAACGAAGAGATTTAGTCCAAGAACCATCCAAGTTGACCAAGTTCGTCCATTTTGGTCTTTCTTCGTTTTGAGTAGCTCCAAAGTTGACCGAAGCCAAATGACAAGCACAGATTGATGTAATATGACACAGTAAACCATGGGGAGAAGTTTGAGACCAAGGAAGAGAGATTTAGTTAAAGAATCATCCAGGTTGACCAAGTTCGTCCATTTTGGTCTTTCTTCATTTTAAGTGCTCCGAAGTTAACCGAAGCCAAATGTCAAGCATAGATTGATGTAACATGACACAATAAACCATGTCGAGAAGTTTGAGACCAAGGAAGAGAGATTTAGTCCAAGAATCATCCAAGTTGACGAAGTTCGTCCATTTTGGTCTTTCTTCGTTTTGCCGTCTTTCTTCATTTTAAGTAGCTCCGAAATTGACCGAAGCCAAATGTCAAGCATAGATTGATGTAATATGACACAATAAACCATGTCGAGAAGTTTGAGAACAACGAAGAGAGATTTAGTCCAAGAACCATCCAAGTTGAACAAGTTCGTCCATTTTGGTCTTTCTTCATTTTGAGTTACTCTGAAATGGACCGAAGGTTATGTCAAGCATAGATTGATGTAATATGACACAATAAACCATTTTGAGAAGTTTGAGACCAACGAAGAGAGATTTAGTCCAAGAATCATCTAAGTTGACCAAGTTCGTCCATTTTGGTCTTTCTTCATTTTAAGTAGCTCTGAATTTGACCGAAGCGAAATGTCAAGCATAGATTGATGTAATATGACACAATAAACCATGCCGAGAAGTTTAAGATCAAAGAAGAGAGATTTAGTCCAAGAATCATCCAAGTTTACCAAGTTCATCTATTTGGGTCTTTCTTCGTTTTGAGTAGCTCCAAAGTTAACCGAACCCAGATGTCAAGCATAGATTGATGTAATATGACACAATAAACCATGTGGAGAAGTTTGAGACCAAGGAAGAGAGATTTAGTCCAAGAATCATCCAAGTTGACGAAGTTCGTCCATCTTGGTCTTTCTTCGTTTTGTCTTCTTTCTTCATTTTAAGTAGCTCCGAAATTGACCGAAGCCAAATGTCAAGCATAGATTGATGTAACATGACACAATAAACCATGTCGGGAAGTTTGAGACCAACGAAGAGAGATTTAGTCCAAGAATCATCCAAGTTGACCAAGTTCGTCCATTTTGGTCTTTCTTCGTTTTGAGTAGCTCCAAAGTTGACCGAAGCCAAATGTCAAGCACAGATTGATGTAATATGACACAATAAACCATGGGGAGAAGTTTGAGACCAAGAAGAGAGATTTAGTAAAGAATCATCCAAGTTGACCAAGTTCGTCCATTTTGGTCTTTCTTCATTTTAAGTGGCTCCGAAGTTGACCGAAGCCAAATGTCAAGCATAGATTGATGTAATATGACACAATAAACCATGTCGAGAAGTTTGAGACCAAGGAAGAGAGATTTAGTCCAAGAATCATCCAAGTTGACCAAGTTCGTCCATTTTGGTCTTTCTTCGTTTTGAGTTGCTCTGAAGTGGACCGAAGCTTATGTCAAGCATAGATTGATGTAATATGACACAATAAACCATGTTGAGAAGTTTGAGACCAAGAAGAGAGATTTAGTCCAAGAATCATCCAAGTTGACCAACTTCGTCTATTTTGGTCTTTCTTCGTTTTAGTAGCTCCGAAGTTGACCGAACCCAAATGTCAAGCATAGATTGATGTAACATGACACAATAAACCATGTCGAGAAGTTTGAGACCAAGGAAGAGAGATTTAGTCCAAGAATCATCCAAGTTGACCAAGTTCGTCCATTTTGGTCTTTCTTCATTTTAAGTGGCTCCGAAGTTAACCGAAGCCAAATGTCAAGCATAGATTGATGTAATATGACACAATAAACCATGTCGAGAAGTTTGAGACCAAGGAAGAGAGATTTAGTCCAAGAATCATCCAAGTTGACGAAGTTCGTCCATCTTGGTCTTTCTTCGTTTTGTCTTCTTTCTTCATTTTAAGTAGCTCCGAAATTGACCGAAGCCAAATGTCAAGCATAGATTGATGTAATATGACACAATAAACCATGTCGGGAAGTTTGAGATCAACGAAGAGAGATTTAGTCCAAGAATCATCCAAGTTGACCAAGTTCGTCCATTTTGGTCTTTCTTCGTTTTGAGTAGCTCCAAAGTTGACCAAAGCCAAATGTCAAGCATAGATTGATGTAATATGACACAATAAACCATGTCGGAGAAGTTTGAGATCAACGAAGAGAGATTTAGTCCAAGAATCATCCAAGTTGACCAAGTTCGTCCATTTTGGTCTTTCTTCATTTTAAGTGGCTCCGAAGTTAACCGAAGCCAAATGTCAAGCATAGATTGATGTAATATGACACAATAAACCATGTCGAGAAGTTTGAGACCAAGGAAGAGAGATTTAGTCCAAGAATCATCCAAGTTGACCAAGTTCGTCCATTTTGGTCTTTCTTCGTTTTGAGTTGCTCTGAAGTGGACCGAAGCCAATGTCAAGCATAGATTGATGTAATATGACACAATAAACCATGCCGAGAAGTTTGAGACCAACGAAGAGAGATTTAGTCCAAGAATCATCCAAGTTGACCAAGTTCGTCCATTTTGGTCTTTCTTCGTTTTAAGTAGCTCTGAAGTTGACCGAAGCCAAATGTCAAGCATAGATTGATGTAATATTACACAATAAACCATGCCGAGAAGTTTGAGATCAAAGAAGAGAGATTTAGTCCAAGAATCATCCAAGTTGACCAAGTTCGTCCATTTTGGTCTTTCTTCGTTTTGAGTTGCTCTGAAGTGGACCGAAGCTTATGTCAAGCATAGATTAATGTAATATGACACAATAAACCATGTGGAGAAGTTTGAGACCAAGGAAGAGAGATTTAGTCCAAGAATCATCCAAGTTGACGAAGTTCGTACATTTTGGTCTTTCTTCGTTTTGTCTTCTTTCTTAATTTTAAGTAGCTCCGAATTGACCGAAGCCAAATGTCAAGCATAGATTGATGTAACATGACACAATAAACCATGTCGAGAGTTTGAGACTAACGAAGAGAGATTTAGTCGAAGAACCATCCAAGTTGACCAAGTTCGTCCATTTTGGTCTTTCTTCATTTTGAGTTGCTCTGAAATGGACCGAATCTTATGTCAAGCATAGATTGATGTAATGTGACATAATAAACCATGCAGAGAAGTTTGAGATCAACGAAGAGAGATTTAGTGAAAGAATCATCCAAGTTGACCAAGTTCGTCCATTTTGGTCTTTCTTCGTTTTGTGTAGCTCTGAAGTTAACTGAAGCCAAATGTCAAGCATAGATTGATGTAATATGACACAATACACCATGTGGAGAAGTTTGAGACCAAGGAAGAGAGATTTAGTCCAAGAATCATCCAAGTTGACCAAGTTCGTCCATTTTGGTCTTTCTTCGTTTTGAGTAGCTCTGAAGTTGACCGAAGCAAATGTCAAGCATAGATTGATGTAATATGACACAATAACCCATGCGAGAAGTTTGAGACCAAAGAAGAGAGATTTAGTCAAAGAATCATCCAAGTTGACCAAGTTCGTCCATTTTGGTCTTTCTTCGTTTTGAGTAACTCCGAAGTTGACCGAAGCCAAATGTCAAGCATAGATTGATGTAATATGACACAATAAACCATGTTGGGAAGTTTGAGACCAACGAAGAGAGATTTAGTCCAAGAATCATCCAAGTTGACCAAGTTCGTCCATTTTGGTCTTTCTTCGTTTTGAGTTGCTCCGAAGTTGACCGAAGCCAAATGTCAAGCATAGATTGATGTAATATGACACAATAAACCATGTTGAGAAGTTTGAGACCAAGGAAGAGAGATTTAGTCCAAGAATCATCCAAGTTGACGAAGTTCGTCCATTTTGGTCTTTCTTCGTTTTGATTTTAAGTAGCTCCGAAGTTGACCGAAGCCAAATGTCAAGCATAGATTGATGTAATATGACACAATAAACCATGTCGAGAAGTTTGAGACCAACGAAGAGAGATTTAGTCCAAGAATCATCCAAGTTGACCAAGTTCGTCCATTTTGGTCTTTCTTTGTTTTGAGTAGCTCTGAAGTTGACCGAAGCCAATGTCAAGCATAGATTGATGTAATATGACACAATAAACCATGTGGAGAAGTTTGAGACCAACGAAGAGAGATTTAGTCAAAGAATCATCCAAGTTGACCAAGTTCGTCCATTTTGGTCTTTCTTCGTTTTGAGTAGCTCAGAAGTGAACCGAAGCCAAATGTCAAGCATAGATTGATGTAATATGACACAATAAACCATGTTGAGAAGTTTGAGACCAACGAAGAGAGATTTAGTCCAAGAATCATCCAAGTTGACCAAGTTCGTCCATTTTGGTCTTTCTTCGTTTTGAGTAGCTCCGAAGTGACCGAAGCCAAATGTCAAGCATAGATTGATGTAATATGACACAATAAACCATGTTGAGAAGTTTGAGACCAAGGAAGAGAGATTTAGTCCAAGAATCATCCAAGTTGACCAAGTTCGTCCATTTTGGTCTTTCTTCGTTTTGACTTGCTCCGAAGTTGACCGAAGCCAAATGTCAAGCATAGATTGATGTAATATGACACAATAAACCATGTTGAGAAGTTTGAGACCAACGAAGAGAGATTTAGTCCAAGAATCATCCAAGTTGACCAAGTTCGTCCATTTTGGTCTTTCTTCGTTTTAGTAGCCTGAAGTTGACCGAAGCCAAATGTCAAGCATAGATTGATGTAATATGACACAATAAACCATGTGGAGAAGTTTGAGACAAGGAAGAGAGATTTAGTCCAAGAATCATCCAAGTTGACCAAGTTCGTCCATTTTGGTCTTTCTTCGTTTTGAGTAGCTCCGAAGTTGACCGAAGCCAAATGTCAAGCATAGATTGATGTAATATGACACAATAAACCATGTGGAGAAGTTTGAGACCAAGGAAGAGAGATTTAGTCCAAGAATCATCCAAGTTGACCAAGTTCGTCCATTTTGGTCTTTCTTCGTTTTGAGTAGCTCTGAAGTTGACCGAAGCAAATGTCAAGCATAGATTGATGTAATATGACACAATAAACCATGTGAGAAGTTTGAGACCAACGAAGAGAGATTTAGTCCAAGAATCATCCAAGTTGACCAAGTTCGTCCATTTTGGTCTTTCTTCGTTTTGTCGTCTTTCTTCATTTTAAGTAGCTCCGAAGTTGACCGAAGCCAAATGTCAAGCATAGATTGATGTAATATGACACAATAAACCATGTCGAGAAGTTTGAGACCAACGAAGAGAGATTTAGTCCAAGAATCATCCAAGTTGACCAAGTTCGTCCATTTTGGTCTTTCTTCGTTTTGAGTAGCTCTGAAGTTGACCGAAGCAAATGTCAAGCATAGATTGATGTAATATGACACAATAAACCATGTGGAGAAGTTTGAGACCAACGAAGAGAGATTTAGTCCAAGAATCATCCAAGTTGACCAAGTTCGTCCATTTTGGTCTTTCTTCTTTTGAGTAGCTCCGAAGTGACCGAAGCCAAATGTCAAGCATAGATTGATGTAATATGACACAATAAACCATGTTGAGAAGTTTGAGACAAAGGAAGAGAGATTTAGTCCAAGAATCATCCAAGTTGACCAAGTTCGTCCATTTTGGTCTTTCTTCGTTTTGAGTAGCTCCGAAGTTGACCGAAGCCAAATGTCAAGCATAGATTGATGTAATATGACACAATAAACCATGTTGAGAAGTTTGAGACCAAGGAAGAGAGATTTAGTCCAAGAATCATCCAAGTTGACCAAGTTCGTCCATTTTGGTCTTTCTTCGTTTTGAGTAGCTCCGAAGTTGACCGAAGCCAAATGTCAAGCATAGATTGATGTAATATGACACAATAAACCATGTGGAGAAGTTTGAGACCAAGGAAGAGAGATTTAGTCCAAGAATCATCCAAGTTGACCAAGTTCGTCCATTTTGGTCTTTCTTCGTTTTGAGTAGCTCTGAAGTTGACCGAAGCAAATGTCAAGCATAGATTGATGTAATATGACACAATAAACCATGTGAGAAGTTTGAGACCAACGAAGAGAGATTTAGTCCAAGAATCATCCAAGTTGACCAAGTTCGTCCATTTTGGTCTTTCTTCGTTTTGAGTAGCTCGAAGTTGACCGAAGCCAAATGTCAAGCATAGATTGATGTAATATGACACAATAAACCATGTTGAGAAGTTTGAGACCAACGAAGAGAGATTTAGTCCAAGAATCATCCAAGTTGACCAAGTTCGTCCATTTTGGTCTTTCTTCGTTTTGAGTAGCTCGAAGTTGACCGAAGCCAAATGTCAAGCATAGATTGATGTAATATGACACAATAAACCATGTTGAGAAGTTTGAGACCAACGAAGAGAGATTTAGTCCAAGAATCATCCAAGTTGACCAAGTTCGTCCATTTTGGTCTTTCTTCGTTTTGTCGATTTTAAGTAGCTCCGAAGTTGACCGAAGCCAAATGTCAAGCATAGATTGATGTAATATGACACAATAAACCATGTCGAGAAGTTTGAGACCAACGAAGAGAGATTTAGTCCAAGAATCATCCAAGTTGACCAAGTTCGTCCATTTTGGTCTTTCTTTGTTTTGAGTTGCTCGAAGTTGACCGAAGCCAAATGTCAAGCATAGATTGATGTAATATGACACAATAAACCATGTGGAGAAGTTTGAGACCAACGAAGAGAGATTTAGTCAAAGAATCATCCAAGTTGACCAAGTTCGTCCATTTTGGTCTTTCTTCGTTTTGTGTAGCTCCGAAGTGACCGAAGCCAAATGTCAAGCATAGATTGATGTAATATGACACAATAAACCATGTTGAGAAGTTTGAGACCAAGGAAGAGAGATTTAGTCCAAGAATCATCCAAGTTGACCAAGTTCGTCCATTTTGGTCTTTCTTCGTTTTGAGTTGCTCCGAAGTTGACCGAAGCCAAATGTCAAGCATAGATTGATGTAATATGACACAATAAACCATGTGTGAGAAGTTTGAGACCAACGAAGAGAGATTTAGTCCAAGAATCATCCAAGTTGACCAAGTTCGTCCATTTTGGTCTTTCTTCGTTTTGAGTAGCCCTGAAGTTGACCGAAGCCAAATGTCAAGCATAGATTGATGTAATATGACACAATAAACCATGTGGAGAAGTTTGAGACAACGAAGAGAGATTTAGTCCAAGAATCATCCAAGTTGACCAAGTTCGTCCATTTTGGTCTTTCTTCGTTTTGAGTAGCTCCGAAGTTGACCGAAGCCAAATGTCAAGCATAGATTGATGTAATATGACACAATAAACCATGGAGAAGTTTGAGACCAAGGAAGAGAGATTTAGTCCAAGAATCATCCAAGTTGACCAAGTTCGTCCATTTTGGTCTTTCTTCGTTTTGAGTAGCTCTGAAGTTGACCGAAGCCAAATGTCAAGCATAGATTGATGTAATATGACACAATAAACCATGTGAGAAGTTTGAGACCAACGAAGAGAGATTTAGTCCAAGAATCATCCAAGTTGACCAAGTTCGTCCATTTTGGTCTTTCTTCGTTTTGTCGTCTTTCTTCATTTTAAGTAGCTCCGAAGTTGACCGAAGCCAAATGTCAAGCATAGATTGATGTAATATGACACAATAAACCATGTCGAGAAGTTTGAGACCAATGAAGAGAGATTTAGTCCAAGAATCATCCAAGTTGACCAAGTTCGTCCATTTTGGTCTTTCTTCGTTTTGAGTAGCTCTGAAGTTGACCGAAGCAAATGTCAAGCATAGATTGATGTAATATGACACAATAAACCATGTGGAGAAGTTTGAGACCAACGAAGAGAGATTTAGTCCAAGAATCATCCAAGTTGACCAAGTTCGTCCATTTTGGTCTTTCTTCGTTTTGTGTAGCTCCGAAGTGACCGAAGCCAAATGTCAAGCATAGATTGATGTAATATGACACAATAAACCATGTTGAGAAGTTTGAGACCAAGGAAGAGAGATTTAGTCCAAGAATCATCCAAGTTGACCAAGTTCGTCCATTTTGGTCTTTCTTCGTTTTGAGTTGCTCCGAAGTTGACCGAAGCCAAATGTCAAGCATAGATTGATGTAATATGACACAATAAACCATGTTGAGAAGTTTGAGACCAAGAAGAGAGATTTAGTCCAAGAATCATCCAAGTTGACCAAGTTCGTCCATTTTGGTCTTTCTTCGTTTTGAGTAGCTCCGAAGTTGACCGAAGCCAAATGTCAAGCATAGATTGATGTAATATGACACAATAAACCATGTGCAGAAGTTTGAGACCAAGGAAGAGAGATTTAGTCCAAGAATCATCCAAGTTGACCAAGTTCGTCCATTTTGGTCTTTCTTCGTTTTGAGTAGCTCCGAAGTTGACCGAAGCAAATGTCAAGCATAGATTGATGTAATATGACACAATAAACCATGTGAGAAGTTTGAGATCAACGAAGAGAGATTTAGTCCAAGAATCATCCAAGTTGACCAAGTTCGTCCATTTTGGTCTTTCTTCGTTTTGAGTAGCTCCGAAGTTGACCGAAGCCAAATGTCAAGCATAGATTGATGTAATATGACACAATAAACCATGTTGAGAAGTTTGAGACCAACGAAGAGAGATTTAGTCCAAGAATCATCCAAGTTGACCAAGTTCGTCCATTTTGGTCTTTCTTCTTTTTGAGTAGCTCCGAAGTTGACCGAAGCCAAATGTCAAGCATAGATTGATGTAATATGACACAATAAACCATGTTGAGAAGTTTGAGACCAACGAAGAGAGATTTAGTCCAAGAATCATCCAAGTTGACCAAGTTCGTCCATTTTGGTCTTTCTTCGTTTTGAGTCTCCGAAGTTGACCGAAGCCAAATGTCAAGCATAGATTGATGTAATATGACACAATAAACCATGTTGAGAAGTTTGAGACCAACGAAGAGAGATTTAGTCCAAGAATCATCCAAGTTGACCAAGTTCGTCCATTTTGGTCTTTCTTCGTTTTGAGTAGCTCTGAAGTTGACCGAAGCTTATGTCAAGCATAGATTGATGTAATATGACCATAATAAACCATGCCGAGAAGTTTGAGACCAAGGAAGAGAGATTTAGTCCAAGAATCATCAAAGTTGACCAAGTTCGTCCATTTTGGTCTTTCTTCGTTTTGAGTAACCCTGAAGTTGACCGAAGCCAAATGTCAAGCATAGATTGATGTAATATGACACAATAAACCATGTGGAGAAGTTTGAGACCAAGGAAGAGAGATTTAGTCCAAGAATCATCCAAGTTGACCAAGTTCGTCCATTTTGGTCTTTCTTCGTTTTGAGTAGCTCCGAAGTTGACCGAAGCCAAATGTCAAGCATAGATTGATGTAATATGACACAATAAACCATGTGAGAAGTTTGAGACCAAGGAAGAGAGATTTAGTCCAAGAATCATCCAAGTTGACCAAGTTCGTCCATTTTGGTCTTTCTTCGTTTTGAGTTGCTCTGAAATGGACCGAATCTTATGTCAAGCATAGATTGATGTAATGTATGACACAATAAACCATGCGGAGAAGTTTGAGATCAACGAAGAGAGATTTAGTCAAAGAATCATCCAAGTTGACCAAGTTCGTCCATTTTGGTCTTTCTTCGTTTTGTGTAGCTCTGAAGTTAACCGAAGCCAAATGTCAAGCATAGATTGATGTAATATGACACAATAAACCATGTGGAGAAGTTTGAGACCAAGGAAGAGAGATTTAGTCCAAGAATCATCCAAGTTGACCAAGTTCGTCCATTTTGGTCTTTCTTCGTTTTGAGTAGCTCTGAAGTTGACCGAAGCAAATGTCAAGCATAGATTGATGTAATATGACATAATAAACCATGCCGAGAAGTTTGAGATCAAAGAAGAGAGATTTAGTCAAGAATCATCCAATTGACCAAGTTCGTCCATTTTGGTCTTTCTTCGTTTTGAGTAACTCCGAAGTTCACCGAAGCCAAATGTAAGCATAGATTGATGTAATATGACACAATAAACCATGTGGGAAGTTTGAGACAACGAAGAGAGATTTAGTCCAAGAATCATCCAAGTTGACCAAGTTCGTCCATTTTGGTCTTTCTTCGTTTTGAGTTGCTCCGAAGTTCACCGAAGCCAAATGTCAAGCATAGATTGATGTAATATAAGACAATAAACCATGTGAGAAGTTTGAGACCAACGAAGAGAGATTTAGTCCAAGAATCATCCAAGTTGACGAAGTTCGTCCATTTTGGTCTTTCTTCGTTTTGTCGTCTTTCTTCATTTTAAGTAGCTCCGAAGTTGACCGAAGCCAAATGTCAAGCATAGATTGATGTAATATGACACAATAAACCATGTCGAGAAGTTTGAGACCAATGAAGAGAGATTTAGTCAAAGAATCATCCAAGTTGACCAAGTTCGTCCATTTTGGTCTTTCTTTGTTTTGAGTTGCTCAGAAGTGGACCGAAGCCAATGTCAAGCATAGATTGATGTAATATGACACAATAAACCATGTGGAGAAGTTTGAGACCAACGAAGAGAGATTTAGTCAAAGAATCATCCAAGTTGACCAAGTTCGTCCATTTTGGCTTTCTTCGTTTTGTGTAGCTCTGAAGTGGACCGAACAAATGTCAAGCATAGATTGATGTAATATGACACAATAAACCATGCGGAGAAGTTTGAGACCAACGAAGAGAGATTTAGTCCAAGAATCATCCAAGTTGACCAAGTTCGTCCATTTTGGTCTTTCTTCGTTTTGACTTGCTCCGAAGTTGACCGAAGCCAAATGTCAAGCATAGATTGATGTAATATGACACAATAAACCATGTTGAGAAGTTTGAGACCAACGAAGAGAGATTTAGTCCAAGAATCATCCAAGTTGACCAAGTTCGTCCATTTTGGTCTTTCTTCGTTTTGAGTACCCTGAAGTTGACCGAAGCCAAATGTCAAGCATAGATTGATGTAATATGACACAATAAACCATGTGGAGAAGTTTGAGACAAGGAAGAGAGATTTAGTCCAAGAATCATCCAAGTTGACCAAGTTCGTCCATTTTGGTCTTTCTTCGTTTTGAGTAACTCCGAAGTTGACCGAAGCCAAATGTCAAGCATAGATTGATGTAATATGACACAATAAACCATGTTGAGAAGTTTGAGACCAATGAAGAGAGATTTAGTCCAAGAATCATCCAAGTTGACCAAGTTCGTCCATTTTGGTCTTTCTTCGTTTTGAGTAGCTCCGAAGTTGACCGAAGCCAAATGTCAAGCATAGATTGATGTAATATGACACAATAAACCATGTTGAGAAGTTTGAGACCAACGAAGAGAGATTTAGTCCAAGAATCATCCAAGTTGACCAAGTTCGTCCATTTTGGTCTTTCTTCGTTTTGAGTTGCTCTGAACGGACCGAAGCTTATGTCAAGCATAGATTGATGTAATATGACACAATAAACCATGCCAGAAGTTTGAGATCAACGAAGAGAGATTTAGTCCAAGAATCATCCAAGTTGACCAAGTTCGTCCATTTTGGTCTTTCTTCGTTTTGAGTAGCTCCGAAGTTGACCGAAGCCAAATGTCAAGCATAGATTGATGTAATATGACACAATAAACCATGTGGAGAAGTTTGAGACCAAGGAAGAGAGATTTAGTCCAAGAATCATCCAAGTTGACCAAGTTCGTCCATTTGGGTCTTTCTTCGTTTTGTCGTCTTTCTTCATTTTAAGTAGCTCCGAAGTTGACCAAGCCAAATGTCAAGCATAGATTGATGTAATATGACACAATAAACCATGTCGAGAAGTTTGAGACCAATGAAAAGAGATTTAGTCCAAGAATCATCCAAGTTGACCAAGTTCGTCCATTTTGGTCTTTCTTCGTTTTGAGTAGCTTTTAAGTTACCGAAGCCAAATGTCAAGCATAGATTGATGTAATATGACACAATAAACCATGTGGAGAAGTTTGAGACCAAGGAAGAGAGATTTAGTCCAAGAATCATCCAAGTTGACCAAGTTCGTCCATTTTGGTCTTTCCTCGTTTTGTCTTCTTTCTTCATTTTAAGTAGCTCCGAAGTTGACCGAAGCCAAATGTCAAGCATAGATTGATGTAATATGACACAATAAACCATGTGGAGAAGTTTGAGACCATGGAAGAGAGATTTAGTCCAAGAATCATCCAAGTTGACCAAGTTCGTCCATTTTGGTCTTTCTTCGTTTTGTCTTCTTTCTTCATTTTGAGTAGCTCAGAAGTTGACCGAAGCCAAATGTCAAGCATAGATTGATGTAATATGACACAATAAACCATGTCGAGAAGTTTGAGACAACGAAAGAGATTTAGTCCAAGAATCATCCAAGTTGACCAAGTTCGTCCATTTTGGTCTTTCTTCGTTTTGTCTTCTTTCTTCATTTTAAGTAGCAGAAGTTGACCGAAGCCAAATGTCAAGCATAGATTGATGTAATATGACACAATAAACCATGTTGAGAAGTTTGAGACCAACGAAGAGAGATTTAGCAAAGAATCATCCAAGTTGACCAAGTTCGTCCATTTGGGTCTTTCTTCATTTTGAGTAGCTCCGAAGTTGACCGAAGCCAAATGTCAAGCATAGATTGATGTAATATGACACAATAAACCATGTGGAGAAGTTTGAGACCAAGGAAGAGAGATTTAGTCCAAGAATCATCCAAGTTGACCAAGTTCGTCCATTTTGGTCTTTCTTCGTTTTGAGTAGCTCTGAAGTTGACCGAAGCCAAATGTCAAGCATAGATTGATGTAATATGACACAATAAACCATGTTGAGAAGTTTGAGACCAACGAAGAGAGATTTAGTCCAAGAATCATCCAAGTTGACAAGTTCGTCCATTTTGGTCTTTCTTCGTTTTGAGTAGCTCGGAAGTTGACCGAAGCAAATGTCAAGCATAGATTGATGTAATATGACACAATAAACCATGCCGAGAAGTTTGAGAACAACGAAGAGAGATTTAGTCCAAGAATCATCCAAGTTGACAAGTTCGTCCATTTTGGTCTTTCTTCGTTTTGTCTTCTTTCTTCATTTTAAGTAGCTCCGAAGTTGACCGAAGCCAAATGTCAAGCATAGATTGATGTAATATGACACAATAAACCATGTGGAGAAGTTTGAGACCACGAAGAGAGATTTAGTCCAAGAATCATCCAAGTTGACCAAGTTCGTCCATTTTGGTCTTTCTTCATTTTGTCTTCTTTCTTCATTTTAAGTAGCTCCGAAGTTGACCGAAGCCAAATGTCAAGCATAGATTGATGTAATATGACACAATAAACCATGTCGAGAAGTTTGAGACCAACGAAAGAGATTTAGTCCAAGAATCATCCAAGTTGACCAAGTTCGTCCATTTTGGTCTTTCTTCGTTTTGAGTAGCTCCGAAGTTGACCGAAGCCAAATGTCAAGCATAGATTGATGTAATATGACACAATAAACCATGTTGAGAAGTTTGAGACCAACGAAGAGAGATTTAGTCAAAGAATCATCCAAGTTGACCAAGTTCGTCCATTTGGGTCTTTCTTCATTTTGAGTAGCTCCGAAGTTGACCGAAGCCAAATGTCAAGCATAGATTGATGTAATATGACACAATAAACCATGTGGAGAAGTTTGAGACCAAGGAAGAGAGATTTAGTCCAAGAATCATCCAAGTTGACCAAGTTCGTCCATTTTGGTCTTTCTTCGTTTTGAGTAGCTCTGAAGTTGACCGAAGCCAAATGTCAAGCATAGATTGATGTAATATGACACAATAAACCATGTGGAGAAGTTTGAGACCAACGAAGAGAGATTTAGTCCAAGAATCATCCAAGTTGACCAAGTTCGTCCATTTTGGTCTTTCTTCGTTTTGAGTAGCTCCGAAGTTGATCGAAGCAAATGTCAAGCATAGATTGATGTAATATGACATAATAAACCATGCGAGAAGTTTGAGAACAACGAAGAGAGATTTAGTCCAAGAATCATCCAAGTTGACCAAGTTCGTCCATTTTGGTCTTTCTTCGTTTTGAGTAGCTCTGAAGTTGACCGAAGCCAAATGTCAAGCATAGATTGATGTAATATGACACAATAAACCATGTGGAGAAGTTTGAGACCAACGAAGAGAGATTTAGTCCAAGAATCATCCAAGTTGACAAAGTTCGTCCATTTTGGTCTTCTTCGTTTTGAGTAGCTCGAAGTTGACCGAAGCTTATGTCAAGCATAGATTGATGTAATATGACACAATAAACCATGCCGAGAAGTTTGAGACCAACGAAGAGAGATTTAGTCCAAGAATCATCCAAGTTGACCAAGTTCGTCCATTTTGGTCTTTCTTCGTTTTGTCTTCTTTCTTCATTTTAAGTAGCTCCGAAGTTGACCGAACCAAATGTCAAGCATAGATTGATGTAATATGACACAATAAACCATGTGGAGAAGTTTGAGACCATGGAAGAGAGATTTAGTCCAAGAATCATCCAAGTTGACCAAGTTCGTCCATTTTGGTCTTTCTTCGTTTTGCTTTTTCTTCATTTTAAGTAGCTCAGAAGTTGACCGAAGCCAAATGTCAAGCATAGATTGATGTAATATGACACAATAAACCATGTCGAGAAGTTTGAGACCAACGAAAGAGATTTAGTCCAAGAATCATCCAAGTTGACCAAGTTCGTCCATTTTGGTCTTTCTTCGTTTTGAGTAGCTCCGAAGTTGACCGAAGCCAAATGTCAAGCATAGATTGATGTAATATGACACAATAAACCATGTTGAGAAGTTTGAGACCAACGAAGAGAGATTTAGTCCAAGAATCATCCAAGTTGACAAAGTTCGTCCATTTTGGTCTTTCTTCGTTTTGAGTAGCTCGGAAGTTGACCGAAGCTTAATGTCAAGCATAGATTGATGTAATATGACACAATAAACCATGCCGAGAAGTTTGAGAACAACGAAGAGATTTAGTCCAAGAATCATCCAAGTTGACCAAGTTCGTCCATTTTGGTCTTTCTTCGTTTTGAGTAGCTCTGAAGTTGACCGAAGCCAAATGTCAAGCATAGATTGATGTAATATGACACAATAAACCATGTGGAGAAGTTTGAGACCAACGAAGAGAGATTTAGTCCAAGAATCATCCAAGTTGACCAAGTTCGTCCATTTTGGTCTTTCTTCGTTTTGAGTAGCTCGGAAGTTGACCGAAGCAAATGTCAAGCATAGATTGATGTAATATGACATAATAAACCATGTCGAGAAGTTTGAGAACAACGAAGAGAGATTTAGTCCAAGAATCATCCAAGTTGACCAAGTTCGTCCATTTTGGTCTTTCTTCGTTTTGAGTAGCTCTGAAGTTGACCGAAGCCAAATGTCAAGCATAGATTGATGTAATATGACACAATAAACCATGTTGAGAAGTTTGAGACCAACGAAGAGAGATTTAGTCCAAGAATCATCCAAGTTGACAAGTTCGTCCATTTTGGTCTTTCTTCGTTTTGAGTAGCTTGGAAGTTGACCGAAGCAAATGTCAAGCATAGATTGATGTAATATGACATATAAACCATGCCGAGAAGTTTGAGACAACGAAGAGAGATTTAGTCCAAGAATCATCCAAGTTGACGAAGTTCGTCCATTTTGGTCTTTCTTCGTTTTGTCTTCTTTCTTCATTTTAAGTAGCTCCGAAGTTGACCGAACCCAATGTCAAGCATAGATTGATGTAATATGACACAATAAACCATGTGGAGAAGTTTGAGACCATGGAAGAGAGATTTAGTCCAAGAATCATCCAAGTTGACCAAGTTCGTCCATTTTGGTCTTTCTTCGTTTTGTCTTCTTTCTTCATTTTAAGTAGCTCAGAAGTTGACCGAAGCTTATGTCAAGCATAGATTGATGTAATATGACACAATAAACCATGCCGAGAAGTTTGAGAACAACGAAGAGAGATTTAGTCCAAGAATCATCCAAGTTACCAAGTTCGTCCATTTTGGTCTTTCTTCGTTTTGAGTAGCTCTGAAGTTGACCGAAGCAAATGTCAAGCATAGATTGATGTAATATGACACAATAAACCATGCCGAGAAGTTTGAGACCAACGAAGAGAGATTTAGTCCAAGAATCATCCAAGTTGACCAAGTTCGTCTATTTTGGCATTTCTTCGTTTTGTGGTCTTTCTTCATTTTGAGTAGCTCTGAAGTTGACCGAAGCCAAATGTCAAGCATAGATTGATGTAATATGACACAATAAACCATGTCGAGAAGTTTGAGACCAACGAAGAGAGATTTAGTCCAAGAATCATCCAAGTTGACCAAGTTCGTCCATTTTGGTCTTTCTTCGTTTTGAGTAGCTCCGAAGTTGACCGAAGCCAAATGTCAAGCATAGATTGATGTAATATGACACAATAAACCATGTTGAGAAGTTTGAGACCAACGAAGAGAGATTTAGTCAAAGAATCATCCAAGTTGACCAAGTTCGTCTATTTGGGTCTTTCTTCATTTTGAGTAGCTCCGAAGTTGACCGAAGCCAAATGTCAAGCATAGATTGATGTAATATGACACAATAAACCATGTCGAGAAGTTTGAGACCAACGAAGAGAGATTTAGTCCAAGAATCATCCAAGTTGACCAAGTTCGTCCATTTTGGTCTTTCTTCGTTTTGAGTAGCTCTGAAGTTGACCGAAGCGAAATGTAAAGCATAGATTGATGTAATATGACACAATAAACCATGTTGAGAAGTTTGAGACCAACGAAGAGAGATTTAGTCCAAGAATCATCCAAGTTGACAAAGTTCGTCCATTTTGGTCTTTCTTCGTTTTGAGTAGCTCGGAAGTTGACCGAACCAAATGTCAAGCATAGATTGATGTAATATGACACAATAAACCATGTGGAGAAGTTTGAGACAACGAAGAGAGATTTAGTCCAAGAATCATCCAAGTTGACCAAGTTCGTCCATTTTGGTCTTTCTTTGTTTTGAGTAGCTCTGAAGTTGACCGAAGCAAATGTCAAGCATAGATTGATGTAATATGACACAATAAACCATGCGAGATGTTTGAGACCAACGAAGAGAGATTTAGTCCAAGAATCATCCAAGTTGACCAAGTTCGTCCATTTTGGTCTTTCTTCGTTTTGAGTTGCTCTGAAGTGGACCAAAGCCAAATGTCAAGCATAGATTGATGTAATATGACACAATAAACCATGCGAGAAGTTTGAGACCAACGAAGAGAGATTTAGTCCAAGAATCATCCAAGTTAACCAAGTTCGTCCATTTGGGTCTTTTCTTCGTTTTAAGTAGCTCAGAAGTTGACCAAGCCAAATGTCAAGCATAGATTGATGTAATATGACACAATAAACCATGTCGAGAAGTTTGAGACCAACGAAGAGAGATTTAGTCCAAGAATCATCCAAGTTGACCAAGTTCGTCCATTTTGGTCTTTCTTCGTTTTGAGTAGCTCTGAAGTTGACCGAAGCCAAATGTCAAGCATAGATTGATGTAATATGACACAATAAACCATGTGGAGAGTTTGAGACCAAGGAAGAGAGATTTAGTCCAAGAATCATCCAAGTTGACCAAGTTCGTCCATTTTGGCATTTCTTCGTTTTGTGGTCTTTCTTCGTTTTGAGTAGCTCTGAAGTTGACCGAAGCCAAATGTCAAGCATAGATTGATGTAATATGACACAATAAACCATGTTGAGAAGTTTGAGACAACGAAGAGAGATTTAGTGCAAGAATCATCCAAGTTGACCAAGTTCGTCCATTTTGGCTTTCTTCGTTTTGTGGTCTTTCTTCATTTTGAGTAGCTCTGAAGTTGACCGAAGCCAAATGTCAAGCATAGATTGATGTAATATGACACAATAAACCATGTCGAGAAGTTTGAGACCAACGAAGAGAGATTTAGTCCAAGAATCATCCAAGTTGACCAAGTTCGTCCATTTTGGTCTTTCTTCGTTTTGAGTAGCTCTGAAGTTGACCGAAGCGAAATGTAAAGCATAGATTGATGTAATATGACACAATAAACCATGTTGAGAAGTTTGAGACCAACGAAGAGAGATTTAGTCCAAGAATCATCCAAGTTGACTAAGTTCGTCCATTTTGGTCTTTCTTCATTTTAAGTAGCTCTGAAGTTGACCGAAGCGAAATGTCAAGCATAGATTGATGTAATATGACACAATAAACCATGTGGAGAAGTTTGAGACCAACGAAGAGAGATTTAGTCCAAGAATCATCCAAGTTGACCAAGTTCGTCCATTTTGGCATTTCTTCGTTTTGTGCTCTTTCTTCGTTTTGTGTAGCTCTGAAGTTGACCGAAGCCAAATGTCAAGCATAGATTGATGTAATATGACACAATAAACCATGTCGAAAGTTTGAGACCAACGAAAGAGATTTAGTCCAAGAATCATCCAAGTTGACCAAGTTCGTCCATTTTGGTCTTTTCTTCGTTTTAAGTAGCTCAGAAGTTGACGAAGCCAAATGTCAAGCATAGATTGATGTAATATGACACAATAAACCATGTCAAGAAGTTTGAGACCAACGAAGAGAGATTTAGTCCAAGAATCATCCAAGTTGACCAAGTTCGTCCATTTTGGCATTTCTTCGTTTTGTGCTCTTTCTTCGTTTTGAGTAGCTCTGAAGTTGACCGAAGCCAAATGTCAAGCATAGATTGATGTAATATGACACAATAAACCATGTCGAGAAGTTTGAGACCAACGAAGAGAGATTTAGTCCAAGAATCATCCAAGTTGACCAAGTTCGTCCATTTTGGTCTTTCTTCGTTTTGAGTAGCTCCGAAGTTGACCGAACCCAAATGTCAAGCATAGATTGATGTAATATGACACAATAAACCATGTGGAGAAGTTTGAGACCAAGGAAGAGAGATTTAGTCCAAGAATCATCCAAGTTGACCAAGTTCGTCCATTTTGGTCTTTCTTCGTTTTGAGTAGCTCTGAAGTTGACCGAAGCTTAATGTCAAGCATAGATTGATGTAATATGACACAATAAACCATGCCGAGAAGTTTGAGACCAACGAAGAGAGATTTAGTCCAAGAATCATCCAAGTTGACCAAGTTCGTCTATTTTGGCATTTATTCGTTTTGTGGTCTTTCTTCATTTTGAGTAGCTCTGAAGTTGACCGAAGCCAAATGTCAAGCATAGATTGATGTAATATGACACAATAAACCATGGCGAGAAGTTTGAGACTAACGAAAAGAGATTTAGTCCAAGAATCATCCAAGTTGACCAAGTTCGTCCATTTTGGTCTTTCTTCGTTTTGAGTAGCTCTGAAGTTGACCGAAGCGAAATGTCAAGCATAGATTGATGTAATATGACACAATAAACCATGTTGAGAAGTTTGAGACCAACGAAGAGAGATTTAGTCCAAGAATCATCCAAGTTGACAAGTTCGTCCATTTTGGTCTTTCTTCGTTTTGAGTAGCTCGGAAGTTGACCGAACCAAATGTCAAGCATAGATTGATGTAATATGACACAATAAACCATGTGGAGAAGTTTGAGACAAACGAAGAGAGATTTAGTCCAAGAATCATCCAAGTTGACCAAGTTCGTCCATTTTGGTCTTTCTTTGTTTTGAGTAGCTCTGAAGTTGACCGAAGCAAATGTCAAGCATAGATTGATGTAATATGACACAATAAACCATGCCGAGAAGTTTGAGATCAACGAAGAGAGATTTAGTCCAAGAATCATCCAAGTTGACCAAGTTCGTCCATTTTGGTCTTTCTTCGTTTTGAGTTGCTCTGAAGTGGACCGAAGCTTATGTCAAGCATAGATTGATGTAATATGACATAATAAACTATGCCGAGAAGTTTGAGACCAACGAAGAGAGATTTAGTCCAAGAATCATCCAAGTTGACCAAGTTCGTCCATTTGGGTCTTTTCTTCGTTTTAAGTAGCTCAGAAGTTGACCGAAGCCAAATGTCAAGCATAGATTGATGTAATATGACACAATAAACCATGTCGAGAAGTTTGAGACAAACGAAGAGAGATTTAGTCCAAGAATCATCCAAGTTGACCAAGTTCGTCCATTTTGGTCTTTCTTCGTTTTGGGTAGCTCTGAAGTTGACCGAAGCCAAATGTCAAGCATAGATTGATGTAATATGACACAATAAACCATGTGGAGAGTTTGAGACCAAGGAAGAGAGATTTAGTCCAAGAATCATCCAAGTTGACAAAGTTCGTCCATTTTGGCATTTCTTCGTTTTGTGGTCTTTCTTCGTTTTGAGTAGCTCTGAAGTTGACCGAAGCCAAATGTCAAGCATAGATTGATGTAATATGACACAATAAACCATGTTGAGAAGTTTGAGACCAACGAAGAGAGATTTAGTCCAAGAATCATCCAAGTTGACCAAGTTCGTCTATTTTGGCATTTCTTCGTTTTGTGGTCTTTCTTCATTTTGAGTAGCTCTGAAGTTGACCGAAGCCAAATGTCAAGCATAGATTGATGTAATATGACACAATAAACCATGTCGAGAAGTTTGAGACCAACGAAGAGAGATTTAGTCCAAGAATCATCCAAGTTGACCAAGTTCGTCCATTTTGGTCTTTCTTCGTTTTGAGTAGCTCTGAAGTTGACCGAAGCGAAATGTCAAGCATAGATTGATGTAATATCACACAATAAACCATGTGAGAAGTTTGAGACCAACGAAGAGAGATTTAGTCCAAGAATCATCCAAGTTGACTAAGTTCGTCCATTTTGGTCTTTCTTCATTTTAAGTAGCTCTGAATTTGACCGAAGCCAAATGTCAAGCATAGATTGATGTAATATGACACAATAAACCATGTGGAGAAGTTTGAGACCAACGAAGAGAGATTTAGTCCAAGAATCATCCAAGTTGACCAAGTTCGTCCATTTTGGCTTTCTTCGTTTTGTGCTCTTTCTTCGTTTTGTGTAGCTCTGAAGTTGACCGAAGCCAAATGTCAAGCATAGATTGATGTAATATGACACAATAAACCATGTCGAGAAGTTTGAGACTAACGAAAAGAGATTTAGTCCAAGAATCATCCAAGTTGACCAAGTTCGTCCATTTTGGTCTTTCTTCGTTTTAAGTAGCTCAGAAGTTGACTCAAGCCAAATGTCAAGCATAGATTGATGTAATATGACACAATAAACCATGTCGAGAAGTTTGAGACCAACGAAGAGAGATTTAGTCCAAGAATCATCCAAGTTGACCAAGTTCGTCCATTTTGGCATTTCTTCGTTTTGTGCTCTTTCTTCGTTTTGAGTAGCTCTGAAGTTGACCGAAGCCAAATGTCAAGCATAGATTGATGTAATATGACACAATAAACCATGTCGAGAAGTTTGAGACTAACGAAGAGAGATTTAGTCCAAGAATCATCCAAGTTGACCAAGTTCGTCCATTTTGGTCTTTCTTCGTTTTGAGTAGCTCCGAAGTTGACCGAAGCCAAATGTCAAGCATAGATTGATGTAATATGACACAATAAACCATGTGGAGAAGTTTGAGACCAAGGAAGAGAGATTTAGTCCAAGAATCATCCAAGTTGACCAAGTTCGTCCATTTTGGTCTTTCTTCATTTTAAGTAGCTCTGAAGTTGACCGAAGCCAAATGTCAAGCATAGATTGATGTAATATGACACAATAAACCATGTGGAGAAGTTTGAGACCAACGAAGAGAGATTTAGTCCAAGAATCATCCAAGTTGACCAAGTTCGTCCATTTTGGCATTTCTTCGTTTTGTGCTCTTTCTTCGTTTTGAGTAGCTCTGAAGTTGACCGAAGCCAAATGTCAAGCATAGATTGATGTAATATGACACAATAAACCATGTCGAAAGTTTGAGACCAACGAAAAGAGATTTAGTCCAAGAATCATCCAAGTTGACCAAGTTCGTCCATTTTGGTCTTTCTTCGTTTTGAGTAGCTCCGAAGTTGACCGAAGCCAAATGTCAAGCATAGATTGATGTAATATGACACAATAAACCATGTGGAGAAGTTTGAGACCAAGGAAGAGAGATTTAGTCCAAGAATCATCCAAGTTGACCAAGTTCGTCCATTTTGGTCTTTCTTCGTTTTGAGTAGCTCTGAAGTTGACCGAAGCAAATGTCAAGCATAGATTGATGTAATATGACACAATAAACCATGCCGAGAAGTTTGAGACCAACGAAGAGAGATTTAGTCCAAGAATCATCCAAGTTGACCAAGTTCGTCTTTTGGCATTTATTCGTTTTGTGGTCTTTCTTCATTTTGAGTAGCTCTGAAGTTGACCGAACCAAATGTCAAGCATAGATTGATGTAATATGACACAATAAACCATGGCGAGAAGTTTGAGACCAACGAAAGAGATTTAGTCCAAGAATCATCCAAGTTGACCAAGTTCGTCCATTTTGGTCTTTCTTCGTTTTGAGTAGCTCCGAAGTTGACCGAAGCCAAATGTCAAGCATAGATTGATGTAATATGACACAATAAACCATGTCGAGAAGTTTGAGACCAACGAAGAGAGATTTAGTCCAAGAATCATCCAAGTTGACCAAGTTCGTCCATTTTGGTCTTTCTTCGTTTTGAGTAGCTCCGAAGTTGACCGAAGCCAAATGTCAAGCATAGATTGATGTAATATGACACAATAAACCATGTCGAGAAGTTTGAGACCAACGAAGAGAGATTTAGTCCAAGAATCATCCAAGTTAACCAAGTTCGTCCATTTTGGTCTTTCTTCGTTTTGAGTAGCTCCGAAGTTGACCGAAGCCAAATGTCAAGCATAGATTGATGTAATATGACACAATAAACCATGTCGAGAAGTTTGAGACCAACGAAGAGAGATTTAGTCCAAGAATCATCCAAGTTGACCAAGTTCGTCCATTTTGGTCTTTCTTCGTTTTGAGTAGCTCTAAAGTTGATCGAAGCCAAATGTCAAGCATAGATTGATGTAATATGACACAATAAACCATGTTGAGAAGTTTGAGACCAACGAAGAGAGATTTAGTCCAAGAATCATCCAAGTTGACAAAGTTCGTCCATTTTGGTCTTTCTTCGTTTTGAGTAGCTCCGAAGTTGACCGAAGCCAAATGTCAAGCATAGATTGATGTAATATGACACAATAAACCATGTCGAGAAGTTTGAGACCAACGAAGAGAGATTTAGTCCAAGAATCATCCAAGTTGACCAAGTTCGTCCATTTTGGTCTTTCTTCGTTTTGAGTAGCTCTGAAGTTGACCGAAGCAAATGTCAAGCATAGATTGATGTAATATGACACAATAAACCATGTCGAGAAGTTTGAGACCAACGAAGAGAGATTTAGTCCAAGAATCATCCAAGTTGACCAAGTTCGTCCATTTTGGCTTTCTTCGTTTTGTGGTCTTTCTTCATTTTGAGTAGCTCTGAAGTTGACCGAAGCCAAATGTCAAGCATAGATTGATGTAATATGACACAATAAACCATGTCGAGAAGTTTGAGACTAACGAAGAGAGATTTAGTCCAAGAATCATCCAAGTTGACCAAGTTCGTCCATTTTGGTCTTTCTTCGTTTTGAGTAGCTCCGAAGTTGACCGAAGCCAAATGTCAAGCATAGATTGATGTAATATGACACAATAAACCATGTTGAGAAGTTTGAGACCAACGAAGAGAGATTTAGTCAAAGAATCATCCAAGTTGACCAAGTTCGTCCATTTGGGTCTTTCTTCATTTTGAGTAGCTCCGAAGTTGACCGAAGCCAAATGTCAAGCATAGATTGATGTAATATGACACAATAAACCATGTGGAGAAGTTTGAGACCAAGGAAGAGAGATTTAGTCCAAGAATCATCCAAGTTGACCAAGTTCGTCCATTTTGGTCTTTCTTCGTTTTGAGTAGCTTCGAAGTTGACCGAAGCCAAATGTCAAGCATAGATTGATGTAATATGACACAATAAACCATGTTGAGAAGTTTGAGACCAACGAAGAGAGATTTAGTCCAAGAATCATCCAAGTTGACCAAGTTCGTCCATTTTGGTCTTTCTTCGTTTTGAGTAGCTCCGAAGTTGACCGAAGCCAAATGTCAAGCATAGATTGATGTAATATGACACAATAAACCATGTCGAGAAGTTTGAGACCAACGAAGAGAGATTTAGTCCAAGAATCATCCAAGTTGACCAAGTTTGTCCATTTTGGTCTTTCTTCGTTTTGAGTAGCTCTGAAGTTGACCGAAGCCAAATGTCAAGCATAGATTGATGTAATATGACACAATAAACCATGTTGAGAAGTTTGAGACCAACGAAGAGAGATTTAGTCCAAGAATCATCCAAGTTGACAAGTTCGTCCATTTTGGTCTTTCTTCGTTTTGAGTAGCTCCGAAGTTGACCGAAGCCAAATGTCAAGCATAGATTGATGTAATATGACACAATAAACCATGTTGAGAAGTTTGAGACCAACGAAGAGAGATTTAGTCCAAGAATCATCCAAGTTGACCAAGTTCGTCCATTTTGGTCTTTCTTCGTTTTGAGTAGCTCTGAAGTTGACCGAAGCAAATGTCAAGCATAGATTGATGTAATATGACACAATAAACCATGCGAGAAGTTTGAGATCAACGAAGAGAGATTTAGTCCAAGAATCATCCAAGTTGACCAAGTTCGTCCATTTTGGTCTTTCTTCGTTTTGAGTAGCTCCGAAGTTGACCGAAGCCAAATGTCAAGCATAGATTGATGTAATATGACACAATAAACCATGTGGAGAAGTTTGAGACCAACGAAGAGAGATTTAGTCCAAGAATCATCCAAGTTGACCAAGTTCGTCCATTTTGGTCTTTCTTCGTTTTGAGTATTTCGAAGTTGACCGAAGCCAAATGTCAAGCATAGATTGATGTAATATGACACAATAAACCATGTGGAGAAGTTTGAGACCACGAAGAGAGATTTAGTCCAAGAATCATCCAAGTTGACCAAGTTCGTCCATTTTGGTCTTTCTTCGTTTTGAGTAGCTCCGAAGTTGACCGAAGCCAAATGTCAAGCATAGATTGATGTAATATGACACAATAAACCATGTCAAGAAGTTTGAGACCAACGAAGAGAGATTTAGTCCAAGAATCATCCAAAGTCACCAAGTTCGACCATTTTGGTTTTTCATAGTTTTGTGGTCTTTCTTCATTTTAAGTAGCTCCGAAGTTGACCGAAGCCAAATGTCAAGCATAGATTGATGTAATATGACACAATAAACCATGTGGAGATGTTTGAGACCAACGAAGAGAGATTTAGTCCAAGAATCATCCAAGTTGACCAAGTTCGTCCATTTTGGTCTTTCTTCGTTTTGAGTAGCTCCGAAGTTGACCGAAGCCAAATGTCAAGCATAGATTGATGTAATATGACACAATAAACCATGTTGAGAAGTTTGAGACCAAGGAAGAGATTTAGTCCAAGAATCATCCAAGTTGACCAAGTTTGTCCATTTTGGTCTTTCTTCGTTTTGTGGTCTTTCTTCGTTTTGACTAGCTTAGAAGTTGACCGAAGCCAAATGTCAAGCATAGATTGATGTAATATGACACAATAAACCATGTTGAGAAGTTTGAGACCAACGAAGAGAGATTTAGTCCAAGAATCATCCAAGTTGACCAAGTTCGTCCATTTTGGTCTTTCTTCGTTTTGAGTAGCTCTAAAGTTGACCGAAGCAAATGTCAAGCATAGATTGATGTAATATGACACAATAAACCATGCCGAGAAGTTTGAGACCAACGAAGAGAGATTTAGTCCAAGAATCATCCAAGTTGACCAAGTTCGTCCATTTTGGTCTTTCTTCTTTTATGGTCTTTCTTCATTTTAGTAGCTCCGAGTTGACCGAAGCCAAATGTCAAGCATAGATTGATGTAATATGACACAATAAACCATGTCGAGAAGTTTGAGACCAACGAAGAGAGATTTAGTCCAAGAATCATCCAAGTTGACCAAGTTCGTCCATTTTGGTCTTTCTTCGTTTGAGTAGCTCCGAAGTTGACCGAAGCCAAATGTCAAGCATAATTGATGTAATATGACACAATAAACCATGTCAGAAGTTTGAGACCAACGAAGAGAGATTTAGTCCAAGAATCATCCAAGTTGACCAAGTTCGTCCATTTTGGTCTTTCTTCGTTTTGAGTAGCTCCGAAGTTGACCGAATCCAAATGTCAAGCATAGATTGATGTAATATGACACAATAAACCATGTGGAGAAGTTTGAGACCAACGAAGAGAGATTTAGTCCAAGAATCATCCAAGTTAACCAAGTTCGTCCATTTTGGTCTTTCTTCATTTTGAGTAGCTCCGAAGTTGACCGAAGCCAATGTCAAGCATAGATTGATGTAATATGACACAATAAACCATGTCGAGAAGTTTGAGACCAACGAAGAGAGATTTAGTCCAAGAATCATCCAAGTTGACCAAGTTCGTCCATTTTGGTTTTTCTTTGTTTTGAGGTCTTTCTTCATTTTAAGTAGCTCCGAAGTTGACCGAAGCCAAATGTCAAGCATAGATTGATGTAATATGACACAATAAACCATGTCGAGAAGTTTGAGACCAACGAAGAGAGATTTAGTCCAAGAATCATCCAAGTTGACCAAGTTCGTCCATTTTGGTCTTTCTTCGTTTTGAGTAGCTCCGAAGTTGACCGAAGCCAAATGTCAAGCATAGATTGATGTAATATGACACAATAAACCATGTCGAGAAGTTTGAGACCAACGAAGAGAGATTTAGTCCAAGAATCATCCAAGTTGACCAAGTTCGTCCATTTTGGTCTTTCTTCGTTTTGAGTAGCTCCGAAGTTGACCGAAGCCAAATGTCAAGCATAGATTGATGTAATATGACACAATAAACCATGTGGAGAAGTTTGAGACCAAGGAAGAGAGATTTAGTCCAAGAATCATCCAAGTTGACCAAGTTCGTCCATTTTGGTCTTTCTTCGTTTTGAGTAGCTCCGAAGTTGACCGAAGCCAAATGTCAAGCATAGATTGATGTAATATGACACAATAAACCATGTCGAGAAGTTTGAGACCAACGAAGAGAGATTTAGTCCAAGAATCATCCAAGTTGACCAAGTTCGTCCATTTTGGTCTTTCTTCGTTTTGAGTAGCTCTGAAGTTGACCGAAGCCAAATGTCAAGCATAGATTGATGTAATATGACACAATAAACCATGTCGAGAAGTTTGAGACCAACGAAGAGAGATTTAGTCCAAGAATCATCCAAGTGACCAAGTTCGTCCATTTGGGTTTTTCTTTGTTTTCAGGTCTTTCTTCATTTTAAGTAGCTCCGAAGTTGACCGAAGCCAAATGTCAAGCATAGATTGATGTAATATGACACAATAAACCATGTGGAGAAGTTTGAGACCAAGAAGAGAGATTTAGTCCAAGAATCATCCAAGTTGACCAAGTTTGTCCATTTTAGTCTTTCTTCGTTTTGTGGTCTTTCTTCGTTTTGACTAGCTCAGAAGTTGACCGAAGCCAAATGTCAAGCATAGATTGATGTAATATGACACAATAAACCATGTGGAGAAGTTTGAGACCAAGGAAGAGAGATTTAGTCCAAGAATCATCCAAGTTGACCAAGTTCGTCCATTTTGGTCTTTCTTCGTTTTGTGGTCTTTCTTCGTTTTGACTAGCTCCGAAGTTGACCGAAGCCAAATGTCAAGCATAGATTGATGTAATATGACACAATAAACCATGTTGAGAAGTTTGAGACCAACGAAGAGAGATTTAGTCCAAGAATCATCCAAGTTGACCAAGTTCGTCCATTTTGGTCTTTCTTCGTTTTGAGTAGCTCTAAAGTTGACCGAAGCCAAATGTCAAGCATAGATTGATGTAATATGACACAATAAACCATGTGGAGAAGTTTGAGACCAACGAAGAGAGATTTAGTCCAAGAATCATCCAAGTTGACCAAGTTCGTCCATTTTGGTCTTTCTTCTTTTTTGGTCTTTCTTCATTTTTAGTAGCTCCGAAGTTGACCGAAGCCAAATGTCAAGCATAGATTGATGTAATATGACACAATAAACCATGTCGAGAAGTTTGAGACCAACGAAGAGAGATTTAGTCCAAGAATCATCCAAGTTGACCAAGTTCGTCCATTTTGGTCTTTCTTCGTTTGAGTAGCTCCGAAGTTGACCGAAGCCAAATGTCAAGCATAGATTGATGTAATATGACACAATAAACCATGTGGAGAAGTTTGAGACCAACGAAGAGAGATTTAGTCCAAGAATCATCCAAGTTGACCAAGTTCGTCCATTTTGGTCTTTCTTCGTTTTGAGTAGCTCCGAAGTTGACCGAAGCCAAATGTCAAGCATAGATTGATGTAATATGACACAATAAACCATGTGGAGAAGTTTGAGACCAACGAAGAGAGATTTAGTCCAAGAATCATCCAAGTTGACCAAGTTCGTCCATTTTGGTCTTTCTTCGTTTTGAGTAGCTCCGAAGTTGACCGAACCCAAATGTCAAGCATAGATTGATGTAATATGACACAATAAACCATGTCGAGAAGTTTGAGACCAACGAAGAGAGATTTAGTCCAAGAATCATCCAAGTTACCAAGTTCGTCCATTTTGGTTTTTCTTCGTTTTGAGGTCTTTCTTCATTTTAAGTAGCTCCGAAGTTGACCGAAGCCAAATGTCAAGCATAGATTGATGTAATATGACACAATAAACCATGTCGAGAAGTTTGAGACCACAGAAGAGAGATTTAGTCCAAGAATCATCCAAGTTGACCAAGTTCGTCCATTTTGGTCTTTCTTCGTTTTGAGTAGCTCCGAAGTTCACCGAAGCCAAATGTCAAGCATAGATTGATGTAATATGACACAATAAACCATGTCCAGAAGTTTGAGACCAACGAAGAGAGATTTAGTCCAAGAATCATCCAAGTTGACCAAGTTCGTCCATTTTGGTCTTTCTTCGTTTTGAGTAGCTCCGAAGTTGACCGAAGCCAAATGTCAAGCATAGATTGATGTAATATGACACAATAAACCATGTGGAGAAGTTTGAGACCAAGGAAGAGAGATTTAGTCCAAGAATCATCCAAGTTGACCAAGTTCGTCCATTTTGGTCTTTCTTCGTTTTGAGTAGCTCCGAAGTTGACCGAAGCCAAATGTCAAGCATAGATTGATGTAATATGACACAATAAACCATGTGGAGAAGTTTGAGACCAACGAAGAGAGATTTAGTCCAAGAATCATCCAAGTTGACCAAGTTCGTCCATTTTGGTCTTTCTTCGTTTTGAGTAGCTCCGAAGTTGACCGAAGCCAAATGTCAAGCATAGATTGATGTAATATGACACAATAAACCATGTGGAGAAGTTTGAGACCAAGGAAGAGAGATTTAGTCCAAGAATCATCCAAGTTGACCAAGTTCGTCCATTTTAGTCTTTCTTCGTTTTGTGGTCTTTCTTCGTTTTGACTAGCTCAGAAGTTGACCGAAGCCAAATGTCAAGCATAGATTGATGTAATATGACACAATAAACCATGTGGAGAAGTTTGAGACCAAGGAAGAGAGATTTAGTCCAAGAATCATCCAAGTTGACCAAGTTCGTCCATTTTGGTCTTTCTTCGTTTTGAGTAGCTTTGAAGTTGACCGAAGCAAATGTCAAGCATAGATTGATGTAATATGACACAATAAACCATGTGGAGAAGTTTGAGACCAACAAAGAGAGATTTAGTCCAAGAATCATCCAAGTTGACCAAGTTCGTCCATTTTGGCATTTCTTCGTTTTGTGGTCTTTCTTCGTTTTGAGTAGCTCAGAAGTTGACCGAAGCCAAATGTCAAGCATAGATTGATGTAATATGACACAATAAACCATGTGGAGAAGTTTGAGACCAACGAAGAGAGATTTAGTCCAAGAATCATCCAAGTTGACCAAGTTCGTCCATTTTGGTCTTTCTTCGTTTTGAGTAGCGCTTAAGTTCACCGAAGCCAAATGTCAAGCATAGATTGATGTAATATGACACAATAAACCATGTGGAGAAGTTTGAGACCAAGAAAGAGAGATTTAGTCCAAGAATCATCCAAGTTGACCAAGTTCGTCCATTTTGGTCTTTCTTCGTTTTGAGTAGCTCCGAAGTTGACCGAAGCCAAATGTCAAGCATAGATTGATGTAATATGACACAATAAACCATGTTGAGAAGTTTGAGACCAACGAAGAGAGATTTAGTCCAAGAATCATCCAAGTTGACCAAGTTCGTCCATTTTGGTCTTTCTTCGTTTTGTGTAGCTCTGAAGTTGACCGAAGCCAAATGTCAAGCATAGATTGATGTAATATGACACAATAAACCATGTGGAGAAGTTTGAGACCAAGAAGAGAGATTTAGTCCAAGAATCATCCAAGTTGACCAAGTTCGTCCATTTTGGTCTTTCTTCGTTTTGAGTAGCTCCAAAGTTGACCGAACCAAATGTCAAGCATAGATTGATGTAATATGACACAATAAACCATGTTGAGAAGTTTGAGACCAACGAAGAGAGATTTAGTCCAAGAATCATCCAAGTTGACCAAGTTCGTCCATTTTGGTCTTTCTTCGTTTTGAGTAGCTCTGAAGTTGACCGAAGCCAAATGTCAAGCATAGATTGATGTAATATGACACAATAAACCATGTGGAGAAGTTTGAGACCAACGAAGAGAGATTTAGTCCAAGAATCATCCAAGTTGACCAAGTTCGTCCATTTTGGTCTTTCTTCGTTTTGTGATCTTTCTTCATTTTAAGTAGCTCCGAAGTTGACCGAAGCCAAATGTCAAGCATAGATTGATGTAATATGACACAATAAACCATGTGGAGAAGTTTGAGACCAACGAAGAGAGATTTAGTCCAAGAATCATCCAAGTTGACCAAGTTCGTCCATTTTGGTCTTTCTTCGTTTTGAGTAGCTCCGAAGTTGACCGAAGCCAAATGTCAAGCATAGATTGATGTAATATGACACAATAAACCATGTTGAGAAGTTTGAGACCAACGAAGAGAGATTTAGTCCAAGAATCATCCAAGTTGACCAAGTTCGTCCATTTTGGTCTTTCTTCGTTTTGAGTAGCTCCGAAGTTGACCGAAGCCAAATGTCAAGCATAGATTGATGTAATATGACACAATAAACCATGTGGAGAAGTTTGAGACCAAGGAAGAGAGATTTAGTCCAAGAATCATCCAAGTTGACCAAGTTCGTCCATTTTGGTCTTACTTCGTTTTGCGGTCTTTCTTCGTTTTGATAGCTCTGAAGTTGACCGAAGCCAAATGTCAAGCATAGATTGATGTAATATGACACAATAAACCATGTCGAGAAGTTTGAGACCAACGAAGAGAGATTTAGTCCAAGAATCATCCAAGTTGACCAAGTTCGTCCATTTTGGTCTTTCTTCGTTTTGAGTAGCTTTGAAGTTGACCGAAGCAAATGTCAAGCATAGATTGATGTAATATGACACAATAAACCATGTCGAGAAGTTTGAGACCAACGAAGAGAGATTTAGTCCAAGAATCATCCAAGTTGACCAAGTTCGTCCATTTTGGTCTTTCTTCGTTTTAAGTAGTTCCGAAGTTGACCGAAGCCAAATGTCAAGCATAGATTGATGTAATATGACACAATAAACCATGTGGAGAAGTTTGAGACCAACGAAGAGAGATTTAGTCCAAGAATCATCCAAGTTGACCAAGTTCGTCCATTTTGGTCTTTCTTCGTTTTGAGTAGCTCCGAAGTTGACCGAAGCCAAATGTCAAGCATAGATTGATGTAATATGACACAATAAACCATGTGGAGAAGTTTGAGACCAACGAAGAGAGATTTAGTCCAAGAATCATCCAAGTTGACCAAGTTCGTCCATTTTGGTCTTTCTTCGTTTTGAGTAGCTCCGAAGTTGACCGAAGCCAAATGTCAAGCATAGATTGATGTAATATGACACAATAAACCATGTGGAGAAGTTTGAGACCAACGAAGAGAGATTTAGTCCAAGAATCATCCAAGTTGACCAAGTTCGTCCATTTTGGTCTTTCTTCGTTTTAAGTAGCTCCGAAGTTGACCGAAGCCAAATGTCAAGCATAGATTGATGTAATATGACACAATAAACCATGTCGAGAAGTTTGAGACCAACGAAGAGAGATTTAGTCCAAGAATCATCCAAGTTGACCAAGTTCGTCCATTTTGGTCTTTCTTCGTTTTGAGTAGCTCCGAAGTTGACCGAAGCCAAATGTCAAGCATAGATTGATGTAATATGACACAATAAACCATGTGGAGAAGTTTGAGACCAAGGAAGAGAGATTTAGTCCAAGAATCATCCAAGTTGACCAAGTTCGTCCATTTTGGTCTTTCTTCGTTTTGAGTAGCTCTAAAGTTCCGAAGCCAAATGTCAAGCATAGATTGATGTAATATGACACAAAAAACCATGTGAGAAGTTTGAGACCAACGAAGAGAGATTTAGTCCAAGAATCATCCAAGTTGACCAAGTTCGTCCATTTTGGTCTTTCTTCGTTTTGAGTAGCTCCGAAGTTGACCGAAGCCAAATGTCAAGCATAGATTGATGTAATATGACACAATAAACCATGTGGAGAAGTTTGAGACCAAGGAAGAGAGATTTAGTCCAAGAATCATCCAAGTTGACCAAGTTCGTCCATTTTGGTCTTTCTTCGTTTTGACTAGCTCAGAAGTTACCGAAGCCAAATGTCAAGCATAGATTGATGTAATATGACACAATAAACCATGTCGAGAAGTTTGAGACCAACGAAGAAGATTTAGTCCAAGAATCATCCAAGTGACCAAGTTCGTCCATTTTGGTTTTTCTTTGTTTTGTGGTCTTTCTTCATTTTAAGTAGCTCCGAAGTTGACCGAAGCCAAATGTCAAGCATAGATTGATGTAATATGACACAATAAACCATGTTGAGAAGTTTGAGACCAACAAAGAGAGATTTAGTCCAAGAATCATCCAAGTTGACCAAGTTCGTCCATTTTGGTCTTTCTTCTTTTTGTGTAGCTTCGAAGTTGACCGAAGCCAAATGTCAAGCATAGATTGATGTAATATGACACAATAAACCATGTGGAGAAGTTTGAGACCAACGAAGAGAGATTTAGTCCAAGAATCATCCAAGTTGACCAAGTTCGTCCATTTTGGTCTTTCTTCGTTTTGTGATCTTTCTTCGTTTTAAGTAGCTCCGAAGTTGAACGAACCAAATGTCAAGCATAGATTGATGTAATATGACACAATAAACCATGTGGAGAAGTTTGAGACCAAGGAAGAGAGATTTAGTCCAAGAATCATCCAAGTTGACCAAGTTCGTCCATTTTGGTGTTTTTTCGTTTTGTGATCTTTCTTCGTTTTGAGTACTCCGAAGTTGACCGAAGCCAAATGTCAAGCATAGATTGATGTAATATGACACAATAAACCATGTGGAGAAGTTTGAGACCAACGAAGAGAGATTTAGTCCAAGAATCATCCAAGTTGACCAAGTTCGTCCATTTTGGTCTTTCTTCGTTTTGTGGTCTTTGTTTTTTTTAAGTATCTCCGAAGTTGACCGAACCAATGTCAAGCATAGATTGATGTAATATGACACAATAAACCATGTTGAGAAGTTTGAGACCAACGAAGAGAGATTTAGTCCAAGAATCATCCAAGTTGACCAAGTTCGTCCATTTTGGTCTTTCTTCATTTTGAGTAGCTCCGAAGTTGACCGAAGCCAAATGTCAAGCATAGATTGATGTAATATGACACAATAAACCATGTGGAGAAGTTTGAGACCAACGAAGAGAGATTTAGTCCAAGAATCATCCAAGTTGACCAAGTTCGTCCATTTTGGTGTTTCTTCGTTTTGTGGCCTTTCTTCGTTTTAAGTAGCTCCGAAGTTGACCGAAGCCAAATGTCAAGCATAGATTGATGTAATATGACACAATAAACCATGTGGAGAAGTTTGAGACCAACGAAGAGAGATTTAGTCCAAGAATCATCCAAGTTGACCAAGTTCGTCCATTTTGGTCTTTCTTCGTTTTGAGTAGCTCCGAAGTTGACCGAAGCCAAATGTCAAGCATAGATTGATGTAATATGACACAATAAACCATGTGGAGAAGTTTGAGACCAAGGAAGAGAGATTTAGTCCAAGAATCATCCAAGTTGACCAAGTTCGTCCATTTTGGTCTTTCTTTGTTTTGTGGTCTTTCTTCATTTTAAGTAGCTCCGAAGTTCACCGAAGCCAAATGTCAAGCATAGATTGATGTAATATGACACAATAAACCATGTCGAGAAGTTTGAGACCAACGAAGAGAGATTTAGTCCAAGAATCATCCAAGTTGACCAAGTTCGTCCATTTTGGTCTTTCTTCGTTTTGAGTAGCTCCGAAGTTGACCGAAGCCAAATGTCAAGCATAGATTGATGTAATATGACACAATAAACCATGTGGAGAAGTTTGAGACCAAGGAAGAGAGATTTAGTCCAAGAATCATCCAAGTTGACCAAGTTCGTCCATTTTTGTGTTTCTTCGTTTTGTGGCCTTTCTTCGTTTTAAGTAGCTCCGAGGTTGACCGAAGCCAAATGTCAAGCATAGATTGATGTAATATGACACAATAAACCATGTGGAGAAGTTTGAGACCAACGAAGAGAGATTTAGTCCAAGAATCATCCAAGTTGACCAAGTTCGTCCATTTTGGTCTTTCTTCGTTTTGAGTAGCTGCGAAGTTGACCGAAGCCAAATGTCAAGCATAGATTGATGTAATATGACACAATAAACCATGTGGAGAAGTTTGAGACCAACGAAGAGAGATTTAGTCCAAGAATCATCCAAGTTGACCAAGTTCGTCCATTTTGGTCTTTCTTCGTTTTGAGTAGCTACGAAGTTGACCGAAGCCAAATGTCAAGCATAGATTGATGTAATATGACACAATAAACCATGTGGAGAAGTTTGAGACCAACGAAGAGAGATTTAGTCCAAGAATCATCCAAGTTGACCAAGTTCGTCCATTTTGGTCTTTCTTCGTTTTGTGGTCTTTCTTCATTTTAAGTAGCTCCGAAGTTCACCGAAGCCAAATGTCAAGCATAGATTGATGTAATATGACACAATAAACCATGTCGAGAAGTTTGAGACCAACGAAGAGAGATTTAGTCCAAGAATCATCCAAGTTGACCAAGTTCGTCCATTTTGGTCTTTCTTCGTTTTGAGTAGCTGCGAAGTTGACCGAAGCCAAATGTCAAGCATAGATTGATGTAATATGACACAATAAACCATGTGGAGAAGTTTGAGACCAACGAAGAGAGATTTAGTCCAAGAATCATCCAAGTTGACCAAGTTCGTCCATTTTGGTCTTTCTTCGTTTTGAGTAGCTACGAAGTTGACCGAAGCCAAATGTCAAGCATAGATTGATGTAATATGACACAATAAACCATGTGGAGAAGTTTGAGACCAACGAAGAGAGATTTAGTCCAAGAATCATCCAAGTTGACCAAGTTCGTCCATTTTGGTGTTTCTTCGTTTTGTGGCCTTTCTTCGTTTTAAGTAGCTCCGAAGTTGACCGAAGCCAAATGTCAAGCATAGATTGATGTAATATGACACAATAAACCATGTGGAGAAGTTTGAGACCAACGAAGAGAGATTTAGTCCAAGAATCATCCAAGTTGACCAAGTTCGTCCATTTTGGTCTTTCTTCGTTTTGAGTAGCTCCGAAGTTGACCGAAGCCAAATGTCAAGCATAGATTGATGTAATATGACACAATAAACCATGTGGAGAAGTTTGAGACCAAGGAAGAGAGATTTAGTCCAAGAATCATCCAAGTTGACCAAGTTCGTCCTTTTTTGTCTTTCTTCGTTTTGAGTAGCTGCGAAGTTGACCGAAGCCAAATGTCAAGCATAGATTGATGTAATATGACACAATAAACCATGTGGAGAAGTTTGAGACCAACGAAGAGAGATTTAGTCCAAGAATCATCCAAGTTAACCAAGTTCGTCCATTTTGGTCTTTCTTCCTTTTGTGGTCTTTCTTCGTTTTCAGTAGCTCCGAAGTTGACCGAAGCCAAATGTCAAGCATAGATTGATGTAATATGACACAATAAACCATGTCGAGAAGTTTGAGACCAACGAAGAGAGATTTAGTCCAAGAATCATCCAAGTTGACCAAGTTCGTCCATTTTGGTCTTTCTTCGTTTTGAGTAGCTGCGAAGTTCACCGAAGCCAAATGTCAAGCATAGATTGATGTAATATGACACAATAAACCATGTGGAGAAGTTTGAGACCAAGGAAGAGAGATTTAGTCCAAGAATCATCCAAGTTGACCAAGTTCGTCCATTTTGGTCTTTCTTCGTTTTGTGGTCTTTCTTCGTTTTAAGTAGCTACGAAGTTGACCGAAGCCAAATGTCAAGCATAGATTGATGTAATATGACACAATAAACCATGTCGAGAAGTTTGAGACCAACGAAGAGAGATTTAGTCCAAGAATCATCCAAGTTGACCAAGTTCGTCCATTTTGGTCTTTCTTCGTTTTGAGTAGCTGCGAAGTTGACCGAAGCCAAATGTCAAGCATAGATTGATGTAATATGACACAATAAACCATGTGGAGAAGTTTGAGACCAACGAAGAGAGATTTAGTCCAAGAATCATCCAAGTTAACCAAGTTCGTCCATTTTGGTGTTTCTTCGTTTTGTGGTCTTTCTTCGTTTTGAGTAGCTGTGAAGTTCACCGAAGCCAAATGTCAAGCATAGATTGATGTAATATGACACAATAAACCATGTGGAGAAGTTTGAGACCAACGAAGAGAGATTTAGTCCAAGAATCATCCAAGTTGACCAAGTTCGTCCATTTTGGTCTTTCTTCGTTTTGAGTAGCTCCGAAGTTGACCGAAGCCAAATGTCAAGCATAGATTGATGTAATATGACACAATAAACCATGTGGAGAAGTTTGAGACCAACGAAGAGAGATTTAGTCCAAGAATCATCCAAGTTGACCAAGTTCGTCCATTTTGGTCTTTCTTCGTTTTGAGTAGCTGCGAAGTTGACCGAAGCCAAATGTCAAGCATAGATTGATGTAATATGACACAATAAACCATGTGGAGAAGTTTGAGACCAACGAAGAGAGATTTAGTCCAAGAATCATCCAAGTTGACCAAGTTCGTCCATTTTGGTCTTTCTTCGTTTTGTGGTCTTTCTTCGTTTTAAGTAGCTACGAAGTTCACCGAAGCCAAATGTCAAGCATAGATTGATGTAATATGACACAATAAACCATGTCGAGAAGTTTGAGACCAACGAAGAGAGATTTAGTCCAAGAATCATCCAAGTTGACCAAGTTCGTCCATTTTGGTCTTTCTTCGTTTTGAGTAGCTCCGAAGTTGACCGAAGCCAAATGTCAAGCATAGATTGATGTAATATGACACAATAAACCATGTGGAGAAGTTTGAGACCAAGGAAGAGAGATTTAGTCCAAGAATCATCCAAGTTGACCAAGTTCGTCCATTTTGGTCTTTCTTCGTTTTGTGGTCTTTCATCGTTTTAAGTAGTTCCGAAGTTGACCGAAGCCAAATGTCAAGCATAGATTGATGTAATATGACACAATAAACCATGTTGAGAAGTTTGAGACCAACGAAGAGAGATTTAGTCCAAGAATCATCCAAGTTGACCAAGTTCGTCCATTTTGGTCTTTCTTCGTTTTGAGTAGCTGCGAAGTTGACCGAAGCCAAATGTCAAGCATAGATTGATGTAATATGACACAATAAACCATGTGGAGAAGTTTGAGACCAACGAAGAGAGATTTAGTCCAAGAATCATCCAAGTTGACCAAGTTCGTCCATTTTGGTCTTTCTTCGTTTTGTGGTCTTTCTTCGTTTTAAGTAGCTCCGAAGTTCACCGAAGCCAAATGTCAAGCATAGATTGATGTAATATGACACAATAAACCATGTCGAGAAGTTTGAGACCAACGAAGAGAGATTTAGTCCAAGAATCATCCAAGTTGACCAAGTTCGTCCATTTTGGTCTTTCTTCGTTTTGAGTAGCTCCGAAGTTGACCGAAGCCAAATGTCAAGCATAGATTGATGTAATATGACACAATAAACCATGTGGAGAAGTTTGAGACCAACGAAGAGAGATTTAGTCCAAGAATCATCCAAGTTGACCAAGTTCGTCCATTTTGGTCTTTCTTCGTTTCGAGTAGCTGCAAAGTTGACCGAAGCCAAATGTCAAGCATAGATTGATGTAATATGACACAATAAACCATGTGGAGAAGTTTGAGACCAACGAAGAGAGATTTAGTCCAAGAATCATCCAAGTTGACCAAGTTCGTCCATTTTGGTTTTTATTCGTTTTGTGGTCTTTCTTCGTTTTCAGTAGCTCCGAAGTTCACCGAAGCCAAATGTCAAGCATAGATTGATGTAATATGACACAATAAACCATGTCGAGAAGTTTGAGACCAACGAAGAGAGATTTAGTCCAAGAATCATCCAAGTTGACCAAGTTCGTCCATTTTGGTCTTTCTTCATTTTGAGTAGCTGCGAAGTTGACCGAAGCCAAATGTCAAGCATAGATTGATGTAATATGACACAATAAACCATGTGGAGAAGTTTGAGACCAACGAAGAGAGATTTAGTCCAAGAATCATCCAAGTTGACCAAGTTCGTCCATTTTGGTCTTTCTTCGTTTTGAGTAGCTCCGAAGTTGACCGAAGCCAAATGTCAAGCATAGATTGATGTAATATGACACAATAAACCATGTGGAGAAGTTTGAGACCAACGAAGAGAGATTTAGTCCAAGAATCATCCAAGTTGACCAAGTTCGTCCATTTTGGTCTTTTTTCGTTTTGAGTAGCTCCGAAGTTGACCGAAGCCAAATGTCAAGCATAGATTGATGTAATATGACACAATAAACCATGTCGAGAAGTTTGAGACCAACGAAGAGAGATTTAGTCCAAGAATCATCCAAGTGACCAAGTTCGTCCATTTTGGTCTTTCTTCGTTTTGAGTAGCTACGAAGTTCACCGAAGCCAAATGTCAAGCATAGATTGATGTAATATGACACAATAAACCATGTGGAGAAGTTTGAGACCAAGGAAGAGAGATTTAGTCCAAGAATCATCCAAGTTGACCAAGTTCGTCCATTTTGGTCTTTCTTCGTTTTGTGGTCTTTCTTCGTTTTAAGTAGCTACGAAGTTCACCGAAGCCAAATGTCAAGCATAGATTGATGTAATATGACACAATAAACCATGTCGAGAAGTTTGAGACCAACGAAGAGAGATTTAGTCCAAGAATCATCCAAGTTGACCAAGTTCGTCCATTTTGGTCTTTCTTCTTTTTGAGTAGCTCCGAAGTTGACCGAAGCCAAATGTCAAGCATAGATTGATGTAATATGACACAATAAACCATGTGGAGAAGTTTGAGACCAACGAAGAGAGATTTAGTCCAAGAATCATCCAAGTTGACCAAGTTCGTCCATTTTGGTCTTTCTTCGTTTTGAGTAGCTCCGAAGTTGACCGAAGCCAAATGTCAAGCATAGATTGATGTAATATGACACAATAAACCATGTGGAGAAGTTTGAGACCAACGAAGAGAGATTTAGTCCAAGAATCATCCAAGTTGACCAAGTTCGTCCATTTTGGTCTTTCTTCGTTTTGAGTAGCTGCGAAGTTGACCGAAGCCAAATGTCAAGCATAGATTGATGTAATATGACACAATAAACCATGTGGAGAAGTTTGAGACCAACGAAGAGAGATTTAGTCCAAGAATCATCCAAGTTGACCAAGTTCGTCCATTTTGGTCTTTCTTCGTTTTGAGTAGCTGCGAAGTTCACCGAAGCCAAATGTCAAGCATAGATTGATGTAATATGACACAATAAACCATGTCGAGAAGTTTGAGACCAACGAAGAGAGATTTAGTCCAAGAATCATCCAAGTTGACCAAGTTCGTCCATTTTGGTCTTTCTTCGTTTTGAGTAGCTGCGAAGTTCACCGAAGCCAAATGTCAAGCATAGATTGATGTAATATGACACAATAAACCATGTCGAGAAGTTTGAGACCAACGAAGAGAGATTTAGTCCAAGAATCATCCAAGTTGACCAAGTTCGTCCATTTTGGTCTTTCTTTGTTTTGAGTAGCTGCGAAGTTGACCGAAGCCAAATGTCAAGCATAGATTGATGTAATATGACACAATAAACCATGTGGAGAAGTTTGAGACCAACGAAGAGAGATTTAGTCCAAGAATCATCCAAGTTGACCAAGTTCGTCCATTTTGGTCTTTCTTCGTTTTGAGTAGCTCCGAAGTTGACCGAAGCCAAATGTCAAGCATAGATTGATGTAATATGACACAATAAACCATGTGGAGAAGTTTGAGACCAACGAAGAGAGATTTAGTCCAAGAATCATCCAAGTTGACCAAGTTCGTCCATTTTGGTCTTTCTTCGTTTTGAGTAGCTCCGAAGTTGACCGAAGCCAAATGTCAAGCATAGATTGATGTAATATGACACAATAAACCATGTGGAGAAGTTTGAGACCAACGAAGAGAGATTTAGTCCAAGAATCATCCAAGTTGACCAAGTTCGTCCATTTTGGTCTTTCTTCGTTTTGTGGTCTTTCTTCGTTTTAAGTAGTTCCGAAGTTGACCGAAGCCAAATGTCAAGCATAGATTGATGTAATATGACACAATAAACCATGTTGAGAAGTTTGAGACCAACGAAGAGGATTTAGTCCAAGAATCATCCAAGTTGACCAAGTTCGTCCATTTTGGTCTTTCTTCGTTTTGAGTAGCTGCAAAGTTGACCGAAGCCAAATGTCAAGCATAGATTGATGTAATATGACACAATAAACCATGTGGAGAAGTTTGAGACCAACGAAGAGAGATTTAGTCCAAGAATCATCCAAGTTGACCAAGTTCGTCCATTTTGGTCTTTCTTCGTTTTGAGTAGCTCCGAAGTTGACCGAAGCCAAATGTCAAGCATAGATTGATGTAATATGACACAATAAACCATGTCGAGAAGTTTGAGACCAACGAAGAGAGATTTAGTCCAAGAATCATCCAAGTTGACCAAGTTCGTCCATTTTGGTCTTTCTTCGTTTTAAGTAGCTGCGAAGTTGACCGAAGCCAAATGTCAAGCATAGATTGATGTAATATGACACAATAAACCATGTGGAGAAGTTTGAGACCAAGGAAGAGAGATTTAGTCCAAGAATCATCCAAGTTGACCAAGTTCGTCCATTTTGGTCTGTCTTCGATTTGTGGTCTTTTTTCGATTTAAGTAGCTCCGAAGTTAACCGAAGCCAAATGTCAAGCATAGATTGATGTAATATGACACAATAAACCATGTGGAGAAGTTTGAGACCAACGAAGAGAGATTTAGTCCAAGAATCATCCAAGTTGACCAAGTTCGTCCATTTTGGTCTTTCTTCGTTTTGTGGTCTTTCTTCGTTTTAAGTAGCTCCGAAGTTGACCGAAGCCAAATGTCAAGCATAGATTGATGTAATATGACACAATAAACCATGTTGAGAAGTTTGAGACCAACGAAGAGAGATTTAGTCCAAGAATCATCCAAGTTGACCAAGTTCGTCCATTTTGGTCTTTCTTCGTTTTAAGTAGCTGCGAAGTTCACCGAAGCCAAATGTCAAGCATAGATTGATGTAATATGACACAATAAACCATGTGGAGAAGTTTGAGACCAAGGAAGAGAGATTTAGTCCAAGAATCATCCAAGTTGACCAAGTTCGTCCATTTTGGTCTGTCTTCGATTTGTGGTCTTTTTTCGATTTAAGTAGCTCCGAAGTTAACCGAAGCCAAATGTCAAGCATAGATTGATGTAATATGACACAATAAACCATGTCGAGAAGTTTGAACCAACGAAGAGAGATTTAGTCCAAGAATCATCCAAGTTGACCAAGTTCGTCCATTATGGTATTTCTTCGTTTTGTGGTCTTTCTTCGTTTTAAGTAGCTCTGAAGTTGACCGAAGCCAAATGTCAAGCATAGATTGATGTAATATGACACAATAAACCATGTTGAGAAGTTTGAGACCAACGAAGAGGATTTAGTCCAAGAATCATCCAAGTTGACCAAGTTCGTCCATTTTGGTCTTTCTTCGTTTTAAGTAGCTGCGAAGTTGACCGAAGCCAAATGTCAAGCATAGATTGATGTAATATGACACAATAAACCATGTGAAGAAGTTTGAGACCAAGGAAGAGAGATTTGGTCCAAGAATCATCCAAGTTGACCAAGTTCGTCCATTTTGGTCTGTCTTCGTTTTGTGGTCTTTTTCGATTTAAGTAGCTCCGAAGTTGACCGAAGCCAAATGTCAAGCATAGATTGATGTAATATGACACAATAAACCATGTCGAGAAGTTTGAGACCAACGAAGAGAGATTTAGTCCAAGAATCATCCAAGTTGACCAAGTTCGTCCATTGTCTTTCTTCGTTTTGTGGTCTTTCTTCGTTTTGAGTAGCTCTGAAGTTGACCGAAGCCAAATGTCAAGCATAGATTGATGTAATATGACACAATAAACCATGTCGAGAAGTTTGAGACCAACGAAGAGAGATTTAGTCCAAGAATCATCCAAGTTGACCAAGTTCGTCCATTTTGGTCTTTCTTCGTTTTTTGAAGCTCCGAAGTTGACCGAAGCCAAATGTCAAGCATAGATTGATGTAATATGACACAATAAACCATGTGGAGAAGTTTGAGACCAACGAAGAGAGATTTAGTCCAAGAATCATCCAAGTTGACCAAGTTCGTCCATTTTGGTCTTTCTTCGTTTTATGATCTTTCTTCGTTTTAAGTAGCTCCGAAGTTGACCGAAGCCAAATGTCAAGCATAGATTGATGTAATATGACACAATAAACCATGTGGAGAAGTTTGAGACCAACGAAGAGAGATTTAGTCCAAGAATCATCCAAGTTGACCAAGTTCGTCCATTTTGGTCTTTCTTCGTTTTGAGTAGCTCCGAAGTTGACCGAAGCCAAATGTCAAGCATAGATTGATGTAATATGACACAATAAACCATGTGGAGAAGTTTGAGACAAACGAAGAGAGATTTAGTCCAAGAATCATCCAAGTTGACCAAGTTCGTCCATTTTGGTCTTTCTTCGTTTTGAGTAGCTGCGAAGTTCACCGAAGCCAAATGTCAAGCATAGATTGATGTAATATGACACAATAAACCATGTGGAGAAGTTTGAGACCAAGGAAGAGAGATTTAGTCCAAGAATCATCCAAGTTGACCAAGTTCGTCCATTTTGGTCTTTCTTCGTTTTAAGTAGCTGCGAAGTTGACCGAAGCCAAATGTCAAGCATAGATTGATGTAATATGACACAATAAACCATGTGGAGAAGTTTGAGACCAAGGAAGAGAGATTTAGTCCAAGAATCATCCAAGTTGACCAAGTTCGTCCATTTTGGTCTGTCTTCGATTTGTGGTCTTTTTTCGATTTAAGTAGCTCCGAAGTTAACCGAAGCCAAATGTCAAGCATAGATTGATGTAATATGACACAATAAACCATGTGGAGAAGTTTGAGACCAACGAAGAGAGATTTAGTCCAAGAATCATCCAAGTTGACCAAGTTCGTCCATTTTGGTATTTCTTCGTTTTGTGGTCTTTCTTCGTTTTAAGTAGCTCCGAAGTTGACCGAAGCCAAATGTCAAGCATAGATTGATGTAATATGACACAATAAACCATGTTGAGAAGTTTGAGACCAACGAAGAGAGATTTAGTCCAAGAATCATCCAAGTTGACCAAGTTCGTCCATTTTGGTCTTTCTTCGTTTTGAGTAGCTGCGAAGTTGACCGAAGCCAAATGTCAAGCATAGATTGATGTAATATGACACAATAAACCATGTGAAGAAGTTTGAGACCAAGGAAGAGAGATTTAGTCCAAGAATCATCCAAGTTGACCAAGTTCGTCCATTTTGGTCTTTCTTCGTTTTGTGGTCTTTCTTCGTTTTGAGTAGCTCCGAAGTTGACCGAAGCCAAATGTCAAGCATAGATTGATGTAATATGACACAATAAACCATGTCGAGAAGTTTGAGACCAACGAAGAGAGATTTAGTCCAAGAATCATCCAAGTTGACCAAGTTCGTCCATTTTGGTCTTTCTTCGTTTTTTGTAGCTCCGAAGTTGACCGAAGCCAAATGTCAAGCATAGATTGATGTAATATGACACAATAAACCATGTGGAGAAGTTTGAGACCAAGGAAGAGAGATTTAGTCCAAGAATCATCCAAGTTGACCAAGTTCGTCCATTTTGGTCTGTCTTCGTTTTGTGGTCTTTTTTCGATTTAAGTAGCTCCGAAGTTGACCGAAGCCAAATGTCAAGCATAGATTGATGTAATATGACACAATAAACCATGTCGAGAAGTTTGAGACAACGAAGAGAGATTTAGTCCAAGAATCATCCAAGTTGACCAAGTTCGTCCATTTTGGTCTTTCTTTGTTTTGAGTAGCTGCGAAGTTCACCGAAGCCAAATGTCAAGCATAGATTGATGTAATATGACACAATAAACCATGTGGAGAAGTTTGAGACCAAGGAAGAGAGATTTAGTCCAAGAATCATCCAAGTTGACCAAGTTCGTCCATTTTGGTCTTTCTTCGTTTTAAGTAGCTGCGAAGTTGACCGAAGCCAAATGTCAAGCATAGATTGATGTAATATGACACAATAAACCATGTGGAGAAGTTTGAGACCATGGAAGAGAGATTTAGTCCAAGAATCATCCAAGTTGACCAAGTTCGTCCATTTTGGTCTGTCTTCGATTTGTGGTCTTTTTTCGATTTAAGTAGCTCCGAAGTTGACCGAACCCAAATGTCAAGCATAGATTGATGTAATATGACACAATAAACCATGTCTAGAAGTTTGAGACCAACGAAGAGAGATTTAGTCCAAGAATCATCCAAGTTGACCAAGTTCGTCCATTTTGGTATTTCTTCGTTTTGTGGTCTTTCTTCGTTTTAAGTAGCTCTGAAGTTGACCGAAGCCAAATGTCAAGCATAGATTGATGTAATATGACACAATAAACCATGTTGAGAAGTTTGAGACCAACGAAGAGAGATTTAGTCCAAGAATCATCCAAGTTGACCAAGTTCGTCCATTTTGGTCTTTCTTCGTTTTGAGTAGCTGCGAAGTTCACCGAAGCCAAATGTCAAGCATAGATTGATGTAATATGACACAATAAACCATGTGAAGAAGTTTGAGACCAAGGAAGAGAGATTTGGTCCAAGAATCATCCAAGTTGACCAAGTTCGTCCATTTTGGTCTGTCTTCGTTTTGTGGTCTTTTTTCGATTTAAGTAGCTCCGAAGTTGACCGAAGCCAAATGTCAAGCATAGATTGATGTAATATGACACAATAAACCATGTCGAGAAGTTTGAGACCAACGAAGAGAGATTTAGTCCAAGAATCATCCAAGTTGACCAAGTTCGTCCATTGTCTTTCTTCGTTTTGTGGTAGTAGCTCTGAAGTTGACCGAAGCCAAATGTCAAGCATAGATTGATGTAATATGACACAATAAACCATGTCGAGAAGTTTGAGACCAACGAAGAGAGATTTAGTCCAAGAATCATCCAAGTTGACCAAGTTCGTCCATTTTGGTCTTTCTTCGTTTTTTGAAGCTCCGAAGTTGACCGAAGCCAAATGTCAAGCATAGATTGATGTAATATGACACAATAAACCATGTGGAGAAGTTTGAGACCAACGAAGAGAGATTTAGTCCAAGAATCATCCAAGTTGACCAAGTTCGTCCATTTTGGTCTTTCTTCGTTTTATGATCTTTCTTCGTTTTAAGTAGCTCCGAAGTTGACCGAAGCCAAATGTCAAGCATAGATTGATGTAATATGACACAATAAACCATGTGGAGAAGTTTGAGACCAACGAAGAGAGATTTAGTCCAAGAATCATCCAAGTTGACCAAGTTCGTCCATTTTGGTCTTTCTTCGTTTTGAGTAGCTCCGAAGTTGACCGAAGCCAAATGTCAAGCATAGATTGATGTAATATGACACAATAAACCATGTGGAGAAGTTTGAGACAAACGAAGAGAGATTTAGTCCAAGAATCATCCAAGTTGACCAAGTTCGTCCATTTTGGTCTTTCTTCGTTTTGAGTAGCTGCGAAGTTGACCGAAGCCAAATGTCAAGCATAGATTGATGTAATATGACACAATAAACCATGTGGAGAAGTTTGAGACCAACGAAGAGAGATTTAGTCCAAGAATCATCCAAGTTGACCAAGTTCGTCCATTTTGGTCTTTCTCCGTTTTGTGGTCTTTCTTCGTTTTCAGTAGCTCCGAAGTTCACCGAAGCCAAATGTCAAGCATAGATTGATGTAATATGACACAATAAACCATGTCGAGAAGTTTGAGACCAACGAAGAGAGATTTAGTCCAAGAATCATCCAAGTTGACCAAGTTCGTCCATTTTGGTCTTTCTTTGTTTTGAGTAGCTGCGAAGTTCACCGAAGCCAAATGTCAAGCATAGATTGATGTAATATGACACAATAAACCATGTGGAGAAGTTTGAGACCAACGAAGAGAGATTTAGTCCAAGAATCATCCAAGTTGACCAAGTTCGTCCATTTTGGTCTTTCTTCGTTTTGAGTAGCTCCGAAGTTGACCGAAGCCAAATGTCAAGCATAGATTGATGTAATATGACACAATAAACCATGTGGAGAAGTTTGAGACCAAGGAAGAGAGATTTAGTCCAAGAATCATCCAAGTTGACCAAGTTCGTCCATTTTGGTGTTTCTTCGTTTTGTGGTCTTTTTTCGTTTTAAGTAGCTCCGAAGTTGACCGAAGCCAAATGTCAAGCATAGATTGATGTAATATGACACAATAAACCATGTGGAGAAGTTTGAGACCAACGAAGAGAGATTTAGTCCAAGAATCATCCAAGTTGACCAAGTTCGTCCATTTTGGTCTTTCTTCGTTTTGAGTAGCTCCGAAGTTGACCGAAGCCAATGTCAAGCATAGATTGATGTAATATGACACAATAAACCATGTGGAGAAGTTTGAGACCAACGAAGAGAGATTTAGTTCAAGAATCATCCAAGTTGACCAAGTTCGTCCATTTTGGTGTTTCTTCGTTTTGTGGCCTTTCTTCGTTTTAAGTAGCTCCGAAGTTGACCGAAGCCAAATGTCAAGCATAGATTGATGTAATATGACACAATAAACCATGTGGAGAAGTTTGAGACCAAGGAAGAGAGATTTAGTCCAAGAATCATCCAAGTTGACCAAGTTCGTCCATTTACGTGTTTCTTCGTTTTGTGGCCTTTCTTCGTTTTAAGTAGCTCCGAAGTTGACCGAAGCCAAATGTCAAGCATAGATTGATGTAATATGACACAATAAACCATGTGGAGAAGTTTGAGACCAACGAAGAGAGATTTAGTCCAAGAATCATCCAAGTTGACCAAGTTCGTCCATTTTGGTTTTTTTTCGTTTTGAGTAGCTGCGAAGTTGACCGAAGCCAAATGTCAAGCATAGATTGATGTAATATGACACAATAAACCATGTGGAGAAGTTTGAGACCAACGAAGAGAGATTTAGTCCAAGAATCATCCAAGTTGACCAAGTTCGTCCATTTTGGTCTTTCTTCGTTTTGTGGTCTTTCTTCATTTTAAGTAGCTACGAAGTTCACCGAAGCCAAATGTCAAGCATAGATTGATGTAATATGACACAATAAACCATGTCGAGAAGTTTGAGACCAACGAAGAGAGATTTAGTCCAAGAATCATCCAAGTTGACCAAGTTCGTCCATTTTGGTCTTTCTTCGTTTTGAGTAGCTCCGAAGTTGACCGAAGCCAAATGTCAAGCATAGATTGATGTAATATGACACAATAAACCATGTCGAGAAGTTTGAGACCAACGAAGAGAGATTTAGTCCAAGAATCATCCAAGTTGACCAAGTTCGTCCATTTTGGTCTTTCTTCGTTTGTAGTAGCTGCGAAGTTCACCGAAGCCAAATGTCAAGCATAGATTGATGTAATATGACACAATAAACCATGTGGAGAAGTTTGAGACCAACGAAGAGAGATTTAGTCCAAGAATCATCCAAGTTGACCAAGTTCGTCCATTTTGGTCTTTCTTCGTTTTGAGTAGCTACGAAGTTGACCGAAGCCAAATGTCAAGCATAGATTGATGTAATATGACACAATAAACCATGTGGAGAAGTTTGAGACCAACGAAGAGAGATTTAGTCCAAGAATCATCCAAGTTGACCAAGTTCGTCCATTTTTGTGTTTCTTCGTTTTGTGGCCTTTCTTCGTTTTAAGTAGCTCCGAAGTTGACCGAAGCCAAATGTCAAGCATAGATTGATGTAATATGACACAATAAACCATGTGGAGAAGTTTGAGACCAAGGAAGAGAGATTTAGTCCAAGAATCATCCAAGTTGACCAAGTTCATCCATTTACGTGTTTCTTCGTTTTGTGGCCTTTCTTCGTTTTAAGTAGCTCCGAAGTTGACCGAAGCCAAATGTCAAGCATAGATTGATGTAATATGACACAATAAACCATGTGGAGAAGTTTGAGACCAACAAAGAGAGATTTAGTCCAAGAATCATCCAAGTTGACCAAGTTCGTCCATTTTGGTTTTTTTTCGTTTTGAGTAGCTGCGAAGTTCACCGAAGCCAAATGTCAAGCATAGATTGATGTAATATGACACAATAAACCATGTCGAGAAGTTTGAGACCAACGAAGAGAGATTTAGTCCAAGAATCATCCAAGTTGACCAAGTTCGTCCATTTTGGTCTTTCTTCGTTTTGAGTAGCTCCGAAGTTGACCGAAGCCAAATGTCAAGCATAGATTGATGTAATATGACACAATAAACCATGTCGAGAAGTTTGAGACCAACGAAGAGAGATTTAGTCCAAGAATCATCCAAGTTGACCAAGTTCGTCCATTTTGGTCTTTCTTCGTTTTGAGTAGCTGCGAAGTTGACCGAAGCCAAATGTCAAGCATAGATTGATGTAATATGACACAATAAACCATGTGGAGAAGTTTGAGACCAACGAAGAGAGATTTAGTCCAAGAATCATCCAAGTTGACCAAGTTCGTCCATTTTGGTCTTTCTTCTTTTTGAGTAGCTCCGAAGTTGACCGAAGCCAAATGTCAAGCATAGATTGATGTAATATGACACAATAAACCATGTGGAGAAGTTTGAGACCAACGAAGAGAGATTTAGTCCAAGAATCATCCAAGTTGACCAAGTTCGTCCATTTTGGTCTTTCTTCGTTTTGAGTAGCTCGGAAGTTGACCGAAGCCAAATGTCAAGCATAGATTGATGTAATATGACACAATAAACCATGTGGAGAAGTTTGAGACCAAGGAAGAGAGATTTAGTCCAAGAATCATCCAAGTTGACCAAGTTCGTCCATTTTGGTCTTTCTTCGTTTTGAAGTAGCTCCGAAGTTGACCGAAGCCAAATGTCAAGCATAGATTGATGTAATATGACACAATAAACCATGTCGAGAAGTTTGAGAACAAGGAAGAGAGATTTAGTCCAAGAATCATCCAAGTTGACCAAGTTCGTCCATTTTGGTCTTTCTTCTTTTTGAGTAGCTCCGAAGTTGACCGAAGCCAAATGTCAAGCATAGATTGATGTAATATGACACAATAAACCATGTTGAGAAGTTTGAGACCAACGAAGAGAGATTTAGTCCAAGAATCATCCAAGTTGACCAAGTTCGTCCATTTTGGTCTTTCTTCGTTTTGAGTAGCTTCGAAGTTGACCGAAGCCAAATGTCAAGCATAGATTGATGTAATATGACACAATAAACCATGTCGAGAAGTTTGAGACCAAGGAAGAGAGATTTAGTCCAAGAATCATCCAAGTTGACCAAGTTCGTCCATTTTGGTCTTTCTTCTTTTTGAGTAGCTCCGAAGTTGACCGAAGCCAAATGTCAAGCATAGATTGATGTAATATGACACAATAAACCATGTCGAGAAGTTTGAGACCAAGGAAGAGAGATTTAGTCCAAGAATCATCCAAGTTGACCAAGTTCGTCCATTTTGGTCTTTCTTCTTTTTGAGTAGCTCCGAAGTTGACCGAAGCCAAATGTCAAGCATAGATTGATGTAATATGACACAATAAACCATGTTGAGAAGTTTGAGACCAACGAAGAGAGATTTAGTCCAAGAATCATCCAAGTTGACCAAGTTCGTTCATTTTGGTCTTTCTTCGTTTTGAGTAGCTCTAAAGTTGACCGAACCAAATGTCAAGCATAGATTGATGTAATATGACACAATAAACCATGTGGAGAAGTTTGAGACCAACGAAGAGAGATTTAGTCCAAGAATCATCCAAGTTGACCAAGTTCGTCCATTTTGGTCTTTCTTCGTTTTGTGTAGCTCCGAAGTTGACCGAAGCCAAATGTCAAGCATAGATTGATGTAATATGACACAATAAACCATGTGGAGAAGTTTGAGACCAAGGAAGAGAGATTTAGTCCAAGAATCATCCAAGTTGACCAAGTTCGTCCATTTTGGTCTTTCTTCGTTTTGAGTAGCTTTGAAGTTGACCGAAGCCAATGTCAAGCATAGATTGATGTAATATGACACAATAAACCATGCCGAGAAGTTTGAGACCAACGAAGAGAGATTTAGTCCAAGAATCATCCAAGTTGACCAAGTTCGTCCATTTTGGTCTTTCTTCGTTTTGAGTAGCTCCGAAGTTGACCGAAGCCAAATGTCAAGCATAGATTGATGTAATATGACACAATAAACCATGTGGAGAAGTTTGAGACCAAGGAAGAGAGATTTAGTCCAAGAATCATCCAAGTTGACCAAGTTCGTCCATTTTGGTCTGTCTTCGTTTTGTGGTCTTTCGTCGTTTTAAGTAGCTCCGAAGTTGACCGAAGCCAAATGTCAAGCATAGATTGATGTAATATGACACAATAAACCATGTGGAGAAGTTTGAGACCAAGGAAGAGAGATTTAGTCCAAGAATCATCCAAGTTGACCAAGTTCGTCCATTTTGGTCTTTCTTCGTTTTGAGTAGCTCTGAAGTTAACCGAAGCCAATGTCAAGCATAGATTGATGTAATATGACACAATAAACCATGTCGAGAAGTTTGAGACCAACGAAGAGAGATTTAGTCCAAGAATCATCCAAGTTGACCAAGTTCGTCCATTTTGGTCTTTCTTCGTTTTGAGTAGCTTCGAAGTTGACCGAAGCCAAATGTCAAGCATAGATTGATGTAATATGACACAATAAACCATGTCGAGAAGTTTGAGACCAACGAAGAGAGATTTAGTCCAAGAATCATCCAAGTTGAACAAGTTCGTCCATTTTGGTCTTTCTTCGTTTTGTGGTCTTTCTTCTTTTTAAGTAACTTCGAAGTTGACCGAAGCCAAATGTCAAGCATAGATTGATGTAATATGACACAATAAACCATGTGGAGAAGTTTGAGACCAAGGAAGAGAGATTTAGTCCAAGAATCATCCAAGTTGACCAAGTTCGTCCATTTTGGTCTTTTATTCGTTTTGTGGTCTTTCTTCGTTTTCAGTAGCTCCGAAGTTCACCGAAGCCAAATGTCAAGCATAGATTGATGTAATATGACACAATAAACCATGTCGAGAAGTTTGAGACCAACGAAGAGAGATTTAGTCCAAGAATCATCCAAGTTGACCAAGTTCGTCCATTTTGGTCTTTCTTCGTTTTGAGTAGCTCCGAAGTTGACCGAAGCCAAATGTCAAGCATAGATTGATGTAATATGACACAATAAACCATGTGGAGAAGTTTGAGACCAAGGAAGAGAGATTTAGTCCAAGAATCATCCAAGTTGACCAAGTTCGTCCATTTTGGTCTTTCTTCGTTTTAAGTAGCTCCGAAGTTGACCGAAGCCAAATGTCAAGCATAGATTGATGTAATATGACACAATAAACCATGTCGAGAAGTTTGAGACCAAGGAAGAGAGATTTAGTCCAAGAATCATCCAAGTTGACCAAGTTCGTCCATTTTGGTCTTTCTTCTTTTTGAGTAGCTCCGAAGTTGACCGAAGCCAAATGTCAAGCATAGATTGATGTAATATGACACAATAAACCATGTTGAGAAGTTTGAGACCAACGAAGAGAGATTTAGTCCAAGAATCATCCAAGTTGACCAAGTTCGTCCATTTTGGTCTTTCTTCGTTTTGAGTAGCTTCGAAGTTGACCGAAGCCAAATGTCAAGCATAGATTGATGTAATATGACACAATAAACCATGTCGAGAAGTTTGAGACCAAGGAAGAGAGATTTAGTCCAAGAATCATCCAAGTTGACCAAGTTCGTCCATTTTGGTCTTTCTTCTTTTTGAGTAGCTCCGAAGTTGACCGAAGCCAAATGTCAAGCATAGATTGATGTAATATGACACAATAAACCATGTCGAGAAGTTTGAGACCAAGGAAGAGAGATTTAGTCCAAGAATCATCCAAGTTGACCAAGTTCGTCCATTTTGGTCTTTCTTCTTTTTGAGTAGCTCCGAAGTTGACCGAAGCCAAATGTCAAGCATAGATTGATGTAATATGACACAATAAACCATGTTGAGAAGTTTGAGACCAACGAAGAGAGATTTAGTCCAAGAATCATCCAAGTTGACCAAGTTCGTTCATTTTGGTCTTTCTTCGTTTTGAGTAGCTCTAAAGTTGACCGAAGCCAAATGTCAAGCATAGATTGATGTAATATGACACAATAAACCATGTGGAGAAGTTTGAGACCAACGAAAGAGATTTAGTCCAAGAATCATCCAAGTTGACCAAGTTCGTCCATTTTGGTCTTTCTTCGTTTTGTGTAGCTCCGAAGTTGACCGAAGCCAAATGTCAAGCATAGATTGATGTAATATGACACAATAAACCATGTGGAGAAGTTTGAGACCAAGGAAGAGAGATTTAGTCCAAGAATCATCCAAGTTGACCAAGTTCGTCCATTTTGGTCTTTCTTCGTTTTGAGTAGCTTTGAAGTTGACCGAAGCCAATGTCAAGCATAGATTGATGTAATATGACACAATAAACCATGCCGAGAAGTTTGAGACCAACGAAGAGAGATTTAGTCCAAGAATCATCCAAGTTAACCAAGTTCGTCCATTTTGGTCTTTCTTCGTTTTGAGTAGCTGCGAAGTTGACCGAAGCCAAATGTCAAGCATAGATTGATGTAATATGACACAATAAACCATGTGGAGAAGTTTGAGACCAACGAAGAGAGATTTAGTCCAAGAATCATCCAAGTTGACCAAGTTCGTCCATTTTGGTCTTTCTTCGTTTTGAGTAGCTTCGAAGTTGACCGAAGCCAAATGTCAAGCATAGATTGATGTAATATGACACAATAAACCATGTTGAGAAGTTTGAGACCAACGAAGAGGATTTAGTCCAAGAATCATCCAAGTTGACCAAGTTCGTCCATTTTGGTCTTTCTTCGTTTTGAGTAGCTTCGAAGTTGACCGAAGCCAAATGTCAAGCATAGATTGATGTAATATGACACAATAAACCATGTGGAGAAGTTTGAGACCAACGAAGAGAGATTTAGTCCAAGAATCATCCAAGTTAACCAAGTTCGTCCATTTTGGTCTTTCTTCATTTTGAGTAGCTCCGAAGTTGACCGAAGCCAAATGTCAAGCATAGATTGATGTAATATGACACAATAAACCATGTCGAGAAGTTTGAGACCAACGAAGAGAGATTTAGTCCAAGAATCATCCAAGTTGACCAAGTTCGTCCATTTTGGTCTTCTTCGTTTTGAGTAGCTGCGAAGTTGACCGAAGCCAAATGTCAAGCATAGATTGATGTAATATGACACAATAAACCATGTGGAGAAGTTTGAGACCAAGGAAGAGAGATTTAGTCCAAGAATCATCCAAGTTGACCAAGTTCGTCCATTTTGGTCTTTCTTCGTTTGTTGGTCTTTCTTCGTTTTAAGTAGCTACGAAGTTCACCGAAGCCAAATGTCAAGCATAGATTGATGTAATATGACACAATAAACCATGTCGAGAAGTTTGAGACCAACGAAGAGAGATTTAGTCCAAGAATCATCCAAGTTGACCAAGTTCGTCCATTTTGGTCTTTCTTCGTTTTGAGTAGCTCCGAAGTTGACCGAAGCCAAATGTCAAGCATAGATTGATGTAATATGACACAATAAACCATGTGGAGAAGTTTGAGACCAACGAAGAGAGATTTAGTCCAAGAATCATCCAAGTTGACCAAGTTCGTCCATTTTGGTCTTTTCTTCATTTTGTGGTCTTTCTTCATTTTCAGTAGCTCCGAAGTTCATCGAAGCCAAATGTCAAGCATAGATTGATGTAATATGACACAATAAACCATGTCGAGAAGTTTGAGACCAAGGAAGAGAGATTTAGTCCAAGAATCATCCAAGTTGACCAAGTTCGTCCATTTTGGTCTTTCTTCGTTTTGAGTAGCTGTGAAGTTGACCGAAGCCAAATGTCAAGCATAGATTGATGTAATATGACACAATAAACCATGTGGAGAAGTTTGAGACCAACGAAGAGAGATTTAGTCCAAGAATCATCCAAGTTGACCAAGTTCGTCCATTTTGGTCTTTCTTCGTTTTGAGTAGCTCCGAAGTTGACCGAAGCCAAATGTCAAGCATAGATTGATGTAATATGACACAATAAACCATGTGGAGAAGTTTGAGACCAAGGAAGAGAGATTTAGTCCAAGAATCATCCAAGTTGACCAAGTTCGTCCATTTCGGTCTTTTTTCGTTTTGTGGTCTTTCTTCGTTTTAAGTAGTTTCGAAGTTGACCGAAGCCAAATGTCAAGCATAGATTGATGTAATATGACACAATAAACCATGTGGAGAAGTTTGAGACCAACGAAGAGAGATTTAGTCCAAGAATCATCCAAGTTGACCAAGTTCGTCCATTTTGGTCTTTCTTCGTTTTGAGTAGCTGCGAAGTTGACCGAAGCCAAATGTCAAGCATAGATTGATGTAATATGACACAATAAACCATGTGGAGAAGTTTGAGACCAACGAAGAGAGATTTAGTCCAAGAATCATCCAAGTTGACCAAGTTCGTCCATTTTGGTCTTTCTTCGTTTCGAGTAGCTGCGAAGTTCACCGAAGCCAAATGTCAAGCATAGATTGATGTAATATGACACAATAAACCATGTCGAGAAGTTTGAGACCAACGAAGAGAGATTTAGTCCAAGAATCATCCAAGTTGACCAAGTTCGTCCATTTTGGTCTTTTATTCGTTTTGTGGTCTTTCTTCGTTTTCAGTAGCTCCGAAGTTCATCGAAGCCAAATGTCAAGCATAGATTGATGTAATATGACACAATAAACCATGTCGAGAAGTTTGAGACCAAGGAAGAGAGATTTAGTCCAAGAATCATCCAAGTTAACCAAGTTCGTCCATTTTGGTCTTTCTTCGTTTTGAGTAGCTGCGAAGTTGACCGAAGCCAAATGTCAAGCATAGATTGATGTAATATGACACAATAAACCATGTGGAGAAGTTTGAGACCAACGAAGAGAGATTTAGTCCAAGAATCATCCAAGTTGACAAATTCGTCCATTTTGGTCTTTATTCGTTTTGTGGTCTTTCTTCGTTTTGAGTAGCTCCGAAGTTGACCGAAGCCAAATGTCAAGCATAGATTGATGTAATATGACACAATAAACCATGTGGAGAAGTTTGAGACCAACGAAGAGAGATTTAGTCCAAGAATCATCCAAGTTGACCAAGTTCGTCCATTTTGGTCTTTCTTCGTTTTGAGTAGCTCTGAAGTTAACCGAAGCCAATGTCAAGCATAGATTGATGTAATATGACACAATAAACCATGCCGAGAAGTTTGAGACCAACAAAGAGAGATTTAGTCCAAGAATCATCCAAGTTGACCAAGTTCGTCCATTTTGGTCTTTCTTCGTTTTGAGTAGCTTCGAAGTTGACCGAAGCCAAATGTCAAGCATAGATTGATGTAATATGACACAATAAACCATGTCGAGAAGTTTGAGACCAACGAAGAGAGATTTAGTCCAAGAATCATCCAAGTTGAACAAGTTCGTCCATTTTGGTCTTTCTTCGTTTTGTGGTCTTTCTTCTTTTTAAGTAACTCCGAAGTTGACCGAAGCCAAATGTCAAGCATAGATTGATGTAATATGACACAATAAACCATGTGGAGAAGTTTGAGACCAAGGAAGAGAGATTTAGTCCAAGAATCATCCAAGTTGACCAAGTTCGTCCATTTTGGTCTTTTATTCGTTTCGTGGTCTTTCTTCGTTCTCAGTAGCTCCGAAGTTCATCGAAGCCAAATGTCAAGCATAGATTGATGTAATATGACACAATAAACCATGTCGAGAAGTTTGAGACCAAGGAAGAGAGATTTAGTCCAAGAATCATCCAAGTTAACCAAGTTCGTCCATTTTGGTCTTTCTTCGTTTTGAGTAGCTGCGAAGTTCACCGAAGCCAAATGTCAAGCATAGATTGATGTAATATGACACAATAAACCATGTGGAGAAGTTTGAGACCAACGAAGAGAGATTTAGTCCAAGAATCATCCAAGTTGACCAAGTTCGTCCATTTTGGTCTTTCTTCGTTTCGAGTAGCTCCGAAGTTGACCGAAGCCAAATGTCAAGCATAGATTGATGTAATATGACACAATAAACCATGTTGAGAAGTTTGAGACCAACGAAGAGAGATTTAGTCCAAGAATCATCCAAGTTGACCAAGTTCGTCCATTTTGGTCTTTCTTCGTTTTGAGTAGCTTCGAAGTTGACCGAAGCCAAATGTCAAGCATAGATTGATGTAATATGACACAATAAACCATGTGGAGAAGTTTGAGACCAACGAAGAGAGATTTAGTCCAAGAATCATCCAAGTTGACCAAGTTCGTCCATTTTGGTCTTTCTTCGTTTTGAGTAGCTCCGAAGTTGACCGAAGCCAAATGTCAAGCATAGATTGATGTAATATGACACAATAAACCATGTCGAGAAGTTTGAGACCAACGAAGAGAGATTTAGTCCAAGAATCATCCAAGTTGACCAAGTTCGTCCATTTTGGTCTTTCTTCGTTTTGAGTAGCTGCGAATTTGACCGAAGCCAAATGTCAAGCATAGATTGATGTAATATGACACAATAAACCATGTGGAGAAGTTTGAGACCAAGGAAGAGAGATTTAGTCCAAGAATCATCCAAGTTGACCAAGTTCGTCCATTTTGGTCTTTCTTCGTTTGTTAGTCTTTCTTCGTTTTAAGTAGCTACGAAGTTCACCGAAGCCAAATGTCAAGCATAGATTGATGTAATATGACACAATAAACCATGTCGAGAAGTTTGAGACCAACGAAGAGAGATTTAGTCCAAGAATCATCCAAGTTGACCAAGTTCGTCCATTTTGGTCTTTCTTCGTTTTGAGTAGCTCCGAAGTTGACCGAAGCCAAATGTCAAGCATAGATTGATGTAATATGACACAATAAACCATGTGGAGAAGTTTGAGACCAACGAAGAGAGATTTAGTCCAAGAATCATCCAAGTTGACCAAGTTCGTTCATTTTGGTCTTTTATTCATTTTGTGGTCTTTCTTCATTTTCAGTAGCTCCGAAGTTCATCGAAGCCAAATGTCAAGCATAGATTGATGTAATATGACACAATAAACCATGTCGAGAAGTTTGAGACCAAGGAAGAGAGATTTAGTCCAAGAATCATCCAAGTTAACCAAGTTCGTCCATTTTGGTCTTTCTTCGTTTTGAGTAGTTGTGAAGTTCACCGAAGCCAAATGTCAAGCATAGATTGATGTAATATGACACAATAAACCATGTGGAGAAGTTTGAGACCAACGAAGAGAGATTTAGTCCAAGAATCATCCAAGTTGACCAAGTTCGTCCATTTTGGTCTTTCTTCGTTTTGAGTAGCTCCGAAGTTGACCGAAGCCAAATGTCAAGCATAGATTGATGTAATATGACACAATAAACCATGTGGAGAAGTTTGAGACCAAGGAAGAGAGATTTAGTCCAAGAATCATCCAAGTTAACCAAGTTCGTCCATTTTGGTCTTTCTTCGTTTTGAGTAGCTGCGAAGTTCACCGAAGCCAAATGTCAAGCATAGATTGATGTAATATGACACAATAAACCATGTGGAGAAGTTTGAGACCAACGAAGAGAGATTTAGTCCAAGAATCATCCAAGTTGACCAAGTTCGTCCATTTTGGTCTTTCTTCGTTTTGAGTAGCTTCGAAGTTGACCGAAGCCAAATGTCAAGCATAGATTGATGTAATATGACACAATAAACCATGTTGAGAAGTTTGAGACCAACGAAGAGGATTTAGTCCAAGAATCATCCAAGTTGACCAAGTTCGTCCATTTTGGTCTTTCTTCGTTTTGAGAAGCTTCGAAGTTGACCGAAGCCAAATGTCAAGCATAGATTGATGTAATATGACACAATAAACCATGTGGAGAAGTTTGAGACCAACGAAGAGAGATTTAGTCCAAGAATCATCCAAGTTGACCAAGTTCGTCCATTTTGGTCTTTCTTCATTTTGAGTAGCTCCGAAGTTGACCGAAGCCAAATGTCAAGCATAGATTGATGTAATATGACACAATAAACCATGTCGAGAAGTTTGAGACCAACGAAGAGAGATTTAGTCCAAGAATCATCCAAGTTGACCAAGTTCGTCCATTTTGGTCTTCTTCTTCGTTTTGAGTAGCTGCGAATTTCACCGAAGCCAAATGTCAAGCATAGATTGATGTAATATGACACAATAAACCATGTGGAGAAGTTTGAGACCAAGGAAGAGAGATTTAGTCCAAGAATCATCCAAGTTGACCAAGTTCGTCCATTTTGGTCTTTCTTCGTTTGTTGGTCTTTCTTCGTTTTAAGTAGCTACGAAGTTCACCGAAGCCAAATGTCAAGCATAGATTGATGTAATATGACACAATAAACCATGTCGAGAAGTTTGAGACCAACGAAGAGAGATTTAGTCCAAGAATCATCCAAGTTGACCAAGTTCGTCCATTTTGGTCTTTCTTCGTTTTGAGTAGCTCCGAAGTTGACCGAAGCCAAATGTCAAGCATAGATTGATGTAATATGACACAATAAACCATGTGGAGAAGTTTGAGACCAAGGAAGAGAGATTTAGTCCAAGAATCATCCAAGTTGACCAAGTTCGTCCATTTTGGTCTTTCTTCGTTTGTTGGTCTTTCTTCGTTTTAAGTAGCTACGAAGTTCACCGAAGCCAAATGTCAAGCATAGATTGATGTAATATGACACAATAAACCATGTCGAGAAGTTTGAGACCAACGAAGAGAGATTTAGTCCAAGAATCATCCAAGTTGACCAAGTTCGTCCATTTTGGTCTTTCTTCGTTTTGAGTAGCTGCGAAGTTGACCGAAGCCAAATGTCAAGCATAGATTGATGTAATATGACACAATAAACCATGTGGAGAAGTTTGAGACCAACGAAGAGAGATTTAGTCCAAGAATCATCCAAGTTGACCAAGTTCGTCCATTTTGGTCTTTCTTCGTTTCGAGTAGCTGCGAAGTTCACCGAAGCCAAATGTCAAGCATAGATTGATGTAATATGACACAATAAACCATGTCGAGAAGTTTGAGACCAACGAAGAGAGATTTAGTCCAAGAATCATCCAAGTTGACCAAGTTCGTCCATTTTGGTCTTTTATTCGTTTTGTGGTCTTTCTTCGTTTTCAGTAGCTCCGAAGTTCACCGAAGCCAAATGTCAAGCATAGATTGATGTAATATGACACAATAAACCATGTGGAGAAGTTTGAGACCAACAAGAGAGATTTAGTCCAAGAATCATCCAAGTTGAGCAAGTTCGTCCATTTTGGTCTTTTATTCGTTTTGTGGTCTTTCTTCGTTTTGAGTAGCTCCGAAGTTGACCGAAGCCAAATGTCAAGCATAGATTGATGTAATATGACACAATAAACCATGTGGAGAAGTTTGAGACCAACGAAGAGAGATTTAGTCCAAGAATCATCCAAGTTGACCAAGTTCGTCCATTTTGGTCTTTCTTCGTTTTGAGTAGCTCCGAAGTTGACCGAAGCCAAATGTCAAGCATAGATTGATGTAATATGACACAATAAACCATGTGGAGAAGTTTGAGACCAACGAAGAGAGATTTAGTCCAAGAATCATCCAAGTTGACCAAGTTCGTCCATTTTGGTCTTTTTTCGTTTTGAGTAGCTCCGAAGTTGACCGAAGCCAAATGTCAAGCATAGATTGATGTAATATGACACAATAAACCATGTGGAGAAGTTTGAGACCAAGGAAGAGAGATTTAGTCCAAGAATCATCAAAGTTGACCAAGTTCGTCCATTTCGGTCTTTCTTCGTTTTGTGGTCTTTCTTCGTTTTAAGTAGTTCCGAAGTTGACCAAAGCCAAATGTCAAGCATAGATTGATGTAATATGACACAATAAACCATGTTGAGAAGTTTGAGACCAACGAAGAGGATTTAGTCCAAGAATCATCCAAGTTGACCAAGTTCGTCCATTTTGGTCTTTCTTCGTTTTGAGTAGCTGCGAAGTTGACCGAAGCCAAATGTCAAGCATAGATTGATGTAATATGACACAATAAACCATGTGGAGAAGTTTGAGACCAACGAAGAGAGATTTAGTCCAAGAATCATCCAAGTTGACCAAGTTCGTCCATTTTGGTCTTTCTTCGTTTTGAGTAGCTACGAAGTTGACCGAAGCCAAATGTCAAGCATAGATTGATGTAATATGACACAATAAACCATGTCGAGAAGTTTGAGACCAACGAAGAGAGATTTAGTCCAAGAATCATCCAAGTGACCAAGTTCGTCCATTTTGGTCTTTCTTCGTTTTGAGTAGCTGTGAATTTGACCGAAGCCAAATGTCAAGCATAGATTGATGTAATATGACACAATAAACCATGTGGAGAAGTTTGAGACCAAGGAAGAGAGATTTAGTCCAAGAATCATCCAAGTTGACCAAGTTCGTCCATTTTGGTCTTTCTTCGTTTTGTGGTCTTTCTTCGTTTTAAGTAACTACGAAGTTGACCGAAGCCAAATGTCAAGCATAGATTGATGTAATATGACACAATAAACCATGTGGAGAAGTTTGAGACAAACGAAGAGAGATTTAGTCCAAGAATCATCCAAGTTGACCAAGTTCGTCCATTTTGGTCTTTCTTCGTTTTGAGTAGCTGCGAAGTTCACCGAAGCCAAATGTCAAGCATAGATTGATGTAATATGACACAATAAACCATGTGGAAAAGTTTGAGCCAACGAAGAGAGATTTAGTCCAAGAATCATCCAAGTTGACCAAGTTCGTCCATTTTGGTCTTTCTCCGTTTTGTGGTCTTTCTTCGTTTTTAGTAGCTGCGAAGTTCACCGAAGCCAAATGTCAAGCATAGATTGATGTAATATGACACAATAAACCATGTGGAGAAGTTTGAGACCAACGAAGAGAGATTTAGTCCAAGAATCATCCAAGTTGACCAAGTTCGTCCATTTTGGTTTTTTTTCGTTTTTAGTAGCTGCGAAGTTCACCGAAGCCAAATGTCAAGCATAGATTGATATAATATGACACAATAAACCATGTGGAGAAGTTTGAGACCAACGAAGAGAGATTTAGTCCAAGAATCATCCAAGTTGACCAAGTTCGTCCATTTTGGTTTTTTTTCGTTTTTAGTAGCTGCGAAGTTGACCGAAGCCAAATGTCAAGCATAGATTGATGTAATATGACACAATAAACCATGTGGAGAAGTTTGAGACCAACGAAGAGAGATTTAGTCCAAGAATCATCCAAGTTGACCAAGTTCGTCCATTTTGGTCTTTCTTCGTTTTGAGTAGCTACGAAGTTGACCGAAGCCAAATGTCAAGCATAGATTGATGTAATATGACACAATAAACCATGTCGAGAAGTTTGAGACCAACGAAGAGAGATTTAGTCTAAGAATCATCCAAGTTGACCAAGTTCGTCCATTTACGTGTTTCTTTGTTTTGTGGCCTTTCTTCGTTTTAAGTAGCTCCGAAGTTGACCGAAGCCAAATGTCAAGCATAGATTGATGTAATATGACACAATAAACCATGTGGAGAAGTTTGAGACCAACGAAGAGAGATTTAGTCCAAGAATCATCCAAGTTGACCAAGTTCGTCCATTTTGGTGTTTCTTCGTTTTGTGGCCTTTCTTCGTTTTAAGTAGCTCCGAAGTTGACCGAAGCCAAATGTCAAGCATAGATTGATGTAATATGACACAATAAACCATGTGGAGAAGTTTGAGACCAAGGAAGAGAGATTTAGTCCAAGAATCATCCAAGTTGACCAAGTTCATCCATTTACGTGTTTCTTCGTTTTGTGGCCTTTCTTCGTTTTAAGTAGCTCCGAAGTTGACCGAAGCCAAATGTCAAGCATAGATTGATGTAATATGACACAATAAACCATGTGGAGAAGTTTGAGACCAAAGAAGAGAGATTTAGTCCAAGAATCATCCAAGTTGACCAAGTTCGTCCATTTTGGTTTTTTTTTCGTTTTGAGTAGCTGCGAAGTTCACCGAAGCCAAATGTCAAGCATAGATTGATGTAATATGACACAATAAACCATGTGGAGAAGTTTGAGACCAATGAAGAGAGATTTAGTCCAAGAATCATCCAAGTTGACCAAGTTCGTCCATTTTGGTCTTTCTTCGTTTTGTGGTCTTTCTTCGTTTTAAGTAGCTACGAAGTTCACCGAAGCCAAATGTCAAGCATAGATTGATGTAATATGACACAATAAACCATGTCGAGAAGTTTGAGACCAACGAAGAGAGATTTAGTCCAAGAATCATCCAAGTTGACCAAGTTCGTCCATTTTGGTCTTTCTTCGTTTTGAGTAGCTCCGAAGTTGACCGAAGCCAAATGTCAAGCATAGATTGATGTAATATGACACAATAAACCATGTCGAGAAGTTTGAGACCAACGAAGAGAGATTTAGTCCAAGAATCATCCAAGTTGACCAAGTTCGTCCATTTTGGTCTTTCTTCGTTTTGAGTAGCTGCGAAGTTCACCGAAGCCAAATGTCAAGCATAGATTGATATAATATGACACAATAAACCATGTGGAGAAGTTTGAGACCAACAAAGAGAGATTTAGTCCAAGAATCATCCAAGTTGACCAAGTTCGTCCATTTTGGTCTTTCTTCGTTTTGAGTAGCTCCGAAGTTGACCGAAGCCAAATGTCAAGCATAGATTGATGTAATATGACACAATAAACCATGTGGAGAAGTTTGAGACCAACGAAGAGAGATTTAGTCCAAGAATCATCCAAGTTGACCAAGTTCGTCCATTTTGGTGTTTCTTCGTTTTGTGGCCTTTCTTCGTTTTAAGTAGCTCCGAAGTTGACCGAAGCCAAATGTCAAGCATAGATTGATGTAATATGACACAATAAACCATGTGGAGAAGTTTGAGACCAACGAAGAGAGATTTAGTCCAAGAATCATCCAAGTTGACCAAGTTCGTCCATTTACGTGTTTCTTTGTTTTGTGGCCTTTCTTCGTTTTAAGTAGCTCCGAAGTTGACCGAAGCCAAATGTCAAGCATAGATTGATGTAATATGACACAATAAACCATGTGGAGAAGTTTGAGACCAACGAAGAGAGATTTAGTCCAAGAATCATCCAAGTTGACCAAGTTCGTCCATTTTGGTCTTTCGTCGTTTTGAGTAGCTCCGAAGTTGACCGAAGCCAAATGTCAAGCATAGATTGATGTAATATGACACAATAAACCATGTGGAGAAGTTTGAGACCAAGGAAGAGAGATTTAGTCCAAGAATCATCCAAGTTGACCAAGTTCGTCCATTTACGTGTTTCTTCGTTTTCTGGCCTTTCTTCGTTTTAAGTAGCTCCGAGTTGACCGAAGCCAAATGTCAAGCATAGATTGATGTAATATGACACAATAAACCATGTGGAGAAGTTTGAGACCAAAGAAGAGAGATTTAGTCCAAGAATCATCCAAGTTGACCAAGTTCGTCCATTTTGGTTTTTTTTCGTTTTGAGTAGCTGCGAAGTTGACCGAAGCCAAATGTCAAGCATAGATTGATGTAATATGACACAATAAACCATGTGGAGAAGTTTGAGACCAATGAAGAGAGATTTAGTCCAAGAATCATCCAACTTCACCAAGTTTGTCCATTTTGGTCTTTCTTCGTTTTGTGGTCTTTCTTCGTTTTAAGTAGCTACGAAGTTCACCGAAGCCAAATGTCAAGCATAGATTGATGTAATATGACACAATAAACCATGTCGAGAAGTTTGAGACCAACGAAGAGAGATTTAGTCCAAGAATCATCCAAGTTGACCAAGTTCGTCCATTTTGGTCTTTCTTCGTTTTGAGTAGCTCCGAAGTTGACCGAAGCCAAATGTCAAGCATAGATTGATGTAATATGACACAATAAACCATGTCGAGAAGTTTGAGACCAACGAAGAGAGATTTAGTCCAAGAATCATCCAAGTTGACCAAGTTCGTCCATTTTGGTCTTTCTTCGTTTTGAGTAGCTGCGAAGTTCACCGAAGCCAAATGTCAAGCATAGATTGATGTAATATGACACAATAAACCATGTGGAGAAGTTTGAGACCAACGAAGAGAGATTTAGTCCAAGAATCATCCAAGTTGACCAAGTTCGTCCATTTTGGTCTTTCGTCGTTTTGAGTAGCTCCGAAGTTGACCGAAGCCAAATGTCAAGCATAGATTGATGTAATATGACACAATAAACCATGTGGAGAAGTTTGAGACCAAGGAAGAGAGATTTAGTCCAAGAATCATCCAAGTTGACCAAGTTCGTCCATTTTGGTGTTTCTTCGTTTTGTGGCCTTTCTTCGTTTTAAGTAGCTCCGAAGTTGACCGAAGCCAAATGTCAAGCATAGATTGATGTAATATGACACAATAAACCATGTGGAGAAGTTTGAGACCAACGAAGAGAGATTTAGTCCAAGAATCATCCAAGTTGACCAAGTTCGTCCATTTTGGTCTTTCTTCGTTTTGAGTAGCTCCGAAGTTGACCGAAGCCAAATGTCAAGCATAGATTGATGTAATATGACACAATAAACCATGTGGAGAAGTTTGAGACCAACGAAGAGAGATTTAGTCCAAGAATCATCCAAGTTGACCAAGTTCGTCCATTTTGGTCTTTCTTCATTTTGAGTAGCTCCGAAGTTGACCGAAGCCAAATGTCAAGCATAGATTGATGTAATATGACACAATAAACCATGTCGAGAAGTTTGAGACCAACGAAGAGAGATTTAGTCCAAGAATCATCCAAGTTGACCAAGTTCGTCCATTTTGGTCTTTCTTCGTTTTAAGTAGCTGCGAAGTTGACCGAAGCCAAATGTCAAGCATAGATTGATGTAATATGACACAATAAACCATGTGGAGAAGTTTGAGACCAAGGAAGAGAGATTTAGTCCAAGAATCATCCAAGTTGACCAAGTTCGTCCATTTTGGTCTGTCTTCGATTTGTGGTCTTTTTTCGATTTAAGTAGCTCCGAAGTTAACCGAACCCAAATGTCAAGCATAGATTTATGTAATATGACACAATAAACCATGTCGAGAAGTTTGAGACCAACGAAGAGAGATTTAGTCCAAGAATCATCCAAGTTGACCAAGTTCGTCCATTTTGGTGTTTCTTCGTTTTGTGGTCTTTCGTCGTTTTGAGTAGCTCCGAAGTTGACCGAAGCTTGATGTCAAGCATAGATTGATGTAATATGACACAATAAACCATGTGGAGAAGTTTGAGACCAACGAAGAGAGATTTAGTCCAAGAATCATCCAAGTTGACCAAGTTCGTCCATTTACGTGTTTCTTCGTTTTGTGGCCTTTCTTCATTTTAAGTAGCTCCGAAGTTAACCGAAGCCAAATGTCAAGCATAGATTGATGTAATATGACACAATAAACCATGTGGAGAAGTTTGAGAGCAACGAAGAGAGATTTAGTCCAAGAATCATCCAAGTTGACCAAGTTCGTCCATTTTGGTTTTTTTCGTTTTGAGTAGCTGCGAAGTTCACCGAAGCCAAATGTCAAGCATAGATTGATGTAATATGACAAAATAAACCATGTGGAGAAGTTTGAGACCAACGAAGAGAGATTTAGTCCAAGAATCATCCAAGTTGACCAAGTTCGTCCATTTTGGTCTTTCTTCGTTTTGAGTAGCTGCGAAGTTCACCGAAGCCAAATGTCAAGCATAGATTGATGTAATATGACACAATAAACCATGTGGAGAAGTTTGAGACCAACGAAGAGAGATTTAGTCCAAGAATCATCCAAGTTGACCAAGTTCGTCCATTTTGGTCTTTCTTCGTTTTGTGGTCTTTCTTCGTTTTCAGTAGCTCCGAAGTTCATCGAAGCCAAATGTCAAGCATAGATTGATGTAATATGACACAATAAACCATGTCGAGAAGTTTGAGACTAACGAAGAGAGATTTAGTCCAAGAATCATCCAAGTTGACCAAGTTCGTCCATTTTGGTCTTTCTTCGTTTTGAGTAGCTGCGAAGTTCACCGAAGCCAAATGTCAAGCATAGATTGATGTAATATGACACAATAAACCATGTGGAGAAGTTTGAGACCAACGAAGAGAGATTTAGTCCAAGAATCATCCAAGTTGACCAAGTTCGTCCATTTTGGTCTTTCTTCTTTTTGAGTAGCTCCGAAGTTGACCGAAGCCAAATGTCAAGCATAGATTGATGTAATATGACACAATAAACCATGTGGAGAAGTTTGAGACCAACGAAGAGAGATTTAGTCCAAGAATCATCCAAGTTGACCAAGTTCGTCCATTTTGGTCTTTCTTCGTTTTGAGTAGCTCTGAAGTTGACCGAAGCAAATGTCAAGCATAGATTGATGTAATATGACATAATAAACCATGCCGAGAAGTTTGAGATCAACGAAGAGAGATTTAGTTCAAGAATCATCCAAGTTGACCAAGTTCGTCCATTTTGGTCTTTCTTCTTTTTGAGTAGCTCCGAAGTTGACCGAAGCCAATGTCAAGCATAGATTGATGTAATATGACACAATAAACCATGTCGAGAAGTTTGAGAACAAGGAAGAGAGATTTAGTTCAAGAATCATCCAAGTTGACCAAGTTCGTCCATTTTGGTCTTTCTTTTTTTTGAGTAGCTCCGAAGTTGACCGAAGCCAAATGTCAAGCATAGATTGATGTAATATGACACAATAAACCATGTCGAGAAGTTTGAGACCAACAAAGAGAGATTTAGTCCAAGAATCATCCAAGTTGACCAAGTTCGTCCATTTTGGTCTTTCTTGGTTTTGTGTAGTTCCGAAGTTGACCGAAGCCAAATGTCAAGCATAGATTGATGTAATATGACAAAATAAACCATGTCGAGAAGTTTGAGACCAACGAAGAGAGATTTAGTCTAAGAATCATCCAAGTTGACCAAGTTCATCCATTTTGGTGTTTCTTCGTTCTGTGGTCTTTCTTCGTTTTGAGTAGCTCCGAAGTTGACCGAACCCAAATGTCAAGCATAGATTCATGTAATATGACACAATAAACCATGTGGAGAAGTTTGAGACCAACAAAGAGAGATTTAGTCCAAGAATCATCCAAGTTGACCAAGTTCGTCCATTTGGTCTTTCTTCGTTTTGTGGTCTTTCTTTGTTTTGGTAGCTCCGAAGTTGACCGAAGCCAAATGTCAAGCATAGATTGATGTAATATGACACAATAAACCATGTGGAGAAGTTTGAGACCAACGAAGAGAGATTTAGTCCAAGAATCATCCAAGTTGACCAAGTTCGTCAATTTTGGTCTTTCTTCGTTTTGTGTAGCTCCGAAGTTGACCGAAGCCAAATGTCAAGCATAGATTGAAGTAATATGACAAATAAACCATGTGAAGAAGTTTGAGACCAACGAAGAGAGATTTAGTCCAAGAATCATCCAAGTTGACCAAGTTCGTCCATTTTGGTCTTTCTTCATTTTGTGTAGCTCCGAAGTTGAACGAAGCCAAATGTCAAGCATAGATTGATGTAATATGACACAATAAACCATGTGGAGAAGTTTGAGACCAACGAAGAGAGATTTAGTTCAAGAATCATCCAAGTTGACTAAGTTCGTCCATTTTGGTCTTTCTTCTTTTTGAGTAGCTCCGAAGTTGACCGAAGCCAAATGTCAAGCATAGATTGATGTAATATGACACAATAAACCATGTCGAGAAGTTTGAACCAACAAAGAGAGATTTAGTCCAAGAATCATCCAAGTTGACCAAGTTCGTCAATTTTGGTCTTTTTTCGTTTTGTGTAGCTCCAAAGTTGACCGAAGCCAAATGTCAAGCATAGATTGATGTAATATGACACAATAAACCATGTGGAGAATTTGAGAGCAACGAAGAGAGATTTAGTCCAAGAATCATCCAAGTTGACCAAGTTCGTCCATTTTGGTCTTTCTTCGTTTTGTGGTCTTTCTTTGTTTTGGGTAGCTCCGAAGTTGACCAAAGCCAAATGTCAAGCATAGATTCATGTAATATGACACAATAAACCATGTGGAGAAGTTTGAGACCAACGAAGAGAGATTTAGTCCAAGAATCATCCAAGTTGACCAAGTTCGTCCATTTTGGTCTTTTTTCATTTTGAGTAGCTCCGAAGTTGACCGAAGCCAAATGTCAAGCATAGATTGATGTAATATGACACAATAAACCATGTGGAGAATTTGAGACCAACGAAGAGAGATTTAGTCCAAGAATCATCCAAGTTGACCAAGTTCGTCCATTTTGGTCTTTCTTCGTTTTGTGGTCTTTCTTTGTTTTGGGTAGCTCCGAAGTTGACCGAAGCCAAATGTCAAGCATAGATTGATGTAATATGACACAATAAACATGCCGAGAAGTTTGAGACCAACGAAGAGAGATTTAGTCCAAGAATCATCCAAGTTGACCAAGTTCGTCCATTTTGGTCTTTCTTCGTTTTGAGTAGCTCTGAAGTTGACCGAAGCTTATGTCAAGCATACATTGATGTAATATGACATAATAAACCATGCCGAGAAGTTTGAGATCAACGAAGAGAGATTTAGTCCAAGAATCATCCAAGTTGACCAAGTTCGTCCATTTTGGTCTTTCTTCGTTTTGAGTAGCTCCGAAGTTGACCGAAGCCAAATGTCAAGCATAGATTGATGTAATATGACACAATAAACCATGTTGAGAAGTTTGAGACCAACGAAGAGAGATTTAGTCCAAGAATCATCCAAGTTAACCAAGTTCGTCCATTTTGGTCTTTCTTCGTTTTGAGTAGCTCTGAAGTGGACCGAAGCTTATGTCAAGCATAGATTGATGTAATATGACATAATAAACCATGCCGAGAATTTGAGATCAACGAAGAGAGATTTAGTCCAAGAATCATCCAAGTTTACCAAGTTCGTCCATTTTGGTCTTTCTTCCTTTTGAGTAGCTCCGAAGTTGATCGAAACCAAATGTCAAGCATAGATTGATGTAATATGACACAATAAACCATGTGGAGAAGTTTGAGACGAAGGAAGAGAGATTTAGTCCTAAGAATCATCCAAGTTGACCAAGTTCGTCCATTTTTGTCTTTCTTCTTTTTGAGTAGCTCTGAAGTTGACCGAAGCTTATGTCAAGCATAGATTGATGTAATATGACATAATAAACCATGCCGAGAAGTTTGAGATCAATGAAGAGAGATTTAGTCCAAGAATCATCCAAGTTGACCAAGTTCGTCCATTTTGGTCTTTCTTTGTTTTGAGTAGCTCCGAAGTTGACCAAAGCCAAATGTCAAGCATAGATTGATATAATATGACACAATAAACCATGTCGAGAAGTTTGAACCAACAAAGAGAGATTTGTCCAAGAATCATCCAAGTTGACCAAGTTCGTCCATTTTGGTCTTTCTTGGTTTTGTGTAGCTCCGAAGTTAACCGAAGCATACATTGATGTAATATGACAAAATAAACCATGTCGAGAGGTTTGAGACCAACGAAGAGAGATTTAGTCCAAGAATCATCTAAGTTGACCAAGTTCGTCCATTTTGGTCTTTCTTCGTTTTGAGTAGCTCCGAAGTTGACCGAAGCCAAATGTCAACATAGATTCATGTAAAATGAAACAATAAACCATGCCTAGAAGTTTGAGACCAACGAAGAGAGATTTAGTCCAAGAATCATCTAAGTTGAGCAAGTTCGTCCATTTTGGTCTTTCTTCGTTTTGTGGTCTTTCTTCGTTTTGAGTAGCTCCGAAGTTGATTGAATCCAAATGTCAAGTATAAATTGATGTAATATGACACAATAAACCATGTGGAGAAGTTTGAGAGCAACGAAGAGAGATTTAGTCCAAGAATCATCCAAGTTTACCAAGTTCGTCCATTTTGCTCTTTCTTCATTTTGTGGTCTTTCTTCCTTTTGAGTAGCTCCGAAGTTGATTGAATCCAAATGTCAAGTATAAATTCATGTAATATGACACAATAAACCATGTGGAGAAGTTTTAGACGAAGGAAGAGAGATTTAGTCCAAGAATCATCCAAGTTGACCAAGTTCGTCCATTTTGGTCTTTCTTCGTTTTGAGTAGCTCTGAAGTTGACCGAAGCTTATGTCAAGCATAGATTGATGTAATATGACACAATAAACCATGCCGAGAAGTTTGAGATCAACGAAAAGAGATTTAGTCCAAGAATCATCCAAGTTGATCAAGTTCGTCCATTTTGGTCTTTCTTCATTTTGTGGTCTTTCTTCCTTTTGAGTAGCTCCGAAGTTGATTGAATCCAAATGTCAAGCATAGATTCATGTAATATGACACAATAAACCATGTTGAGAAGTTTGAGACCAACGAAGAGAGATTTAGTCCAAGAATCATCCAAGTTGACCAAGTTCGTCCATTTTGGTCTTTCTTGTTTTGAGTAGCTCTGAAGTTGACCGAAGCTTATGTCAAGCATAGATTGATGTAATATGACATAATAAACCATGCCGAGAAGTTTGAGATCAAGGAAGAGAGATTTAGTCCAAGAATCATCCAAGTTGACCAAGTTCGTCCATTTTGGTCTTTCTTGTTTTGAGTAGCTCTGAAGTGGACCGAAGCAAATGTCAAGCATAGATTGATGTAATATGACACAATAAACCATGCCGAGAAGTTTGAGATCAAGGAAGAGAGATTTAGTCCAAGAATCATCCAAGTTTACCAAGTTCGACCATTTTAGTCTTTCTTCATTTTGTGGTCTTTCTTCCTTTTGAGTAGCTCCGAAGTTGATCAAATCCAAATGTCAAGCATAGATTCATGTAATATGACACAATAAACCATGTGGAGAAGTTTGAGACCAAGGAAGAGAGATTTAGTCCAAGAATCATCCAAGTTGACCAAGTTCGTCCATTTTGGTCTTTCTTCGTTTTGAGTAGCTCCGAAGTTAACCGAACCCAAATGTCAAGCATAGATTGATGTAATATGACACAATAAACCATGTGGAGAAGTTTGAGACCAAGGAAGAGAGATTTAGTCCAAGAATCATCCAAGTTGACCAAGTTTGTCCATTTTGGTCTTTCTTCGTTTTGTAGTCTTTCTTCGTTTTAAGTAGCTCCGAAGTTGACCGAAGCCAAATGTCAAGCATAGATTCATGTAATATGACACAATAAACCATGTTGAGAAGTTTGAGACCAACGAAGAGATATGTAGTCCAAGAATCATCCAAGTTGACCAAGTTCTTTCATTTTGGTCTTTCTTCGTTTTGAGTAGCTCTGAAGTTGACCAAACCAAATGTCAAGCATAGATTGATGTAATATGACACAATAAACCATGCCAAGAAGTTTGAGATCAACGAAAAGAGATTTAGTCCAAGAATCATCCAAGTTGACCAAGTTCGTCCATTTTGGTCTTTCTTCGTTTTGAGTAGCTCCGAAGTTGACCGAAGCCAAATGTCAAGCATAGATTGATGTAATATGACACAATAAACCATGTCGAGAAGTTTGAGACAAAGGAAGAGAGATTTAGTCGAAGAATCATCGAAGTTGACCAAGTTCGTCCATTTTGGTCTCTCTTCGTTTTGTGGTCTTTCGTCATTTTAAGTAACTCCGAAGTTGACCGAAGCCAAATGTCAAGCATAGATTGATGTAATATGACATAATAAACCATGTGGAGAAGTTTGAGACGAAGGAAGAGAGATTTAGTCCAAGAATCATCCAAGTTGACCAAGTTCGTCCATTTTGGTCTTTCTTCGTTTTGAGTAGCTCTGAAGTGGACCGAAGCTTATGTCAAGCATAGATTGATGTAATATGACATAATAAACCATGCCGAGAAGTTTGAGATCAACGAAGAGAGATTTAGTCCAAGAATCATCCAAGTTTACCAAGTTCGTCCATTTTGGTCTTTCTTCCTTTTGAGTAGCTCCGAAGTTGATCGAAACCAAATGTCAAGTATAAATTCATGTAATATGACACAATAAACCATGTGGAGAAGTTTGAGACGAAGGAAGAGAGATTTAGTCCTAGAATCATCCAAGTTGACCAAATTCGTCCATTTTTGGTCTTTCTTCTTTTTGAGTAGCTCTGAAGTTGACCGAAGCTTAATGTCAAGCATACATTGATGTAATATGACATAATAAACCATGCCGAGAAGTTTGAGATCAATGAAGAGAGATTTAGTCCAAGAATCATCCAAGTTGACTAAGTTCGTCCATTTTGGTCTTTCTTTGTTTTGAGTAGCTCCGAAGTTGACCAAAGCCAAATGTCAAGCATAGATTGATATAATATGACTCAATAAACCATGTCGAGAAGTTTGAATCCAACAAAGAGAGATGTTGTCCAAGAATCATCCAAGGTGACCAAGTTCGTCCATGTTGGTCTTTCTTGGTTTTGTGTCGCTCCGAAGTTAACCGAAGCATACATTGATGTAATATGACAAAATAAACCATGTCGAGAGGTTTGAAACCAACGAAGAGAGATTTAGTCCAAGAATCATCTAAGTTGACTAAGTTCGTCCATTTTGGTCTTTCTTCGTTTTGAGTAGCTCCGATGTTGACCGAAGCCAAATGTCGAACATAGATTCATGTAAAATGAAACAATAAACCATGCCTAGAAGTTTGAGACCAACGAAGAGAGATTTAGTCCAAGAATCATCTAAGTTGGGCAAGTTCGTCCATTTTGGTCTTTGTTCGTTTTGTGGTCTTTCTTCGTTTTGAGTAGCTCCGAAGTTGATTGAATCCAAATGTCAAGTATAGATTGATGTAATATGACATAATAAACCATGTGGAGAAGTTTGAGACGAAGGAAGAGAGATTTAGTCCAAGAATCATCCAAGTTGACCAAGTTCGTCCATTTTGGTCTTTCTTCGTTTTGAGTAGCTCCGATGTTGACCGAAGCCAAATGTCGAACATAGATTCATGTAAAATGAAACAATAAACCATGCCGAAAAGTTTGAGAGCAACGAAGAGAGATTTAGTCCAAGAATCATCCAAGTTGACCAAGTCGTCCATTTTGGTCTTTCTTCGTTTTGAGCAGCTTCGAAGTTGACCGTAACCAAATGTTAAGCATAGATTAATGTAATATGACACAATAAACCATGTCGAGAAGTTTGAGACAAAGGAAGAGAGATTTAGTCGAAGAATCATCGAAGTTGACCAAGTTCGTCCATTTTGGTCTCTCTTCGTTTTGTGGTCTTTCGTCATTTTAAGTAACTCCGAAGTTGACCGAAGCCAAATGTCAAGCATAGATTGATGTAATATGACATAATAAACCATGTGGAGAAGTTTGAGACGAAGGAAGAGAGATTTAGTCCAAGAATCATCCAAGTTGACCAAGTTCGTCCATTTTGGTCTTTCTTCGTTTTGAGTAGCTCTGAAGTTAACCGAAGCTTATGTCAAGCATACATTGATGTAATATGACATAATAAACCATGCCGAGAAGTTTGTGATCAACAAAGAGAGATTTAGTCGAAGAATCATCCAAGTTGACCAAGTTCGTCCATTTTGGTCTTTCTTCGTTTTGAGCAGCTCCGAAGTTGACCGTAGCCAAATGTTAAGCATAGATTAATGTAATATGACACAATAAACCATGTCGAGAAGTTTGAGACCAACGAAGAGAGATTTAGTCCAAGAATCATCCAAGCTGAACAAGTTCGTCCATTTTGGTCTTTCTTCGTTTTGAGTAGCTCTGAAGTGGACCGAAGCTTATGTCAAGCATAGATTGATGTAATATGACATAATAAACCATGCCAAGAAGTTTGAGATCAACGAAGAGAGATTTAGTCTAAGAATCATCCAAGTTGACCAAGTTCGTCCATTTTGGTCTTTCTTCGTTTTGTGGTCTTTCTTCGTTTTAAGTAACTCCGAAGTTGACCGAAGCCAAATGTCAAGCATAGATTCATGTAATATAACACAATAAACCATGTGGAGAAGTTTGAGACGAAGGAAGAGAGATTTAGTCCAAGAATCATCCAAGTTGACCAAGTTCATCCATTTTGGTCTTTCTTCGTTTTGAGTAGCCCTGAAGTGGACCGAAGCTTATGTCAAGCATAGATTGATGTAATATGACATAATAAACCATGCCGAGAAGTTGGAGATCAACGAAGAGAGATTTAGTCAAAGAATCATCCAAGTTGACCAAGGTTGTCCATTTTGGTCTTTCTTCGTTTTGAGTAGCTCCGAAGTTGACTGAAGCCAAATGTCAAGCATAGATTGACATAATATGACACAATAAACAATGTTGACAAGTTTGAGACCAACGAAGATAATTTAGTCTAAGAATCATCCAAGTTGACCAAGTTCGTCCATTTTGGTCTTTTTTCATTTTGAGTAGCTCCGAAGTTGTCCGAAGCCAAATGTCAAGCATAGATTGATGTAATATGACACAATAAACCATGTTGAGAAGTTTGAGACCAATGAAGAGAGATTTAGTCTAAGAATCATCCAAGTTGACCAAGTTCGTCCATTTTGGTCTTTCTTCGTTTTGAGTAGCTCTGAAGTTGACCGAAGCTTATGTCAAGCATAGATTGATGTAATATGACACAATAAACCATTCCGAGAAGTTTGAGACAACGAAGAGAGATTTAGTCCAAGAATCATCCCAGTTGACCAAGTTCGTCCATTTTGGTCTTTCTTCGTTTTGAGTAGCTCCGAAGTTGACCGAAGCCAAATGTCAAGCATAGAATGATGTAATATGACACAATAAACCATGTTGAAAAGTTTGAGACCAACGAAGAGAGATTTAGTCCAAGAATCATCCAAGTTGACCAAGTTCGTCCATTTTGGTCTTTTTTCATTTTGAGTAGCTCCGAAGTTGTCCGAAGCCAAATGTCAAGCATAGATTGATGTAATATGACACAATAAACCATGTTGAGAAGTTTGAGACCAATGAAGATAGATTTAGTGTAAGAATCATCCAAGTTGACCAAGTTCGTCCATTTTGGTCTTTCTTCGTTTTGAGTAGCTCTGAAGTGGACCGAAGCTTATGTCAAGCATAGATTGATGTAATATGACACAATAAACCATTCCGAGAAGTTTGAGACCAACGAAGAGAGATTTAGTCCAAGAATCATCCAGTTGACCAAGTTCGTCCATTTTGGTCTTTCTTCGTTTTGAGTTGCTCTGAAGTTGACCGAAGCCAGATGTCAAGCATATATCGATGTAATATGACACAATAAACCATGTGGAGAAGTTTGAGACGAACGAAGAGAGATTTAGTCCAAGAATCATCCAAGTTGACCAAGTTCGTCCATTTTGGTCTTTCTTCGTTTTGTGGTCTTTCTTCCTTTTGAGTAGCTCCGAGTTGACCGAATCCAAATGTCAAGCATAGATTCATGTAATATGACACGATAAACCAAGTGAAGAAGTTTGAGACCAATGAAGAGAGATTTAGTCCAAGAATCATCCAAGTTGACCAAGTTCGTCCATTTTGGTCTTTCTTCATTTTGAGTAGTTCCGAAGTTGACCGAAGCCAAATGTCAAGCATAGATTGATGTAATATGACACAATAAACCATGTGGAGAAGTTTGAGACCAAGGAAGAGAGATTTATTCCAAGTTGACCAACTTCGTCTATTTTGGTCTTTCTTCGTTTTGGGTAGCTCCGAAGTTTTCCGAAGCCAAATGTCAAGCATAGATTGATGTAATATGACACAATAAACCATGTGGAGAAGTTTGAGACCAAGGAAGAGAGATTCAGTCCAAGAATCATCCAAGTTGCCAAGTTCGTCCATTTTGGTCTTCCTTCGTTTTATGGTCTTTCTTTGTTTTGAGTAGCTTCGAAGTTGACCGAAGCCAAATGTTAAGCATAGATTAATGTAATATAACACAATAAACCATGTCGAGAAGTTTGAGACCAACGAAGAGAGATTTAGTCCAAGAATCATTCAAGTTGACCAAGTTCGTCCATTTTGGTCTTTCTTCGTTTTGAGTAGCTTCGAAGTTGACCGAAGCCAAATGTTAAGCATAGATTAATGTAATATAACACAATAAACCATGTCGAGAAGTTTGAGACCAACGAAGAGAGATTTAGTCCAAGAATCATCCAAGTTGACCGAGTTCATCCATTTTGGTCTTTCTTCGTTTTGAGTAGCTTCGAAGTAGACCGAAGCCAAATGTCAAGCATAGATTAATGTAATATGACACAATAAACCATGTCTAGAAGTTTGAGACCAACGAAGAGAGATTTAGTCCAAGAATCATCCAAGTTGACCAAGTTCGTCCATTTTGGTCTTTCTTCGTTTTGAGTAGCTTCGAAGTTGACCGAAGCAAAATGTTAAGCATAGATTAATGTAATATAACACAATAAACCATGTCGAGAAGTTTGAGACCAACGAAGAGAGATTTAGTCCAAGAATCATGCAAGTTGACCAAGTTCGTCCATTTTGGTCTTCTTCGTTTTGAGTAGCTCCGAAGTTGACCGAAGCCAAATGTCAAGCATAGATTGATGTAATATAACACAATAAACCATGTCGAGAAGTTTGAGACAAAGGAAGAGAGATTTAGTCGAAGAATCATCCAAGTTGACCAAGTTCGTCCATTTTGGTCTCTCTTCGTTTTGTGGTCTCTCGTCATTTTAAGTAACTCCGAAGTTGACCGAAGCCAAATGTCAAGCATAGATTGATGTAATATGACATAATAAACCATGTGGAGAAGTTTGAGACCAAGGAAGAGAGATTTAGTCCAAGAATCATCCAAGTTGACCAAGTTCGTCCATTTTGGTCTTTCTTCGTTTTGAGTAGCTCTGAAGTGGACCGAAGCAAATGTCAAGCATAGATTGATGTAATATGACACAATAAACCATGCCGAGAAGTTTGAGATCAACGAAGAGAGATTTAGTCCAAGAATCATCCAAGTTTACCAAGTTCGTCCATTTTGGTCTTTCTTCCTTTGAGTAGCTCCGAAGTTGATCGAAACCAAATGTCAAGTATAAATTCATCTAATATGACACAATAAACCATGTGGAGAAGTTTGAGACCAAGGAAGAGAGATTTAGTCCTAGAATCATCCAAGTTGACCAAATTCGTCCATTTTGGTCTTTCTTCTTTTTGAGTAGCTCTGAAGTTGACCGAAGCTTAATGTCAAGCATAGATTGATGTAATATGACACAATAAACCATGCCGAGAAGTTTGAGACCAATGAAGAGAGATTTAGTCCAAGAATCATCCAAGTTGACTAAGTTCGTCCATTTTGGTCTTTCTTTGTTTTGAGTAGCTCCGAAGTTGACCAAAGCCAAATGTCAAGCATAGATTGATATAATATGACACAATAAACCATGTCGAGAAGTTTGAATCCAACAAAGAGAGATTTGTCCAAGAATCATCCAAGTTGACCAAGTTCGTCCATTTTGGTCTTTCTTGGTTTTGTGTAGCTCCGAAGTTAACCGAAGCATACATTGATGTAATATGACAAAATAAACCATGTCGAGAGGTTTGAGACCAACGAAGAGAGATTTAGTCCAAGAATCATCTAAGTTGACCAAGTTCGTCCATTTTGGTCTTTCTTCGTTTTGAGTAGCTCCGATGTTGACCGAAGCCAAATGTCAACATAGATTCATGTAAAATGAAACAATAAACCATGTCTAGAAGTTTGAGACCAACGAAGAGAGATTTAGTCCAAGAATCATCTAAGTTGAGCAAGTTCGTCCATTTTGGTCTTTCTTCGTTTTGTGGTCTTTCTTCGTTTTGAGTAGCTCCGAAGTTGATTGAATCCAAATGTCAAGTATAGATTGATGTAATATGACATAATAAACCATGTGGAGAAGTTTGAGACCAAGGAAGAGAGATTTAGTCCAAGAATCATCCAAGTTGACCAAGTTCGTCCATTTTGGTCTTTCTTCGTTTTGAGTAGCTCCGAAGTTGACCGAAGCCAAATGTCGAACATAGATTCATGTAAAATGAAACAATAAACCATGTCGAAAAGTTTGAGAGCAACGAAGAGAGATTTAGTCCAAGAATCATCCAAGTTGACCAAGTTCGTCCATTTTGGTCTTTCTTCGTTTTGAGCAGCTTCGAAGTTGACCGAACCAAATGTTAAGCATAGATTAATGTAATATGACACAATAAACCATGTCGAGAAGTTTGAGACAAAGGAAGAGAGATTTAGTCGAAGAATCATCGAAGTTGACCAAGTTCGTCCATTTTGGTCTCTCTTCGTTTTGTGGTCTTTCGTCATTTTAAGTAACTCCGAAGTTGACCGAAGCCAAATGTCAAGCATAGATTGATGTAATATGACATAATAAACCATGTGGAGAAGTTTGAGACGAAGGAAGAGAGATTTAGTCCAAGAATCATCCAAGTTGACCAAGTTCGTCCATTTTGGTCTTTCTTCGTTTTGAGTAGCTCTGAAGTTAACCGAAGCTTATGTCAAGCATACATTGATGTAATATGACATAATAAACCATGCCGAGAAGTTTGTGATCAACAAAGAGAGATTTAGTCGAAGAATCATCCAAGTTGACCAAGTTCGTCCATTTTGGTCTTTCTTCGTTTTGAGCAGCTCCGAAGTTGACCGAAGCCAAATGTTAAGCATAGATTAATGTAATATGACACAATAAACCATGTCGAGAAGTTTGAGACCAACGAAGAGAGATTTAGTCCAAGAATCATCCAAGCTGAACAAGTTCGTCCATTTTGGTCTTTCTTCGTTTTGAGTAGCTCTGAAGTGGACCGAAGCTTATGTCAAGCATAGATTGATGTAATATGACATAATAAACCATGCCAAGAAGTTTGAGATCAACGAAGAGAGATTTAGTCTAAGAATCATCCAAGTTGACCAAGTTCGTCCATTTTGGTCTTTCTTCGTTTTGTGGTCTTTCTTCGTTTTAAGTAACTCCGAAGTTGACCGAAGCCAAATGTCAAGCATAGATTCATGTAATATGACACAATAAACCATGTGGAGAAGTTTGAGACGAAGGAAGAGAGATTTAGTCCAAGAATCATCCAAGTTGACCAAGTTCGTCCATTTTGGTCTTTCTTCGTTTTGAGTAGCCCTGAAGTTGACCGAAGCTTATGTCAAGCATAGATTGATGTAATATGACATAATAAACCATGCCGAGAAGTTTGAGATCAACGAAGAGAGATTTAGTCAAAGAATCATCCAAGTTGACCAAGGTTGTCCATTTTGGTCTTTCTTCGTTTTGAGTAGCTCCGAAGTTGACTGAAGCCAGATGTCAAGCATAGATTGACATAATATGACACAATAAACAATGTTGAGAAGTTTGAGACCAACGAAGAGAGATTTAGTCTAAGAATCATCCAAGTTGACCAAGTTCGTCCATTTTGGTCTTTTTTCATTTTGAGTAGCTCCGAAGTTGACCGAAGCCAAATGTCAAGCATAGATTAATGTAATAAGACACAATAAACCATGCCGAGAAGTTTGAGACCAACGAAGAGAGATTTAGTCCAAGAATCATCCAAGTTGACCAAGTTCGTCCATTTTGGTCTTTCTTCGATTTGAGTAGCTCCGAAGTTGACCGAAGCCAAATGTCAAGCATAGATTGATGTAATATGACACAATAAAACATGTCGAGAAGTTTGAGACCAAGGAAGAGAGATTTAGTCCAAGAATCATCCAAGTTCATCAAGTTCGTCCATTTTGGTCTTTCTTCGTTTTGAGTAGCTTCGAAGTTGACCGAAGCCAAATGTCAAGCATAGATTAATGTAATATGACACAATAAACCATGTCTAGAAGTTTGAGATCAACGAAGAGAGATTTAGTCCAAGAATCATCCAAGTTGACAAAGTTCGTCCATTTTTGTCTTTCTTCGTTTTGAGTAGCTCCGAAGTTGACCGAAGCCAAATGTCAAGCTAGATTGATGTAATATAACACAATAAACCATGTCGAGAAGTTTGAGACCAACGAAGAGAGATTTATCCAAGAATCATCCAAGTTCATCAAGTTCGTCCATTTTGGTCTTTCTTCGTTTTAGTAGCTTCGAAGTTGACCGAAGCCAAATGTCAAGCATAGATTAATGTAATATGACACAATAAACCATTTCTAGAAGTTTGAGACCAACGAAGAGAGATTTAGTCCAAGAATCATTCAAGTTGACTGAGTTCGTCCATTTTGGTCTTTCTTCGTTTTGAGTAGTTCCGAAGTTGACCAAAGCCAAATGTCAAGCCTAGATTGATGTAATATGACACAATAAACCATGTCGAGAAGTTTGAGACCAACGAAGAGAGATTTAGTCCAAGAATCATCCAAGTTGACCAAGTTCGTCCATTTTGGTCTTTCTTCGTTTTGAGTAGCTTCGAAGTTGACCGAAGCCAAATGTCAAGCATAGATTAATGTAATATGACATAATAAACCATGACGAGAAGTTTGAGACCAACGAAGAGAGATTTAGTCCAAGAATCATCCAAGTTGACCAAGTTCGTCCATTTTGGTCTTTCTTCGTTTTGAGTAGCTCCGAAGTTGACCGAATCCAAATGTCAAGCATAGATTGATGTAATAAGACACAATAAACCATGCCGAGAAGTTTGAGACCAAAGAAGAGAGATTTAGTCCAAGAATCATCCAAGTTGACCAAGTTCGTCCATTTTGGTCTTTCTTCGTTTTATAGTCTTTCTTTGTTTTGAGTAGCTCCGAAGTTGACCGAAGCCAAATGTCAAGCCTAGATTGATGTAATATAACACAATAAACCATGTCGAGAAGTTTGAGACCAACGAAGAGAGATTTATCCAAGAATCATCCAAGTTCATCAAGTTCGTCCGTTTTGGTCTTTCTTCGTTTTGAGTAGCTTCGAAGTTGACCGAAGCCAAATGTCAAGCATAGATTAATGTAATATGACACAATAAACCATGTCTAGAAGTTTGAGACCAACGAAGAGAGATTTAGTCCAAGAATCATCCAAGTTGACCAAGTTCGTCCATTTTGGTCTTTCTTCGTTTTGAGTAGCTCCGAAGTTGACCGAAGCCAAATGTCAAGCATAGATTGATGTAATAAGACACAATAAACCATGTCGAGAGGTTTGAGACCAAGGAAGAGAGATTTAGTCCAAGAATCATCCAAGTTGACCAAGTTCGTCCATTTTGGTCTTTCTTCGTTTTATAGTCTTTCTTTGTTTTGAGTAGCTCCGAAGTTGACCGAAGCCAAATGTCAAGCATAGATTGATGTAATATGACACAATAAACCATGTCGAGAAGTTTGAGATCAACGAAGAGAGATTTAGTCCAAGAATCATCCAAGTTGACCAAGTTCGTCCATTTTGGTCTTTCTTCATTTTGAGTAGCTTCGAAGTTGACCGAAGCCAAATGTCAAGCATAGATTAATGTAATATGACACAATAAACCATGTCTAGAAGTTTGAGACCAACGAAGAGAGATTTAGTCCAAGAATCATCCAAGTTGACCAAGTCGTCCATTTTGGTCTTTCTTCATTTTGAGTAGCTTCGAAGTTGACCGAAGCCAAATGTCAAGCATAGATTGATGTAATATGACACAATAAACCATGTCGAGAAGTTTGAGACCAACGAAGAGAGATTTAGTCCAAGAATCATCCAAGTTGACCAAGTTCGTCCATTTTGGTCTTTCTTCGTTTTGAGTAGCTTCGAAGTTGACCGAAGCCAAATGTCAAGCATAGATTGATGTAATATGACACAATAAACCATGTCGAGAAGTTTGAGACCAACGAAGAGAGATTTAGTCCAAGAATCATCCAAGTTGACCAAGTTCGTCCATTTTGGTCTTTCTTCGTTTTGAGTAGCTTCGAAGTTGACCGAAGCCAAATGTCAAGCATAGATTAATGTAATATGACACAATAAACCATGTCTAGAAGTTTGAGACCAACGAAGAGAGATTTAGTCCAAGAATCATCCAAGTTGACCAAGTTCGTCCATTTTGGTCTTTCTTTCGTTTTGAGTAGCTCCGAAGTTGACCGAATCCAAATGTCAAGCATAGATTGATGTAATAAGACACAATAAACCATGCCGAGAAGTTTGAGACCAAGGAAGAGAGATTTAGTCCAAGAATCATCCAAGTTGACCAAGTTCGTCCATTTTGGTCTTCTTCGTTTTGGTCTTTCTTTGTTTTGAGTAGCTCCGAAGTTGACCGAAGCCAAATGTCAAGCATAGATTGATGTAATATAACACAATAAACCATGTCGAGAAGTTTGAGACCAACGAAGAGAGATTTAGTCCAAGAATCATCCAAGTTCACCAAGTTCGTCCATTTTGGTCTTTCTTCGTTTTGAGTAGCTTCGAAGTTGACCGAAGCCAAATGTCAAGCATAGATTAATGTAATATGACACAATAAACCATGTCGAGAAGTTTGAGACCAACGAAGAGAGATTTAGTCCAAGAATCATCCAAGTTGACCAAGTTCGTCCATTTTGGTCTTTCTTCGTTTTGAGTAGCTCCGAAGTTGACCGAAGCCAAATGTCAAGCATAGATTGATGTAATAAGACACAATAAACCATGCCGAGAAGTTTGAGACCAAGAAGAGAGATTTAGTCCAAGAATCATCCAAGTTGACCAAGTTCGTCCATTTTGGTCTTTCTTCGTTTTATAGCCTTTCTTTGTTTTGAGTAGCTCCGAAGTTGACCGAAGCCAAATGTCAAGCATAGATTAATGTAATATGACACAATAAACCATGTCGAGAAGTTTGAGACCAACGAAGAGAGATTTAGTCCAAGAATCATCCAAGTTGACCAAGTTCATCCATTTTGGTCTTTCTTCGTTTTTGAGTAGCTTCGAAGTTGACCGAAGCCAAATGTCAAGCATAGATTAATGTAATATGACACAATAAACCATGTCGAGAAGTTTGAGACCAACGAAGAGAGATTTAGTCCAAGAATCATCCAAGTTGACCAAGTTCGTCTATTTTGGTCTTTCTTCGTTTTGAGTACCTTCGAAGTTGACCGAAGCCAAATGTCAAGCATAGATTTATGTAATATGACACAATAAACCTTGTCGAGAAATTTGAGACCAACGAAGAGAGATTTAGTCCAAGAATCATCCAAGTTGACCAAGTTCGTCCATTTGGGTCTTTCTTCGTTTTGAGAAGCTCCGAAGTTGACCGAAGCCAAATGTCAAGCATAGATTGATGTAATAAGACACAATAAACCATGCCGAGAAGTTTGAGACCAAGGAAGAGAGATTTAGTCCAAGAATCATCCAAGTTGACCAAGTTCGTCCATTTTGGTCTTTCTTCATCGTTTTATAGTCTTTCTTTGTTTTGAGTAGCTCCGAAGTTGACCGAAAGCCAAATGTCAAGCATAGATTGATGTAATATGACACAATAAACCATGTCGAGAAGTTTGAGACCAACGAAGAGAGATTTAGTCCAAGAATCATCCAAGTTGACCAAGTTCGTCCATTTTGGTCTTTCTTCATTTGAGTAGCTCCGAAGTTGACCGAAGCCAAATGTCAAGCATAGATTGATGTAATATGACACAATAAACCATGTCGAGAAGTTTGAGACCAACGAAGAGAGATTTAGTCCAAGAATCATCCAAGTTGACCAAAGTTCGTCCATTTTGGTCTTTCTTCGTTTTGAGTAGCTTCGAAGTTGACCGAAGCCAAATGTCAAGCATAGATTGATGTGTAATATGACACAATAAACCATGTCGAGAAGTTTGAGACCAACGAAGAGAGATTTAGTCCAAGAATCATCCAAGTTGACCAAGTTCGTCCATTTTGGTCTTTCTTTCTTCTTGTTTTGAGTAGCTCCGAAGTTGACCGAAGCCAAATGTCAAGCATAGATTGATGTAAATTGACACAATAAACCATGTCGAGAAGTTTGAGACCAACGAAGAGAGATTTAGTCCAAGAATCATCCAAGTTGACCAAGTTCGTCCATTTTGGTCTTTCTTCGTTTTGTTTGAGTAGCTCCGAAGTTGACCGAAGCCAAATGTCAAGCATAGATTGATGTAATAGACACAATAAACCATGTCGAGAAGTTTGAGACCAACGAAGAGAGATTTAGTCCAAGAATCATCCAAGTTGACCAAGTTCGTCCATTTTGGTCTTTCTTCGTTTTGAGTAGCTCCGAAGTTGACCGAAGCCAAATGTCAAGCATAGATTGATGTAATATGACACAATAAACCATGTCGAGAAGTTTGAGACCAACGAAGAGAGATTTAGTCCAAGAATCATCCAAGTTGACCAAGTTCGTCCATTTTGGTCTTTTTTCTTTTCTTTCTGTTTTGAGTAGCTCCGAAGTTGACCGAAGCCAAATGTCAAGCATAGATTGATGTAATATGACACAATAAACCATGTCGAGAAGTTTGAGACCAACGAAGAGAGATTTAGTCCAAGAATCATCCAAGCTGACCAAGTTCGTCCATTTTGGTCTTTCTTCATTTTGAGTAGCTTCGAAGTTGACCGAAGCCAAATGTCAAGCATAGATTAATGTAATATGACACAAAAAACCATGTCGAGAAGTTTGAGACCAACGAAGAGAGATTTAGTCCAAGAATCATCCAAGTTGACCAAGTTCGTCCATTTTGGTCTTTCTTTGTTTTAGTAGCTCGAAGTTGACCGAAGCCAAATGTCAAGCATAGATTAATGTAATATGACACAATAAACCATGTCGAGAAGTTTGAGACCAACGAAGAGAGATTTAGTCCAAGAATCATCCAAGTTGACCAAGTTCGTCCATTTTGGTCTTTCTTCGTTTTGAGTAGCTCCGAAGTTGACCGAAGCCAAATGTCAAGCATAGATTGATGTAATATGACACAATAAACCATGTCGAGAAGTTTGAGACCAAGAAAAAGAGATTTAGTCCAAGAATCATCCAAGTTGACCAAGTTCGTCCATTTTGGTCTTTTTATGTCTTTCTTTGTTTGAGTAGCTCCGAAGTTGACCGAAGCCAAATGTCAAGCATAGATTGATGTAATATGACACAATAAACCATGTCGAGAAGTTTGAGACCAACGAAGAGAGATTTAGTCCAAGAATCATCCAAGTTGACCAAGTTCGTCCATTTTGGTCTTTCTTCGTTTTGAGTAGCTCCGAAGTTGACCGAAGCCAAATGTCAAGCATAGATTATGTAATATGACACAATAAACCATGTCGAGAAGTTTGAGACCAACGAAGAGAGATTTAGTCCAAGAATCATCCAAGTTGACCAAGTTCGTCCATTTTGGTCTTTCTTCGTTTTGAGTAGCTCCGAAGTTGACCGAAGCCAAATGTCAAGCATAGATTGATGTAATATGACACAATAAACCATGTCGAGAAGTTTGAGACCAACGAAGAGAGATTTAGTCCAAGAATCATCCAAGTTGACCAAGTTCGTCCATTTTGGTCTTTCTTCGTTTTGAGTAGCTCGAAGTTGACCGAAGCCAAATGTCAAGCATAGATTAATGTAATATGACACAATAAACCATGTCGAGAAGTTTGAGACCAACGAAGAGAGATTTAGTCCAAGAATCATCCAAGTTGACCAAGTTCGTCCATTTTGGTCTTTCTTCGTTTTGAGTAGCTCCGAAAGTTGACCGAAAGCCAAATGTCAAGCATAGATTGATGTAATATGAAACACAATAAACCATGTCGAGAAGTTTGAGACAACGAAGAGAGATTTAGTCCAAGAATCATCCAAGTTGACCAAGTTCGTCCATTTTGGTCTTTTCTTCGTTTTGAGTAGCTTCGAAGTTGACCGAAGCCAAATGTCAAGCATAGATTGAATGTAATATACACAAAATACATGTGGAGAATTTGAGACCAATGAAGAGAGTCTTTCTTTCGTTTTGAGTAGCTCCGAAGTTGACCGAATCCAAATGTCAAGCATAGATTGATCCAATAAGACACAATAAACCATGCCGAGAAGTTTGAGACCAAAAAGAGAGATTTAGTCCAAGAATCATCCAAGTTGACCAAGTTCGTCCATTTTGGTCTTTTTCGTTTTATGGTCTTTCTTTGTTTTGAGTAGCTCCGAAGTTGACCGAAGCCAAATGTCAAGCCTAGATTGATGTAATATGACACAATAAACCATGTCGAGAAGTTTGAGACCAACGAAGAGAGATTTAGTCCAAGAATCATCCAAGTTGACCAGTTCGTCCATTTTGGTCTTTCTTCATTTTGAGTAGCTTCGAAGTTGACCGAAGCCAAATGTCAAGCATAGATTAATGTAATATGACACAAAAAACCATGTCTAGAAGTTTGAGACCAACAAAGAGAGATTTAGTCCAAGAATCATCCAAGTTGACCAAGTTCGTCCATTTTGGTCTTTCTTTTTCGTTTTAAGTAACTTCGAAGTTGACCGAAGCCAAATGTCAAGCATAGATTGATGTAATATAACACAATAAACCATGTCGAGAAGTTTGAGACCAACGAAGAGAGATTTAGTCCAAGAATCATCCAAGTTGACCAAGTTCGTCCATTTTGGTGTTTTTTCGTTATGTCTTTCTTTGTTTTGAGTAGCTCCGAAGTTGACCGAAGCCAAATGTCAAGCATAGATTGATGTAATATGACACAATAAACCATGTCGAGAAGTTTGAGACCAACGAAGAGAGATTTAGTCCAAGAATCATCCAAGTTGACCAAGTTCGTCCATTTTGGTCTTTCTTCGTTTTCAGTAGCTCGAAGTTGACCGAAGCCAAATGTCAAGCATAGATTAATGTAATATGACACAATAAACCATGTCGAGAAGTTTGAGACCAACGAAGAGAGATTTAGTCCAAGAATCATCCAAGTTGACCGAGTTCGTCCATTTTGGTCTTTCTTCGTTTTGAGTAGCTTTGAAGTTGACCGAAGCCAAATGTCAAGCATAGATTAATGTAATATGACACAATAAACCATGTCGAGAAGTTTGAGACCAACGAAGAGAGATTTAGTCCAAGAATCATCAAGTTGACCGAGTTCGTCCATTTTGGTCTTTCTTCTTTTGAGTAGCTTCGAAGTTGACCGAAGCCAAATGTCAAGGATAGATTAATGTAATATGACACAATAAACCATGTCGAGAAGTTTGAGACCAACGAAGAGAGATTTAGTCCAAGAATCATCCAAGTTGACCAAGTTCGTCCATTTTGGTCTTTCTTCGTTTTGAGTAGCTCCGAAGTTGACCGAATCCAAATGTCAAGCATAGATTAATGTAATATAACACAATAAACCATGTCGAGAAGTTTGAGACCAACGAAGAGAGATTTAGTCCAAGAATCATCCAAGTTGACCAAGTTCGTCCATTTTGGTCTTTCTTCGTTTTGAGTAGCTCCGAAGTTGACCGAATCCAAATGTCAAGCATAGATTGATCCAATAAGACACAATAAACCATGCCGAGAAGTTTGAGACAAAGAAGAGAGATTTAGTCCAAGAATCATCCAAGTTGACCAAGTTCGTCCATTTTGGTCTTTTTTCGTTTTAGGTCTTTCTTTGTTTTGAGTAGCTCCGAAGTTGACCGAAGCCAAATGTCAAGCATAGATTGATGTAATATGACACAATAAACCATGTCGAGAAGTTTGAGACCAACGAAGAGAGATTTAGTCCAAGAATCATCCAAGTTGACCAAGTTCGTCCATTTTGGTCTTTCTTCGTTTTGAGTAGCTTCGAAGTTGACCGAAGCCAAATGTCAAGCATAGATTGATGTAATATGACACAATAAACCATGTCGAGAAGTTTGAGACCAACGAAGAGATATTTAGTCCAAGAATCATCCAAGTTGACCGAGTTCGTCCATTTTGGTCTTTCTTCGTTTTGAGTAGCTTTGAAGTTGACCGAAGCCAAATGTTAAGCATAGATTAATGTAATATGACACAATAAACCATGTCGAGAAGTTTGAGACCAACGAAGAGATATTTAGTCCAAGAATCATCCAAGTTGACCAAGTTCGTCCATTTTGGTCTTTCTTCGTTTTGAGTAGCTTTGAAGTTGACCGAAGCCAAATGTCAAGCATAGATTAATGTAATATGACACAATAAACCATGTCGAGAAGTTTGAGACCAACGAAGAGAGATTTAGTCCAAGAATCATCCAAGTTAACCAGTTCGTCCATTTTGGTCTTTCTTCATTTTGAGTAGCTTCGAAGTTGACCGAAGCCAAATGTCAAGCATAGATTAATGTAATATGACACAAAAAACCATGTCTAGAAGTTTGAGACGAATGAAGAGAGATTTAGTCCAAGAATCATCCAAGTTGACCAAAGTTCGTCCATTTTGGTCTTTCTTTGTTTTAAGTAACTTCGAAGTTGACCGAAGCCAAATGTTAAGCATAGATTAATGTAATATAACACAATAAACCATGTCGAGAAGTTTGAGACCAACGAAGAGAGATTTAGTCCAAGAATCATCCAAGTTGACCAAGTTCGTCCATTTTGGTCTTTCTTCGTTTTGAGTAGCTCCGAAGTTGACCGAATCCAAATGTCAAGCATAGATTGATCCAATAAGACACAATAAACCATGCCGAGAAGTTTGAGACAAAGAAAGAGAGATTTAGTCCAAGAATCATCCAAGTTGACCAAGTTCGTCCATTTTGGTCTTTTTTCGTTTTATGGTCTTTCTTTGTTTTGAGTAGCTCCGAAGTTGACCGAAGCCAAATGTCAAGCATAGATTGATGTAATATGACACAATAAACCATGTCGAGAAGTTTGAGACCAACGAAGAGAGATTTAGTCCAAGAATCATCCAAGTTGACCAAGTTCGTCCATTTTGGTCTTTCTTCATTTTGAGTAGCTTCGAAGTTGACCGAAGCCAAATGTCAAGCATAGATTAATGTAATATGACACAATAAACCATGTCTAGAAGTTTGAGACGAATGAAGAGAGATTTAGTCCAAGAATCATCCAAGTTGACCAAGTTCGTCCATTTTGGTCTTTCTTTGTTTTGAGTAGCTTCGAAGTTGACCGAAGCCAAATGTTAAGCATAGATTGATGTAATATAACACAATAAACCATGTCGAGAAGTTTGAGACCAACGAAGAGAGATTTAGTCCAAGAATCATCCAAGTTGACCAAGTTCGTCCATTTTGGTCTTTCTTCGTTTTGAGTAGCTCCGAAGTTGACCGAAGCCAAATGTCAAGCATAGATTGATGTAATAAGACACAATAAACCATGCCGAGAAGTTTGAGACCAAGAAAGAGAGATTTAGTCCAAGAATCATCCAAGTTGACCAAGTTCGTCCATTTTGGTGTTTTTTCGTTTTATGGTCTTCTTTGTTTTGAGTAGCTCCGAAGTTGACCGAAGCCAAATGTCAAGCATAGATTGATGTAATATGACACAATAAACCATGTCGAGAAGTTTGAGACCAACGAAGAGAGATTTAGTCCAAGAATCATCCAAGTTCACCAAGTTCGTCCATTTTGGTCTTTCTTCGTTTTTAGTAGCTTCGAAGTTGACCGAAGCCAAATGTCAAGCATAGATTAATGTAATATGACACAATAAACCATGTCGAGAAATTTGAGACCAACGAAGAGAGATTTAGTCCAAGAATCATCCAAGTTGACCAGTTCGTCCATTTTGGTCTTTCTTCGTTTTGAGTAGCTTTGAAGTTGACCGAAGCCAAATGTCAAGCATAGATTAATGTAATATGACACAATAAACCATGTCAGAAGTTTGAGACCAACGAAGAGAGATTTAGTCCAAGAATCATCCAAGTTGACCAAGTTCGTCCATTTTGGTCTTTCTTCATTTTGAGTAGCTTCGAAGTTGACCGAAGCCAAATGTCAAGCATAGATTAATGTAATATGACACAATAAACCATGTCTAGAAGTTTGAGACCAACGAAGAGAGATTTAGTCCAAGAATCATCCAAGTTGACCAAGTTCGTCCATTTTGGTCTTTCTTCGTTTTGAGTAGCTTCGAAGTTGACCGAAGCCAAATGTCAAGCATAGATTAATGTAATATAACACAATAAACCATGTCGAGAAGTTTGAGACCAACGAAGAGAGATTTAGTCCAAGAATCATCCAAGTTGACCAAGTTCGTCCATTTTGGTCTTTCTTCGTTTTGAGTAGCTTCGAAGTTGACCGAAGCCAAATGTTAAGCATAGATTAATGTAATATGACACAATAAACCATGTCGAGAAGTTTGAGACCAACGAAGAGAGATTTAGTCCAAGAATCATCCAAGTTGACCAAGTTCGTCCATTTTGGTCTTTCTTCGTTTTGAGTAGCTTTGAAGTTGACCGAAGCCAAATGTCAAGCATAGATTAATGTAATATGACACAATAAACCATGTCGAGAAGTTTGAGACCAATGAAGAGAGATTTAGTCCAAGAATCATCTAAGCTGACCGAGTTCGTCCATTTTGGTCTTTCTTCCTTTTGAGTAGCTTCGAAGTTAACCGAAGCCAAATGTCAAGCATAGATTAATGTAATATGACACAATAAACCATGTCGAGAAGTTTGAGACCAACGAAGAGAGATTTAGTCCAAGAATCATCCAAGTTGACCAAGTTCGTCCATTTTGGTCTTTCTTCGTTTTGAGTAGCTCCGAAGTTGACCGAATCCAAATGTCAAGCATAGATTGATGTAATAAGACACAATAAACCATGTCGAGAAGTTTGAGACAAAGAAAGAGAGATTTAGTCCAAGAATCATCCAAGTTGACCAAGTTCGTCCATTTTGGTCTTTTTTCGTTTTATGGTCTTTCTTTGTTTTGAGTAGCTCCGAAGTTGACCGAAGCCAAATGTCAAGCTAGATTGATGTAATATGACACAATAAACCATGTCGAGAAGTTTGAGACCAACGAAGAGAGATTTAGTCCAAGAATCATCTAAGCTTGACCAAGTTCGTCCATTTTGGTCTTTCTTCATTTTGAGTAGCTTCGAAGTTGACCGAAGCCAAATGTCAAGCATAGATTAATGTAATATGACACAAAAAACCATGTCTAGAAGTTTGAGACGAATGAAGAGAGATTTAGTCCAAGAATCATCCAAGTTGACCAAAGTTCGTCCATTTTGGTCTTTCTTTGTTTTAAGTAACTTCGAAGTTGACCGAAGCCAAATGTTAAGCATAGATTAATGTAATATAACACAATAAACCATGTCGAGAAGTTTGAGACCAACGAAGAGAGATTTAGTCCAAGAATCATCCAAGTTGACCAAGTTCGTCCATTTTGGTCTTTCTTCGTTTTGAGTAGCTCCGAAGTTGACCGAAGCCAAATGTCAAGCATAGATTGATGTAATAAGACACAATAAACCATGCCGAGAAGTTTGAGACCAAGAAAGAGAGATTTAGTCCAAGAATCATCCAAGTTGACCAAGTTCGTCCATTTTGGTGTTTTTTCTTTTATGGTCTTTCTTTATTTGAGTAGCTCCGAAGTTGACCGAAGCCAAATGTCAAGCCTAGATTGATGTAATATGACACAATAAACCATGTCGAGAAGTTTGAGACCAACGAAGAGAGATTTAGTCCAAGAATCATCCAAGTTGACCAAGTTCGTCCATTTTGGTCTTTCTTCGTTTTGAGTAGCTCCGAAGTTGACCGAAGCCAAATGTCAAGCATAGATTGATGTAATATGACACAATAAACCATGCGAGAAGTTTGAGACAAAGAAAGAGATTTAGTCCAAGAATCATCCAAGTTGACCAAGTTCGTCCATTTTGGTGTTTTTTCGTTTTATGGTCTTTCTTTGTTTTGAGTAGCTCCGAAGTTGACCGAAGCCAAATGTCAAGCATAGATTGATGTAATATGACACAATAAACCATGTCGAGAAGTTTGAGACCAACGAAGAGAGATTTAGTCCAAGAATCATCCAAGTTGACCAAGTTCGTCCATTTTGGTCTTTCTTCGTTTTGAGTAGCTCCGAAGTTGACCGAAGCCAAATGTCAAGCATAGATTGATCCAATAAGACACAATAAACCATGCCGAGAAGTTTGAGACAAAAAAGAGAGATTTAGTCCAAGAATCATCCAAGTTGACCAAGTTCGTCCATTTTGGTCTTTTTTCGTTTTATGGTCTTTCTTTGTTTTGAGTAGCTCCGAAGTTGACCGAAGCCAAATGTCAAGCCTAGATTGATGTAATATGACACAATAAACCATGTCGAGAAGTTTGAGACCAACGAAGAGAGATTTAGTCCAAGAATCATCTAAGCTGACCGAGTTCGTCCATTTTGGTCTTTCTTCATTTTGAGTAGCTTCGAAGTTGACCGAAGCCAAATGTCAAGATAGATTAATGTAATATGACACAAAAAACCATGTCTAGAAGTTTGAGACCAATGAAGAGAGATTTAGTCCAAGAATCATCCAAGTTGACCAAAGTTCGTCCATTTTGGTCTTTCTTTGTTTTGAGTAACTTCGAAGTTGACCGAAGCCAAATGTTAAGCATAGATTAATGTAATATAACACAATAAACCATGTCGAGAAGTTTGAGACCAACGAAGAGAGATTTAGTCCAAGAATCATCCAAGTTGACCAAGTTCGTCCATTTTGGTCTTTCTTCGTTTTGAGTAGCTCCGAAGTTGACCGAATCCAAATGTCAAGCATAGATTGATGTAATAAGACACAATAAACCATGCCGAGAAGTTTGAGACCAAGAAAGAGAGATTTAGTCCAAGAATCATCCAAGTTGACCAAGTTCGTCCATTTTGGTGTTTTTTCGTTTTATGGTCTTTCTTTATTTGAGTAGCTCCGAAGTTGACCGAAGCCAAATGTCAAGCATAGATTGATGTAATATGACACAATAAACCATGTCGAGAAGTTTGAGACCAACGAAGAGAGATTTAGTCCAAGAATCATCCAAGTTCACCAAGTTCGTCCATTTTGGTCTTTCTTCGTTTTGAGTAGCTTCGAAGTTGACCGAAGCCAAATGTCAAGCATAGATTAATGTAATATGACACAATAAACCATGTCGAGAAGTTTGAGACCAACGAAGAGAGATTTAGTCCAAGAATCATCCAAGTTGACCAAGTTCGTCCATTTTGGTCTTTCTTCGTTTTGAGTAGCTTTGAAGTTGACCGAAGCCAAATGTCAAGCATAGATTAATGTAATATGACACAATAAACCATGTCAAGAAGTTTGAGACCAACGAAGAGAGATTTAGTCCAAGAATCATCCAAGTTGACCAAGTTCGTCCATTTTGGTCTTTCTTCATTTTGAGTAGCTTCGAAGTTGACCGAAGCCAAATGTCAAGCATAGATTAATGTAATATGACACAATAAACCATGTCGAGAAGTTTGAGACCAACGAAGAGAGATTTAGTCCAAGAATCATCCAAGTTGACCAAGTTCGTCCATTTTGGTCTTTCTTCGTTTTAAGTAGCTTCGAAGTTGACCGAAGCCAAATGTCAAGCATAGATTAATGTAATATAACACAATAAACCATGTCGAGAAGTTTGAGACCAACGAAGAGAGATTTAGTCCAAGAATCATCCAAGTTGACCAAGTTCGTCCATTTTGGTCTTTCTTCGTTTTGAGTAGCTTCGAAGTTGACCGAAGCCAAATGTCAAGCATAGATTAATGTAATATGACACAATAAACCATGTCGAGAAGTTTGAGACCAACGAAGAGAGATTTAGTCCAAGAATCATCCAAGTTGACCAGTTCGTCCATTTTGGTCTTTCTTCGTTTTGAGTAGCTTGAAGTTGACCGAAGCCAAATGTCAAGCATAGATTAATGTAATATGACACAATAAACCATGTCGAGAAGTTTGAGACCAACGAAGAGAGATTTAGTCCAAGAATCATCCAAGTTGACCAAGTTCGTCCATTTTGGTCTTTCTTCCTTTTGAGTAGCTTCGAAGTTAACCGAAGCCAAATGTCAAGCATAGATTAATGTAATATGACACAATAAACCATGTCGAGAAGTTTGAGACCAACGAAGAGAGATTTAGTCCAAGAATCATCCAAGTTGACCAAGTTCGTCCATTTTGGTCTTTCTTCGTTTTGAGTAGCTCCGAAGTTGACCGAATCCAAATGTCAAGCATAGATTGATGTAATAAGACACAATAAACCATGTCGAGAAGTTTGAGACAAAGAAAGAGAGATTTAGTCCAAGAATCATCCAAGTTGACCAAGTTCGTCCATTTTGGTGTTTTTTCGTTTTATGGTCTTTCTTTGTTTTGAGTAGCTCCGAAGTTGACCGAAGCCAAATGTCAAGCCTAGATTGATGTAATATGACACAATAAACCATGTCGAGAAGTTTGAGACCAACGAAGAGAGATTTAGTCCAAGAATCATCCAAGTTGACCAAGTTCGTCCATTTTGGTCTTTCTTCGTTTTGAGTAGCTCGAAGTTGACCGAAGCCAAATGTCAAGCATAGATTAATGTAATATGACACAATAAACCATGTCGAGAAGTTTGAGACCAACGAAGAGAGATTTAGTCCAAGAATCATCCAAGTTGACCGAGTTCGTCCATTTTGGTCTTTCTTCGTTTTGAGTAGCTTCGAAGTTGACCGAAGCCAAATGTCAAGCATAGATTAATGTAATATGACACAATAAACCATGTCGAGAAGTTTGAGACCAACGAAGAGAGATTTAGTCCAAGAATCATCCAAGTTACCGAGTTCGTCCATTTTGGTCTTTCTTCGTTTTGAGTAGCTTTGAAGTTGACCGAAGCCAAATGTCAAGCATAGATTAATGTAATATGACACAATAAACCATGTCGAGAAGTTTGAGACCAACGAAGAGAGATTTAGTCCAAGAATCATCCAAGTTGACCGAGTTCGTCCATTTTGGTCTTTTTTCATTTTGAGTAGCTTCGAAGTTGACCGAAGCCAAATGTCAAGCATAGATTAATGTAATATGACACAAAAACCATGTCTAGAAGTTTGAGACCAACGAAGAGAGATTTAGTCCAAGAATCATCCAAGTTGACCAAGTTCGTCCATTTTGGTCTTTCTTCGTTTTGAGTAGCTTCGAAGTTGACCGAAGCCAAATGTCAAGCATAGATTATGTAATATAACACAATAAACCATGTCGAGAAGTTTGAGACCAACGAAGAGAGATTTAGTCCAAGAATCATCCAAGTTGACCAAGTTCGTCCATTTTGGTCTTTCTTCATTTTGAGTAGCTTCGAAGTTGACCGAAGCCAAATGTCAAGCATAGATTAATGTAATATGACACAATAAACCATGTCGAGAAGTTTGAGACCAACGAAGAGAGATTTAGTCCAAGAATCATCCAAGTTGACCAAGTTCGTCCATTTTGGTCTTTCTTCGTTTTGAGTAGCTCCGAAGTTGACCGAATCCAAATGTCAAGCATAGATTGATGTAATAAGACACAATAAACCATGCCGAGAAGTTTGAGACCAAGGAAGAGAGATTTAGTCCAAGAATCATCCAAGTTGACCAAGTTCGTCCATTTTGGTCTTTCTTCATTTTATGTGTTTCTTTGTTTTGAGTAGCTCCGAAGTTGACCGAAGCCAAATGTCAAGCCTAGATTGATGTAATATAACACAATAAACCATGTCGAGAAGTTTGAGACCAACGAAGAGAGATTTAGTCCAAGAATCATCAAGTTGACCAAGTTCGTCCATTTTGGTCTTTCTTCGTTTTGAGTAGCTTCGAAGTTGACCGAAGCCAAATGTCAAGCATAGATTAATGTAATATGACACAATAAACCATGTCGAGAAGTTTGAGACCAACGAAGAGAGATTTAGTCCAAGAATCATCCAAGTTGACCAAGTTCGTCCATTTTGGTCTTTCTTCATTTTGAGTAGCTTCGAAGTTGACCGAAGCCAAATGTCAAGCATAGATTAATGTAATATGACACAATAAACCATGTCGAGAAGTTTGAGACCAACGAAGAGAGATTTAGTCCAAGAATCATCCAAGTTGACCAAGTTCGTCCATTTTGGTCTTTCTTCATTTTGAGTAGCTCCGAAGTTGACCGAAGCCAAATGTCAAGCCTAGATTGATGTAATATAACACAATAAACCATGTCGAGAAGTTTGAGACCAACGAAGAGAGATTTAGTCCAAGAATCATCCAAGTTGACCAAGTTCGTCCATTTTGGTCTTTCTTTGTTTTGAGTAGCTTCGAAGTTGACCGAAGCCAAATGTCAAGCATAGATTAATGTAATATGACACAATAAACCATGTCTAGAAGTTTGAGACCAACGAAGAGAGATTTAGTCCAAGAATCATCCAAGTTGACCAAGTTCGTCCATTTTGGTCTTTCTTTGTTTTGAGTAGCTCCGAAGTTGACCGAAGCCAAATGTCAAGCATAGATTGATGTAATAAGACACAATAAACCATGTCGAGAAGTTTGAGACCAACGAAGAGAGATTTAGTCCAAGAATCATCCAAGTTGACCGAGTTCGTCCATTTTGGTCTTTCTTCGTTTTGAGTAGCTTCGAAGTTGACCGAAGCCAAATGTCAAGCATAGATTAATGTAATATGACACAATAAACCATGTCGAGAAGTTTGAGACCAACGAAGAGAGATTTAGTCCAAGAATCATCCAAGCTGACCGAGTTCGTCCATTTTGGTCTTTCTTCATTTTGAGTAGCTTCGAAGTTGACCGAAGCCAAATGTCAAGCATAGATTAATGTAATATGACACAATAAACCATGTCTAGAAGTTTGAGACCAACGAAGAGAGATTTAGTCCAAGAATCATCCAAGTTGACCAAGTTCGTCCATTTTGGTCTTTCTTCGTTTTGAGTAGCTCCGAAGTTGACCGAATCCAAATGTCAAGCATAGATTGATGTAATAAGACACAATAAACCATGCCGAGAAGTTTGAGACCAACGAAGAGAGATTTAGTCCAAGAATCATCCAAGTTGACCAAGTTCGTCCATTTTGGTCTTTCTTCGTTTTATAGTCTTTCTATGTTTTGAGTAGCTTCGAAGTTGACCGAAGCCAAATGTCAAGCCTAGATTGATGTAATATAACACAATAAACCATGTCGAGAAGTTTGAGACCAACGAAGAGAGATTTAGTCCAAGAATCATCCAAGTTGACCAAAGTTCGTCCATTTTGGTTTTTCTTCGTTTTGAGTAGCTTCGAAGTTGACCGAAGCCAAATGTCAAGCATAGATTAATGTAATATGACACAATAAACCATGTCTAGAAGTTTGAGACCAACGAAGAGAGATTTAGTCCAAGAATCATCCAAGTTCACCAAGTTCGTCCATTTTGGTCTTTCTTGTTTTGAGTAGCCTCGAAGTTGACCGAAGCCAAATGTCAAGCATAGATTAATGTAATATGACACAATAAACCATGTCGAGAAGTTTGAGACCAACGAAGAGAGATTTAGTCCAAGAATCATCCAAGTTGACCGAGTTCGTCCATTTTGGTCTTTCTTTGTTTTGAGTAGCTCCGAAGTTGACCGAAGCCAAATGTCAAGCCTAGATTGATGTAATATGACACAATAAACATGTCGAGAAGTTTGAGACCAACGAAGAGAGATTTAGTCCAAGAATCATCCAAGTTGACCAAGTTCGTCCATTTTGGTCTTTCTTCGTTTTGAGTAGCTTTGAAGTTGACCGAAGCCAAATGTCAAGCATAGATTAATGTAATATGAAACAATAAACCATGTCTAGAAGTTTGAGACCAACGAAGAGAGATTTAGTCCAAGAATCATCCAAGTTGACCAAGTTCGTCCATTTTGGTCTTTCTTCGTTTTGAGTAGCTTCGAAGTTGACCGAAGCCAAATGTCAAGCATAGATTGATGTAATAAGACACAATAAACCATGCCGAGAAGTTTGAGACCAAGAAGAGAGATTTAGTCCAAGAATCATCCAAGTTGACCAAGTTCGTCCATTTTGGTCTTTCTTCGTTTTATGGTCTTTCTTTGTTTTGAGTAGCTTCGAAGTTGACCGAAGCCAAATGTCAAGCCTAGATTGATGTAATATGACACAATAAACCATGTCGAGAAGTTTGAGACCAACGAAGAGAGATTTAGTCCAAGAATCATCCAAGTTGACCAAGTTCGTCCATTTTGGTCTTTCTTCGTTTTGAGTAGCTTCGAAGTTGACCGAAGCCAAATGTCAAGCATAGATTAATGTAAATGACACAATAAACCATGTCTAGAAGTTTGAGACCAACGAAGAGAGATTTAGTCCAAGAATCATCCAAGCTGACCGAGTTCGTCCATTTTGGTCTTTCTTCATTTTGAGTAGCTTCGAAGTTGACCGAAGCCAAATGTCAAGCATAGATTAATGTAATATAACACAATAAACCATGTCGAGAAGTTTGAGACCAACGAAGAGAGATTTAGTCCAAGAATCATCCAAGTTGACCAAAGTTCGTCCATTTTGGTCTTTCTTCGTTTTGAGTAGCTTCGAAGTTGACCGAAGCCAAATGTTAAGCATAGATTAATGTAATATAACACAATAAACCATGTCGAGAAGTTTGAGACCAACGAAGAGAGATTTAGTCCAAGAATCATCCAAGTTAACCAAGTTCGTCCATTTTGGTCTTTCTTCGTTTTGAGTAGCTCCGAAGTTGACCGAAGCCAAATGTCAAGCCTAGATTGATGTAATATAACACAATAAACCATGTCGAGAAGTTTGAGACCAACGAAGAGAGATTTAGTCCAAGAATCATCCAAGCAGACCGAGTTCGTCCATTTTGGTCTTTCTTCATTTTGAGTAGCTTCGAAGTTGACCGAAGCCAAATGTCAAGCCTAGATTGATGTAATATAACACAATAAACCATGTCGAGAAGTTTGAGACCAACGAAGAGAGATTTAGTCCAAGAATCATCCAAGTTGACCAAAGTTCGTCCATTTTGGTCTTTCTTCGTTTTGAGTAGCTTCGAAGTTGACCGAAGCCAAATGTCAAGCATAGATTAATGTAATATGACACAATAAACCATGTCTAGAAGTTTGAGACCAACGAAGAGAGATTTAGTCCAAGAATCATCCAAGTTGACCAAGTTCGTCCATTTTGGTCTTTCTTCATTTTGAGTAGCTTCGAAGTTGACCGAAGCCAAATGTCAAGCATAGATTAATGTAAAATGACACAATAAACCATGTCTAGAAGTTTGAGACCAACGAAGAGAGATTTAGTCCAAGAATCATCCAAGCAGACCGAGTTCGTCCATTTTGGTCTTTCTTCATTTTGAGTAGCTTCGAAGTTGACCGAAGCCAAATGTCAAGCCTAGATTGATGTAATATAACACAATAAACCATGTCGAGAAGTTTGAGACCAACGAAGAGAGATTTAGTCCAAGAATCATCCAAGTTGACCGAGTTCGTCCATTTTGGTCTTTCTTTGTTTTGAGTAGCTCCGAAGTTGACCGAAGCCAAATGTCAAGCATAGATTAATGTAATATGACACAATAAACCATGTCGAGAAGTTTGAGACCAACGAAGAGAGATTTGTCCAAAAATCATCCAAGCTGACCGAGTTCGTCCATTTTGGTCTTTCTTCATTTTGAGTAGCTTCGAAGTTGACCGAAGCCAAATGTCAAGCATAGATTAATGTAAAATGACACAATAAACCATGTCTAGAAGTTTGAGACCAACGAAGAGAGATTTAGTCCAAGAATCATCCAAGTTGACCAAGTTCGTCCATTTTGGTCTTTCTTCGTTTTCAGTAGCTTCGAAGTTGACCGAAGCCAAATGTCAAGCATAGATTAATGTAATATAACACAATAAACCATGTCGAGAAGTTTGAGACCAACGAAGAGAGATTTAGTCCAAGAATCATCCAAGTTGACCAAGTTCGTCCATTTTGGTCTTTCTTCGTTTTGAGTAGCTTCGAAGTTGACCGAAGCCAAATGTCAAGCATAGATTAATGTAATATGACACAATAAACCATGTCGAGAAGTTTGAGACCAACGAAGAGAGATTTAGTCCAAGAATCATCCAAGCTGACCGAGTTCGTCCATTTTGGTCTTTCTTCATTTTGAGTAGCTTCGAAGTTGACCGAAGCCAAATGTCAAGCATAGATTAATGTAATATAACACAATAAACCATGTCGAGAAGTTTGAGACCAACGAAGAGAGATTTAGTCCAAGAATCATCCAAGTTGACCAAGTTCGTCCATTTTGGTCTTTCTTCGTTTTGAGTAGCTTCGAAGTTGACCGAAGCCAAATGTCAAGCATAGATTAATGTAATATAACACAATAAACCATGTCGAGAAGTTTGAGACCAACGAAGAGAGATTTAGTCCAAGAATCATCCAAGTTAACCAAGTTCGTCCATTTTGGTCTTTCTTCGTTTTGAGTAGCTCCGAAGTTGACCGAAGCCAAATGTCAAGCCTAGATTGATGTAATATAACACAATAAACCATGTCGAGAAGTTTGAGACCAACGAAGAGAGATTTAGTCCAAGAATCATCCAAGTTGACCAAGTTCGTCCATTTTGGTCTTTCTTCATTTTGAGTAGCTTCGAAGTTGACCGAAGCCAAATGTCAAGCCTAGATTGATGTAATATAACACAATAAACCATGTCGAGAAGTTTGAGACCAACGAAGAGAGATTTAGTCCAAGAATCATCCAAGTTGACCAGTTCGTCCATTTTGGTCTTTCTTTGTTTTGAGTAGCTCCGAAGTTGACCGAAGCCAAATGTCAAGCATAGATTAATGTAATATGACACAATAAACCATGTCGAGAAGTTTGAGACCAACGAAGAGAGATTTAGTCCAAAAATCATCTAAGCTGACCGAGTTCGTCCATTTTGGTCTTTCTTCATTTTGAGTAGCTTCGAAGTTGACCGAAGCCAAATGTCAAGCATAGATTAATGTAATATGACACAATAAACCATGTCTAGAAGTTTGAGACCAACGAAGAGAGATTTAGTCCAAGAATCATCCAAGTTGACCAAGTTCGTCCATTTTGGTCTTTCTTCGTTTTCAGTAGCTCCGAAGTTGACCGAAGCCAAATGTCAAGCCTAGATTGATGTAATATAACACAATAAACCATGTCGAGAAGTTTGAGACCAACGAAGAGAGATTTAGTCCAAGAATCATCCAAGTTGACCGAGTTCGTCCATTTTGGTCTTTCTTCGTTTTGAGTAGCTCCGAAGTTAACCGAAGCCAAATGTCAAGCCTAGATTGATGTAATATAACACAATAAACCATGTCGAGAAGTTTGAGACCAACGAAGAGAGATTTAGTCCAAGAATCATCCAAGCTGACCGAGTTCGTCCATTTTGGTCTTTCTTCGTTTTCAGTAGCTTCGAAGTTGACCGAAGCCAAATGTCAAGCATAGATTAATGTAATATAACACAATAAACCATGTCGAGAAGTTTGAGACCAACGAAGAGAGATTTAGTCCAAGAATCATCCAAGTTGACCAAGTTCGTCCATTTTGGTCTTTCTTCGTTTTCAGTAGCTCCGAAGTTGACCGAAGCCAAATGTCAAGCCTAGATTGATGTAATATAACACAATAAACCATGTCGAGAAGTTTGAGACCAACGAAGAGAGATTTAGTCCAAGAATCATCCAAGCTGACCGAGTTCGTCCATTTTGGTCTTTCTTCATTTTGAGTAGCTTCGAAGTTGACCGAAGCCAAATGTCAAGCATAGATTAATGTAATATAACACAATAAACCATGTCGAGAAGTTTGAGACCAACGAAGAGAGATTTAGTCCAAGAATCATCCAAGTTGACCAAGTTCGTCCATTTTGGTCTTTCTTCGTTTTGAGTAGCTTCGAAGTTGACCGAAGCCAAATGTCAAGCATAGATTAATGTAATATAACACAATAAACCATGTCGAGAAGTTTGAGACCAACGAAGAGAGATTTAGTCCAAGAATCATCCAAGTTAACCAAGTTCGTCCATTTTGGTCTTTCTTCATTTTGAGTAGCTCCGAAGTTGACCGAAGCCAAATGTCAAGCCTAGATTGATGTAATATAACACAATAAACCATGCCGAGAAGTTTGAGACCAACGAAGAGAGATTTAGTCCAAGAATCATCCAAGTTGACCAAGTTCGTCCATTTTGGTCTTTCTTCATTTTGAGTAGCTTCGAAGTTGACCGAAGCCAAATGTCAAGCCTAGATTGATGTAATATAACACAATAAACCATGTCGAGAAGTTTGAGACCAACGAAGAGAGATTTAGTCCAAGAATCATCCAAGTTGACCAAGTTCGTCCATTTTGGTCTTTCTTCGTTTTGAGTAGCTTCGAAGTTGACCGAAGCCAAATGTCAAGCATAGATTAATGTAATATGACACAATAAACCATGTCTAGAAGTTTGAGACCAACGAAGAGAGATTTAGTCCAAGAATCATCCAAGTTGACCAAGTTCGTCCATTTTGGTCTTTCTTCGTTTTGAGTAGCTCCGAAGTTGACCGAAGCCAAATGTCAAGCATAGATTGATGTAATATAACACAATAAACCATGTCGAGAAGTTTGAGACCAACGAAGAGAGATTTAGTCCAAGAATCATCCAAGCAGACCGAGTTCGTCCATTTTGGTCTTTCTTCATTTTGAGTAGCTTCGAAGTTGACCGAAGCCAAATGTCAAGCCTAGATTGATGTAATATAACACAATAAACCATGTCGAGAAGTTTGAGACCAACGAAGAGAGATTTAGTCCAAGAATCATCCAAGTTGACCAAGTTCGTCCATTTTGGTCTTTCTTTGTTTTGAGTAGCTCCGAAGTTGACCGAAGCCAAATGTCAAGCATAGATTAATGTAATATGACACAATAAACCATGTCGAGAAGTTTGAGACCAACGAAGAGAGATTTTGTCCAAGAATCATCCAAGCTGACCGAGTTCGTCCATTTTGGTCTTTCTTCATTTTGAGTAGCTTCGAAGTTGACCGAAGCCAAATGTCAAGCATAGATTAATGTAAAATGACACAATAAACCATGTCGAGAAGTTTGAGACCAACGAAGAGAGATTTAGTCCAAGAATCATCCAAGTTGACCAAGTTCGTCCATTTTGGTCTTTCTTCGTTTTCAGTAGCTTCGAAGTTGACCGAAGCCAAATGTCAAGCATAGATTAATGTAATATAACACAATAAACCATGTCGAGAAGTTTGAGACCAACGAAGAGAGATTTAGTCCAAGAATCATCCAAGTTGACCAAGTTCGTCCATTTTGGTCTTTCTTCGTTTTCAGTAGCTCCGAAGTTGACCGAAGCCAAATGTCAAGCCTAGATTGATGTAATATAACACAATAAACCATGTCGAGAAGTTTGAGACCAACGAAGAGAGATTTAGTCCAAGAATCATCCAAGCTGACCGAGTTCGTCCATTTTGGTCTTTCTTCATTTTGAGTAGCTTCGAAGTTGACCGAAGCCAAATGTCAAGCATAGATTAATGTAATATAACACAATAAACCATGTCGAGAAGTTTGAGACCAACGAAGAGAGATTTAGTCCAAGAATCATCCAAGTTGACCAAGTTCGTCCATTTTGGTCTTTCTTCGTTTTGAGTAGCTTCGAAGTTGACCGAAGCCAAATGTTAAGCATAGATTAATGTAATATAACACAATAAACCATGTCGAGAAGTTTGAGACCAACGAAGAGAGATTTAGTCCAAGAATCATCCAAGTTAACCAAGTTCGTCCATTTTGGTCTTTCTTCGTTTTGAGTAGCTCCGAAGTTGACCGAAGCCAAATGTCAAGCCTAGATTGATGTAATATAACACAATAAACCATGTCGAGAAGTTTGAGACCAACGAAGAGAGATTTAGTCCAAGAATCATCCAAGCAGACCGAGTTCGTCCATTTTGGTCTTTCTTCATTTTGAGTAGCTTCGAAGTTGACCGAAGCCAAATGTCAAGCCTAGATTGATGTAATATAACACAATAAACCATGTCGAGAAGTTTGAGACCAACGAAGAGAGATTTAGTCCAAGAATCATCCAAGTTGACCGAGTTCGTCCATTTTGGTCTTTCTTTGTTTTGAGTAGCTCCGAAGTTGACCGAACCAAATGTCAAGCATAGATTAATGTAATATGACACAATAAACCATGTCGAGAAGTTTGAGACCAACGAAGAGAGATTTGTCCAAGAATCATCCAAGCTGACCGAGTTCGTCCATTTTGGTCTTTCTTCATTTTGAGTAGCTTCGAAGTTGACCGAAGCCAAATGTCAAGCATAGATTAATGTAATATGACACAATAAACCATGTCTAGAAGTTTGAGACCAACGAAGAGAGATTTAGTCCAAGAATCATCCAAGTTGACCAAGTTCGTCCATTTTGGTCTTTCTTCGTTTTCAGTAGCTTCGAAGTTGACCGAAGCCAAATGTCAAGCATAGATTAATGTAATATAACACAATAAACCATGTCGAGAAGTTTGAGACCAACGAAGAGAGATTTAGTCCAAGAATCATCCAAGTTGACCAAGTTCGTCCATTTTGGTCTTTCTTCGTTTTCAGTAGCTCCGAAGTTGACCGAAGCCAAATGTCAAGCCTAGATTGATGTAATATAACACAATAAACCATGTCGAGAAGTTTGAGACCAACGAAGAGAGATTTAGTCCAAGAATCATCCAAGCTGACCGAGTTCGTCCATTTTGGTCTTTCTTCATTTTGAGTAGCTTCGAAGTTGACCGAAGCCAAATGTTAAGCATAGATTAATGTAATATAACACAATAAACCATGTCGAGAAGTTTGAGACCAACGAAGAGAGATTTAGTCCAAGAATCATCCAAGTTGACCAAGTTCGTCCATTTTGGTCTTTCTTCGTTTTGAGTAGCTTCGAAGTTGACCGAAGCCAAATGTCAAGCATAGATTAATGTAATATAACACAATAAACCATGTCGAGAAGTTTGAGACCAACGAAGAGAGATTTAGTCCAAGAATCATCCAAGTTAACCAAGTTCGTCCATTTTGGTCTTTCTTCGTTTTGAGTAGCTCCGAAGTTGACCGAAGCCAAATGTCAAGCCTAGATTGATGTAATATAACACAATAAACCATGTCGAGAAGTTTGAGACCAACGAAGAGAGATTTAGTCCAAGAATCATCCAAGCAGACCGAGTTCGTCCATTTTGGTCTTTCTTCATTTTGAGTAGCTTCGAAGTTGACCGAAGCCAAATGTCAAGCCTAGATTGATGTAATATAACACAATAAACCATGTCGAGAAGTTTGAGACCAACGAAGAGAGATTTAGTCCAAGAATCATCCAAGTTGACCAAGTTCGTCCATTTTGGTCTTTCTTCGTTTTGAGTAGCTTCGAAGTTGACCGAAGCCAAATGTCAAGCATAGATTAATGTAATATGACACAATAAACCATGTCGAGAAGTTTGAGACCAACGAAGAGAGATTTAGTCCAAGAATCATCCAAGTTGACCAAGTTCGTCCATTTTGGTCTTTCTTCGTTTTGAGTAGCTCCGAAGTTGACCGAAGCCAATTGTCAAGCCTAGATTGATGTAATATAACACAATAAACCATGTCGAGAAGTTTGAGACCAACGAAGAGAGATTTAGTCCAAGAATCATCCAAGTTGACCAAGTTCGTCCATTTTGGTCTTTTTTCGTTTTCAGTAGCTCCGAAGTTGACCGAAGCCAAATGTCAAGCCTAGATTGATGTAATATAACACAATAAACCATGTCGAGAAGTTTGAGACCAACGAAGAGAGATTTAGTCCAAGAATCATCCAAGTTGACCAAGTTCGTCCATTTTGGTCTTTCTTCGTTTTGAGTAGCTTCGAAGTTGACCGAAGCCAAATGTCAAGCATAGATTAATGTAATATGACACAATAAACCATGTCTAGAAGTTTGAGACCAACGAAGAGAGATTTAGTCCAAGAATCATCCAAGTTGACCAAGTTCGTCCATTTTGGTCTTTCTTCGTTTTGAGTAGCTCCGAAGTTGACCGAAGCCAAATGTCAAGCCTAGATTGATGTAATATAACACAATAAACCATGTCGAGAAGTTTGAGACCAACGAAGAGAGATTTAGTCCAAGAATCATCCAAGCAGACCGAGTTCGTCCATTTTGGTCTTTCTTCATTTTGAGTAGCTTCGAAGTTGACCGAAGCCAAATGTCAAGCCTAGATTGATGTAATATAACACAATAAACCATGTCGAGAAGTTTGAGACCAACGAAGAGAGATTTAGTCCAAGAATCATCCAAGTTGACCGAGTTCGTCCATTTTGGTCTTTCTTTGTTTTGAGTAGCTCCGAAGTTAACCGAAGCCAAATGTCAAGCATAGATTAATGTAATATGACACAATAAACCATGTCGAGAAGTTTGAGACCAACGAAGAGAGATTTAGTCCAAGAATCATCCAAGTTGACCGAGTTCGTCCATTTTGGTCTTTCTTCATTTTGAGTAGCTTCGAAGTTGACCGAAGCCAAATGTCAAGCATAGATTAATGTAAAATGACACAATAAACCATGTCGAGAAGTTTGAGACCAACGAAGAGAGATTTAGTCCAAGAATCATCCAAGTTGACCAAGTTCGTCCATTTTGGTCTTTCTTCTTTTTCAGTAGCTTCGAAGTTGACCGAAGCCAAATGTCAAGCATAGATTAATGTAATATAACACAATAAACCATGTCGAGAAGTTTGAGACCAACGAAGAGAGATTTAGTCCAAGAATCATCCAAGTTGACCAAGTTCGTCCATTTTGGTCTTTCTTCGTTTTCAGTAGCTCCGAAGTTGACCGAAGCCAAATGTCAAGCCTAGATTGATGTAATATAACACAATAAACCATGTCGAGAAGTTTGAGACCAACGAAGAGAGATTTAGTCCAAGAATCATCCAAGCTGACCGAGTTCGTCCATTTTGGTCTTTCTTCATTTTGAGTAGCTTCGAAGTTGACCGAAGCCAAATGTCAAGCATAGATTAATGTAATATAACACAATAAACCATGTCGAGAAGTTTGAGACCAACGAAGAGAGATTTAGTCCAAGAATCATCCAAGTTGACCAAGTTCGTCCATTTTGGTCTTTCTTCGTTTTGAGTAGCTTCGAAGTTGACCGAAGCCAAATGTCAAGCATAGATTAATGTAATATAACACAATAAACCATGTCGAGAAGTTTGAGACCAACGAAGAGAGATTTAGTCCAAGAATCATCCAAGTTAACCAAGTTCGTCCATTTTGGTCTTTCTTCATTTTGAGTAGCTCCGAAGTTGACCGAAGCCAAATGTCAAGCCTAGATTGATGTAATATAACACAATAAACCATGTCGAGAAGTTTGAGACCAACGAAGAGAGATTTAGTCCAAGAATCATCCAAGTTGACCAAGTTCGTCCATTTTGGTCTTTCTTCGTTTTGAGTAGCTCCGAAGTTGACCGAAGCCAAATGTCAAGCCTAGATTGATGTAATATAACACAATAAACCATGTCGAGAAGTTTGAGACCAACGAAGAGAGATTTAGTCCAAGAATCATCCAAGTTGACCAAGTTCGTCCATTTTGGTCTTTCTTCGTTTTGAGTAGCTTCGAAGTTGACCGAAGCCAAATGTCAAGCATAGATTAATGTAATATGACACAATAAACCATGTCTAGAAGTTTGAGACCAACGAAGAGAGATTTAGTCCAAGAATCATCCAAGTTGACCAAGTTCGTCCATTTTGGTCTTTCTTCGTTTTGAGTAGCTCCGAAGTTGACCGAAGCCAAATGTCAAGCATAGATTGATGTAATATAACACAATAAACCATGTCGAGAAGTTTGAGACCAACGAAGAGAGATTTAGTCCAAGAATCATCCAAGCAGACCAAGTTCGTCCATTTTGGTCTTTCTTCATTTTGAGTAGCTTCGAAGTTGACCGAAGCCAAATGTCAAGCCTAGATTGATGTAATATAACACAATAAACCATGTCGAGAAGTTTGAGACCAACGAAGAGAGATTTAGTCCAAGAATCATCCAAGTTGACCGAGTTCGTCCATTTTGGTCTTTCTTTGTTTTGAGTAGCTCCGAAGTTGACCGAAGCCAAATGTCAAGCATAGATTAATGTAATATGACACAATAAACCATGTCGAGAAGTTTGAGACCAACGAAGAGAGATTTAGTCCAAAAATCATCCAAGCTGACCGAGTTCGTCCATTTTGGTCTTTCTTCATTTTGAGTAGCTTCGAAGTTGACCGAAGCCAAATGTCAAGCATAGATTAATGTAATATGACACAATAAACCATGTCGAGAAGTTTGAGACCAACGAAGAGAGATTTAGTCCAAGAATCATCCAAGTTGACCAAGTTCGTCCATTTTGGTCTTTCTTCGTTTTGAGTAGCTCCGAAGTTGACCGAAGCCAAATGTCAAGCCTAGATTGATGTAATATAACACAATAAACCATGTCGAGAAGTTTGAGACCAACGAAGAGAGATTTAGTCCAAGAATCATCCAAGTTGACCAAGTTCGTCCATTTTGGTCTTTCTTCGTTTTGAGTAGCTTCGAAGTTGACCGAAGCCAAATGTCAAGCATAGATTAATGTAATATGACACAATAAACCATGTCTAGAAGTTTGAGACCAACGAAGAGAGATTTAGTCCAAGAATCATCCAAGTTGACCAAGTTCGTCCATTTTGGTCTTTCTTGGTTTTGAGTAGCTTCGAAGTTGACCGAAGCCAAATGTCAAGCATAGATTGATGTAATATGACACAATAAACCATGTCGAGAAGTTTGAGACCAACGAAGAGAGATTTAGTCCAAGAATCATCCAAGTTGACCGAGTTCGTCCATTTTGGTCTTTCTTTGTTTTGAGTAGCTCTGAAGTTGACCGAAGCCAAATGTCAAGCATAGATTAATGTAATATGACACAATAAACCATGTCGAGAAGTTTGAGACCAACGAAGAGAGATTTAGTCCAAGAATCATCCAAGTTGACCAAGTTCGTCCATTTTGGTCTTTCTTCGTTTTCAGTAGCTTCGAAGTTGACCGAAGCCAAATGTCAAGCATAGATTAATGTAATATAACACAATAAACCATGTCGAGAAGTTTGAGACCAACGAAGAGAGATTTAGTCCAAGAATCATCCAAGTTGACCAAGTTCGTCCATTTTGGTCTTTCTTCATTTTGAGTAGCTCCGAAGTTGACCGAAGCCAAATGTCAAGCCTAGATTGATGTAATATAACACAATAAACCATGTCGAGAAGTTTGAGACCAACGAAGAGAGATTTAGTCCAAGAATCATCCAAGCAACCGAGTTCGTCCATTTTGGTCTTTCTTCTTTTTGAGTAGCTTCGAAGTTGACCGAAGCCAAATGTCAAGCATAGATTAATGTAATATAACACAATAAACCATGTCGAGAAGTTTGAGACCAACGAAGAGAGATTTAGTCCAAGAATCATCCAAGTTGACCAAAGTTCGTCCATTTTGGTCTTTCTTCGTTTTGAGTAGCTTCGAAGTTGACCGAAGCCAAATGTCAAGCATAGATTAATGTAATATGACACAATAAACCATGTCTAGAAGTTTGAGACCAACGAAGAGAGATTTAGTCCAAGAATCATCCAAGTTCACCAAGTTCGTCCATTTTGGTCTTTCTTGGTTTTGAGTAGCTTCGAAGTTGACCGAAGCCAAATGTCAAGCCTAGATTGATGTAATATGACACAATAAACCATGTCGAGAAGTTTGAGACCAACGAAGAGAGATTTAGTCCAAGAATCATCCAAGTTGACCGAGTTCGTCCATTTTGGTCTTTCTTTGTTTTGAGTAGCTCTGAAGTTGACCGAAGCCAAATGTCAAGCACAGATTAATGTAATATGACACAATAAACCATGTCGAGAAGTTTGAGACCAACGAAGAGAGATTTAGTCCAAGAATCATCCAAGCTGACCGAGTTCGTCCATTTTGGTCTTTCTTCATTTTGAGTAGCTTCGAAGTTGACCGAAGCCAAATGTCAAGCATAGATTAATGTAATATGACACAATAAACCATGTCGAGAAGTTTGAGACCAACGAAGAGAGATTTAGTCCAAGAATCATCCAAGTTAACCAAGTTCGTCCATTTTGGTCTTTCTTCGTTTTGAGTAGCTCCGAAGTTGACCGAAGCCAAATGTCAAGCCTAGATTGATGTAATATAACACAATAAACCATGTCGAGAAGTTTGAGACCAACGAAGAGAGATTTAGTCCAAGAATCATCCAAGCAGACCGAGTTCGTCCATTTTGGTCTTTCTTCATTTTGAGTAGCTCCGAAGTTGACCGAAGCCAAATGTCAAGCCTAGATTGATGTAATATAACACAATAAACCATGTCGAGAAGTTTGAGACCAACGAAGAGAGATTTAGTCCAAGAATCATCCAAGTTGACCAAAGTTCGTCCATTTTGGTCTTTCTTCGTTTTGAGTAGCTTCGAAGTTGACCGAAGCCAAATGTCAAGCATAGATGAATGTAATATGACACAATAAACCATGTCTAGAAGTTTGAGACCAACGAAGAGAGATTTAGTCCAAGAATCATCCAAGTTCACCAAGTTCGTCCATTTTGGTCTTTCTTCGTTTTGAGTAGCTTCGAAGTTGACCGAAGCCAAATGTCAAGCCTAGATTGATGTAATATGACACAATAAACCATGTCGAGAAGTTTGAGACCAACGAAGAGAGATTTAGTCCAAGAATCATCCAAGTTGACCGAGTTCGTCCATTTTGGTCTTTCTTTGTTTTGAGTAGCTCTGAAGTTGACCGAAGCCAAATGTCAAGCACAGATTAATGTAATATGACACAATAAACCATGTCGAGAAGTTTGAGACCAACGAAGAGAGATTTAGTCCAAGAATCATCCAAGTTGACCAAGTTCGTCCATTTTGGTCTTTCTTCGTTTTGAGTAGCTTCGAAGTTGACCGAAGCCAAATGTCAAGCATAGATTAATGTAATATGACACAATAAACCATGTCGAGAAGTTTGAGACCAACGAAGAGAGATTTAGTCCAAGAATCATCCAAGTTAACCAAGTTCGTCCATTTTGGTCTTTCTTCGTTTTGAGTAGCTCCGAAGTTGACCGAAGCCAAATGTCAAGCCTAGATTGATGTAATATAACACAATAAACCATGTCGAGAAGTTTGAGACCAACGAAGAGAGATTTAGTCCAAGAATCATCCAAGCAGACCGAGTTCGTCCATTTTGGTCTTTCTTCATTTTGAGTAGCTCCGAAGTTGACCGAAGCCAAATGTCAAGCATAGATTGATGTAATATAACACAATAAACCATGTCGAGAAGTTTGAGACCAACGAAGAGAGATTTAGTCCAAGAATCATCCAAGTTAACCAAGTTCGTCCATTTTGGTCTTTCTTCGTTTTGAGTAGCTCCGAAGTTGACCGAAGCCAAATGTCAAGCCTAGATTGATGTAATATAACACAATAAACCATGTCGAGAAGTTTGAGACCAACGAAGAGAGATTTAGTCCAAGAATCATCCAAGTTGACCAAGTTCGTCCATTTTGGTCTTTCTTCGTTTTGAGTAGCTTCGAAGTTGACCGAAGCCAAATGTCAAGCATAGATTAATGTAATATAACACAATAAACCATGTCGAGAAGTTTGAGACCAACGAAGAGAGATTTAGTCCAAGAATCATCCAAGTTGACCAAGTTCGTCCATTTTGGTCTTTCTTCGTTTTGAGTAGCTTCGAAGTTGACCGAAGCCAAATGTCAAGCATAGATTAATGTAATATGACACAATAAACCATGTCGAGAAGTTTGAGACCAACGAAGAGAGATTTAGTCCAAGAATCATCCAAGTTGACCAAGTTCGTCCATTTTGGTCTTTCTTCGTTTTGAGTAGCTTCGAAGTTGACCGAAGCCAAATGTCAAGCCTAGATTGATGTAATATGACACAATAAACCATGTCGAGAAGTTTGAGACCAACGAAGAGAGATTTAGTCCAAGAATCATCCAAGTTGACCGAGTTCGTCCATTTTGGTCTTTCTTTGTTTTGAGTAGCTCTGAAGTTGACCGAAGCCAAATGTCAAGCATAGATTAATGTAATATGACACAATAAACCATGTCGAGAAGTTTGAGACCAACGAAGAGAGATTTAGTCCAAGAATCATCCAAGCTGACCGAGTTCGTCCATTTTGGTCTTTCTTCATTTTGAGTAGCTTCGAAGTTGACCGAAGCCAAATGTCAAGCATAGATTAATGTAAAATGACACAATAAACCATGTCTAGAAGTTTGAGACCAACGAAGAGAGATTTAGTCCAAGAATCATCCAAGTTAACCAAGTTCGTCCATTTTGGTTTTCTTCGTTTTGAGTAGCTCCGAAGTTGACCGAAGCCAAATGTCAAGCCTAGATTGATGTAATATAACACAATAAACCATGTCGAGAAGTTTGAGACCAACGAAGAGAGATTTAGTCCAAGAATCATCCAAGCAGACCGAGTTCGTCCATTTTGGTCTTTCTTCATTTTGAGTAGCTCCGAAGTTGACCGAAGCCAAATGTCAAGCCTAGATTGATGTAATATAACACAATAAACCATGTCGAGAAGTTTGAGACCAACGAAGAGAGATTTAGTCCAAGAATCATCCAAGTTAACCAAGTTCGTCCATTTTGGTCTTTCTTCGTTTTGAGTAGCTCCGAAGTTGACCGAAGCCAAATGTCAAGCCTAGATTGATGTAATATAACACAATAAACCATGTCGAGAAGTTTGAGACCAACGAAGAGAGATTTAGTCCAAGAATCATCCAAGCAGACCGAGTTCGTCCATTTTGGTCTTTCTTCATTTTGAGTAGCTCCGAAGTTGACCGAAGCCAAATGTCAAGCCTAGATTGATGTAATATAACACAATAAACCATGTCGAGAAGTTTGAGACCAACGAAGAGAGATTTAGTCCAAGAATCATCCAAGTTGACCAAAGTTCGTCCATTTTGGTCTTTCTTCGTTTTGAGTAGCTTCGAAGTTGACCGAAGCCAAATGTCAAGCATAGATTAATGTAATATGACACAATAAACCATGTCGAGAAGTTTGAGACCAACGAAGAGAGATTTAGTCCAAGAATCATCCAAGTTCACCAAGTTCGTCCATTTTGGTCTTTCTTCGTTTTGAGTAGCTTCGAAGTTGACCGAAGCCAAATGTCAAGCCTAGATTGATGTAATATGACACAATAAACCATGTCGAGAAGTTTGAGACCAACGAAGAGAGATTTAGTCCAAGAATCATCCAAGTTGACCGAGTTCGTCCATTTTGGTCTTTCTTTGTTTTGAGTAGCTCTGAAGTTGACCGAAGCCAAATGTCAAGCACAGATTAATGTAATATGACACAATAAACCATGTCGAGAAGTTTGAGACCAACGAAGAGAGATTTAGTCCAAGAATCATCCAAGCTGACCGAGTTCGTCCATTTTGGTCTTTCTTCATTTTGAGTAGTTTCGAAGTTGACCGAAGCCAAATGTCAAGCATAGATTAATGTAATATGACACAATAAACCATGTCGAGAAGTTTGAGACCAACGAAGAGAGATTTAGTCCAAGAATCATCCAAGTTGACCAAGTTCGTCCATTTTGGTCTTTCTTCATTTTGAGTAGCTTCGAAGTTGACCGAAGCCAAATGTCAAGCATAGATTAATGTAATATAACACAATAAACCATGTCGAGAAGTTTGAGACCAACGAAGAGAGATTTAGTCCAAGAATCATCCAAGTTGACCAAGTTCGTCCATTTTGGTCTTTCTTCGTTTTGAGTAGCTCCGAAGTTGACCGAAGCCAAATGTCAAGCCTAGATTGATGTAATATAACACAATAAACCATGTCGAGAAGTTTGAGACCAACGAAGAGAGATTTAGTCCAAGAATCATCCAAACTGACCGAGTTCGTCCATTTTGGTCTTTCTTCATTTTGAGTAGCTCCGAAGTTGACCGAAGCCAAATGTTAAGCATAGATTAATGTAATATAACACAATAAACCATGTCGAGAAGTTTGAGACCAACGAAGAGAGATTTAGTCCAAGAATCATCCAAGTTGACCAAGTTCGTCCATTTTGGTCTTTCTTCGTTTTGAGTAGCTTCGAAGTTGACCGAAGCCAAATGTTAAGCATAGATTAATGTAATATAACACAATAAACCATGTCGAGAAGTTTGAGACCAACGAAGAGAGATTTAGTCCAAGAATCATCCAAGTTAACCAAGTTCGTCCATTTTGGTCTTTCTTCGTTTTGAGTAGCTCCGAAGTTGACCGAAGCCAAATGTCAAGCCTAGATTGATGTAATATAACACAATAAACCATGTCGAGAAGTTTGAGACCAACGAAGAGAGATTTAGTCCAAGAATCATCCAAGCTGACCAAAGTTCGTCCATTTTGGTCTTTCTTCGTTTTGAGTAGCTTCGAAGTTGACCGAAGCCAAATGTCAAGCATAGATTAATGTAATATGACACAATAAACCATGTCTAGAAGTTTGAGACCAACGAAGAGAGATTTAGTCCAAGAATCATCCAAGTTCATCAAGTTCGTCCATTTTGGTCTTTCTTAGTTTTGAGTAGCTTCGAAGTTGACCGAAGCCAAATGTCAAGCCTAGATTGATGTAATATGACACAATAAACCATGTCGAGAAGTTTGAGACCAACGAAGAGAGATTTAGTCCAAGAATCATCCAAGTTGACCGAGTTCGTCCATTTTGGTCTTTCTTTGTTTTGAGTAGCTCCAAAGTTGACCGAAGCCAAATGTCAAGCATAGATTAATGTAATATGACACAATAAACCATGTCGAGAAGTTTGAGACCAACGAAGAGAGATTTAGTCCAAGAATCATCCAAGCTGACCGAGTTCGTCCATTTTGGTCTTTCTTCATTTTGAGTAGCTTCGAAGTTGACCGAAGCCAAATGTCAAGCATAGATTAATGTAATATAACACAATAAACCATGTCGAGAAGTTTGAGACCAACGAAGAGAGATTTAGTCCAAGAATCATCCAAGTTGACCAAGTTCGTCCATTTTGGTCTTTCTTCGTTTTGAGTAGCTTCGAAGTTGACCGAAGCCAAATGTCAAGCCTAGATTGATGTAATATAACACAATAAACCATGTCGAGAAGTTTGAGACCAACGAAGAGAGATTTAGTCCAAGAATCATCCAAGTTGACCAAGTTCGTCCATTTTGGTCTTTCTTCGTTTTGAGTAGCTTCGAAGTTGACCGAAGCCAAATGTCAAGCCTAGATTGATGTAATATAACACAATAAACCATGTCGAGAAGTTTGAGACCAACGAAGAGAGATTTAGTCCAAGAATCATCCAAGTTGACCAAGTTCGTCCATTTTGGTCTTTCTTCGTTTTGAGTAGCTTCGAAGTTGACCGAAGCCAAATGTCAAGCATAGATTAATGTAATATGACACAATAAACCATGTCTAGAAGTTTGAGACCAACGAAGAGAGATTTAGTCCAAGAATCATCCAAGTTCACCAAGTTCGTCCATTTTGGTCTTTCTTAGTTTTGAGTAGCTTCGAAGTTGACCGAAGCCAAATGTCAAGCCTAGATTGATGTAATATGACACAATAAACCATGTCGAGAAGTTTGAGACCAACGAAGAGAGATTTAGTCCAAGAATCATCCAAGTTGACCAAGTTCGTCCATTTTGGTCTTTCTTTGTTTTGAGTAGCTCCGAAGTTGACCGAAGCCAAATGTCAAGCCTAGATTGATGTAATATGACACAATAAACCATGTCGAGAAGTTTGAGACCAACAAAGAGAGATTTAGTCCAAGAATCATCCAAGCTGACCAAGTTCGTCCATTTTGGTCTTTCTTCGTTTTGAGTAGCTTCGAAGTTGACCGAAGCCAAATGTCAAGCATAGATTAATGTAATATAACACAATAAACCATGTCGAGAAGTTTGAGACCAACGAAGAGAGATTTAGTCCAAGAATCATCCAAGTTCACCAAGTTCGTCCATTTTGGTCTTTCTTCGTTTTGAGTAGCTCCGAAGTTGACCGAAGCCAAATGTCAAGCCTAGATTGATGTAATATAACACAATAAACCATGTCGAGAAGTTTGAGACCAACGAAGAGAGATTTAGTCCAAGAATCATCCAAGCAGACCGAGTTCGTCCATTTTGGTCTTTCTTCATTTTGAGTAGCTCCGAAGTTGACCGAAGCCAAATGTCAAGCCTAGATTGATGTAATATAATACAATAAACCATGTCGAGAAGTTTGAGACCAACGAAGAGAGATTTAGTCCAAGAATCATCCAAGTTGACCAAGTTCGTCCATTTTGGTCTTTCTTCGTTTTGAGTAGCTTCGAAGTTGACCGAAGCCAAATGTCAAGCATAGATTAATGTAATATGACACAATAAACCATGTCTAGAAGTTTGAGACCAACGAAGAGAGATTTAGTCCAAGAATCATCCAAGTTCATCAAGTTCGTCCATTTTGGTCTTTCTTAGTTTTGAGTAGCTTCGAAGTTGACCGAAGCCAAATGTCAAGCCTAGATTGATGTAATATGACACAATAAACCATGTCGAGAAGTTTGAGACCAACGAAGAGAGATTTAGTCCAAGAATCATCCAAGTTGACCGAGTTCGTCCATTTTGGTCTTTCTTTGTTTTGAGTAGCTCCGAAGTTGACCGAAGTCAAATGTCAAGCACAGATTAATGTAATATGACACAATAAACCATGTCGAGAAGTTTGAGACCAACGAAGAGAGATTTAGTCCAAGAATCATCTAAGCTGACCGAGTTCGTCCATTTTGGTCTTTCTTCGTTTTGAGTAGCTTCGAAGTTGACCGAAGCCAAATGTCAAGCCTAGATTGATGTAATATAACACAATAAACCATGTCGAGAAGTTTGAGACCAACGAAGAGAGATTTAGTCCAAGAATCATCCAAGTTGACCAAAGTTCGTCCATTTTGGTCTTTCTTCGTTTTGAGTAGCTTCGAAGTTGACCGAAGCCAAATGTCAAGCCTAGATTGATGTAATATAACACAATAAACCATGTCGAGAAGTTTGAGACCAACGAAGAGAGATTTAGTCCAAGAATCATCCAAGCAGTCCGAGTTCGTCCATTTTGGTCTTTCTTCATTTTGAGTAGCTCCGAAGTTGACCGAAGCCAAATGTCAAGCATAGATTAATGTAATATAACACAATAAACCATGTCGAGAAGTTTGAGACCAACGAAGAGAGATTTAGTCCAAGAATCATCCAAGTTGACCAAGTTCGTCCATTTTGGTCTTTCTTAGTTTTGAGTAGCTCCGAAGTTGACCGAAGCCAAATGTCAAGCCTAGATTGATGTAATATGACACAATAAACCATGTCGAGAAGTTTGAGACCAACGAAGAGAGATTTAGTCCAAGAATCATCCAAGTTGACCGAGTTCGTCCATTTTGGTCTTTCTTTGTTTTGAGTAGCTTCGAAGTTGACCGAAGCCAAATGTCAAGCACAGATTAATGTAATATGACACAATAAACCATGTCGAGAAGTTTGAGACCAACGAAGAGAGATTTAGTCCAAGAATCATCCAAGCTGACCGAGTTCGTCCATTTTGGTCTTTCTTCATTTTGAGTAGCTTCGAAGTTGACCGAAGCCAAATGTCAAGCATAGATTAATGTAATATGACACAATAAACCATGTCGAGAAGTTTGAGACCAACGAAGAGAGATTTAGTCCAAGAATCATCCAAGTTAACCAAGTTCGTCCATTTTGGTCTTTCTTCGTTTTGAGTAGCTCCGAAGTTGACCGAAGCCAATTGTCAAGCCTAGATTGATGTAATATAACACAATAAACCATGTCGAGAAGTTTGAGACCAACGAAGAGAGATTTAGTCCAAGAATCATCCAAGCAGTCCGAGTTCGTCCATTTTGGTCTTTCTTCATTTTGAGTAGCTCCGAAGTTGACCGAAGCCAAATGTCAAGCCTAGATTGATGTAATATAATGCAATAAACCATGTCGAGAAGTTTGAGACCAACGAAGAGAGATTTAGTCCAAGAATCATCCAAGTTGACCCAAGTTCGTCCATTTTGGTCTTTCTTCGTTTTGAGTAGCTTCGAAGTTGACCGAAGCCAAATGTCAAGCATAGATTAATGTAATACGACACAATAAACCATGTCTAGAAGTTTGAGACCAACGAAGAGAGATTTAGTCCAAGAATCATCCAAGTTCATCAAGTTCGTCCATTTTGGTCTTTCTTAGTTTTGAGTAGCTTCGAAGTTGACCGAAGCCAAATGTCAAGCCTAGATTGATGTAATATGACACAATAAACCATGTCGAGAAGTTTGAGACCAACGAAGAGAGATTTAGTCCAAGAATCATCCAAGTTGACCGAGTTCGTCCATTTTGGTCTTTCTTTGTTTTGAGTAGCTCCGAAGTTGACCGAAGTCAAATGTCAAGCACAGATTAATGTAATATGACACAATAAACCATGTCGAGAAGTTTGAGACCAACGAAGAGAGATTTAGTCCAAGAATCATCCAAGCTGACCGAGTTCGTCCATTTTGGTCTTTCTTCGTTTTGAGTAGCTTCGAAGTTGACCGAAGCCAAATGTCAAGCCTAGATTGATGTAATATAACACAATAAACCATGTCGAGAAGTTTGAGACCAACGAAGAGAGATTTAGTCCAAGAATCATCCAAGTTGACCAAGTTCGTCCATTTTTGTCTTTCTTCGTTTTGAGTAGCTTCGAAGTTGACCGAAGCCAAATGTCAAGCCTAGATTGATGTAATATAACACAATAAACCATGTCGAGAAGTTTGAGACCAACGAAGAGAGATTTAGTCCAAGAATCATCCAAGCAGTCCGAGTTCGTCCATTTTGGTCTTTCTTCATTTTGAGTAGCTCCGAAGTTGACCGAAGCCAAATGTCAAGCATAGATTAATGTAATATAACACAATAAACCATGTCGAGAAGTTTGAGACCAACGAAGAGAGATTTAGTCCAAGAATCATCCAAGTTGGCCAAGTTCGTCCATTTTGGTCTTTCTTAGTTTTGAGTAGCTCCGAAGTTGACCGAAGCCAAATGTCAAGCCTAGATTGATGTAATATGACACAATAAACCATGTCGTGAAGTTTGAGACCAACGAAGAGAGATTTAGTCCAAGAATCATCCAAGTTGACCGAGTTCGTCCATTTTGGTCTTTCTTTGTTTTCAGTAGCTTCGAAGTTGACCGAAGCAAATGTCAAGCACAGATTAATGTAATAGGACACAATAAACCATGTCGAGAAGTTTGAGACCAACGAAGAGAGATTTAGTCAAAGAATCATCTAAGCTGACCGAGTTCGTCCATTTTGGTCTTTCTTCATTTTGAGTAGCTTCGAAGTTGACCGAAGCCAAATGTCAAGCATAGATTAATGTAATATGACACAATAAACCATGTCGAGAAGTTTGAGACCAACGAAGAGAGATTTAGTCCAAGAATCATCCAAGTTAACCAAGTTCGTCTATTTTGGTCTTTCTTCGTTTTGAGTAGCTCCGAAGTTGACCGAAGCCAATTGTCAAGCCTAGATTGATGTAATATAACACAATAAACCATGTCGAGAAGTTTGAGACCAACGAAGAGAGATTTAGTCCAAGAATCATCCAAGCAGTCCGAGTTCGTCCATTTTGGTCTTTCTTCATTTTGAGTAGCTCCGAAGTTGACCGAAGCCAAATGTCAAGCCTAGATTGATGTAATATAATGCAATAAACCATGTCGAGAAGTTTGAGACCAACGAAGAGAGATTTAGTCCAAGAATCATCCAAGTTGACCCAAGTTCGTCCATTTTGGTCTTTCTTCGTTTTGAGTAGCTTCGAAGTTGACCGAAGCCAAATGTCAAGCACAGATTAATGTAATACGACACAATAAACCATGTCTAGAAGTTTGAGACCAACGAAGAGAGATTTAGTCCAAGATTCATCCAAGTTCATCAAGTTCGTCCATTTTGGTCTTTCTTAGTTTTGAGTAGCTTCGAAGTTGACCGAAGCCAAATGTCAAGCCTAGATTGATGTAATATGACACAATAAACCATGTCGTGAAGTTTGAGACCAACGAAGAGAGATTTAGTCCAAGAATCATCCAAGTTGACCGAGTTCGTCCATTTTGGTCTTTCTTTGTTTTGAGTAGCTCCGAAGTTGACCGAAGTCAAATGTCAAGCACAGATTAATGTAATATGACACAATAAACCATGTCGAGAAGTTTGAGACCAACGAAGAGAGATTTAGTCTAAGAATAATCTAAGCTGACCGAGTTCGTCCATTTTGGTCTTTCTTCGTTTTGAGTAGCTTCGAAGTTGACCGAAGCCAAATGTCAAGCCTAGATTGATGTAATATAACTCAATAAACCATGTCGAGAAGTTTGAGACCAACGAAGAGAGATTTAGTCCAAGAATCATCCAAGTTGACCAAAGTTCGTCCATTTTTGTCTTTCTTCGTTTTGAGTAGCTTCGAAGTTGACCGAAGCCAAATGTTAAGCATAGATTAATGTAATATAACACAATAAACCATGTCAAGAAGTTTGAGACCAACGAAGAGAGATTTAGTCCAAGAATCATCCAAGTTAACCAAGTTCGTCCATTTTGGTCTTACTTCGTTTTGAGTAGCTCCGAAGTTGACCGAAGCCAATTGTCAAGCCTAGATTGATGTAATATAACACAATAAATCATGTCGAGAAGTTTGAGACCAACGAAGAGAGATTTAGTCCAAGAATCATCCAAGCAGACCGAGTTCGTCCATTTTGGTCTTTCTTCATTTTGAGTAGTGTAACATCCCCTAATTGGATTACCTAATTGATTGCCTAATTGAACCATATGTATGATTTTATGTGCATCATCCATATTCATATGCATGTTCAAAACACTTCCTAATTGAATCTTTTGAATTGAATAGCTTATATGCATGCTTAAGGTATTCACTAATTGAACCTCTTGAATTGAATGGCTCATATGCATGTGATTATATTAGTTATGTTTACAACTTCATGTGAACAAGCATGTGTGCATGTTTATGGCAAGTAGGAATTGAATACCTTACACGAACATGTGTAATTAGAATTATGTTATTTCATTCATAAGGATCAACTTGAATAAGATTTTTATAAGTGGTGGCACATCCATAAATAACCAAAAGTGGGAAACAACTAGTTGGAATAGAATGAGGGAACTAGACTAAGCTAGTTGGATTGAAAGAATCTAGTCTCAATGGAGCCAAGAAGGCAGCAGCCTTTTGCCCTCTCATCCACGCCACTTGCCATGCATCAAACCCCCAAACCTTTGTCTTGAACTTGGTCAAAGTGTCAACCAATGAAATAGTGACATTAGGCATGACTTGTGTGGATATTCCATGATACTTATGCATATAATAAATGAAGGAAAATGGGAGAGAATTCTAGACCAAGTGAGAGGCGGCAAGCAGGGCTGCAAGGGGGAAAGAAAAGAAATAAAAAAGGGGGAGAAGAGAGCTAGGCGTGCAAGAGAAAAGAAGGAGAAGAAAGAAGAAAAACAAGAGAGGAAAGCAAGCTTGTGTGAACCCTAGTGTTCTTGACTTATCAACCACTTGAAGCAACCATCTAACTAGCCTCAAAAGAGAAAGGAAAGCTTCCATAGAGACCCTAGAAGAGAAACCCTAGGGCTGACAAGGAAGAAATTGAAGACAAAAGGTAGTTAGTTTAATTCAAGCATGGGTAGTTGGTTTAATTCAAGCATAGGTTATGTGTGCTTGTATGCTGAAATTCTGCACTCTTGCTATTGCTAATTCTTATCACTTATGTACTATGATTTAATGTCATTTTTGTGTGTGTGAATGGATGCTGGATTGCTGTTCTTATGATGGTTTAGTGCTGTATATGTTCTGCCCTAAAAGAGAAGCAGACAAACTCACAAAGTGGTATGAGAAGAGTATGAAGAAAGTTGTCTAACCATGGGGTATGGGGTATGCCAAAATGGTACCAAAAGTGGCATCTATGGACTGAATGATGTATGAATACCTCATAGGGGTAAGTAGTGCCCAAAAGATAGCACTAAACATCCCTCACCCTATGAGCAAGTAATGGTGCAAGAAAAGAGCACCAAATCCATGTATGCTGTCCATAAAGACCCCTATACTTGGTTATACCTCTTTCTTTGTAATTTCTTCTAATTACCTTCCATTATTTCATCCTTAACCCTTGTTTGAATGAGCTAACTACTGAGAAATCATTGGTTTCTCATATTATTAGTGTTGATGATTTTAATACAGGTGACAAGCCAAAAGAGGTAACTCAAGATTGAATATGGATGCTGGCTGTTTTCTGTTGTGATTAGGGATGATCCTTATGTAATGAATTTTGAGGAATTGGTGATGTAAATTTGAACTATATTTAGAGTTCTTTAAAGTAGATACTTGTCTCTTGTATGTTACATTCTCATGTGAATTCCAAAGATGACAGATTTGACTAGTATACATTGTGGTGAAAATCTGCTCTTCTGGCCAGCTTGAAACCATGAATTTTTAGCATCTTCAAACCACGAGATAATTACATGAAATTAATTCTACAAGCTCATGAAACACTCTACTTCACGCATACCAACTTTCAGAATTTTTGTCTTAGCCAATTAATACAGAAAATTCTTCAAAGTTACACCTCAGAATTTTACCGGTAAACAGGACAGTTTCCATACTTTGCTTAATTGACCTAGCAAACAAACGAAATTTTGCACAAAAATTTTTCCACACATTCTGGACACATCAAAATTTATTTCTGGAGCTTTTCATAATTTTTAGACATTTATACACCATGTTTCCATATTTTGTAAAAACGGGGCAGTAAGCAGTCAAAGCCTGAAATCAGTCCACTTGAACCAAAACTTTTTATTTTCAATTTCCTTAGTGAATTGATATCAATGGAAAGTGTTTTCAAAAATTTGAGTTAAAATGGGATGTTACAAGTAGCTTCGAAGTTGACCGAAGCCAAATATTAAGCATAGATTAATGTAATATAACACAATAAACCATGTCGAGAAGTTTGAGACCAACGAAGAGAGATTTAGTCCAAGAATCATCCAAGTTGACCAAGTTCGTCCATTTTGGTCTTTCTTCGTTTTGAGTAGCTCCGAAGTTGACCGAAGCCAAATGTCAAGCCTAGATTGATGTAATATAACACAATAAACCATGTCGAGAAGTTTGAGACCAACGAAGAGAGATTTAGTCCAAGAATCATCCAAGCGGACCAAAGTTCGTCCATTTTGGTCTTTCTTCGTTTTGAGTAGCTTCGAAGTTGACCGAAGCCAAATGTCAAGCATAGATTAATGTAATACGACACAATAAACCATGTCTAGAAGTTTGAGACCAACGAAGAGAGATTTAGTCCAAGATTCATCCAAGTTCATCAAGTTCGTCCATTTTGGTCTTTCTTAGTTTTGAGTAGCTTCGAAGTTGACCGAAGCCAAATGTCAAGCCTAGATTGATGTAATATGACACAATAAACCATGTCTAGAAGTTTGAGACCAACGAAGAGAGATTTAGTCCAAGAATCATCCAAGTTGACCAAGTTCGTCCATTTTGGTCTTTCTTTGTTTTGAGTAGCTCCGAAGTTGACCGAAGCCAAATGTCAAGCCTAGATTGATGTAATATGACACAATAAAACATGTCGAGAAGTTTGAGACCAACGAAGAGAAATTTAGTCCAAGAATCATCCAAGCTGACCAAGTTCGTCCATTTTGGTCTTTCTTCGTTTTGAGTAGCTTCGAAGTTGACCGAAGCCAAATGTTAAGCATAGATTAATGTAATATAACACAATAAACCATGTCGAGAAGTTTGAGACCAACGAAGAGAGATTTAGTCCAAGAATCATCCAAGTTCACCAAGTTCGTCTAGTTTGCTCTTTCTTCGTTTTGAGTAGCTCCGAAGTTGACCGAAGCCAATTGTCAAGCCTAGATTGATGTAATATAACACAATAAACCATGTCGAGAAGTTTGAGACCAACGAAGAGAGATTTAGTCCAAGAATCATCCAAGCAGACCGAGTTCGTCCATTTTGGTATTTCTTCCTTTTGAGTAGCTCCGAAGTTGACCGAAGCCAAATGTCAAGCCTAGATTGATGTAATATAATACAATAAACCATGTCGAGAAGTTTGAGACCAACGAAGAGAGATTTAGTCCAAGAATCATCCAAGTTGACCCAAGTTCGTCCATTTTGGTCTTTCTTCGTTTTGAGTAGCTTCGAAGTTGACCGAAGCCAAATGTCAAGCATAGATTAATGTAATACGACACAATAAACCATGTCTAGAAGTTTGAGACCAACGAAGAGAGATTTAGTCCAAGATTCATCCAAGTTCATCAAGTTCGTCCATTTTGGTCTTTCTTAGTTTTGAGTAGCTTCGAAGTTGACCGAAGCCAAATGTCAAGCCTAGATTGATGTAATATGACACAATAAACCATGTCGTGAAGTTTGAGACCAACGAAGAGAGATTTAGTCCAAGAATCATCCAAGTTGACCGAGTTCGTCCATTTTGGTCTTTCTTTGTTTTGAGTAGCTCCGAAGTTGACCGAAGTCAAATGTCAAGCACAGATTAATGTAATATGACACAATAAACCATGTCGAGAAGTTTGAGACCAACGAAGAGAGATTTAGTCTAAGAATAATCTAAGCTGACCGAGTTCGTCCATTTTGGTCTTTCTTCGTTTTGAGTAGCTTCGAAGTTGACCGAAGCCAAATGTCAAGCCTAGATTGATGTAATATAATACAATAAACCATGTCGAGAAGTTTGAGACCAACGAAGAGAGATTTAGTCCAAGAATCATCCAAATTGACCAAAGTTCGTCCATTTTGGTCTTTCTTCGTTTTGAGTAGCTTCGAAGTTGACCGAAACCAAATGTCAACCCTAGATTGATGTAATATAACACAATAAACCATGTCGAGAAGTTTGAGACCAACGAAGAGAGATTTAGTCCAAGAATCATCCAAGTTGACCAAAGTTCGTCCATTTTGGTCTTTCTTCGTTTTGAGTAGCTTCGAAGTTGACCGAAGCCAAATGTCAAGCCTAGATTGATGTAATATAATACAATAAACCATGTCAAGAAGTTTGAGACCAACGAAGAGAGATTTAGTCCAAGAATCATCCAAGTTGACCAAGTTCGTCCATTTTGATCTTTCTTCGTTTTGAGTAGCTTCGAAGTTGACCGAAGCCAAATGTCAAGCATAGATTAATGTAATATAACACAATAAACCATGTCGAGAAGTTTGAGACCAACGAAGAGAGATTTAGTCCAAGAATCATCCAAGTTGGCCAAGTTCGTCCATTTTGGTCTTTCTTTGTTTTGAGTAGCTCCGAAGTTGACCGAAGCCAAATGTCAAGCCTAGATTGATGTAATATGACACAATAAACCATGTCTTGAAGTTTGAGACCAACGAAGAGAGATTTAGTCCAAGAATCATCCAAGTTGACCGAGTTCGTCCATTTTGGTCTTTCTTTGTTTTCAGTAGCTTCGAAGTTGACCGAAGTCAAATGTCAAGCACAGATTAATGTAATAGGACACAATAAACCATGTCGAGAAGTTTGAGACCAACGAAGAGAGATTTAGTCAAAGAATCATCTAAGCTGACCGAGTTCGTCCATTTTGGTCTTTCTTCATTTTGAGTAGCTTCGAAGTTGACAGAACCCAAATGTCAAGCATAGATTAATGTAATATGACACAATAAACCATGTCGAGAAGTTTGAGACCAACGAAGAGAGATTTAGTCCAAGAATCATCCAAGTTAACCAAGTTCGTCCAGTTTGCTCTTTCTTCGTTTTGAGTAGCTCCGAAGTTGACCGAAGCCAATTGTCAAGCCTAGATTGATGTAATATAACACAATAAACCATGTCGAGAAGTTTGAGACCAACGAAGAGAGATTTAGTCCAAGAATCATCCAAGCAGTCCGAGTTCGTCCATTTTGGTCTTTCTTCATTTTGAGTAGCTCCGAAGTTGACCGAAGCCAAATGTCAAGCTAGATTGATGTAATATAAGACAATAAACCATGTCGAGAAGTTTGAGACCAACGAAGAGAGATTTAGTCCAAGATTCATCCAAGTTCATCAAGTTCGTCCATTTTGGTCTTTCTTAGTTTTAAGTAGCTTCGAAGTTGACCGAAGCCAAATGTCAAGCATAGATTAATGTAATATGACACAATAAACCATGTCGAGAAGTTTGAGACCAACGAAGAGAGATTTAGTCCAAAAATCATCCAAGTTGACCAAGTTCGTCCATTTTGGTCTTTCTTCGTTTTGAGTAGCTTCGAAGTTGACCGAAGCCAAATGTCAAGCCTAGATTGATGTAATATAACACAATAAACCATGTCGAGAAGTTTGAGACCAACGAAGAGAGATTTAGTCCAAGAATCATCCAAGTTCATCAAGTTCGTCCATTTTGGTCTTTCTTAGTTTTGAGTAGCTTCGAAGTTGACCGAAGCCAAATGTCAAGCATAGATTGATGTAATATGACACAATAAACCATGTCGAGAAGTTTGAGACCAACGAAGAGAGATTTAGTCCAAGAATCATCCAAGTTGACCAAGTTCGTCCATTTTGGTCTTTCTTCGTTTTGAGTAGCTTCGAAGTTGACCGAAGCAAATGTTAAGCATAGATTAATGTAATATAACACAATAAACCATGTCGAGAAGTTTGAGACCAACGAAGAGAGATTTAGTCCAAGAATCATCCAAGTTCACCAAGTTCGTCCATTTTGGTCTTTCTTCGTTTTGAGTAGCTCCGAAGTTGACCGAAGCCAAATGTCAAGCCTAGATTGATGTAATATAATACAATAAACCATGTCGAGAAGTTTGAGACCAACGAAGAGAGATTTAGTCCAAGAATCATCCAAGTTCATCAAGTTCGTCCATTTTGGTCTTTCTTAGTTTTGAGTAGCTTCGAAGTTGACCGAAGCCAAATGTCAAGCATAGATTGATGTAATATGACACAATAAACCATGTCGAGAAGTTTGAGACCAACGAAGAGAGATTTAGTCCAAGAATCATCCAAGTTGACCAAGTTCGTCCATTTTGGTCTTTCTTCGTTTTGAGTAGCTTCGAAGTTGACCGAAGCAAAATGTCAAGCATAGATTAATGTAATATAACACAATAAACCATGTCGAGAAGTTTGAGACCAACGAAGAGAGATTTAGTCCAAGAATCATCCAAGTTCATCAAGTTCGTCCATTTTGGTCTTTCTTAGTTTTGAGTAGCTTCGAAGTTGACCGAAGCCAAATGTCAAGCATAGATTGATGTAATATGACACAATAAACCATGTCGAGAAGTTTGAGACCAACGAAGAGAGATTTAGTCCAAGAATCATCCAAGTTCATCAAGTTCGTCCATTTTGGTCTTTCTTAGTTTTGAGTAGCTTCGAAGTTGACCGAAGCCAAATGTCAAGCATAGATTGATGTAATATGACACAATAAACCATGTCGAGAAGTTTGAGACCAACGAAGAGAGATTTAGTCCAAGAATCATCCAAGTTGACCAAGTTCGTCCATTTTGGTCTTTCTTCGTTTTGAGTAGCTTCGAAGTTGACCGAAGCAAAATGTTAAGCATAGATTAATGTAATATAACACAATAAACCATGTCGAGAAGTTTGAGACCAACGAAGAGAGATTTAGTCCAAGAATCATCCAAGTTCACCAAGTTCGTCCATTTTGGTCTTTCTTCGTTTTGAGTAGCTCCGAAGTTGACCGAAGCCAAATGTCAAGCCTAGATTGATGTACAATAAACCATGTCGAGAAGTTTGAGACCAACGAAGAGAGATTTAGTCCAAGAATCATCCAAGTTCACCAAGTTCGTCCATTTTGGTCTTTCTTCGTTTTGAGTAGCTTCGAAGTTGACCGAAGCCAAATGTCAAGCCTAGATTGATGTAATATAACACAATAAACCATGTCGAGAAGTTTGAGACCAACGAAGAGAGATTTAGTCCAAGAATCATCCAAGTTGACTAAAGTTCGTCCATTTTGGTCTTTCTTCGTTTTGAGTAGCTTCGAAGTTGACCGAAGCCAAATGTCAAGCCTAGATTGATGTAATATGACACAATAAACCATGTGGAGAAGTTTGAGACCAAGGAAGAGAGATTTAGTCCAAGAATCATCCAAGTTGACCGAGTTTGTCCATTTTGGTCTTTCTTAATTTTGGTCTTTTTTTGTTTTGAGTAGCTCCGAAGTTGACCGAAGCCAAATGTCAAGCATAGATTAATGTAATATCACACAATAAACCATGTCGAGAAGTTTGAGACCAACGAAGAGAGATTTAGTCCAAGAATCATCCAAGTTCATCAAGTTCGTCCATTTTGGTCTTTCTTAGTTTTGAGTAGCTTCGAAGTTGACCGAAGCCAAATGTCAAGCATAGATTGATGTAATATGACACAATAAACCATGTCGAGAAGTTTGAGACCAACGAAGAGAGATTTAGTCCAAGAATCATCCAAGTTGACCAAGTTCGTCCATTTTGGTCTTTCTTCGTTTTGAGTAGCTTCGAAGTTGACCGAAGCAAAATGTCAAGCATAGATTAATGTAATATAACACAATAAACCATGTCGAGAAGTTTGAGACCAACGAAGAGAGATTTAGTCCAAGAATCATCCAAGTTCACCAAGTTCGTCCATTTTGGTCTTTCTTCGTTTTGAGTAGCTCCGAAGTTGACCGAAGCCAAATGTCAAGCCTAGATTGATGTAATATAATACAATAAACCATGTCGAGAAGTTTGAGACCAACGAAGAGAGATTTAGTCCAAGAATCATCCAAGTTCACCAAGTTCGTCCATTTTGGTCTTTCTTCGTTTTGAGTAGCTTCGAAGTTGACCGAAGCAAATGTCAAGCATAGATTGATGTAATATAATACAATAAACCATGTCGAGAAGTTTGAGACCAACGAAGAGAGATTTAGTCCAAGAATCATCCAAGTTGACCAAGTTCGTCCATTTTGGTCTTTCTTCGTTTTGAGTAGCTTCGAAGTTGACCGAAGCCAAATGTCAAGCCTAGATTGATGTAATATGACACAATAAACCATGTGGAGAAGTTTGAGACCAAGGAAGAGAGATTTAGTCCAAGAATCATCCAAGTTGACCGAGTTCGTCCATTTTGGTCTTTCTTAATTTTATGGTCTTTTTTTGTTTTGAGTAGCTCCGAAGTTGACCGAAGCCAAATGTCAAGCATAGATTAATGTAATATCACACAATAAACCATGTCTAGAAGTTTGAGACCAACGAAGAGAGATTTAGTCCAAGAATCATCCAAGTTGACCAAGTTCGTCCATTTTGGTCTTTCTTAGTTTTGAGTAGCTTCGAAGTTGACCGAAGCCAAATGTCAAGCATAGATTGATGTAATATGACACAATAAACCATGTCGAGAAGTTTGAGACCAACGAAGAGAGATTTAGTCCAAGAATCATCCAAGTTGACCAAGTTCGTCCATTTTGGTCTTTCTTCGTTTTGAGTAGCTTCGAAGTTGACCGAAGCAAAATGTCAAGCATAGATTAATGTAATATAACACAATAAACCATGTCGAGAAGTTTGAGACCAACGAAGAGAGATTTAGTCCAAGAATCATCCAAGTTCACCAAGTTCGTCCATTTTGGTCTTTCTTCGTTTTGAGTAGCTCCGAAGTTGACCGAAGCCAAATGTCAAGCATAGATTGATGTAATATAATACAATAAACCATGTCGAGAAGTTTGAGACCAACGAAGAGAGATTTAGTCCAAGAATCATCCAAGTTGACCAAGTTCGTCCATTTTGGTCTTTCTTCGTTTTGAGTAGCTTCGAAGTTGACCGAAGCCAAATGTCAAGCATAGATTAATGTAATATGGCACAATAAACCATGTCTAGAAGTTTGAGACCAACGAAGAGAGATTTAGTCCAAGAATCATCCAAGTTGACCGAGTTCGTCCATTTTGGTCTTTCTTTGTTTTGAGTAGCTCCGAAGTTGACCGAAGCCAAATGTCAAGCCTAGATTGATGTAATATGACACAATAAACCATGTGGAGAAGTTTGAGACCAAGGAAGAGAGATTTAGTCCAAGAATCATCCAAGTTGACCGAGTTCGTCCATTTTGGTCTTTCTTAATTTTATGGTCTTTTTTTGTTTTGAGTAGCTCCGAAGTTGACCGAAGCCAAATGTCAAGCATAGATTAATGTAATATCACACAATAAACCATGTCTAGAAGTTTGAGACCAACGAAGAGAGATTTAGTCCAAGAATCATCCAAGTTGACCAAGTTCATCCATTTTGGTCTTTCTTCGTTTTGTGTATCTCCGAAGTAGACCGAATCCAAATGTCAAGCACAGATTAATGTAATAAGACACAATAAACCATGTCGAGAAGTTTGAGACCAATGAAGAGAGATTTAGTCCAACAATCATCCAAGCTGACCAAGTTCGTCCATTTTGGTCTTTCTTCATTTTGACTAGCTCTGAAGTTGACCAAATCCAAATGTCAAGCATAGATTGATGTAATATCACACAATAAACCATGTCGAGAAGTTTGAGACCAAGGAAGAGAGATTTAGTCCAAGAATCATCCAAGTTGACCGAGTTCGTCCATTTTGGTCTTTCTTAATTTTATGGTCTTTTTTTGTTTTGAGTAGCTCCGAAGTTGACCGAAGCCAAATGTCAAGCATAGTTGATGTAATATCACACAATAAACCATGTCGAGAAGTTTGAGACCAACGAAGAGAGATTTAGTCCAAGAATCATCCAAGTTGACCAAGTTCGTCCATTTTGGTCTTTCTTCGTTTTGAGTAACCCTGAAGTTGACCGAAGCCAAATGTCAAGCATAGATTGATGTAATATGACACAATAAACCATGTGGAGAAGTTTGAGACAAAGGAAGAGAGATTTAGTCCAAGAATCATCCAAGTTGACCAAATTCGTCCATTTTGGTCTTTCTTCGTTTTGAGTATCTCCGAAGTTGACCGAAGCCAAATGTCAAGCATAGATTGATGTAATAAGAGACAATAAACCATGCCGAGAAGTTTGAGACCAAGGAAGAGAGATTTAGTCTAAGAATCATCCAAGTTGACCAAGTTCGTCCATTTTGGTCTTTCTTCGTTTTGTGTCGCTCTGAAGTTGAGCGAAGCCAAATGTCAAGCATTGATTGATGTAATATGAAATAATAAACCATGCCGAGAAGTTTGAGACCAAGGAAGAGAGATTTAGTCCAAGAATCATCCAACTTCACTAAGTTCGTCCATTTTGGTCTTTTTTTCTTTTTAGTAACTCTGAAGTTGACCGAAGCCAAATGTCAAGCATAGATTGATGTAATAAGAGACAATAAACCATGCCGAGAAGTTTGAGACCAAGGAAGAGAGATTTAGTCTAAGAATCATCCAAGTTGACCAAGTTCGTCCATTTTGTGTAATATGACATAATAAACCTTGCCGAGAAGTTTCAGACCAACGAACAGAGATTTAGTCCAAGAATCATCCAAGTTGACCAAGTTCGTCCATTTTGGTCTTTCTTCATTTTGAGTATCTCCGAAGTTAACCGAAGCCAAATGTCAAGCATAGATTGATGTAATAAGAGACAATAAACCATGTCGAGATATTTGAGACCAAGGAAGAGAGATTTAGTCCTAAAATCATCAAAGTTAACCAAGTTCGTCCATTTTGGTCTTTCTTCATTTTGAGTAACTCTGAAGTTGACCGAAGCCAAATGTCAAGCATAGATTGATGTATTATCACACAATAAACCATGTCGAGAAGTTTGAGACCAAGGAAGAGAGATTTAGTCCAAGAATCATCCAAGTTGACCAAGTTCGTCCATTTTGGTCTTTCTTCGTTTTGAGTAACTCTGAAGTTGACCGAAGCCAAATTTCAAGCATAGATTGATGTAATATGACACAATAAACCATGTGGAGAAGTTTGAGACCAAGGAAGAGAGATTTAGTCCAAGAATCATCCAAGTTGACTAAGTTCGTCCATTTTGGTCTTTCTTCGTTTTGAGTATCTCCGAAGTTGACCGAAGCCAAATGTCAAGCATAGATTGATGTAATAAGAGACAATAAACCATGCCGAGAAGTTTGAGACCAAGGAAGAGAGATTTAGTCTAAGAATCATCCAAGTTGACCAAGTTCGTCCATTTTGGTCTTTCTTTGTTTTGAGTAACTCTGAAGTTGACCGAAGCCAAATGTCAAGCATAGATTGATGTATTTTCAGACAATAAACCATGTCGAGATGTTTGAGACCAAGGAAGAGAGATTTAGTCCTAAAATCATCAAAGTTAACCAAGTTCGTCCATTTTGGTCTTTCTTCGTTTTGTGTAACTCTGAAGTTGACCGAAGCCAAATGTCAAGCATAGATTGATGTAATATGACACAATAAACCATGTGAAAAAGTTTGAGACCAAGGAAGAGAGATTTAGTCTAAGAATCATCCAAGTTGACCAAGTTCGTCCATTTTGGTCTTTCTTCGTTTTGAGTATCTCCGAAGTTGACCGAAGCCAAATGTCAAGCATAGATTGATGTATTATCAGACAATAAACCATGTCGAGATGTTTGAGACCAAGGAAGAGAGATTTAGTCCTAAAATCATCAAAGTTAACCAAGTTCGTCCATTTTGGTCTTTCTTCGTTTTGAGTAACTCTGAAGTTGACCGAAGCCAAATGTCAAGCATAGATTGATGTAATATGACACAATAAACCATGTGGAGAAGTTTGAGACCAAGGAAGAGAGATTTAGTCCAAGAATCATCCAAGTTGACCAAGTTCGTCCATTTTGGTCTTTCTTCATTTTGAGTAACTCTGAAGTTGACCGAAGCCAAATTTCAAGCATAGATTGATGTAATATGACACAATAAACCATGTGGAGAAGTTTGAGACCAAGGAAGAGAGATTTAGTCCAAGAATCATCCAAGTTGACCAAGTTCGTCCATTTTGGTCTTTCTTCGTTTTGAGTATCTCCGAAGTTGACCGAAGCCAAATGTCAAGCATAGATTGATGTAATAAGACACAATAAACCATGGCGAGAAGTTTGAGACCAAAGAAGAGAGATTTAGTCTAAGAATCATCCAAGTTGACCAAGTTCGTCCATTTTGGTCTTTCTTCGTTTTGAGTAACTCTGAAGTTGACCGAAGCCAAATTTCAAGCATAGATTGATGTATTATCACACAATAAACCATGTCGAGATGTTTGAGACCAAAGAAGAAAGATTTAGTCCTAAAATCATCAAAGTTAACCAAGTTCGTCCATTTTGGTCTTTCTTCATTTTGAGTAACTCTGAAGTTGACCGAAGGCAAATTTCAAGCATAGATTGATGTAATATGACACAATAAACCATGTGAAGAAGTTTGAGACCAAGGAAGAGAGATTTAGTCCAAGAATCATCCAAGTTGACCAAGTTCGTCCATTTTGGTCTTTCTTCGTTTTGAGTATCTCCGAAGTTAACCGAAGCCAAATGTCAAGCATAGATTGATGTAATAAGAGACAATAAACCATGCCGAGAAGTTTGAGACCAAGGAAGAGAGATTTAGTGTAAGAATCATCCAAGTTGACCAAGTTCGTCCATTTTGGTCTTTCTTCGTTTTGAGTAACTCTGAAGTTCACCGAAGCCAAATGTCAAGCATAGATTGATTTATTATCACACAATAAACCATGTCGAGATGTTTGAGACCAAAGAAGAGAGATTTAGTCCTAAAATCATCAAAGTTAACCAAGTTCGTCCATTTTGGTCTTTCTTCGTTTTGAGTAACTCTAAACTTCACCGAAGCCAAATGTCAAGCATAGATTGATGTAATATGACACAATAAACCATGTGGAGAAGTTTGAGACCAAGGAAGAGAGATTTAGTCCAAGAATCATCCAAGTTGACCAAGTTCGTCCATTTTGGTCTTTCTTCGTTTTGAGTATCTCCGAAGTTAACCGAAGCCAAATGTCAAGCATAGATTGATGTAATAAGAGACAATAAACCATGCCGAGAAGTTTGAGACCAAGGAAGAGAGATTTAGTCTAAGAATCATCCAAGTTGACCAAGTTCGTCCATTTGGTCTTTCTTCGTTTTGAGTAGCTCTGAAGTTGAGCGAAGCCAAATGTCAAGCATAGATTGATGTAATATGAAATAATAAACCATGCCGAGAAGTTTGAGACCATGGAAGAGAGATTTAGTCCAAGAATCATCCAAGTTGGCCAAGTTCGTCCATTTTGGTCTTTTTTCGTTTTCAGTAACTCTGAAGTTGACCGAAGCCAAATGTCAAGCATAGATTGATGTATTATCACACAATAAACCATGTCGAGATGTTTGAGACCAAAGAAGAGAGATTTAGTCCTAAAATCATCAAAGTTAACCAAGTTCGTCCATTTTGGTCTTTCTTCGTTTTGAGGAACTCTGAAGTTGACCGAAGCCAAATTTCAAGCATAGATTGATGTAATATGACACAATAAACCATGTGGAGAAGTTTGAGACCAAGGAAGAGAGATTTAGTCCAAGAATCATCCAAGTTGACCAAGTTCGTCCATTTTGGTCTTTCTTCGTTTTGAGTAACTCTGAAGTTGACCGAAGCCAAATGTCAAGCATAGATTGATGTAATATGACACAATAAACCATTTGGAGAAGTTTGAGACCAAGGAAGAGAGATTTAGTCCAAGAATCATCCAAGTTGACCAAGTTCGTCCATTTTGGTCTTTCTTCGTTTTGAGTATCTCCGAAGTTGACCGAAGCCAAATGTCAAGCATAGATTGATGTAATAAGAGACAATAAACCATGGCGAGAAGTTTGAGACCAAGGAAGAGAGATTTAGTCTAAGAATCATCCAAGTTGACCAAGTTCGTCCATTTTGGTCTTTCTTCGTTTTGAGTAACTCTGAAGTTGACCGAAGCCAAATGTCAAGCATAGATTGATGTATTATCACACAATAAACCATGTCGAGATGTTTGAGACCAAAGAAGAGAGATTTAGTCCTAAAATCATCAAAGTTAACCAAGTTCGTCCATTTTGGTCTTTCTTCGTTTTGAGTAACTCTAAAGTTGACCGAAGCCAAATGTCAAGCATAGATTGATGTAATATGACACAATAAACCATGTGGAGAAGTTTGAGACCAAGGAAGAGAGATTTAGTCCAAGAATCATCCAAGTTGACCAAGTTCGTCCATTTTGGTCTTTCTTCGTTTTGAGTATCTCCGAAGTTAACCGAAGCCAAATGTCAAGCATAGATTGATGTAATAAGAGACAATAAACCATGCCGAGAAGTTTGAGACCAAGGAAGAGAGATTTAGTCTAAGAATCATCCAAGTTGACCAAGTTCGTCCATTTTGGTCTTTCTTCGTTTTGAGTAGCTCTGAAGTTGAGCGAAGCCAAATGTCAAGCATAGATTGATGTAATATGAAATAATAAACCATGCCGAGAAGTTTGAGACCAAGGAAGAGAGATTTAGTCCAAGAATCATCCAAGTTGACCAAGTTCGTCCATTTTGGTCTTTTTTCGTTTTGAGTAACTCTGAAGTTGACCGAAGCCAAATGTCAAGCATAGATTGATGTTATATGACACAATAAACCATGTGGAGAAGTTTGAGACCAAGGAAGAGAGATTTAGTCCAAGAATCATCCAAGTTGGCCAAGTTCGTCCATTTTGGTCTTTCTTCGTTTTGAGTATCTCCGAAGTTGACCGAAGCCAAATGTCAAGCATAGATTGATGTAATAAGAGACAATAAACCATGCCGAGAAGTTTGAGACCAAGGAAGAGAGATTTAGTCTAAGAATCATCCAAGTTGACCAAGTTCGTCCATTTTGGTCTTTCTTCGTTTTGAGTAACTCTGAAGTTGACCGAAGCCAAATGTCAAGCATAGATTGATGTATTATCACACAATAAACCATGTCGAGATGTTTGAGACCAAAGAAGAGAGATTTAGTCCTAAAATCATCAAAGTTAACCAAGTTCGTCCATTTTGGTCTTTCTTCGTTTTGAGAAACTCTGAAGTTGACCGAAGCCAAATGTCAAGCATAGATTGATGTAATATGACACAATAAACCATGTGGAGAAGTTTGAGACCAAGGAAGAGAGATTTAGTCCAAGAATCATCCAAGTTGACCAAGTTCGTCCATTTTGGTCTTTCTTCGTTTTGAGTATCTCCGAAGTTAACCGAAGCCAAATGTCAAGCATAGATTGATGTAATATGAGACAATAAACCATGCCGAGAAGTTTGAGACCAAGGAAGAGAGATTTAGTCTAAGAATCATCCAAGTTGACCAAGTTCGTCCATTTTGGTCTTTCTTCGTTTTGAGTAGCTCTGAAGTTGAGCGAAGCCAAATGTCAAGCATAGATTGATGTAATATGAAATAATAAACCATGCCGAGAAGTTTGAGACCAAGGAAGAGAGATTTAGTCCAAGAATCATCCAAGTTGACCAAGTTCGTCCATTTTGGTCTTTTTTTCGTTTTGAGTAACTCTGAAGTTGACCGAAGCCAAATGTCAAGCATAGATTGATGTTATATGACACAATAAACCATGTGGAGAAGTTTGAGACCAAGGAAGAGAGATTTAGTCCAAGAATCATCCAAGTTGACCAAGTTCGTCCATTTTGGTCTTTCTTCGTTTTGAATAACTCTGAAGTTGACCGAAGCCAAATGTCAAGCATAGATTGATGTAATATGACACAATAAACCATGTGGAGAAGTTTGAGACCAAGGAAGAGAGATTTAGTCCAAGAATCATCCAAGTTGACCAAGTTCGTCCATTTTGGTCTTTCTTCGTTTTGAGTATCTCCGAAGTTAACCGAAGCCAAATGTCAAGCAAAGATTGATGTAATAAGAGACAATAAACCATGCCGAGAAGTTTGAGACCAAGGAAGAGAGATTTAGTCTAAGAATCATCCAAGTTGACCAAGTTCGTCCATTTTGGTCTTTCTTCGTTTTGAGTAGCTCTGAAGTTGAGCGAAGCCAAATGTCAAGCATAGATTGATGTAATATGAAATAATAAACCATGCCGAGAAGTTTGAGACCATGGAAGAGAGATTTAGTCCAAGAATCATCCAAGTTGGCCAAGTTCGTCCATTTTGGTCTTTTTTCGTTTTGAGTAACTCTAAAGTTGACCGAAGCCAAATGTCAAGCATAGATTGATGTTATATGACACAATAAACCATGTGGAGAAGTTTGAGACCAAGGAAGAGAGATTTAGTCCAAGAATCATCCAAGTTGGCCAAGTTCGTCCATTTTGGTCTTTCTTCGTTTTGAGTATCTCCGAAGTTGACCGAAGCCAAATGTCAAGCATAGATTGATGTAATAAGAGACAATAAACCATGCCGAGAAGTTTGAGACCAAGGAAGAGAGATTTAGTCTAAGAATCATCCAAGTTGACCAAGTTCGTCCATTTTGGTCTTTCTTCGTTTTGAAACTCTGAAGTTGACCGAAGCCAAATGTCAAGCATAGATTGATGTAATATGACACAATAAACCATGTGGAGAAGTTTGAGACCAAGGAAGAGAGATTTAGTCCAAGAATCATCCAAGTTAACCAAGTTCGTCCATTTTGGTCTTTCTTCGTTTTGAGTAACTCTGAAGTTGACCGAAGCCAAATGTCAAGCATAGATTGATGTAATATGACACAATAAACCATGCGGAGAAGTTTGAGACCAAGGAAGAGAGATTTAGTCCAAGAATCATCCAAGTTGACCAAGTTCGTCCATTTTGGTCTTTCTTCGTTTTGAGTATCTCCGAAGTTGACCGAAGCCAAATGTCAAGCATAGATTGATGTAATAAGAGACAATAAACCATGCCGAGAAGTTTGAGACCAAGGAAGAGAGATTTAGTCTAAGAATCATCCAAGTTGACCAAGTTCGTCCATTTTGGTCTTTCTTCGTTTTGAGTAACTCTGAAGTTGACCGAAGCCAAATGTCAAGCATAGATTGATGTATTATCACACAATAAACCATGTCGAGATTTTTGAGACCAAAGAAGAGAGATTTAGTCCTAAAATCATCCAAGTTCACCAAGTTCGTCCATTTTGGTCTTTCTTCGTTTTGAGTATCTCTGAAGTTGACCGAAGCCAAATGTCAAGCATAGATTGATGTATTATCACACAATAAACCATGTCGAGATGTTTGAGACCAAAGAAGAGAGATTTAGTCCTAAAATCATCAAAGTTAACCAAGTTCGTCCATTTTGGTCTTTCTTCGTTTTGAGTAACTCTGAAGTTGACCGAAGCCAAATGTCAAGCATAGATTGATGTAATAAGACACAATAAACCATGCCGAGAAGTTTGAGACCAAGGAAGAGAGATTTAGTCTAAGAATCATCCAAGTTGACCAAGTTCGTCCATTTTGGTCTTTCTTCGTTTTGAGTAGCCCTGAAGTTGAGCAAAGCCAAATGTCAAGCATAGATTGATGTAATATGAAACAATAAACCATGCCGAGAAGTTTGAGACCAAGGAAGAGAGATTTAGTCTAAGAATCATCCAAGTTGACCAAGTTCGTCCATTTTGGTCTTTCTTCGTTTTGAGTAACTATGAAGTTGACCGAAGCCAAATGTCAAGCATAGATTGATGTATTATCACACAATAAAACCATGTGGAGAAGTTTGAGACCAAGGAAAAGAGATTTAGTCCAAGAATCATCCAAGTTGACCAAGTTCGTCCATTTTGGTCTTTCTTCGTTTTGAGTATCTCCGAAGTTGACCGAAGCCAAATGTCAAGCATAGATTGATGTAATAAGAGACAATAAACCATGCCGAGAAGTTTGAGACCAAGGAAGAGAGATTTAGTCTAAGAATCATCCAAGTTGACCAAGTTCGTCCATTTTGGTCTTTCTTCGTTTTGAGTAGCCCTAAAGTTGAGCGAAACAAAATGTCAAGCATAGATTGATGTAATATGAAACAATAAACCATGCCGAGAAGTTTGAGACCAAGGAAGAGAGATTTAGTCCTAAAATCATCAAAGTTAACCAAGTTCGTCCATTTTGGTCTTTCTTCGTTTTGAGTAACTCTGAAGTTGACCGAAGCCAAATGTCAAGCATAGATTGATGTAATATGACACAATAAAACATGTGGAGAAGTTTGAGACCAAGGAAAAGAGATTTAGTCCAAGAATCATCCAAGTTGACCAAGTTCGTCCATTTTGGTCTTTCTTCGTTTTGAGTATCTCCGAAGTTGACCGAAGCCAAATGTCAAGCATAGATTGATGTAATAGACACAATAAACCATGCCGAGAAGTTTGAGACCAAGGAAGAGAGATTTAGTCTAAGAATCATCCAAGTTGACCAAGTTCGTCCATTTTGGTCTTTCTTCGTTTTGAGTAGCTCTGAAGTTGAGCGAAGCCAAATGTCAAGCATAGATTGATGTAATATGACACAATAAACCATGTGGAGAAGTTTGAGACCAAGGAAGAGAGATTTAGTCCAAGAATCATCCAAGTTGACCAAGTTCGTCCATTTTGGTCTTTCTTCGTTTTGAGTATCTCTGAAGTTGACCGAAGCCAAATGTCAAGCATAGATTGATGTAATATGACACAATAAACCATGTGGAGAAGTTTGAGACCAAGGAAGAGAGATTTAGTCCAAGAATCATCCAAGTTAACCAAGTTCGTCCATTTTGGTCTTTCTTCGTTTTGAGTATCTCCAAAGTTGACCGAAGCCAAATGTCAAGCATAGATTGATGTAATAAGAGACAATAAACCATGCCGAGAAGTTTGAGACCAAGGAAGAGAGATTTAGTCTAAGAATCATCCAAGTTGACCAAGTTCGTCCATTTTGGTCTTTCTTCGTTTTGAGTAACTCTGAAGTTGACCGAAGCCAAATGTCAAGCATAGATTGATGTAATATAACACAATAAACCATGTGGAGAAGTTTGAGACCAAGGAAAAGAGATTTAGTCCAAGAATCATCCAAGTTGACAAAGTTCGTCCATTTTGGTCTTTCTTCGTTTTGAGTAACTCTGAAGTTGACCGAAGCCAAATGTCAAGCATAGATTGATGTATTATCACACAATAAACCATGTCGAGATGTTTGAGACCAAAGAAGAGAGATTTAGTCCTAAAATCATCAAGTTAACCAAGTTCGTCCATTTTGGTCTTTCTTCGTTTTGAGTAACTCCGAAGTTGACCGAAGCCAAATGTCAAGCATAGATTGATGTAATAAGAGACAATAAACCATGCCGAGAAGTTTGAGACCAAGGAAGAGAGATTTAGTCTAAGAATCATCCAAGTTGACCAAGTTCGTCCATTTTGGTCTTTTTTTTGTTTTGAGTAACTCTGAAGTTGACCGAAGCCAAATGTCAAGCATAGATTGATGTATTATCACACAATAAACCATGTCGAGATGTTTGAGACCAAAGAAGAGAGATTTAGTCCTAAAATCATCAAGTTAACCAAGTTCGTCCATTTTGGTCTTTCTTCGTTTTGAGTAACTCTGAAGTTGACCGAAGCCAAATGTCAAGCATAGATTGATGTAATATGACACAATAAACCATGTGGAGAAGTTTGAGACCAAGGAAGAGAGATTTAGTCCAAGAATCATCCAAGTTGACCAAGTTCGTCCATTTTGGTTTTTCTTCGTTTTGAGAAGCTCCAAAGTTGACCGAAGTAAAATGTCAAGCATAGATTGATGTAATAAGAGACAATAAACCATGCCGAGAAGTTTGAGACCAAGGAAGAGAGATTTAGTCTAAGAATCATCCAAGTTGACCAAGTTCGTCCATTTTGGTCTTTCTTCGTTTTGAGTAACTCTGAAGTTGACCGAAGCCAAATGTCAAGCATAGATTGATGTATTATCACACAATAAACCATGTGGAGAAGTTTGAGACCAAGGAAGAGAGATTTAGTCTAAGAATCATCCAAGTTGACCAAGTTCGTCCATTTTGGTCTTTCTTCGTGTTTGAGTAACTCTAAAGTTGACCGAAGCCAAATGTCAAGCATAGATTGATGTATTATCACACAATAAACCATGTCGAGATGTTTGAGACCAAGGAAGAGAGATTTAGTCCAAGAATCATCAAAGTTGACCAAGTTCGTCCATTTTGGTCTTTCTTCGTTTTGAGTAACTCTGAAGTTGACCGAAGCCAAATGTCAAGCATAGATTGATGTAATATGACACAATAAACCATGTGGAGAAGTTTGAGACCAAGGAAGAGAGATTTAGTCCAAGAATCATCAAAGTTGACCAAGTTCGTCCATTTTGGTCTTTCTTCGTTTTGAGTATCTCCGAAGTTGACCGAATCCAAATGTCAAGCATAGATTGATGTAATAAGAGACAATAAACCATGCCGAGAAGTTTGAGACCAAGGAAGAGAGATTTAGTCTAAGAATCATCCAAGTTGACCAAGTTCGTCCATTTGGGTCTTTCTTCATTTTGAGTAGCTCCAAAGTTGACCGAAACCAAATGTCAAGCATAGATTGATGTAATATGAAACAATAAACCATGCCGAGAAGTTTGAGACCAAGGAAGAGAGATTTAGTCCAAGAATCATCCAAGTTGACCAAGTTCGTCCATTTTGGTCTTTCTTCATTTTGAGTAACTCTGAAGTTGACCGAAGCCAAATGTCAAGCATAGATTGATGTAATATGAAACAATAAACCATGCCGAGAAGTTTGAGACCAAGGAAGAGAGATTTAGTCCAAGAATCATCCAAGTTGACCAAGTTCGTCCATTTTGGTCTTTCTTCGTTTTGAGTAGCTCTGAAGTTGAGCGAAGCCAAATGTCAAGCATAGATTGATGTATTATCACACAATAAACCATGTGGAGAAGTTTGAGACCAAGGAAGAGAGATTTAGTCTAAGAATCATCCAAGTTGACCAAGTTCGTCCATTTTGGTCTTTCTTTGTTTTGAGTAGCTCTGAAGTTGAGCGAAGCCAAATGTCAAGCATAGATTGATGTAATAGGACACAATAAACCATGCCGAGAATTTTGAGACCAAGGAAGAGAGATTTAGTCCAAGAATCATCCAAGTTGACCAAGTTCGTCCATTTTGGTCTTTCTTCGTTTTGAGTAACTCTGAATTTACCGAAGGCAAATGTCAAGCATAGATTGATGTAATATGACAAAATAAACCATGAGGAGTAGTTTGAGACCAAGGAAGAGAGATTTAGTCCAAGAATCATCCAAGTTGACCAAGTTCGTCCATTTTGGTCTTTCTTCATTTTGAGTAGCTCCGAAGTTGACCGAAGCAAAATGTCAAGCATAGATTGATGTAATAGGACACAATAAACCATGCTGAGAATTTTGAGACCAAGGAAGAGAGATTTAGTCCAAGAATCATCCAAGTTGACCAAGTTCGTCCATTTTGGTCTTTCTTCGTTTTGAGTAGCTCTGAAGTTGAGCGAAGCCAAATGTCAAGCATAGATTGATGTATTATCACACAATAAACCATGTGGAGAAGTTTGAGACCAAGGAAGAGAGATTTAGTCTAAGAATCATCCAAGTTGACCAAGTTCGTCCATTTTGGTCTTTCTTTGTTTTGAGTAGCTCTGAAGTTGACCGAAGCCAAATGTCAAGCATAGATTGATGTAATAGGACACAATAAACCATGCCGAGAATTTTGAGACCAAGGAAGAGAGATTTAGTCCAAGAATCATCCAAGTTGACCAAGTTCGTCCATTTTGGTCTTTCTTCGTTTTGAGTAGCTCCGAAGTTGACCGAAGCAAAATGTCAAGCATAGATTGATGTAATAAGAGACAATAAACCATGCCGAGAAGTTTGAGACCAAGGAAGAGAGATTTAGTCTAAGAATCATCCAAGTTGACCAAGTTCGTCCATTTTGGTCTTTCTTCGTTTTGATTAACTCTGAAGTTGACCGAAGCCAAATGTCAAGCATAGATTGATGTATTATCACACAATAAACCATGTCGAGATGTTTGAGACAAAAGAAGAGAGATTTAGTCCTAAAATCATCAAAGTTAACCAAGTTCGTCCATTTTGGTCTTTCTTCATTTTGAGTAGCTCTGAAGTTGAGCGAAGCCAAATGTCAAGCATAGATTGATGTAATATGACACAATAAACCATGTCGAGATGTTTGAGACCAAAGAAGAGAGATTTAGTCCAAAATCATCAAAGTTAACCAAGTTCGTCCATTTTGGTCTTTCTTCGTTTTGAGTAGCTCTGAAGTTGAGCGAAGCCAAATGTCAAGCATAGATTGATGTATTATCACACAATAAACCATGTCGAGATGTTTGAGACCAAAGAAGAGAGATTTAGTCCTAAAATCATCAAAGTTAACCAAGTTCGTCCATTTTGGTCTTTCTTCGTTTTGAGTAACTCTGAAGTTGACCGAAGCCAAATGTCAAGCATAGATTGATGTATTATCACACAATAAACCATGTCGAGATGTTTGAGACCAAAGAAGAGAGATTTAGTCCTAAAATCATCAAAGTTAACCAAGTTCGTCCATTTTGGTCTTTCTTCGTTTTGAGTAACTCTGAAGTTGACCGAAGCCAAATGTCAAGCATAGATTGATGTATTATCACACAATAAACCATGTCGAGATGTTTGAGACCAAAGAAGAGAGATTTAGTCCTAAAATCATCCAAGTTAACCAAGTTCGTCCATTTTGGTCTTTCTTCGTTTTGAGTAACTCTGAAGTTGACCGAAGCCAAATGTCAAGCATAGATTGATGTAATATGACACAATAAACCATGTGGAGAAGTTTGAGACCAAGGAAGAGAGATTTAGTCCAAGAATCATCCAAGTTGACCAAGTTCGTCCATTTTGGTCTTTCTTCGTTTTGAGTAGCTCCGAAGTTGACCGAAGCCAAATGTCAAGCATAGATTGATGTAATATGACACAATAAACCATGTGGAGAAGTTTGAGACCAAGAAGAGAGATTTAGTCCAAGAATCATCCAAGTTGACCAAGTTCGTCCATTTTGGTCTTTCTTCGTTTTGAGTAGCTCCGAAGTTGAGCGTAGCCAAATGTCAAGCATAGATTGATGTAATATGAGCCAATAAACCATGCCGAGAAGTTTGAGACCAAGGAAAAGAGATTTAGTCTAAGAATCATCCAAGTTGACCAAGTTCATCCATTTTGGTCTTTCTTCGTTTTGAGTACCTCTGAAGTTGACCGAAGTCAAATGTCAAGCATAGATTGATGTGTTTTCACACAATAAACCATGTCGAGATGTTTGAGACCAAAGAAGAGAGATTTAGTCCTAAAATCATCAAAGTTAACCAAGTTCGTCCATTTTGGTCTTTCTTCGTTTTGAGTAACTCTGAAGTTGACCGAAGCCAAATGTCAAGCATAGATTGATGTATTATCACACAATAAACCATGTCGAGATTTTTGAGACCAAAGAAGAGAGATTTAGTCCTAAAATCATCAAAGTTAACCAAGTTCGTCCATTTTGGTCTTTCTTCGTTTTGAGTATATCCGAAGTTGACCGAAGCCAAATGTCAAGCATAGATTGATGTAATAAGAGACAATAAACCATGCCGAGAAGTTTGAGACCAAGGAAGAGAGATTTAGTCTAAGAATCATCCAAGTTGACCAAGTTCGTCCATTTTGGTCTTTCTTCGTTTTGAGTAGCTCTGAAGTTGACCGAAGCCAAATGTCAAGCATAGATTGATGTATTATCACACAATAAACCATGTCGAGATGTTTGAGACCAAGGAAGAGAGATTTAGTCTAAGAATCATCCAAGTTGACCAAGTTCGTCCATTTTGGTCTTTCTTCGTTTTGAGTAGCTCTGAAGTTGAGCGAAGCCAAATGTCAAGCATAGATTGATGTATTATCACACAATAAACCATGTCGAGATGTTTGAGACCAAAGAAGAGAGATTTAGTCCTAAAATCATCAAAGTTAACCAAGTTCGTCCATTTTGGTCTTTCTTCGTTTTGAGTAACTCTAAAGTTGACCGAAGCCAAATGTCAAGCATAGATTGATGTAATATGACACAATAAACCATGTGGAGAAGTTTGAGACCAAGTAAGAGAGATTTAGTCCAAGAATCATCCAAGTTGACCAAGTTCGTCCATTTTGGTCTTTCTTCGTTTTGAGTATATCTGAAGTTGACCGAAGCCAAATGTCAAGCATAGATTGATGTAATAAGAGACAATAAACCATGCCGAGAAGTTTGAGACCAAGGAAGAGAGATTTAGTCTAAGAATCATCCAAGTTGACCAAGTTCGTCCATTTTGGTCTTTCTTCGTTTTGAGTAGCTCTGAAGTTGAGCGAAGCCAAATGTCAAGCATAGATTGATGTATTACCACACAATAAACCATGCCGAGAAGTTTGAGACCAAGGAAGAGAGATTTAGTCTAAGAATCATCCAAGTTGACCAAGTTCGTCCATTTTGGTCTTTCTTCGTTTTGAGTATCTCCGAAGTTGACCGAAGCCAAATGTCAAGCATAGATTGATGTATTATCACACAATAAACCATGTCGAGATGTTTGAGACCAAAGAAGAGAGATTTAGTCCTAAAATCATCAAAGTTAACCAAGTTCGTCCATTTTGGTCTTTCTTCGTTTTGAGTATCTCCGAAGTTGACCGAATCCAAATGTCAAGCATAGATTGATGTAATAAGAGACAATAAACCATGCCGAGAATTTGAGACCAAGGAAGAGAGATTTAGTCTAAGAATCATCCAAGTTGACCAAGTTCGTCCATTTTGGTCTTTCTTCGTTTTGAGTACCTCTGAAGTTGACCGAAGTCAAATGTCAAGCATAGATTGATGTATTTTTACACAATAAACCATGTCGAGATGTTTGAGACCAAAGAAGAGAGATTTAGTCCTAAAATCATCAAAGTTAACCAAGTTCGTCCATTTTGGTCTTTCTTCGTTTTGAGTAACTCTGAAGTTGACCGAAGCCAAATGTCAAGCATAGATTGATGTATTATCACACAATAAACCATGTCGAGATGTTTGAGACCAAAGAAAAGAGATTTAGTCTTAAAATCATCAAAGTTAACCAAGTTCGTCCATTTTGGTCTTTCTTCGTTTTGAGTAGCTCTGAAGTTGAACGTAGCCAAATGTCAAGCATAGATTGATGTAATATGAGACAATAAACCATGCCGAGAAGTTTGAGACCAAGGAAGAGAGATTTAGTCTAAGAATCATCCAAGTTGACCAAGTTCGTCCATTTTGGTCTTTCTTCGTTTTGAGTACCTCTAAAGTTTACCGAAGTCAAATGTCAAGCATAGATTGATGTATTTCACACAATAAACCATGTCGAGATGTTTGAGACCAAAGAAGAGAGATTTAGTCCTAAAATCATCAAAGTTAACCAAGTTCGTCCATTTTGGTCTTTCTTCGTTTTAAGTAACTCTGAAGTTGACCGAAGCCAAATGTCAAGCATAGATTGATGTAATATGACACAATAAACCATGCAGAGAAGTTTGAGACCAAGGAAGAGAGATTTAGTCCAAGAATCATCCAAGTTGACCAAGTTCGTCCATTTTGGTCTTTCTTCGTTTTGAGTATCTCCGAAGTTAACCGAAGCCAAATGTCAAGCATAGATTGATGTAATAAGAGACAATAAACCATGCGGAGAAGTTTGAGACCAAGGAAGAGAGATTTAGCCTAAGAATCATCCAAGTTGACCAAGTTCGTCCATTTTGGTCTTTCTTCGTTTTGAGTATCTCCGAAGTTGACGAAGCAAAATGTCAAGCATAGATTGATGTAATATGAGCCAATAAACCATGCTGAGAAGTTTGAGACCAAGGAAGAGAGATTTAGTCTAAGAATCATCCAAGTTGACCAAGTTCGTCCATTTTGGTCTTTCTTCGTTTTGAGTACCTCTGAAGTTGACCGAAGTCAAATGTCAAGCATAGATTGATGTATTTTCACACAATAAACCATGTCGAGATGTTTGAGACCAAAGAAGAGAGATTTAGTCCTAAAATCATCAAAGTTAACCAAGTTCGTCCCTTTTGGTCTTTCTTCGTTGAGTAACTCTGAAGTTGACCGAAGTCAAATGTCAAGCATAGATTGATGTATTTTTACACAATAAACCATGTCGAGATGTTTGAGACCAAAGAAGAGAGATTTAGTCCTAAAATCATCAAAGTTAACCAAGTTCGTCCATTTTGGTCTTTCTTCGTTTTGAGTACCTCTAAAGTTGACCGAAGTCAAATGTCAAGCATAGATTGATGTATTTTCACACAATAAACCATGTCGAGATGTTTGAGACCAAAGAAGAGAGATTTAGTCCTAAAATCATCAAAGTTAACCAAGTTCGTCCATTTTGGTCTTTCTTCATTTTGAGTAACTCTGAAGTTGACCGAAGTCAAATGTCAAGCATAGATTGATGTATTATCACACAATAAACCATGCAGAGAAGTTTGAGACCAAGGAAGAGAGATTTAGTCCAAGAATCATCCAAGTTGACCAAGTTCGTCCATTTTGGTCTTTCTTCGTTTTGAGTATCTCCGAAGTTGACCGAAGCCAAATGTCAAGCATAGATTGATGTAATAAGAGACAATAAACCATGCGGAGAAGTTTGAGACCAAGGAAGAGAGATTTAGCCTAAGAATCATCCAAGTTGACCAAGTTCGTCCATTTTGGTCTTTCTTCGTTTTGAGTATCTCCGAAGTTGAGCGAAGCAAAATGTCAAGCATAGATTGATGTAATATGACCAATAAACCATGCTGAGAAGTTTGAGACCAAGGAAAAGAGATTTAGTCTAAGAATCATCCAAGTTGACCAAGTTCGTCCATTTTGGTCTTTCTTCGTTTTGAGTACCTCTGAAGTTGACCGAAGTCAAATGTCAAGCATAGATTGATGTGTTTTCACACAATAAACCATGTCGAGATGTTTGAGACCAAAGAAGAGAGATTTAGTCCTAAAATCATCAAAGTTAACCAAGTTCGTCCATTTTGGTCTTTCTTCGTTGAGTAACTCTGAAGTTGACCGAAGTCAAATGTCAAGCATAGATTGATGTATTTTTACACAATAAACCATGTCGAGATGTTTGAGACCAAAGAAGAGAGATTTAGTCCTAAAATCATCAAAGTTAACCAAGTTCGTCCATTTTGGTCTTTCTTCGTTTTGAGTACCTCTAAAGTTTACCGAAGTCAAATGTCAAGCATAGATTGATGTATTTTCACACAATAAACCATGTCGAGATGTTTGAGACCAAAGAAGAGAGATTTAGTCCTAAAATCATCAAAGTTAACCAAGTTCGTCCCTTTTGGTCTTTCTTCATTTTGAGTAACTCTGAAGTTGACCGAAGTCAAATGTCAAGCATAGATTGATGTATTATCACACAATAAACCATGCAGAGAAGTTTGAGACCAAGGAAGAGAGATTTAGTCCAAGAATCATCCAAGTTGACCAAGTTCGTCCATTTTGGTCTTTCTTCGTTTTGAGTATCTCCGAAGTTGACCGAAGCCAAATGTCAAGCATAGATTGATGTAATAAGAGACAATAAACCATGCGGAGAAGTTTGAGACCAAGGAAGAGAGATTTAGCCTAAGAATCATCCAAGTTGACCAAGTTCGTCCATTTTGGTCTTTCTTCGTTTTGAGTATCTCCGAAGTTGAGCGAAGCAAAATGTCAAGCATAGATTGATGTAATATGAGCCAATAAACCATGCTGAGAAGTTTGAGACCAAGGAAAAGAGATTTAGTCTAAGAATCATCCAAGTTGACCAAGTTCGTCCATTTTGGTCTTTCTTCGTTTTGAGTACCTCTGAAGTTGACCGAAGTCAAATGTCAAGCATAGATTGATGTGTTTTCACACAATAAACCATGTCGAGATGTTTGAGACCAAAGAAGAGAGATTTAGTCCTAAAATCATCAAAGTTAACCAAGTTCGTCCCTTTTGGTCTTTCTTCGTTGAGTAACTCTGAAGTTGACCGAAGTCAAATGTCAAGCATAGATTGATGTATTTTTACACAATAAACCATGTCGAGATGTTTGAGACCAAAGAAGAGAGATTTAGTCCTAAAATCATCAAAGTTAACCAAGTTCGTCCATTTTGGTCTTTCTTCGTTTTGAGTACCTCTAAAGTTGACCGAAGTCAAATGTCAAGCATAGATTGATGTATTTTCACACAATAAACCATGTCGAGATGTTTGAGACCAAAGAAGAGAGATTTAGTCCTAAAATCATCAAAGTTAACCAAGTTCGTCCATTTTGGTCTTTCTTCATTTTGAGTAACTCTGAAGTTGACCGAAGTCAAATGTCAAGCATAGATTGATGTATTATCACACAATAAACCATGTCGAGATGTTTGAGACCAAAGAAGAGAGATTTAGTCCTAAAATCATCAAAGTTCACCAAGTTCGTCCATTTTGGTCTTTCTTCATTTTGAGTAGCTTTGAAGTTGAGCGAAGCCAAATGTCAAGCATAGATTGATGTAATATGAGACAATAAACCATGCCGAGATGTTTGAGACCAAGGAAGAGAGATTTAGTCTAAGAATCATCCAAGTTGACCAAGTTCGTCCATTTTGGTCTTTCTTCGTTTTGAGTAACTCTGAAGTTGACCGAAGCCAAATGTCAAGCATAGATTGATGTATTATCACACAATAAACCATGTCGAGATGTTTGAGACCAAAGAAGAGAGATTTAGTCCTAAAATCATCAAAGTTAACCAAGTTCGTCCATTTTGGTCTTTCTTCGTTTTGAGTAACTTTGAAGTTGACCAAAGTCAAATGTCAAGCATAGATTGATGTAATATGACACAATAAACCATGCAGAGAAGTTTGAGACCAAGGAAGAGAGATTTAGTCCAAGAATCATCCAAGTTGACCAAGTTCGTCCATTTTGGTCTTTCTTCGTTTTGAGTATCTCTGAAGTTGAACGTAGCCAAATGTCAAGCATAGATTGATGTAATATGAGACAATAAACCATGCCGAGAAGTTTGAGACCAAGGAAGAGAGATTTAGTCTAAGAATCATCCAAGTTGACAAGTTCATCCATTTTGGTCTTTCTTCGTTTTGAGTACCTCTAAAGTTTACCGAAGTCAAATGTCAAGCATAGATTGATGTGTTTTCACACAATAAACCATGTCGAGATGTTTGAGACCAAAGAAGAGAGATTTAGTCCTAAAATCATCAAAGTTAACCAAGTTCGTCCCTTTTGGTCTTTCTTCGTTGAGTAACTCTGAAGTTGACCGAAGTCAAATGTCAAGCATAGATTGATGTATTATCACACAATAAACCATGTCGAGATGTTTGAGACCAAAGAAGAGAGATTTAGTCCTAAAATCATTAAAGTTAACCAGGTTCATCCATTTTGGTCTTTTTTCGTTTTGAGTAACTCGGAAGTTGACCGAAGCCAAATGTCAAGCATAGATTGATGTAATATGACACAATAAACCATGCGGAGAAGTTTGAGACCAAGGAAGAGAGATTTTGTCCAAGAATCATCCAAGTTGACCAAGTTCGTCCATTTTGGTCTTTCTTCGTTTTGAGTAACTCGGAAGTTGACCGAAGCCAAATGTCAAGCATAGATTGATGTAATAAGAGACAATAAACCATGCCGAGAAGTTTGAGACCAAGGAAGAGAGATTTAGTCTAAGAATCATCCAAGTTAACCAAGTTCGTCCATTTTTGTCTTTCTTCATTTTGAGTAGCCCTGAAGTTGACCGAAGCTAAATGTCAAGCATAGATTGATGTAATATGACACAATAAACCATGCCGAGAAGTTTGAGACCAAGGAAGAGAGATTTAGTCTAAGAATCATCCAAGTTGACCAAGTTCGTCCATTTTGGTCTTTCTTCGTTGAGTAACTCTGAAGTTGCCGAAGTCAAATGTCAAGCATAGATTGATGTGTTTTCACACAATAAACCATGTCGAGATGTTTGAGACCAAAGAAGAGAGATTTAGTCCTAAAATCATCAAAGTTCACCAAGTTCGTCCATTTTGGTCTTTCTTCGTTTTGAATAGCTCTGAAGTTGAGCGTAGCCAAATGTCAAGCATAGATTGATGTAATATGAGCCAATAAACCATGCTGAGAAGTTTGAGACCAAAGAAAAGAGATTTAGTCTAAGAATCATCCAAGTTGACCAAGTTCGTCCATTTTGGTCTTTCTTCAATTTGAGTATCTCTGAAGTTGAGCGTAGCCAAATGTCAAGCATAGATTGATGTAATATGAGCCAATAAACCATGCTGAGAAGTTTGAGACCAAGGAAAAGAGATTTAGTCTAAGAATCATCCAAGTTGACCAAGTTCGTCCATTTTGGTCTTTCTTCAATTTGAGTATCTCTGAAGTTGACCGAAGCCAAATGTCAAGCATAGATTGATGTAATATGACACAATAAACCATGTGGAGAAGTTTGAGACCAAGGAAGAGAGATTTAGTCTAAGAATCATCCAAGTTGACCAAGTTCGTCCATTTTGGTCTTTCTTCGTTTTGAGTAACTCTGAAGTTGACCGAAGCCAAATGTCAAGCATAGATTGATGTATTATCACACAATAAACCATGTCGAGATGTTTGAGACCAAGGAAGAGAGATTTAGTCTAAGAATCATCCAAGTTGACCAAGTTCGTCCATTTTGGTCTTTCTTCGTTTTGAGTACCTCTGAAGTTGACCGAAGTCAAATGTCAAGCATAGATTGATGTATTTTCACACAATAAACCATGTCGAGATGTTTGAGACCAAAGAAGAGAGATTTAGTCCTAAAATCATCAAAGTTAACCAAGTTCGTCCATTTTGGTCTTTCTTCGTTGAGTAACTCTGAAGTTGACCGAAGTCAAATGTCAAGCATAGATTGATGTATTATCACACAATAAACCATGTCGAGATGTTTGAGACCAAAGAAGAGAGATTTAGTCCTAAAATCATCAAAGTTCACCAAGTTCGTCCATTTTGGTCTTTCTTCGTTTTGAGTAGCTCTGAAGTTGACCGAAGCCAAATGTCAAGCATAGATTGATGTAATATGAGACAATAAACCATGCCGAGAAGTTTGAGACCAAGGAAGAGAGATTTAGTCTAAGAATCATCCAAGTTAACCAAGTTCGTCCATTTTGGTCTTTCTTCATTTTGAGTAGCCCTGAAGTTAACCGAAGCCAAATGTCAAGCATAGATTGATGTAATATGACACAATAAACCATGCCGAGAAGTTGAGACCAAGGAAGAGAGATTTAGTCTAAGAATCATCCAAGTTGACCAAGTTCGTCCCTTTTGGTCTTTCTTCGTTTTGAGTAACTCTGAAGTTGACCGAAGCCAAATGTCAAGCATAGATTGATGTATTATCACACAATAAACCATGTCGAGATGTTTGAGACCAAGGAAAAGAGATTTAGTCTAAGAATCATCCAAGTTGACCAAGTTCGTCCATTTTGGTCTTTCTTCGTTTTGAGTACCTCTGAAGTTGACCGAAGTCAAATGTCAAGCATAGATTGATGTGTTATCACACAATAAACCATGTCGAGATGTTTGAGACCAAAGAAGAGAGATTTAGTCCTAAAATCATCAAAGTTAACCAAGTTCGTCCATTTTGGTCTTTCTTCGTTGAGTAAGTCTGAAGTTGACCGAAGTCAAATGTCAAGCATAGATTGATGTATTTTTACACAATAAACCATGTCGAGATGTTTGAGACCAAAGAAGAGAGATTTAGTCCTAAAATCATCAAAGTTAACCAAGTTCGTCCATTTTGGTCTTTCTTCATTTTGAGTACGTCTAAAGTTTACCGAAGTCAAATGTCAAGCATAGATTGATGTATTTTCACACAATAAACCATGTCGAGATGTTTGAGACCAAAGAAGAGAGATTTAGTCCTAAAATCATCAAAGTTAACCAAGTTCGTCCCTTTTGGTCTTTCTTCGTTGAGTAACTCTGAAGTTGACCGAAGTCAAATGTCAAGCATAGATTGATGTATTATCACACAATAAACCATGTCGAGATGTTTGAGACCAAAGAAGAGAGATTTAGTCCTAAAATCATCAAAGTTCACCAAGTTCGTCCATTTTTGTCTTTCTTCATTTTGAGTAGCCCTGAAGTTGACCGAAGTCAAATGTCAAGCATAGATTGATGTATTATGACACAATAAACCATGTCGAGATGTTTGAGACCAAAGAAGAGAGATTTAGTCCTAAAATCATCAAAGTTCACCAAGTTCGTCCATTTTGGTCTTTCTTCATTTTGAGTAGCTCTGAAGTTGACCGAAGCCAAATGTCAAGCATAGATTGATGTAATATGAGACAATAAACCATGCCGAGAAGTTTGAGACCAAGGAAGAGAGATTTAGTCTAAGAATCATCCAAGTTGACCAAGTTCGTCCATTTTGGTCTTTCTTCGTTTTGAGTAACTCTGAAGTTGACCGAAGCCAAATGTCAAGCATAGATTGATGTATTATCACACAATAAACCATGTCGAGATGTTTGAGACCAAAGAAGAGAGATTTAGTCCTAAAATCATCAAAGTTAACCAAGTTCGTCCATTTTGGTCTTTCTTCGTTTTGAGTAACTCTGAAGTTGATCGAAGTCAAATGTCAAGCATAGATTGATGTAATATGACACAATAAACCATGCAGAGAAGTTTGAGACCAAGGAAGAGAGATTTAGTCCAAGAATCATCCAAGTTGACCAAGTTCGTCCATTTTGGTCTTTCTTCGTTTTGAGTATCTCTGAAGTTGAGCATAGCCAAATGTCAAGCATAGATTGATGTAATATGACCAATAAACCATGTTGAGAAGTTTGAGACCAAGGAAAAGAGATTTAGTCTAAGAATCATCCAAGTTGACCAAGTTCGTCCATTTTGGTCTTTTTTCGTTTTGAGTAACTCTAAAGTTGAACGTAGCCAAATGTCAAGCATAGATTGATGTAATATGAGACAATAAACCATGCCGAGAAGTTTGAGACCAAGGAAGAGAGATTTAGTCTAAGAATCATCCAAGTTGACCAAGTTCGTCCATTTTGGTCTTTCTTCGTTTTGAGTACCTCTAAAGTTTACCGAAGTCAAATGTCAAGCATAGATTGATGTGTTTTCACACAATAAACCATGTCGAGATGTTTGAGACCAAAGAAGAGAGATTTAGTCCTAAAATCATCAAAGTTAACCAAGTTCGTCCTTTTGGTCTTTCTTCGTTGAGTAACTCTGAAGTTGACCGAAGTCAAATGTCAAGCATAGATTGATGTATTATCACACAATAAACCATGTCGAGATGTTTGAGACCAAAGAAGAGAGATTTAGTCCTAAAATCATTAAAGTTAACCAAGTTCGTCCATTTTGGTCTTTTTTCGTTTTGAGTAACTCGGAAGTTGACCGAAGCCAAATGTCAAGCATAGATTGATGTAATATGACACAATAAACCATGCGGAGAAGTTTGAGACCAAGGAAGAGAGATTTTGTCCAAGAATCATCCAAGTTGACCAAGTTCGTCCATTTTGGTCTTTCTTCGTTTTGAGTATCTCCGAAGTTGACCGAAGCCAAATGTCAAGCATAGATTGATGTAATAAGAGACAATAAACCATGCCGAGAAGTTTGAGACCAAGGAAGAGAGATTTAGTCTAAGAATCATCCAAGTTAACCAAGTTCGTCCATTTTTGTCTTTCTTCATTTTGAGTAGCCCTGAAGTTAACCGAAGCTAAATGTCAAGCATAGATTGATGTAATATGACACAATAAACCATGCCGAGAAGTTTGAGACCAAGGAAGAGAGATTTAGTCTAAGAATCATCCAAGTTGACCAAGTTCGTCCCTTTTGGTCTTTCTTCGTTGAGTAACTCTGAAGTTGCCGAAGTCAAATGTCAAGCATAGATTGATGTGTTTTCACACAATAAACCATGTCGAGATGTTTGAGACCAAAGAAGAGAGATTTAGTCCTAAAATCATCAAAGTTCACCAAGTTCGTCCATTTTGGTCTTTCTTCGTTTTGAATAGCTCTGAAGTTGAGCGTAGCCAAATGTCAAGCATAGATTGATGTAATATGAACCAATAAACCATGCTGAGAAGTTTGAGACCAAAGAAAAGAGATTTAGTCTAGAAATCATCCAAGTAGACCAAGTTCGTCCATTTTGGTCTTTCTTCAATTTGAGTATCTCTGAAGTTGAGCGAAGCCAAATGTCAAGCATAGATTGATGTAATATGAGCCAATAAACCATGCTGAGAAGTTTGAGACCAAGGAAAAGAGATTTAGTCTAAGAATCATCCAAGTTGACCAAGTTCGTCCATTTTGGTCTTTCTTCAATTTGAGTATCTCTGAAGTTGACCGAAGCCAAATGTCAAGCATAGATTGATGTAATATGACACAATAAACCATGTGGAGAAGTTTGAGACCAAGGAAGAGAGATTTAGTCTAAGAATCATCCAAATTGACCAAGTTCGTCCATTTTGGTCTTTCTTCGTTTTAAGTAACTCTGAAGTTGACCGAAGCCAAATGTCAAGCATAGATTGATGTATTATCACACAATAAACCATGTCGAGATGTTTGAGACCAAATAAGAGAGATTTAGTCCTAAAATTATCAAAGTTCACCAAGTTCGTCCATTTTGGTCTTTCTTCGTTTTGAGTAGCTCTGAAGTTGACCGAAGCCAAATGTCAAGCATAGATTGATGTAATATGAGACAATAAACCATGCCGAGAAGTTTGAGACCAAGGAAGAGAGATTTAGTCTAAGAATCATCCAAGTTGACCAAGTTCGTCCATTTTGGTCTTTCTTCGTTTTGAGTAACTCTGAAGTTGACCGAAGCCAAATGTCAAGCATAGATTGATGTAATATCACACAATAAACCATGCCGAGAAGTTTGAGACCAAGGAAAGAGATTTAGTCTAAGAATCATCCAAGTTGACCAAGTTCATCCATTTTGGTCTTTTTTCGTTTTGAGTACCTCTGAAGTTGACCGAAGTCAAATGTCAAGCATAGATTGATGTATTTTCACACAATAAACCATGTCGAGATGTTTGAGACCAAAGAAGAGAGATTTAGTCCTAAAATCATCAAAGTTAACCAAGTTCGTCCTTTTGGTCTTTCTTCGTTGAGTAACTCTGAAGTTGACCGAAGTCAAATGTCAAGCATAGATTGATGTATTATCACACAATAAACCATGTCGAGATGTTTGAGACCAAACAAGAGAGATTTAGTCCTAAAATCATTAAAGTTAACCAAGTTCGTCCATTTTGGTCTTTTTTCGTTTTGAGTAACTCGAAGTTGACCGAAGCCAAATGTCAAGCATAGATTGATGTAATATGACACAATAAACCATGCGGAGAAGTTTGAGACCAAGGAAGAGAGATTTTGTCCAAGAATCATCCAAGTTGACCAAGTTCGTCCATTTTGGTCTTTCTTCGTTTTGAGTATCTCTGAAGTTGACCGAAGCCAAATGTCAAGCATAGATTGATGTAATATGAGACAATAAACCATGCCGAGAAGTTTGAGACCAAGGAAGAGAGATTTAGTCTAAGAATCATCCAAGTTGACCAAGTTCGTCCATTTTGGTCTTTCTTCGTTTTGAGTAGCTCTGAAGTTGACCGAAGTCAAATGTCAAGCATAGATTGATGTATTATCACAAAATAAACCATGTCGAGATGTTTGAGACCAAAGAAGAGAGATTTAGTCCTAAAATCATCCAAGTTGACCAAGTTCGTCCATTTTGGTCTTTTTTCGTTTTGAGTAACTCTGAAGTTGACCGAAGCCAAATGTCAAGCATAGATTGATGTATTATCACAAAATAAACCATGTCGAGATGTTTGAGACCAAAGAAGAGAGATTTAGTCTAAGAATCATCCAAGTTGACCAAGTTCGTCCATTTTGGTCTTTCTTCGTTTTGAGTAACTCTGAAGTTGACCGAAGCCAAATGTCAAGCATAGATTGATGTAATATGAGCCAATAAACCATGCTGAGAAGTTTGAGACCAAGGAAAAGAGATTTAGTCTAAGAATCATCCAAGTTGACCAAGTTCGTCCATTTTGGTCTTTCTTCGTTTTGAGTAACTCTGAAGTTAACCGAAGCCAAATGTCAAGCATAGATTGATGTAATATGAGACAATAAACCATGCCGAGAAGTTTGAGACCAAGGAAGAGAGATTTAGTCTAAGAATCATCCAAGTTGACCAAGTTCGTCCATTTTGGTCTTTCTTCGTTTTGAGTATCTTTGAAGTTGACCGAAGCCAAATGTCAAGCATAGATTGATGTAATAAGAGCCAATAAACCATGCCGAGAAGTTTGAGACCAAGGAAGAGAGATTTAGTCTAAGAATCATCCAAGTTGACCAAGTTCGTCCATTTTGGTCTTTCTTCGTTTTGAGTACCTCTGAAGTTGACCGAAGTCAAATGTCAAGCATAGATTGATGTATTTTCACACAATAAACCATGTCGAGATGTTTGAGACCAAAGAAGAGAGATTTAGTCGTAAAATCATCAAAGTTAACCAAGTTCGTCCCTTTTGGTCTTTCTTCGTTGTGTAACTCTGAAGTTGACCGAAGTCAAATGTCAAGCATAGATTGATGTATTATCACACAATAAACCATGTCGAGATGTTTGAGACCAAAGAAGAGAGATTTAGTCCAAAAATTATCAAAGTTCACCAAGTTCGTCCATTTTGGTCTTTCTTCGTTTTGAGTAGCTCTGAAGTTGAGCGTAGCCAAATGTCAAGCATAGATTGATGTAATATGAGACAATAAACCATGCCGAGAAGTTTGAGACCAAGGAAGAGAGATTTAGTCTAAGAATCATCCAAGTTGACCAAGTTCGTCCATTTTGGTCTTTCTTCGTTTTGAGTGACGCTGAAGTTGACCGAAGCAAAATGTCAAGCATAGATTGATGTAATATGACACAATAAACCATGTGGAGAAGTTTGAGACCAAGGAAGAGAGATTTAGTCCAAGAATCATCCAAGTTGACCAAGTTCGTCCATTTTGGTCTTTCTTCGTTTTGAGTAGCTCTGAAGTTGACCGAAGCCAAATGTCAAGCATAGATTGATGTAATATGAGACAATAAACCATGCCGAGAAGTTTGAGACCAAGGAAGAGAGATTTAGTCTAAGAATCATCCAAGTTGACCAAGTTCGTCCATTTTGGTCTTTCTTCGTTTTGAGTAGCTCTGAAGTTGACCGAAGCCAAATGTCAAGCATAGATTGATGTAATATGACCAATAAACCATGCTGAGAAGTTTGAGACCAAGGAAAAGAGATTTAGTCTAAGAATCATCCAAGTTGACCAAGTTCGTCCATTTTGGTCTTTCTTCGTTTTGAGTAACTCTGAAGTTGACCGAAGCCAAATGTCAAGCATAGATTGATGTAATATGAGACAATAAACCATGCCGAGAAGTTTGAGACCAAGGAAGAGAGATTTAGTCTAAGAATCATCCAAGTTGACCAAGTTCGTCCATTTTGGTCTTTCTTCGTTTTGAGTATCTCTGAAGTTGACCGAAGCCAAATGTCAAGCATAGATTGATGTAATAAGAGCCAATAAACCATGCCGAGAAGTTTGAGACCAAGGAAGAGAGATTTAGTCTAAGAATCATCCAAGTTGACCAAGTTCGTCCATTTTGGTCTTTCTTCGTTTTGAGTACCTCTGAAGTTGACCGAAGTCAAATGTCAAGCATAGATTGATGTATTTTCACACAATAAACCATGTCGAGATGTTTGAGACCAAAGAAGAGAGATTTAGTCGTAAAATCATCAAAGTTAACCAAGTTCGTCCCTTTTGGTCTTTCTTCGTTGTGTAACTCTGAAGTTGACCGAAGTCAAATGTCAAGCATAGATTGATGTATTATCACACAATAAACCATGTCGAGATGTTTGAGACCAAAGAAGAGAGATTTAGTCCAAAAATTATCAAAGTTCACCAAGTTCGTCCATTTTGGTCTTTCTTCGTTTTGAGTAGCTCTGAAGTTGAGCGTAGCCAAATGTCAAGCATAGATTGATGTAATATGAGACAATAAACCATGCCGAGAAGTTTGAGACCAAGGAAGAGAGATTTAGTCTAAGAATCATCCAAGTTGACCAAGTTCGTCCATTTTGGTCTTTCTTCGTTTTGAGTGACGCTGAAGTTGACCGAAGCAAAATGTCAAGCATAGATTGATGTAATATGACACAATAAACCATGTGGAGAAGTTTGAGACCAAGGAAGAGAGATTTAGTCCAAGAATCATCCAAGTTGACCAAGTTCGTCCATTTTGGTCTTTCTTCGTTTTGAGTAGCTCTGAAGTTGAGCGAAGCCAAATGTCAAGCATAGATTGATGTAATATGAGACAATAAACCATGCCGAGAAGTTTGAGACCAAGGAAGAGAGATTTAGTCTAAGAATCATCCAAGTTGACCAAGTTCGTCCATTTTGGTCTTTCTTCGTTTTGAGTAGCTCTGAAGTTGAGCGAAGCCAAATGTCAAGCATAGATTGATGTAATATGACACAATAAACCATGCCGAGAAGTTTGAGACCAAGGAAGAGAGATTTAGTCTAAGAATCATCCAAGTTGACCAAGTTCGTCCATTTTGGTCTTTCTTCGTTTTGAGTAACTCTGAAGTTGACCGAAGCCAAATGTCAAGCATAGATTGATGTAATATGAGCACAATAAACCATGCTGAGAAGTTTGAGACCAAGGAAAGAGATTTAGTCTAAGAATCATCCAAGTTGACCAAGTTCGTCCATTTTGGTCTTTCTTCGTTTTGAGTAACTCTGAAGTTGACCGAAGCCAAATGTCAAGCATAGATTGATGTAATATGACACAATAAACCATGCCGAGAAGTTTGAGACCAAGGAAGAGAGATTTAGTCTAAGAATCATCCAAGTTAACCAAGTTCGTCCATTTTTGTCTTTCTTCATTTTGAGTAGCCCTGAAGTTAACCGAAGCTAAATGTCAAGCATAGATTGATGTAATATGACACAATAAACCATGCCGAGAAGTTTGAGACCAAGGAAGAGAGATTTAGTCTAAGAATCATCCAAGTTGACCAAGTTCGTCCTTTTGGTCTTTCTTCGTTGAGTAACTCTGAAGTTGCCGAAGTCAAATGTCAAGCATAGATTGATGTATTATCACACAATAAACCATGTCGAGATGTTTGAGACCAAAGAAGAGAGATTTAGTCCTGAAATCATCAAAGTTCACCAAGTTCGTCCATTTTGGTCTTTCTTCATTTTGAGTAGCTCTGAAGTTGAGCGAAGCCAAATGTCAAGCATAGATTGATGTAATATGACACAATAAACCATGTGGAGAAGTTTGAGACCAAGGAAGAGAGATTTAGTCCAAGAATCATCCAAGTTGACCAAGTTCGTCCATTTTGGTCTTTCTTCGTTTTGAGTATCTCTGAAGTTGACCGAAGCCAAATGTCAAGCATAGATTGATGTAATATGAGACAATAAACCATGCCGAGAAGTTTGAGACCAAGGAAGAGAGATTTAGTCTAAGAATCATCCAAGTTGACCAAGTTCGTCCATTTTGGTCTTTCTTCATTTTGAGTGACGCTGAAGTTGACCGAAGCAAAATGTCAAGCATAGATTGATGTAATATGACACAATAAACCATGTGGAGAAGTTTGAGACCAAGGAAGAGAGATTTAGTCCAAGAATCATCCAAGTTGACCAAGTTCGTCCATTTTGGTCTTTCTTTGTTTTGAGTAGCTCTGAAGTTGAGCGAAGCCAAATGTCAAGCATAGATTGATGTAATATGAGACAATAAACCATGCCGAGAAGTTTGAGACCAAGGAAGAGAGATTTAGTCTAAGAATCATCCAAGTTCACCAAGTTCGTCCATTTTGGTCTTTCTTCGTTTTGAGTAGCTCTGAAGTTGAGCGAAGCCAAATGTCAAGCATAGATTGATGTAATATGAGACAATAAACCATGCCGAGAAGTTTGAGACCAAGGAAGAGAGATTTAGTCTAAGAATCATCCAAGTTGACCAAGTTCGTCCATTTTGGTCTTTCTTCGTTTTGAGTAACTCTGAAGTTAACCGAAGCCAAATGTCAAGCATAGATTGATGTAATATGACCAATAAACCATGCTGAGAAGTTTGAGACCAAGGAAAAGAGATTTAGTCTAAGAATCATCCAAGTTGACCAAGTTCGTCCATTTTGGTCTTTCTTCGTTTTGAGTAACTCTGAAGTTGACCGAAGCCAAATGTCAAGCATAGATTGATGTAATATGACACAATAAACCATGCCGAGAAGTTTGAGACCAAGGAAGAGAGATTTAGTCTAAGAATCATCCAAGTTAACCAAGTTCGTCCATTTTGTCTTTCTTCGTTTTGAGTAGCCCTGAAGTTAACCGAAGCCAAATGTCAAGCATAGATTGATGTAATATGACACAATAAACCATGCCGAGAAGTTTGAGACCAAGGAAGAGAGATTTAGTCTAAGAATCATCCAAGTTGACCAAGTTCGTCCCTTTTGGTCTTTCTTCGTTGAGTAACTCTGAAGTTGCCGAAGTCAAATGTCAAGCATAGATTGATGTATTATCACACAATAAACCATGTCGAGATGTTTGAGACCAAAGAAGAGAGATTTAGTCCTGAAATTATCAAAGTTCACCAAGTTCGTCCATTTTGGTCTTTCTTCATTTTGAGTAGCTTTGAAGTTGAGCGTAGCCAAATGTCAAGCATAGATTGATGTAATATGAGACAATAAACCATGCCGAGAAGTTTGAGACCAAGGAAGAGAGATTTAGTCTAAGAATCATCCAAGTTGACCAAGTTCGTCCATTTTGGTCTTTCTTCGTTTTGAGTAACTCTGAAGTTGACCGAAGCCAAATGTCAAGCATAGATTGATGTAATATGACACAATAAACCATGTGGAGAAGTTTGAGACCAAGGAAGAGAGATTTAGTCCAAGAATCATCCAAGTTGACCAAGTTCGTCCATTTTGGTCTTTCTTCGTTTTGAGTATCTCTGAAGTTGACCGAAGCCAAATGTCAAGCATAGATTGATGTAATAAGACCAATAAACCATGCCGAGAGTTTGAGACCAAGGAAGAGAGATTTAGTCTAAGAATCATCCAAGTTGACCAAGTTCGTCCATTTTGGTCTTTCTTCGTTTTGAGTAGCCCTGAAGTTGAGCGAAGCCAAATGTCAAGCATAGATTGATGTAATATGACACAATAAACCATGCCGAGAAGTTTGAGACCAAAGAAGAGAGATTTAGTCTAAGAATCATCAAGTTGACCAAGTTCGTCCATTTTGGTCTTTCTTCGTTTTGAGTAACTCTGAAGTTGACCGAAGCCAAATGTCAAGCATAGATTGATGTATTATCACACAATAAACCATGTCGAGATGTTTGAGACCAAAGAAGAGAGATTTAGTCCTAAAATCATCAAAGTTAACCAAGTTCGTCCATTTTGGTCTTTCTTCGTTTTGAGTAACTCTGAAGTTGACCGAAGCCAAATGTCAAGCATAGATTGATGTAATATGACACAATAAACCATGTGGAGAAGTTTGAGACCAAGGAAGAGAGATTTAGTCCAAGAATCATCCAAGTTGACCAAGTTCGTCCATTTTGGTCTTTCTTCGTTTTGAGTATCTCCGAAGTTGACCGAAGCCAAATGTCAAGCATAGATTGATGTAATAAGAGACAATAAACCATGCCGAGTAGTTTGAGACCAAGGAAGAGAGATTTAGTCTAAGAATCATCCAAGTTGACCAAGTTCGTCCATTTTGGTCTTTCTTCGTTTTGAGTAACTCTGAAGTTGACCGAAGCCAAATGTCAAGCATAGATTGATGTATTATCACACAATAAACCATGTCGAGATGTTTGAGACCAAGGAGAAGAGATTTAGTCTTAAAATCATCAAAGTTAACCAAGTTCGTCCATTTTGGTCTTTCTTCGTTTTGAGTAGCTCTGAAGTTGAACGTAGCCAAATGTCAAGCATAGATTGATGTAATATGAGACAATAAACCATGCCGAGAAGTTTGAGACCAAGGAAGAGATATTTAGTCTAAGAATCATCCAAGTTGACCAAGTTCGTCCATTTTGGTCTTTCTTCGTTTTGAGTGACGCTGAAGTTGACCGAAGCAAAATGTCAAGCATAGATTGATGTAATATGACACAATAAACCATGTGGAGAATTTTGAGACCAAGGAAGAGAGATTTAGTCCAAGAATCATCCAAGTTGACCAAGTTCGTCCATTTTGGTCTTTCTTCTTTTTGAGTATCTCCGAAGTTGACCGAAGCCAAATGTCAAGCATAGATTGATGTATTTTCACACAATAAACCATGTCGAGATGTTTGAGACCAAAGAAGAGAGATTTAGTCCTAAAATTATCAAAGTTCACCAAGTTCGTCCATTTTGGTCTTTCTTCGTTTTGAGTAGCTCTGAAGTTGAACGTAGCCAAATGTCAAGCATAGATTGATGTAATATGACACAATAAACCATGCCGAGAAGTTTGAGACCAAGGAAGAGAGATTTAGTCTAAGAATCATCCAAGTTGACCAAGTTCGTCCATTTTGGTCTTTCTTCGTTTTGAGTACCTCTGAAGTTGACCGAAGTCAAATGTCAAGCATAGATTGATGTATTTTCACACAATAAACCATGTCGAGATGTTTGAGACCAAAGAAGAGAGATTTAGTCCTAAAATTATCAAAGTTCACCAAGTTCGTCCATTTTGGTCTTTCTTCATTTTGAGTAGCTTTGAAGTTGACCGTAGCCAAATGTCAAGCATAGATTGATGTAATATGAGACAATAAACCATGCCGAGAAGTTTGAGACCAAGGAAGAGATATTTAGTCTAAGAATCATCCAAGTTGACCAAGTTCGTCCATTTTGGTCTTTCTTCGTTTTGAGTGACGCTGAAGTTGACCGAAGGCAAATGTCAAGCATAGATTGATGTAATATCACACAATAAACCATGTGGAGAAGTTTGAGACCAAGGAAGAGAGATTTAGTCCAAGAATCATCCAAGTTGACCAAGTTCGTCCATTTTGGTCTTTCTTCTTTTTGAGTATCTCCGAAGTTGACCGAAGCCAAATGTCAAGCATAGATTGATGTAATATGACACAATAAACCATGTGGAGAAGTTTGAGACCAAGGAAGAGAGATTTAGTCCAAGAATCATCCAAGTTGACCAAGTTCGTCCATTTTGGTCTTTCTTCGTTTTGAGTATCTCCGAAGTTGACCGAAGCCAAATGTCAAGCATAGATTGATGTAATAAGAGACAATAAACCATGCCGAGTAGTTTGAGACCAAGGAAGAGAGATTTAGTCTAAGAATCATCCAAGTTGACCAAGTTCGTCCATTTTGGTCTTTCTTCGTTTTGAGTAGCCCTGAAGTTGAGCGAAGCCAAATGTCAAGCATAGATTGATGTAATATGAAACAATAAACCATGCCGAGAAGTTTGAGACCAACGAAGAGAGATTTAGTCAAAGAATCATCCAAGTTGACCAAGTTCGTCCATTTTGGTCTTTCTTCATTTTGAGTAGCTTTGAAGTTGAGCGTAGCCAAATGTCAAGCATAGATTGATGTAATATGAGACAATAAACCATGCCGAGAAGTTTGAGACCAAGGAAGAGAGATTTAGTGTAAGAATCATCCAAGTTGACCAAGTTCGTCCATTTTGGTCTTTTTTTCGTTTTGAGTAACTCTGAAGTTGACCGAAGCCAAATGTCAAGCATAGATTGATGTATTATCACAAAATAAACCATGTCGAGAAGTTTGAGACCAAAGAAGAGAGATTTAGTCCTAAAATCATCCAAGTTGACCAAGTTCGTCCATTTTGGTCTTTCTTCGTTTTGAGTAACTCTGAAGTTGACCGAAGCCAAATGTCAAGCATAGATTGATGTAATATGACACAATAAACCATGTGGAGAAGTTTGAGACCAAGGAAGAGAGATTTAGTCCAAGAATCATCCAAGTTGACCAAGTTCGTCCATTTTGGTCTTTCTTCGTTTTGAGTATCTCCGAAGTTGACCGAAGCCAAATGTCAAGCATAGATTGATGTAATAAGAGACAATAAACCATGCCGAGAGTTTGAGACCAAGGAAGAGAGATTTAGTCTAAGAATCATCCAAGTTGACCAAGTTCGTCCATTTTGGTCTTTCTTCGTTTTGAGTAACTCTGAAGTTGACCGAAGCCAAATGTCAAGCATAGATTGATGTATTATCACACAATAAACCATGTCGAGATGTTTGAGACCAAGGAGAAGAGATTTAGTCTTAAAATCATCAAAGTTAACCAAGTTCGTCCATTTTGGTCTTTCTTCGTTTTGAGTAGCTCTGAAGTTGAACGTAGCCAAATGTCAAGCATAGATTGATGTAATATGAGACAATAAACCATGCCGAGAAGTTTGAGACCAAGGAAGAGAGATTTAGTCTAAGAATCATCCAAGTTGACCAAGTTCGTCCATTTTGGTCTTTCTTCGTTTTGAGTACCTCTGAAGTTGACCGAAGTCAAATGTCAAGCATAGATTGATGTATTTTCACACAATAAACCATGTCGAGATGTTTGAGACCAAAGAAAAGAGATTTAGTCGTAAAATCATCAAAGTTAACCAAGTTCGTCCATTTTGGTCTTTCTTCGTTGTGTAACTCTGAAGTTGACCGAAGTCAAATGTCAAGCATAGATTGATGTATTATCACACAATAAACCATGTCGAGATGTTTGAGACCAAAGAAGAGAGATTTAGTCCTAAAATCATCAAAGTTCACCAAGTTCGTCCATTTTGGTCTTTCTTCGTTTTGAGTAGCTCTGAAGTTGAGCGTAGCCAAATGTCAAGCATAGATTGATTAATATGAGACAATAAACCATGCCGAGAAGTTTGAGACCAAGGAAGAGAGATTTAGTCTAAGAATCATCCAAGTTGACCAAGTTCGTCCATTTTGGTCTTTCTTCGTTTTGAGTGACGCTGAAGTTGACCGAAGCAAAATGTCAAGCATAGATTGATGTAATATGACACAATAAACCATGTGGAGAAGTTTGAGACCAAGGAAGAGAGATTTAGTCCAAGAATCATCCAAGTTGACCAAGTTCGTCCATTTTGGTCTTTCTTCTTTTTGAGTATCTCCGAAGTTGACCGAAGCCAAATGTCAAGCATAGATTGATGTATTTTCACACAATAAACCATGTCGAGATGTTTGAGACCAAAGAAGAGAGATTTAGTCCTAAAATTATCAAAGTTCACCAAGTTCGTCCATTTTGGTCTTTCTTCGTTTTGAGTAGCTCTGAAGTTGAACGTAGCCAAATGTCAAGCATAGATTGATGTAATATGACACAATAAACCATGCCGAGAAGTTTGAGACCAAGGAAGAGAGATTTAGTCTAAGAATCATCCAAGTTGACCAAGTTCATCCATTTTGGTCTTTCTTCGTTTTGAGTACCTCTGAAGTTGACCGAAGTCAAATGTCAAGCATAGATTGATGTAATATGACACAATAAACCATGTGGAGAAGTTTGAGACCAAGGAAGAGAGATTTAGTCCAAGAATCATCCAAGTTGACCAAGTTCGTCCATTTTGGTCTTTCTTCTTTTTGAGTATCTCCGAAGTTGACCGAAGCCAAATGTCAAGCATAGATTGATGTATTTTCACACAATAAACCATGTCGAGATGTTTGAGACCAAAGAAGAGAGATTTAGTCCTAAAATTATCAAAGTTCACCAAGTTCGTCCATTTTGGTCTTTCTTCGTTTTGAGTAGCTCTGAAGTTGAACGTAGCCAAATGTCAAGCATAGATTGATGTAATATGACACAATAAACCATGCCGAGAAGTTTGAGACCAAGGAAGAGAGATTTAGTCTAAGAATCATCCAAGTTGACCAAGTTCGTCCATTTTGGTCTTTCTTCGTTTTGAGTACCTCTGAAGTTGACCGAAGTCAAATGTCAAGCATAGATTGATGTAATATGACACAATAAACCATGTGGAGAAGTTTGAGACCAAGGAAGAGAGATTTAGTCCAAGAATCATCCAAGTTGACCAAGTTCGTCCATTTTGGTCTTTCTTCGTTTTGAGTATCTCCGAAGTTGACCGAAGCCAAATGTCAAGCATAGATTGATGTAATAAGAGACAATAAACCATGCCGAGAAGTTTGAGACCAAGGAAGAGAGATTTAGTCTAAGAATCATCCAAGTTGACCAAGTTCATCCATTTTGGTCTTTCTTCGTTTTGAGTAACTCTGAAGTTGACCGAAGCCAAATGTCAAGCATAGATTGATGTATTATCACACAATAAACCATGTCGAGATGTTTGAGACCAAGGAGAAGAGATTTAGTCTTAAAATTATCAAAGTTAACCAAGTTCGTCCATTTTGGTCTTTCTTCGTTTTGAGTAGCTCTGAAGTTGAACGAAGCCAAATGTCAAGCATAGATTGATGTAATATGACACAATAAACCATGCCGAGAAGTTTGAGACCAAGGAAGAGAGATTTAGTCTAAGAATCATCCAAGTTGACCAAGTTCGTCCATTTTGGTCTTTCTTCGTTTTGAGTACCTCTGAAGTTGACCGAAGTCAAATGTCAAGCATAGATTGATGTATTTTCACACAATAAACCATGTCGAGATGTTTGAGACCAAAGAAGAGAGATTTAGTCGTAAAATCATCAAAGTTAACCAAGTTCGTCCATTTTGGTCTTTCTTCGTTGTGTAACTCTGAAGTTGACCGAAGTCAAATGTCAAGCATAGATTGATGTATTATCACACAATAAACCATGTCGAGATGTTTGAGACCAAAGAAGAGAGATTTAGTCCTAAAATCATCAAAGTTCACCAAGTTCGTCCATTTTGGTCTTTCTTCGTTTTGAGTAGCTCTGAAGTTGAGCGTAGCCAAATGTCAAGCATAGATTGATGTAATATGAGACAATAAACCATGCCGAGAAGTTTGAGACCAAGGAAGAGAGATTTAGTCTAAGAATCATCCAAGTTGACCAAGTTCGTCCATTTTGGTCTTTCTTCGTTTTGAGTGACTCTGAAGTTGACCGAAGCAAAATGTCAAGCATAGATTGATGTAATATGACACAATAAACCATGTGGAGAAGTTTGAGACCAAGGAAGAGAGATTTAGTCCAAGAATCATCCAAGTTGACCAAGTTCGTCCATTTTGGTCTTTCTTCTTTTTGAGTATCTCCGAAGTTGACCGAAGCCAAATGTCAAGCATAGATTGATGTATTTTCACACAATAAACCATGTCGAGATGTTTGAGACCAAAGAAGAGAGATTTAGTCCTAAAATTATCAAAGTTCACCAAGTTCGTCCATTTTGTGTTTCTTCGTTTTGAGTAGCTCTGAAGTTGAACGTAGCCAAATGTCAAGCATAGATTGATGTAATATGACACAATAAACCATGCCGAGAAGTTTGAGACCAAGGAAGAGAGATTTAGTCTAAGAATCATCCAAGTTGACCAAGTTCATCCATTTTGGTCTTTCTTCGTTTTGAGTACCTCTGAAGTTGACCGAAGTCAAATGTCAAGCATAGATTGATGTAATATGACACAATAAACCATGTGGAGAAGTTTGAGACCAAGGAAGAGAGATTTAGTCCAAGAATCATCCAAGTTGACCAAGTTCGTCCATTTTGGTCTTTCTTCGTTTTGAGTATCTCCGAAGTTGACCGAAGCCAAATGTCAAGCATAGATTGATGTAATAAGAGACAATAAACCATGCCGAGAAGTTTGAGACCAAGGAAGAGAGATTTAGTCTAAGAATCATCCAAGTTGACCAAGTTCGTCCATTTTGGTCTTTCTTCGTTTTGAGTAACTCTGAAGTTGACCGAAGCCAAATGTCAAGCATAGATTGATGTATTATCACACAATAAACCATGTCGAGATGTTTGAGACCAAGGAGAAGAGATTTAGTCTTAAAATTATCAAAGTTAACCAAGTTCGTCCATTTTGGTCTTTCTTCGTTTTGAGTAGCTCTGAAGTTGAACGTAGCCAAATGTCAAGCATAGATTGATGTAATATGACACAATAAACCATGCCGAGAAGTTTGAGACCAAGGAAGAGAGATTTAGTCTAAGAATCATCCAAGTTGACCAAGTTCATCCATTTTGGTCTTTCTTCATTTTGAGTACCTCTGAAGTTGACCGAAGTCAAATGTCAAGCATAGATTGATGTATTTTCACACAATAAACCATGTCGAGATGTTTGAGACCAAAGAAGAGAGATTTAGTCGTAAAATCATCAAAGTTAACCAAGTTCGTCCCTTTTGGTCTTTCTTCGTTGTGTAACTCTGAAGTTGACCGAAGTCAAATGTCAAGCATAGATTGATGTATTATCACACAATAAACCATGTCGAGATGTTTGAGACCAAAGAAGAGAGATTTAGTCCTAAAATTATCAAAGTTCACCAAGTTCGTCCATTTTGGTCTTTCTTCGTTTTGAGTAGCTCTGAAGTTGAGCGAAGCCAAATGTCAAGCATAGATTGATGTAATATGAGACAATAAACCATGCCGAGAAGTTTGAGACCAAGGAAGAGATATTTAGTCTAAGAATCATCCAAGTTGACCAAGTTCGTCCATTTTGGTCTTTCTTCGTTTTGAGTGACGCTGAAGTTGACCGAAGCAAAATGTCAAGCATAGATTGATGTAATATGACACAATAAACCATGTGGAGAAGTTTGAGACCAAGGAAGAGAGATTTAGTCCAAGAATCATCCAAGTTGACCAAGTTTGTCCATTTTGGTCTTTCTTCTTTTTGAGTATCTCCGAAGTTGACCGAAGCCAAATGTCAAGCATAGATTGATGTATTTTCACACAATAAACCATGTCGAGATGTTTGAGACCAAAGAAGAGAGATTTAGTCCTAAAATCATCAAAGTTCACCAAGTTCGTCCATTTTGGTCTTTCTTCGTTTTGAGTAGCTCTGAAGTTGAACGTAGCCAAATGTCAAGCATAGATTGATGTAATATGACACAATAAACCATGCCGAGAAGTTTGAGACCAAGGAAGAGAGATTTAGTCTAAGAATCATCCAAGTTGACCAAGTTCATCCATTTTGGTCTTTCTTCGTTTTGAGTACCTCTGAAGTTGACCGAAGTCAAATGTCAAGCATAGATTGATGTATTTTCACACAATAAACCATGTCGAGATGTTTGAGACCAAAGAAGAGAGATTTAGTCCTAAAATCATCAAAGTTAACCAAGTTCGTCCCTTTTGGTCTTTCTTCGTTGTGTAACTCTGAAGTTGACCGAAGTCAAATGTCAAGCATAGATTGATGTATTATCACACAATAAACCATGTCGAGATGTTTGAGACCAAAGAAGAGAGATTTAGTCCTAAAATTATCAAAGTTCACCAAGTTCGTCCATTTTGGTCTTTCTTCGTTTTGAGTAGCTCTGAAGTTGAGCGTAGCCAAATGTCAAGCATAGATTGATTTAATATGAGACAATAAACCATGCCGAGAAGTTTGAGACCAAGGAAGAGATATTTAGTCTAAGAATCATCCAAGTTGACCAAGTTCGTCCATTTTGGTCTTTCTTTTTTTTGAGTGACTCTGAAGTTGACCGAAGGAAAATGTCAAGCATAGATTGATGTAATATCACACAATAAACCATGTGGAGAAGTTTGAGACCAAGGAAGAGAGATTTAGTCCAAGAATCATCCAAGTTGACCAAGTTCGTCCATTTTGGTCTTTCTTTGTTTTGAGTAACTCTGAAGTTGACCGAAGCCAAATGTCAAGCATAGATTGATGTATTATCACACAATAAACCATGTCGAGATGTTTGAGACCAAAGAAGAGAGATTTAGTCCTAAAATTATCAAAGTTCACCAAGTTCGTCCATTTTGGTCTTTCTTCGTTTTGAGTAGCTCTGAAGTTGAACGTAGCCAAATGTCAAGCATAGATTGATGTAATATGACACAATAAACCATGCCGAGAAGTTTGAGACCAAGGAAGAGAGATTTAGTCTAAGAATCATCCAAGTTGACCAAGTTCATCCATTTTGGTCTTTCTTCGTTTTGAGTACCTCTGAAGTTGACCGAAGTCAAATGTCAAGCATAGATTGATGTATTTTCACACAATAAACCATGTCGAGATGTTTGAGACCAAAGAAGAGAGATTTAGTCCTAAAATTATCAAAGTTCACCAAGTTCGTCCATTTTGGTCTTTCTTCGTTTTGAGTAGCTTTGAAGTTGAGCGTAGCCAAATGTCAAGCATAGATTGATGTAATATGAGACAATAAACCATGCCGAGATGTTTGAGACCAAGGAAGAGATATTTAGTCTAAGAATCATCCAAGTTGACCAAGTTCGTCCATTTTGGTCTTTCTTCGTTTTGAGTGACTCTGAAGTTGACCGAAGGCAAATGTCAAGCATAGATTGATGTAATATCACACAATAAACCATGTGGAGAAGTTTGAGACCAAGGAAGAGAGATTTAGTCCAAGAATCATCCAAGTTGACCAAGTTCGTCCATTTTGGTCTTTTTTTGGTTTTGAGTAACTCTGAAGTTGACCGAAGCCAAATGTCAAGCATAGATTGATGTAATATAACACAATAAACCATGTGGAGAAGTTTGAGACCAAAGAAGAGAGATTTAGTCCAAGAATCATCCAAGTTGACCAAGTTCGTCCATTTTGGTCTTTCTTCATTTTGAGTAGCTTTGAAGTTGAGCGTAGCCAAATGTCAAGCATAGATTGATGTAATATGAGACAATAAACCATGCCGAGAAGTTTGAGACCAAGGAAGAGAGATTTAGTCTAAGAATCATCCAAGTTGACCAAGTTCGTCCATTTTGGTCTTTTTTTCGTTTTGAGTAACTCTGAAGTTGACCGAAGCCAAATGTCAAGCATAGATTGATGTATTATCACAAAATAAACCATGTCGAGATGTTTGAGACCAAAGAAGAGAGATTTAGTCCTAAAATCATCCAAGTTGACCAAGTTCGTCCATTTTGGTCTTTCTTCGTTTTGAGTAACTCTGAAGTTGACCGAAGCCAAATGTCAAGCATAGATTGATGTATTATCACACAATAAACCATGTCGAGATGTTTGAGAACAAAGAAAAGAGATTTAGTCTTAAAATTATCAAAGTTAACCAAGTTCGTCCATTTTGGTCTTTCTTCGTTTTGAGTAGCTCTGAAGTTGAGCGTAGCCAAATGTCAAGCATAGATTGATGTAATATGAGACAATAAACCATGCCGAGAAGTTTGAGACCAAGGAAGAGAGATTTAGTCTAAGAATCATCCAAGTTGACCAAGTTCGTCCATTTTGGTCTTTCTTCGTTTTGAGTAACTCTGAAGTTGACCGAAGCCAAATGTCAAGCATAGATTGATGTATTATCACACAATAAACCATGTCGAGATGTTTGAGACCAAAGAAGAGAGATTTAGTCCTAAAATCATCAAAGTTAACCAAGTTCATCCATTTTGGTCTTTCTTCGTTTTGAGTAACTCTGAAGTTGACCGAAGCCAAATGTCAAGCATAGATTGATGTAATATGACACAATAAACCATGTGGAGAAGTTTGAGACCAAGGAAGAGAGATTTAGTCCAAGAATCATCCAAGTTGACCAAGTTCGTCCATTTTGGTCTTTCTTCGTTTTGAGTATCTTCGAAGTTGACCGAAGCCAAATGTCAAGCATAGATTGATGTAATAAGAGACAATAAACCATGCCGAGAAGTTTGAGACCAAGGAAGAGAGATTTAGTCTAAGAATCATCCAAGTTGACCAAGTTCGTCCATTTTGGTTTTTCTTCGTTTTGAGTGGCTCTGAAGTTGACCGAAGCCAAATGTCAAGCATAGATTGATGTAATATGAAACAATAAACAATGCCGAGAAGTTTGAGACCAAGGAAGAGAGATTTAGTCCAAGAATCATCCAAGTTGACCAAGTTCGTCCATTTTGGTCTTTTTTTCATTTTGAGTAACTCTGAAGTTGACCGAAGCCAAATGTCAAGCATAGATTGATGTAATATAACACAATAAACCATGTGGAGAAGTTTGAGACCAAGGAAGAGAGATTTAGTCCAAGAATCATCCAAGTTGACCAAGTTCGTCCATTTTGGTCTTTCTTCATTTTGAGTAGCTTTGAAGTTGAGCGTAGCCAAATGTCAAGCATAGATTGATGTAATATGAGACAATAAACCATGCCGAGAAGTTTGAGACCAAGGAAGAGAGATTTAGTCTAAGAATCATCCAAGTTGACCAAGTTCGTCCATTTTGGTCTTTCTTCGTTTTGAGTAGCTCTGAAGTTGAGCGTAGCCAAATGTCAAGCATAGATTGATGTAATATGAGACAATAAACCATGCCGAGAAGTTTGAGACCAAAGAAGAGAGATTTAGTCCAAGAATCATCCAACTTGACCAAGTTCGTCCATTTTGGTCTTTCTTCATTTTGAGTAGCTTTGAAGTTGAGCGTAGCCAAATGTCAAGCATAGATTGATGTAATTTGAGACAATAAACCATGCCGAGAAGTTTGAGACCAAGGAAGAGAGATTTAGTCTAAGAATCATCCAAGTTGACCAAGTTCGTCCATTTTGGTCTTTCTTCGTTTTGGTAACTATGAAGTTAACCGAAGTCAAATGTCAAGCATAGATTGATGTATTTTCACACAATAAACCATGTCGAGATGTTTGAGACCAAAGAAGAGAGATTTAGTCCTAAAATCATCAAAGTTAACCAAGTTCATCCATTTTGGTCGTTCTTCGTTTTGAGTAACTCTGAAGTTGACCGAAGTCAAATGTCAAGCATAGATTAATGTATTTTCACACAATAAACCATGTCGAGATGTTTGAGACCAAAGAAGAGAGATTTAGTCCTAAAAACATCAAAGTTAACCAAGTTCGTCCATTTTGGTCTTTCTTTGTTTTGAGTAACTCTGAAGTTGACCGAATCCAAATGTCAAGCATAGATTGATGTAATAAGACACAATAAACCATGCCGAGAAGTTTGAGACCAAGGAAGAGATATTTAGTCCAACAATCATCCAAGCTGACCAAGTTCGTCCATTTTGGTCTTTCTTCGTTTTGGGTAACTATGAAGTTAACCGAAGTCAAATGTCAAGCATAGATTGATGTATTTTCACACAATAAACCATGTCGAGATGTTTGAGACCAAAGAAGAGAGATTTAGTCCTAAAATCATCAAAGTTAACCAAGTTCGTCCATTTTGGTCTTTCTTCGTTTTGAGTAACTCTGAAGTTAACCGAAGCCAAATGTCAAGCATAGATTGATGTAATATGAGACAATAAACCATGCCGAGAAGTTTGAGACCAAAGAAGAGAGCTTTAGTCCAAGAATCATCCAAGTTGACCAAGTTCGTCCATTTTGGTCTTTCTTCATTTTGAGTAGCTTTGAAGTTGAGCGTAGCCAAATGTCAAGCATAGATTGATGTAATTTGAGACAATAAACCATGCCGAGAAGTTTGAGACCAAGGAAGAGAGATTTAGTCTAAGAATCATCCAAGTTGACCAAGTTCGTCCATTTTGGTCTTTCTTCGTTTTGAGTAGCTCTGAAGTTGACCGAAGTCAAATGTCAAGCATAGATTGATGTATTTTCACACAATAAACCATGTCGAGATGTTTGAGACCAAAGAAGAGAGATTTAGTCCTAAAATCATCAAAGTTAACCAAGTTCGTCCATTTTGGTCTTTCTTCGTTTTGAGTAACTCTAAAGTTGACCGAAGTCAAATGTCAAGCATAGATTGATGTATTATCACACAATAAACCATGTCGAGATGTTTGAGACCAAAGAAGAGAGATTTAGTCCTAAAATCATCAAAGTTAACCAAGTTCGTCCATTTTGGTCTTTCTTCGTTTTGAGTAACTCTAAAGTTGACCGAAGTCAAATGTCAAGCATAGATTGATGTATTATCACACAATAAACCATGTCGAGATGTTTGAGACCAAAGAAGAGAGATTTAGTCCTAAAATCATCAAAGTTAACCAAGTTCGTCCATTTTGGTCTTTCTTCGTTTTGAGTAACTCTAAAGTTTACCGAAGTCAAATGTCAAGCATAGATTGATGTATTATCACACAATAAACCATGTCGAGATGTTTGAGACCAAGGAAGAGAGATTTAGTCCAAGAATCATCCAAGTTGACCAAGTTCGTCCATTTTGGTCTTTCTTCGTTTTGAGTAGCTCTGAAGTTGACGAAGCCAAATGTCAAGCATAGATTGATGTAATAAGAGACAATAAACCATGCCGAGTAGTTTGAGACCAAGGAAGAGAGATTTAGTCTAAGAATCATCCAAGTTGACCAAGTTCGTCCATTTTGGTCTTTCTTCATTTTGAGTAACTCGGAAGTTGACCGAAGTCAAATGTCAAGCATAGATTGATGTATTATCACAAAATAAACCATGTCGAGATGTTTGAGACCAAAGAAGAGAGATTTAGTCCTAAAATCATCCAAGTTGACCAAGTTCGTCCATTTTGGTCTTTTTTCATTTTGAGTAACTCTGAAGTTGACCGAAGCCAAATGTCAAGCATAGATTGATGTATTATCACACAATAAACCATGTCGAGATGTTTGAGAACAAAGAAAAGAGATTTAGTCTTAAAATTATCAAAGTTAACCAAGTTCGTCCATTTTGGTCTTTCTTCGTTTTGAGTAGCTCTGAAGTTGAGCGAAGCCAAATGTCAAGCATAGATTGATGTAATATGAGACAATAAACCATGCCGAGAAGTTTGAGACCAAGGAAGAGAGATTTAGTCTAAGAATCATCCAAGTTGACCAAGTTCGTCCATTTTGGTCTTTCTTCGTTTTGAGTAACTCGGAAGTTGACCGAAGTCAAATGTCAAGCATAGATTGATGTAATATGAGACAATAAACCATGTCGAGATGTTTGAGACCAAAGAAGAGAGATTTAGTCCTAAAATCATCCAAGTTGACCAAGTTCGTCCATTTTGGTCTTTTTTCGTTTTGAGTAACTCTGAAGTTGACCGAAGCCAAATGTCAAGCATAGATTGATGTATTATCACACAATAAACCATGTCGAGATGTTTGAGAACAAAGAAAAGAGATTTAGTCTTAAAATTATCAAAGTTAACTAAGTTCGTCCATTTTGGTCTTTCTTCATTTTGAGTAGCTCTGAAGTTGAGCGTAGCCAAATGTCAAGCATAGATTGATGTAATATGAGACAATAAACCATGCCGAGAAGTTTGAGACCAAGGAAGAGAGATTTAGTCTAAGAATCATCCAAGTTGACCAAGTTCGTCCATTTTGGTCTTTCTTCGTTTTGAGTAGCTCTGAAGTTGACCGAAGTCAAATGTCAAGCATAGATTGATGTATTATCACAAAATAAACCATGTCGAGATGTTTGAGACCAAAGAAGAGAGATTTAGTCCTAAAATCATCCAAGTTGACCAAGTTCGTCCATTTTGGTCTTTTTTCGTTTTGAGTAACTCTGAAGTTGACCGAAGCCAAATGTCAAGCATAGATTGATGTATTATCACACAATAAACCATGTCGAGATGTTTGAGAACAAAGAAAAGAGATTTAGTCTAAAATTATCAAAGTTAACCAAGTTCGTCCATTTTGGTCTTTCTTCGTTTTGAGTAGCTCTGAAGTTGAGCGAAGCCAAATGTCAAGCATAGATTGATGTAATATGACACAATAAACCATGCCGAGAAGTTTGAGACCAAGGAAGAGAGATTTAGTCTAAGAATCATCCAAGTTGACCAAGTTCGTCCATTTTGGTCTTTCTTCGTTTTGAGTAACTCGAAGTTGACCGAAGTCAAATGTCAAGCATAGATTGATGTAATATGAGACAATAAACCATGTCGAGATGTTTGAGACCAAAGAAGAGAGATTTAGTCCTAAAATCATCAAAGTTAACCAAGTTCGTCCATTTTGGTCTTTCTTCGTTTTGAGTAACTCTGAAGTTGACCGAAGCCAAATGTCAAGCATAGATTGATGTAATATGAGCCAATAAACCATGCTGAGATGTTTGAGACCAAAGAAGAGAGATTTAGTCCTAAAATCATCAAAGTTAACCAAGTTCGTCCATTTTGGTCTTTCTTTGTTTTGAGTAACTCTGAATTTGACCGAATCCAAATGTCAAGCATAGATTGATGTAATAAGACACAATAAACCATGCCGAGAAGTTTGAGACCAAGGAAGAGATATTTAGTCCAACAATCATCCAAGTTGACCAAGTTCGTCCATTTTGGTCTTTCTTCATTTTGGGTAACTATGAAGTTAACCGAAGTCAAATGTCAAGCATAGATTGATGTATTTTCACACAATAAACCATGTCGAGATGTTTGAGACCAAAGAAGAGAGATTTAGTCCTAAAATCATCAAAGTTAACCAAGTTCATCCATTTTGGTCTTTCTTCGTTTTGAGTAACTCTGAAGTTGACCGAAGTCAAATGTCAAGCATAGATTAATGTATTTTCACACAATAAACCATGTCGAGATGTTTGAGACCAAAAAAGAGAGATTTAGTCCTAAAAACATCAAAGTTAACCAAGTTCGTCCATTTTGGTCTTTCTTCATTTTGAGTAGCTTTGAAGTTGAGCGTAGCCAAATGTCAAGCATAGATTGATGTAATATGAGACAATAAACCATGCCGAGAAGTTTGAGACCAAGGAAGAGAGATTTTGTCTAAGAATCATCCAAGTTGACCAAGTTCGTCCATATTGGTCTTTCTTCATTTTGTGTAGCTTTGAAGTTGAGCGTAGCCAAATGTCAAGCATAGATTGATGTAATATGAGACAATAAACCATGCCGAGAAGTTTGAGACCAAAGAAGAGAGCTTTAGTCCAAGAATCATCCAACTTGACCAAGTTCGTCCATTTTGGTCTTTCTTCATTTTGAGTAGCTTTGAAGTTGAGCGTAGCCAAATGTCAACCATAGATTGATGTAATTTGAGACAATAAACCATGCCGAGAAGTTTGAGACCAAGGAAGAGAGATTTAGTCTAAGAATCATCCAAGTTGACCAAGTTCGTCCATTTTGGTCTTTCTTCGTTTTGGGTAACTATGAAGTTAAGCGAAGTCAAATGTCAAGCATAGATTGATGTATTTTCACACAATAAACCATGTCGAGATGTTTGAGACCAAAGAAGAGAGATTTAGTCCTAAAATCATCAAAGTTAACCAAGTTCATCCATTTTGGTCGTTCTTCGTTTTGAGTAACTCTGAAGTTGACCGAAGTCAAATGTCAAGCATAGATTAATGTATTTTCACACAATAAACCATGTCGAGATGTTTGAGACCAAAGAAGAGAGATTTAGTCCTAAAAACATCAAAGTTAACCAAGTTCGTCCATTTTGGTCTTTCTTTGTTTTGAGTAACTCTGAAGTTGACCGAATCCAAATGTCAAGCATAGATTGATGTAATAAGACACAATAAACCATGCCGAGAAGTTTGAGACCAAGGAAGAGATATTTAGTCCAACAATCATCCAAGCTGACCAAGTTCGTCCATTTTGGTCTTTCTTCGTTTTGGGTAACTATGAAGTTAACCGAAGTCAAATGTCAAGCATAGATTGATGTATTTTCACACAATAAACCATGTCGAGATGTTTGAGACCAAAGAAGAGAGAGTTAGTCCTAAAATCATCAAAGTTCACCAAGTTCATCCATTTTGGTCTTTCTTCGTTTTGAGTAACTCTGAAGTTAACCGAAGCCAAATGTCAAGCATAGATTGATGTAATATGAGACAATAAACCATGCCGAGAAGTTTGAGACCAAAGAAGAGAGCTTTAGTCCAAGAATCATCCAAGTTGACCAAGTTCGTCCATTTTGGTCTTTCTTCATTTTGAGTAGCTTTGAAGTTGAGCGTAGCCAAATGTCAACCATAGATTGATGTAATTTGAGACAATAAACCATGCCGAGAAGTTTGAGACCAAGGAAGAGAGATTTAGTCTAAGAATCATCCAAGTTGACCAAGTTCGTCCATTTTGGTCTTTCTTCGTTTTGAGTAGCTCTGAAGTTGACCGAAGTCAAATGTCAAGCATAGATTGATGTATTTTCACACAATAAACCATGTCGAGATGTTTGAGACCAAAGAAGAGAGATTTAGTCCTAAAATCATCAAAGTTAACCAAGTTCGTCCATTTTGGTCTTTCTTCGTTTTGAGTAACTCTAAAGTTTACCGAAGTCAAATGTCAAGCATAGATTGATGTATTATCACACAATAAACCATGTCGAGATGTTTGAGACCAAAGAAGAGAGATTTAGTCCTAAAATCATCAAAGTTAACCAAGTTCGTCCATTTTGGTCTTTCTTTGTTTTGAGTAACTCTGAAGTTGACCGAATCCAAATGTCAAGCATAGATTGATGTAATAAGACACAATAAACCATGCCGAGAAGTTTGAGACCAAGGAAGAGATATTTAGTCCAAGAATCATCCAAGCTGACCAAGTTCGTCCATTTTGGTCTTTCTTCGTTTTGGTAACTATGAAGTTAACCGAAGTCAAATGTCAAGCATAGATTGATGTATTTTTACACAATAAACCATGTTGAGATGTTTGAGACCAAAGAAGAGAGATTTAGTCCTAAAATCATCAAAGTTAACCAAGTTCATCCATTTTGGTCTTTCTTCGTTTTGAGTAACTCTGAAGTTGACCGAAGTCAAATGTCAAGCATAGATTGATGTATTATCACACAATAAACCATGTCGAGATATTTGAGACCAAAGAAGAGAGATTTAGTCCAAGAATCATCGAAGTTGACCAAGTTCATCCTTTTTGGTCTTTCTTCATTTTGAGTAGCTCCGAAGTTGACCGAAGCCAAATGTCAAGCATAGATTGATGTAATAAGACACAATAAACCATGCCGAGAAGTTTGAGACCAAGGAAGAGAGATTTAGTCCAACAATCATCCAAGTTGACCAAGTTCGTCCATTTTGGTCTTTCTTCGTTTTGGGTAACTCTGAAGTTTACCGAAGTCAAATGTCAAGCATAGATTGATGTATTATCACACAATAAACCATGTTGAGATGTTTGAGACCAAAGAAGAGAGATTTAGTCCTAAAATCATCAAAGTTAACCAAGTTCGTCCATTTTGGTCTTTCTTCGTTTTGAGTAACTCTGAAGTTGACCGAAGTCAAACGTCAAGCATAGATTGATGTAATATAACACAATAAACCATGTGGAGAAGTTTGAGACCAAGGAAGAGAGATTTAGTCCAAGAATCATCCAAGTTGACCAAGTTCGTCCATTTTGGTCTTTCTTCATTTTGAGTAGCTTTGAAGTTGAGCGTAGCCAAATGTCAAGCATAGATTGATGTAATATGAGACAATAAACCATGCTGAGAAGTTTGAGACCAAGGAAGAGAGATTTAGTCTAAGAATCATCCAAGTTGACCAAGTTCGTCCATTTTGGTCTTTCTTCATTTTGAGTAGCTTTGAAGTTGAGCGTAGCCAAATGTCAAGCATAGATTGATGTAATATGAGACAATAAACCATGCCGAGAAGTTTGAGACCAAGGAAGAGAGATTTAGTCCAAGAATCATCCAAGTTGACTAAGTTCGTCCATTTTGGTCTTTCTTCATTTTGAGTAGCTTTGAAGTTGAGCGTAGCCAAATGTCAAGCATAGATTGATGTAATATGAGACAATAAACCATGCCGAGAAGTTTGAGACCAAGGAAGAGAGATTTAGTCTAAGAATCATCCAAGTTGACCAAGTTCGTCCATTTTGGTCTTTCTTCGTTTTGAGTAGCTCTGAAGTTGACCGAAGTCAAATGTCAAGCATAGATTGATGTATTTTCACACAATAAACCATGTCGAGATGTTTGAGACCAAAGAAGAGAGATTTAGTCCTAAAATCATCAAAGTTAACCAAGTTCGTCCATTTTGGTCTTTCTTCGTTTTGAGTAACTCTGAAGTTGACCGAAGTCAAATGTCAAGCATAGATTGATGTATTATCACACAATAAACCATGTCGAGATGTTTGAGACCAAAGAAGAGAGATTTAGTCCTAAAATCATCAAAGTTAACCAAGTTCGTCCATTTTGGTCTTTCTTTGTTTTGAGTAACTCTGAAGTTGACCGAAGTCAAATGTCAAGCATAGATTGATGTATTATCACACAATAAACCATGTTGAGATGTTTGAGACCAAAAAAGAGAGATTTAGTCCAAGAATCATCGAGTTGACCAAGTTCATCCTTTTTGGTCTTTCTTCATTTTGAGTAGCTCCGAAGTTGACCGAAGCCAAATGTCAAGCATAGATTGATGTAATAAGACACAATAAACCATGCCGAGAAGTTTGAGACCAAGGAAGAGAGATTTAGTCTAAGAATCATCCAAGTTGACCAAGTTCGTCCATTTTGGTCTTTCTTCGTTTTGAGTAACTCTGAAGTTGACCGAATCCAAATGTCAAGCATAGATTGATGTAATAAGACACAATAAACCATGCCGAGAAGTTTGAGACCAAGGAAGAGATATTTAGTCTAAGAATCATCCAAGCTGACCAAGTTCGTCCATTTTGGTCTTTCTTCGTTTTGTGGTCTTTGTTTGTTTTGAGTAGCTCCGAAGTTCACCGAAGCCAAATTTCAAGCTTAGATTGTTGTAATATGACACAATAAACCATGTCGAGAAGTTTGAGACCAACGAAGAGAGATTTAGTCCAAGAATCATCCAAGCTGACCAAGTTCGTCCATTTTGGTCTTTTTTCGTTTTGTGGTCTTTCTTTGTTTTGAGTAGCTCCGAAGTGGACCGAAGCTAATGTCAAGCATAGATTGATGTAATATGACACAATAAACCATGTCGAGAAGTTTGAGACCAACGAAGAGAGATTTAGTCCAAGAATCATCCAAGTTGACCAAGTTCGTCCATTTTGGTCTTTCTTCGTTTTGTCGTCTTTCTTTGTTTTGAGTAGCTCCAAAGTTGACCGAATCCAAATGTCAAGCATAGATTGATGTAATAAGACACAATAAACCATGCCAAGAAGTTTGAGACCAACGAAGAGAGATTTAGTCCAAGAATCATCCAAGTTGGCCAAGTTCGTCCATTTTGGTCTTTCTTCGTTTTATGGTCTTTCTTTGTTTTGAGTAGCTCCGAAGTTGACCGAAGCCAAATGTCAAGCCAAGATTGATGTAATATGACACAATAAACCATATCGAGAAGTTTGAGACCAACGAAGAGAGATTTAGTCCAAGAATCATCCAAGTTGACCAAGTTCGTCCATTTTGGTCTTTCTTCGTTTTTAGTAGCTCCAAAGTTGACCGAATCCAAATGTCAAGCATAGATTGATGTAATAAGACACAATAAACCATGCCAAGAAGTTTGAGACCAAGGAAGAGATATTTAGTCCAAGAATCATCCAAGCTGACCAAGTTCATCCATTTTGGTCTTTCTTCGTTTTGAGTAACTATGAAGTTGACCGAAGTCAAATGTCAAGCATAGATTGATGTATTTTCACACAATAAACCATGTCGAGATGTTTGAGACCAAACAAGAGAAATTTAGTCCTAAAATCATCAAAGTTAACCAAGTTCGTCCATTTTGTCTTTCTTCATTTTGAGTAACTCTGAAGTTGACCGAAGTCAAATGTCAAGCATAGATTGATGTATTATAACACAATAAACCATGTCGAGATGTTTGAGACCAAAGAAGAGAGATTTAGTCCTAAAATCATCAAAGTTAACCAAGTTCGTCCATTTTGGTCTTTCTTCGTTTTGAGTAACTCTGAAGTTAACCGAAGTCAAATGTCAAGCATAGATTGATGTATTATCACACAATAAACCATGTTGAGTTGTTTGAGACCAAAGAAGAGAGAGTTAGTCCAACAATCATCCAAGCTGACCAAGTTCGTCCATTTTGGTCTTTCTTTATTTTGAGTAGCTCCGAAGTTGACCGAATCCAAATGTCAGCATAGATTGATGTAATAAGACACAATAAACCATGACGACAAGTTTGAGACCAAGGAAGAGATATTTAGTCCAACAATCATCCAAGCTGACCAAGTTCATCCATTTTGGTCTTTCTTCGTTTTGAGTAACTATGAAGTTGACTGAAGTCAAATGTCAAGCATAGATTGATGTATTTTCACACAATAAACCATGTTGAGTTGTTTGAGACCAAAGAAGAGAGATTTAGTCCAAGAATCATCCAAGTTGACCAAGTTCGTCCATTTTGGTCTTTCTTCGTTTTGAGTAGCTCCAAAGTTGACCGAATCCAAATGTCAAGCATAGATTGATGTAATAAGACACAATAAACCATACCAAGAAGTTTGAGACCAAGGAAGAGAGATTTAGTCCAAGAATCATCCAAGCTGACCAAGTTTATCCATTTTGGTCTTTCTTCGTTTTGAGTAACTATAAAGTTGACCGAAGTCAAATGTCAAGCATAGATTGATGTATTTTCACACAATAAACCATGTCGAGATGTTTGAGACCAAACAAGAGAAAGTTAGTCCTAAAATCATCAAAGTTAACCAAGTTCGTCCATTTTGTCTTTCTTCATTTTGAGTAACTCTGAAGTTGACCGAAGTCAAATGTCAAGCATAGATTGATGTATTATAACACAATAAACCATGTCGAGATGTTTGAGACCAAAGAAGAGATATTTAGTCCTAAAATCATCAAAGTTAACCAAGTTCGTCCATTTTGGTCTTTCTTCGTTTTGAGTCACTCTGAAGTTGACCGAATCCAAATGTCAAGCATAGATTGATGTAATAAGACACAATAAACCATGCCGAGAAGTTTGAGACCAAGGAAGAGATATTTAGTCCAACAATCATCCAAGCTGACCAAGTTCGTCCATTTTCGTCTTTCTTCGTTTTGTGGTCTTTCTTTGTTTTGAGTAGCTCCGAAGTTCACCGAAGCCAAATTTTAAGCTTAGATTGATGTAATAAGACACAATAAACCATGCCGAGAAGTTTGAGACCAAGGAAGAGAGATTTAGTCCAACAATCATCCAAGCTGACCAAGTTCGTCCATTTTGGTCTTTCTTCGTTTTGTCGTCTTTCTTTGTTTTGAGTAGCTCCGAAGTTGACCGAAGCCAAATTTTAAGCTTAGATTGATGTAATAAGACACAACAAACCATGCCAAGAAGTTTGAGACCAACGAAGAGAGATTTAGTCCAAGAATCATCCAAGTTGACCAAGTTCGTCCATTTTGGTCTTTCTTCGTTTTATGGTCTTTCTTTGTTTTGAGTAGCTCCGAAGTTGACCGAAGCCAAATGTCAAGCAAGATTGATGTAATATGACACAATAAACCATGTCGAGAAGTTTGAGACCAACGAAGAGAGATTTAGTCCAAGAATCATCCAAGTTGACCAAGTTCGTCCATTTTAGCCTTTCTTCGTTTTGAGTAACTCTGAAGTTGACCATAGCCAAATGTCAAGCATAGATTGATGTAATTTGACACAATAAACCATGTGGAGAAGTTTGAGATAAAGGAAGAGAGATTTAGTCCAAGAATCATCCAAGTTGACCAAGTTCATCCTTTTTGGTCTTTCTTCGTTTTGAGTAGCTCCGAAGTTGACCGAAGCCAAATGTCAAGCATAGATTGATGTAATAAGACACAATAAACCATGCCGAGAAGTTTGAGACCAAGGAAGAGAGATTTAGTCTAAGAATTATCCAAGTTGACCAAGTTCGTCCATTTTGGTCTTTCTTCGTTTTGAGTAACTCTGAAGTTGACCGAAGGCAAATGTCAAGCATAGATTGATGTATTTTCAAACAATAAACCATGTCGAGATGTTTGAGACCAAAGAAGAGAGATTTAGTCCTAAAATCATCAAAGTTAACCAAGTTCGTCCATTTTGGTCTTTCTTCGTTTTGAGTAACTCTGAAGTTGACCGAAGTCAAATGTCAAGCATAGATTGATGTATTATCACACAATAAACCATGTTGAGTTGTTTGAGACCAAAGAAGAGAGATTTAGTCCTAAAATCATCAAAGTTAACCAAGTTCGTCCATTTTGGTCTTTCTTCATTTTGAGTAACTCAGAAGTTGACCGAATCCAAATGTCAAGCATAGATTGATGTAATAAGACACAATAAACCATGCCGAGAAGTTTGAGACCAAGGAAGAGAGAGTTAGTCCAACAATCATCCAAGCTGACCAAGTTCGTCCATTTTAGTCTTTCTTCATTTTGAGTAGCTCCGAAGTTGACCGAATCCAAATGTCAGGCATAGATTGATGTAATAAGACACAATAAACCATGACGACAAGTTTGAGACCAAGGAAGAGAGATTTAGTCCAAGAATCATTCAAGTTGACCAAGTTCGTCCATTTTGGCCTTTCTTCGTTTTGAGTAACTCTGAAGTTGACCGAAGTCAAATGTCAAGCATAGATTGATGTATTATCACACAATAAACCATGTCGAGATATTTGAGACCAAAGAAGAGAGATTTAGTCCTAAAATCATCAAAGTTAACCAAGTTCGTCCATTTTGGTCTTTCTTCGTTTTGAGTAACTTTGAAGTTGACCGAAGCCAAATGTCAAGCATAGATTGATGTAATATGACACAATAAACCATGTGGAGAAGTTTGAGACAAAGGAAGAGAGATTTAGTCCAAGAATCATCCAAGTTGACCAAGTGCATCCTTTTTGGTCTTTCTTCATTTTGAGTAGCTCCAAAGTTGACTGAAGCCAAATGTCAAGCATAGATTGATGTAATAAGACACAATAAACAATGCTGAGAAGTTTGAGACCAAGGAAGAGAGATTTAGTCCTAAAATCATCAAAGTTAACCAAGTTCGTCCATTTTGGTCTTTCTTCGTTTTGAGTAACTCTGAAGTTGACCGAAGCCAAATGTCAAGCATAGATTGATGTAATAAGACACAATAAACAATGCAGAGAAGTTTGAGACCAAGGAAGAGAGATTTAGTCCTAAAATCATCAAAGTTAACCAAGTTCGTCCATTTTGGTCTTTCTTCGTTTTGAGTAGCTCTGAAGTTGAGCGTAGCCAAATGTCAAGCATAGATGGATGTAATATGAGACAATAAACCATGCTGAGAAGTTTGAGACCAAGGAAGAGAGATTTAGTCTAAGAATCATCCAAGTTGACCAAGTTCGTCCATTTTGGTCTTTCTTCATTTTGAGTAACTCTGAAGTTGACCGAAGCCAAATGTCAAGCATAGATTGATGTAATATGACACAATAAACCATGTGGAGAAGTTTGAGACAAAGGAAGAGAGATTAAGTCCAAGAATCATCGAAGTTGACCAAGTTCATCCTTTGTTGTCTTTCTTCGTTTTGAGTAGCTCCGAAGTTGACCGAAGCCAAATGTCAAGCATAGATTGATGTAATAAGACACAATAAACCATGCCGAGAAGTTTGAGACCAAGGAAGAGAGATTTAGTCTAAGAATCATCCAAGTTGACCATGTTCGTCCATTTTGGTCTTTCTTCGTTTTGAGTAACTCTGAAGTTGACCGAAGTCCAATGTCAAGCATAGATTAATGTATTTTCACACAATAAACCATGTCGAGATGTTTGAGACCAAAGAAGAGAGATTTAGTCCTAAAAACATCAAAGTTAACCAAGTTCGTCCATTTTGGTCTTTCTTCGTTTTGAGTAACTCTGAAGTTGACCGAAGTCAAATGTCAAGCATAGATTAATGTATTATCACACAATAAACCATGTTGAGATGTTTGAGACCAAAGAAGAGAGATTTAGTCCTAAAATCATCAAAGTTAACCAAGTTCGTCCATTTTGGTCTTTCTTCTTTTTGAGTACCTCCGAAGTTAACCGAATCCAAATGTCAAGCATAGATTGATGTAATAAGACACAATAAACCACGCCGACAAGTTTGAGACCAAGGAAGAGATATTTATTCCAACAATCATCCAAGCTGACCAAGTTCCTCCATTTTGGTCTTTCTTCGTTTTGCGTAACTAGGAAGTTGACCGAAGTCAAATGTCAACCATAGATTGATGTATTTTCACACAATAAACCATGTCTAGATGTTTGAGACCAAAGCAGAGAGAGTTAGTCCTAAAATCATTAAAGTTAACCAAGTTCGTCCATTTGGGTCTTTCTTCGTTTTGAGTAACTCTGAAGTTGACCGAAGTCAAATGTCAAGCATAGATTGATGTATTATCACATAATAAACCATGTCGAGATGTTTGAGACCAAAGAAGAGATATTTAGTCCTAAAATCATCAAATTTAACCAAGTTCGTCCATTTTGGTCTTTCTACGTTTTGAGTAACTCTGAAGTTGACCGAATCCAAATGTAATGCATAGATTGATGTAATAAGACACAATAAACCATGCCGAGAAGTTTGAGACCAAGGAAGAGATATTTAGTCCAACAATCATCCAAGCTGACCAAGTTCGTCCATTTTTGTCTTTCTTCGTTTTGTGGTCTTTCTTTGTTTTGAGTAGCTCCGAAGTTCACCGAAGCCAAATTTCAAGCTTAGATTGATGTAATATGACACAATAACCCATGTCGAGAAGTTTGAGACTAACGAAGAGAGATTTAGTCCAAGAATCATCCAAGCTGACCAAGTTCGTCCATTTTGGTCTTTTCTGGTCTTTCTTTGTTTTGAGTAGCTCCGAAGTTGACCGAAGCTAATATCAATCATAGATTGATGTAATATGACACAATAAACCATGTTGAGAAGTTTGAGACCAACGAAGACAGATTTAGTCCAAGAATCATCCAAGTTGACCAAGTTCGTCCATTTTTGTCTTTCTTCGTTTTGTGGTCTTTCTTTGTTTTGAGTAGCTCCGAAGTTCACCGAAGCCAAATTTCAAGCTTAGATTGATGTAATATGACATAATAAACCATGTCGAGAATTTTGAGACCAACGAAGAGAGATTTAGTCCAAGAATCATCGAAGCTGACTAAGTTCGTCCATTTTGGTCTTTCTTCCTTTTGTGGTCTTTCTTTGTTTTGACTAGGTCCGAAGTAGACCGAAGCCAAATGTCAAGCATAGATTAATGTGAAACCACAAAATAAACCATGTTGAGATGTTTGAGACCAACGAAGAGAGATTTAGTCCTAGAATCCTCAAAGTTGACCAAGTTCGTCCATTTTGGTCTTTCTTCGTTTTGAGTAGCTCCGAAGTTGACCGAATCCAAATGTCAAGCATAGATTGATGTAATATGACACAATAAACCATGTCGAGAAGTTTGAGAGCAAGGAAGAGAGATTTAGTCCAAGAATCATCCAAGTTGACCAAGTTCGTCCATTTTGGTCTTTGTTCGTTTTATGGTCTTTATTTATTTTGAGTAGCTCCGAAGTGGACCGAAGCTAATATCAAGCATAGATTGATGTAATATGACACAATAAACCATGTCGAGAAGTTTGAGACCAAGGAAGAGAGATTTAGTCCAAGAATCATCCAAGTTGACCAAGTTCGTCCATTTTGGTCTTTCTTTGTTTTAAGTAGATCCGAAGTTGACCGAATCCAAATGTCAAGCATAGATTGATGAAATAAGACACAATAAACCATGCCGAGAAGTTTGAGACCAACGAAGAGAGATTTTGTCCAAGAATCATCCAAGTTGGCCAAGTTCGTCCATTTTGGTATTTCTTCGTTTTATGGTCTTTCTTTGTTTTGAGTAGCTCCGAAGTTGACCGAAGCCAAATCTCAAGCCTAGATTGATGTAATATGACACAATAAACCATGTCGAGAAGTTTGAGACCAACGAAGAGAGATTTTGTCCAAGAACCATCCAAGTTGACAAAGTTCGTCCATTTTTGTCTTTCTTCGTTTTGAGTAGCTCCGAAGTTGACTGAATCCAAATGTCAAGCATAGATTGATGTAATATGACACAATAAACCATGTCGAGAAGTTTGAGACCAACGAAGAGAGATTTAGTCCAAGAATCATCCAAGCTGACCAAGTTCGTCCATTTTGGTCTTTCTTCGTTTTCAGCAGCTTTGAAGTTGACCGAAGCCAAATGTCAAGCATAGATTAATGTAATACCACAAAATAAACCATGTTGAGATGTTTGAGACCAACGAAGAGAGATTTAGTCCTAGAATCATCCAAGTTGACCAAGTTCGTCCATTTTGGTCTTTCCTCGTTTTGAGTAGCTCCGAAGTTGACCAAATCCAAATGTCAAGCATAGATTGATGTAATATGACACAATAAACCATGTCGAGAAGTTTGAGAGCAAGGAAGAGAGATTTAGTCCAAGAATCATCCAAGCTGACCAAGTTCGTCCATTTTGGTCTTTCTTCGTTTTCAACAGCTTTGAAGTTGACCGAAGCCAAATGTCAAGCATAGATTAATGTAATACCACAAAATAAACCATGTTGAGATGTTTGAGACCAACGAAGAGAGATTTAGTCCTAGAATCATCCAAGTTGACCAAGTTCGTCCATTTTGGTATTTCTTCGTTTTATGGTCTTTCTTTGTTTTGAGTAGCTCCGAAGTTGACCGAAGCCAAATGTCAAGCATAGATTGATGTAATATGACATAATAAACCATGTCGAGAAGTTTGAGAGCAAGGAAGAGAGATTTAGTCCAAGAATCATCCAAGCTGACCAAGTTCGTCCATTTTGGTCTTTCTTCGTTTTGAGTTGCTCCGAAGTTGACCGAATCCAAATGTCAAGCATAGATTGATGTAATAAGACACAATAAACCATGCCGAGAAGTTTGAGACCAACGAAGAGAGATTTAGTCCAAGAATCATCCAAGTTGGCCAAGTTCGTCCATTTTGGTATTTCTTCGTTTTATGGTCTTTCTTTGTTTTGAGTAGCTCCGAAGTTGACCGAAGCCAAATGTCAAGCCTAGATTGATGTAATATGACACAATAAACCATGTCCAGAAGTTTGAGACCAACGAAGAGAGATTTAGTTCAAGAATCATCCAAGTTGACCAAGTTCGTCCATTTTGGTCTTTCTTCGTTTTGAGTAGCTCCGAAGTTGACCGAATCTAAATGTCAAGCATAGATTGATGTAATAAGACACAATAAACCATGCCGAGAAGTTTGAGACCAAGGCAAGAGAGATTTAGTCCAAGAATCATCCAAGTTGACAAAGTTCGTCCATTTTCGTCTTTGTTCGTTTTATGGTCTTTCTTTGTTATAAGTAGCTCCGAAGTGGACCGAAGCTAATATCAAGCATAGATTGATGTAATATGACACAATAAACCATGTCGAGAAGTTTGAGACCAACGAAGAAAGATTTAGTCCAAGAATCATCTAAGTTGACCAAGTTCGCCCATTTTGGTCTTTCTTCGTTTTGAGTAGCTCCGAAGTTGACCGAATCCAAATGTCAAGCATAGATTGATGTAATAAGACACAATAAACCATGCCGAGAAGTTTGAGACCAAGGCAGAGAGATTTAGTCCAAGAATCATCCAAGTTGACAAAGTTCGTCCATTTTCGTCTTTGTTCGTTTTATGGTCTTTCTTTGTTATAAGTAGCTCCGAAGTGGACCGAAGCTAATATCAAGCATAGATTGATGTAATATGACACAATAAACCATGTCGAGAAGTTTGAGACCAACGAAGAAAGATTTAGTCCAAGAATCATCTAAGTTGACCAAGTTCGCCCACTTTGGTCTTTCTTCGTTTTGAGTAGCTCCGAAGTTGACCGAATCCAAATGTCAAGCATAGATTGATGTAATAAGACACAATAAACCATGCCGAGAAGTTTGAGACCAAGGAAGAGAGATTTAGTCCAAGAATCATCCAAGTTGACCAAGTTCGTCCAATTTGGTATTTGTTCATTTTATGGTCTTTCTTTGTTTTGAGTACGTCCGAAGTAGACCGAAGCTAATATCAATCAAGCATAAATTGATGTAATATGACACAATAAACCATGTCGAGATGTTTGAGACCAAGGAAGAGAGATTTAGTCCAAGAATCATCCAAGTTAGCTAAGTTCGTCCATTTTGGTCTTTCTTTGTTTTGAGTAGCTCCGAAGTTCACCGAAGCCAAATGTCAAGCCTAGATTGATGTAATATGACACAATAAACCATGTCGAGAAGTTTGAGACCAACGAAGAGAGATTTAGTCCAAGAATCATCCAAGTTAACCAAGTTCGTCCATTTTGGTATTTCTTCGTTTGAGTAGCTACGAAGTTGACCTAAGCTAAATTTCAAGCATAGATTGATGTAATATGACACAATAAACCATGTCGAGATGTTTGAGACCAACGAAGAGAGATTTAGTCCAAGAATCATCCAAGTTGACCAAGTTCGTCCTTTTTGATCTTTCTTCATTTTATGGTCTTTCTTTAGTTTGAGTAGCTCAGAAGTTGACCGAAGCCAAATGTCAAGCCTAGATTGATGTAATATGACACAATAAACCATGTCGAGAATTTTGAGACCAACGAAGAGAGATTTAGACCAAGAATCATCCAAGTTGACCAAGTTCGTTCATTTTGGTCTTTCTTCGTTTTGTAGCTCTAAAGTTGACCGAAGCCAAATGTGAAGCATAGATTGATGTAATATCACATAATAAACCATGTCGAGTTATTTGAGACCGATGAAGAGAGATTTAGTCCAAGAATCATCCAAGTTGGTCAAGTTCGTCCATTTTGGTCTTTCTTCATTTTATGGTCTTTCTTTGTTTTGAGTAGCTCCGAAGTTGACCGAAGCCAAATGTCAAGCATAGATTTATGTAATATGACACAATAAACCATGTCGAGAAGTTTGAGACCAAGGAAGAGAGATTTAGTGCAAGAATCATCCAAGATGACCAAGTTCGTCCATTTTGGTCTTTCTTCGTTTTATGGTCTTCTTTGTTTTGAGTAGCTCCGAAGTGACCGAAGCTAATGTCAAGCATAGATTGATGTAATATGACACAATAAACTATGTCGAGAAGTTGAGACCAAGGAAGAGAGATTTAGTCCAAGAATCATCCAAGTTGACCAAGTTCGTCCATTTTGGTCTTTCTTCGTTTTGAGTAGCTCTGCAGTTGAGCGAAGCCAAATGTCAAGCATAGATTGATTTAATATGACACAATAAACCATGCTGAGAAGTTTTCGAGACCAATGAAAGAGAGATTTAGTGCAAGAATATCTAAGTTGAGCAAGTTCATCGATTTTTGCCTTTTTTCGTTTTTGAGTAGGTCCGAAGTTCACCGAAGCTAAATTTCAAGCATAGATTGATGTAATATGACACAATAAACCATGCCGAGAAGTTTGAGACAAAGGAAGAGAGATTTAGTCCAAGAATCATCCAAGTTGACCAAGTTCGTCCATTTTGGTCTTTCTTCGTTTTATGGTCTTTCTTTGTTTTGAGTAGCTTCGAAGTTGACCGAAGCCAAATGTCAAGCCTAGATTGATGTAATATCACACAATAAACCATGTCGAGATGTTTGAGACCAACGAAAAGAGATTTAGTCCAAGAATCATCCAAGTTGACCAAGTTCGTTCATTTTGGTCTTTCTTCGTTTTAAGTAGCTCCGAAGTTGACCGAAGCCAAATGTCAAGCATAGATTGATGTAATATCACACAATAAACCATGTGGAGAAGTTTGAGACCAAGGAAGAGAGATTTAGTCCAAGAATCATTCAAGTTGACCAAGTTCGTCCATTTTGGTCTTTCATTATTTTGAGTAGCTCCGAAGTTGACGAAGCCAAATGTCAAGCATAGATTGATGTAATATGACACAATAAACCATGTCGAGAAGTTTGAGACCAACGAAGAGAGATTTAGTCCAGAAATCATCAAGTTGACCAAGTTCGTCCATTTTGGTCTTTCTTCATTTTGAGTAGCTCCGAAGTTGACCGAAGCCAAATGTCAAGCATAGATTGATGTAATATGACACAATAAACCATGTGAAGAAGTTTGAGACCAACGAAGAGAGATTTAGTCCAAGAATCATGTAAGCTGACCAAGTTCGTTCCATTTTGAGTAGCTCCGAAGTTGACCAAAGCCAAATGTCAAGCATAGATTGATGTAAATGACACAATAAACCATGTAGAGAAGTTTGAGACCAAGGAAGAGAGATTTAGTCCAAGAATCATCCAAGTTGACAAAGTTCATCCATTTTGGACTTTCTTCTTTTTAAGTAGCTCTGAAGTTGAGCGAAGCCAAATGTCAAGCATAGATTGATGTAATATGACACAATAAACCATTCCGAGAAGTTTGAGACCAAGGAAGAGAGATTTAGTCCAAGAATCATCAAAGTTGACCAAGTTCGTACATTTTGTTGTTTATTTGTTTGGAGTAGCTCTGAAGTTGAGCGAAGCCAAATGTCAAGCATAGATTGATGTAATATGACACAATAAACCATGCAGAGAAGTTTGAGACCAACGAAGAGAGATTTAGTCCAAGAATAATCCAAGTTGAGCAAGTTCGTCCATTTTGGTCTTTCTTCGTTTTGAGTAGCTCTGAATTGAGAGAAGCCAAATGTCAAGCATAGATTGATTTAATATGACATAATAAACCATGCCGAGAAGTTTGAGACCAACGAAGAGAGATTTAGTCCAAGAATCATCCAAGTTGAGCAAGTTCATCCATTTTGGTCTTTTTTCATTTTGAGTAGCTCCGAAGTTCACCGAAGCCAAATTTCAAGCATAGATTGATGTAATATGACACAATAAACCATGCCGAGAAGTTTGAGACCAAGGAAGAGAGATTTAGTCCAAGAATCATCCAAGTTGAGCAAGGTCGTCCATTTTGGTCTTTCTTTGTTTTGAGTAGCTTCGAAGTTGACCGAAGCCAAATGTCAAGCCTAGATTGATGTAATATAACACAATAAACCATGTCGAGAAGTTTGAGACCAACGAAGAGAGATTTAGTCCAAGAATCATCCAAGTTGACCAAGTTCGTCCATTTTGGTCATTTTTCGTTTTGATTAGCTCTGAAGTTGAGCGAAGCCAAATGTCAAGCTAGATTGATGTAATATGACACAATAAACCATGTCGAGAAGTTTGAGACCAAGGAAGAGAGATTTAGTCCAAGAATCATCCAAGTTGACCAAGTTCGTCCATTTTGGTCTTTCATTCTTTTGAGTAGCTCCGAAGTTCACCGAAGCCAAATGTCAAGCATAGATTGATGTAATATGACACAATAAACCATGTCGAGAAGTTTGAGACCAACGAAGAGAGATTTAGTCCAAGAATCATCCAAGTTGACCAAGTTCGTCCATTTTGGTCATTCTTCGTTTTGAGTGGCTCTGAAGTGAGCGAAGCCAAATGTCAAGCATAGATTGATGTAATATGACACAATAAACCATGTCGAGAAGTTTGAGACCAAGGAAGAGAGATTTAGTCCAAGAATCATCCAAGTTGACCAAGTTCATCCATTTTGGTCTTTCTTCTTTTGAGTAGCTCCGAAGTTGACCGAAGCCAAATGTCAAGCATAGATTGATGTAATATGACACAATAAACCATGTCGAGAAGTTTGAGACCAACGAAGAGAGATTTAGTCCAAGAATCATCCAAGTTGACCAAGTTCGTCCATTTTGGTCTTTCTTCGTTTTGAGTAGCTCTGAAGTGGAGCGAAGTCAAATGTCAAGCATAGATTGATGTAATATGACACAATAAACCATGTCCAGAAGTTTGAGACCAACGAAGAGAGATTTAGTCCAAGAATCATCCAAGTTGACCAAGTTCGTCCATTATGGTCTTTCTTCGTTTTGAGTAGCTCTAAAGTTGAGCGAAGCCAAATGTCAAGCCTAGATTGATGTAATATGACACAATAAACCATGTCGAGAAGTTTGAGACCAACGAAGAGAGATTTAGTCCAAGAATCATCCAAGTTGACCAAGTTCGTCCATTTTGGTCTTTCTTCGTTTTGAGTAGCTCTGAAGTTGAGCGAAGCCAAATGTCAAGCATAGATTGATGTAATATGACATAATAAACCATCCTGAGAAGTTTGAGACCAACGAAGAGAGATTTAGTCCAAGAATCATCCAAGTTGAGCAAGTTCGTCCATTTTGGTCTTTCTTCGTTTTGAGTAGCTCTGCAGTTGAGCGAAGCCAAATGTCAAGCATAGATTGATTAATATGACACAATAAACCATGCCGAGAAGTTTGAGACCAACGAAGAGAGATTTAGTCCAAGAATAATCCAAGTTGAGCAAGTTCATCCATTTTGGTCTTTTTTCATTTTGAGTAGCTCCGAAGTTCACCGAAGCCAAATTTCAAGCATAGATTGATGTAATATGACACAATAAACCATGCCGAGAAGTTTGAGACCAAGGAAGAGAGATTTAGTCCAAGAATCATCCAAGTTGAGCAAGTTCGTCCATTTTGGCCTTTCTTCGTTTTATGGTCTTTCTTTGTTTTGAGTAGCTTCGAAGTTGAGCGAAGCCAAATGTCAAGCTAGATTGATGTAATATCACACAATAAACCATGTCGAGAAGTTTGAGACCAACGAAGAGAGATTTAGTCCAAGAATCATCCAAGTTGACCAGGTCCGTCCATTTTGGTCTTTCTTCGTTTTGTGGTCCTTCTTTGTTTTGAGTAGCTCCGAAGTTGACCGAAGCAAATGTCAAGCATAGATTGATGTAATATAACACAATAAACCATGTCGAGAAGTTTGAGACCAACGAAGAGAGATTTAGTCCAAGAATCATCCAAGTTGACCAAGTTCGTCCATTTTGGTCTATCTTCGTTTTTGGTCTTTCTTTATTTTGAGTAGCTCCGAAGTTGACCGAAGCCAAATGTCAAGCTAGATTGATGTAATATGACACAATAAACCATGTCGAGAAGTTTGAGACCAAGGAAGAGAGATTTAGTCCAAGAATCATCCAAGTTGACCAAGTTCATCCATTTTGGTCTTTCTTCATTTTGAGTAGCTCCGAAGTTGACGAAGCCAAATGTCAAGCATAGATTGATGTAATATGATACAATAAACCATGTCGAGAAGTTTGAGACCAACGAAGAGAGATTTAGTCTAAGAATCATCCAAGTTGACCAAGTTCGTCCACTTTGAGTAGCTCCGAAGTTGACCAAAGCCAAATGTCAAGCATAGATTGATGTAATATGACACAATAAACCATGTGGAGAAGTTTGAGACCAAGGAAGAGAGATTTAGTCCAAGAATCATCCAAGTTGAAAAGTTCGTCCATTTTGGTCTTTCTTCTTTTTAAGTAGCTCTGAAGTTGAGCGAAGCCAAATGTCAAGCATAGATTGATGTAATATGACACAATAAACCATGCCGAGAAGTTTGAGACCAACGAAGAGAGATTTAGTCCAAGAATCATCCAAGTTGACCAAGTTCGTCCATTTTGGTCTTTCTTCGTTTTGAGTAGCTTCGAAGTTCACCGAAGCCAAATTTCAAGCATAGATTGATGTAATATAACACAATAAACCATGTCCGAGAAGTTTGAGACCAAGGAAGAGAGATTTAGTCCAAGAATCATCCAAGTTGACCAAGTTCGTCCATTATGGTCTTTCTTCGTTTTGAGTAGCTCTGAAGTTGAGCGAAGCCAAATGTCAAGCATAGATTGATGTAATATCACACAATAAACCATGTCCAGATGTTTGAGACCAACGAAGAGAGATTTAGTGTAAGAATAATCCAAGTTGAGCAAGTTCATCCATTTTGGTCTTTTTTCGTTTTGAGTAGCTCCGAAGTTGACCGAAGCTAAATTTCAAGCATAGATTGATGTAATATGACACAATAAACCATGCCGAGAAGTTTGACACCAAGGAAGAGAGATTTAGTCCAAGAATCATCCAAGTTAAGCAAGTTCGTCCATTTTGGTCTTTCTTCGTTTTATGGTCTTTCTTTGTTTTGAGTAGCTTCGAAGTTAACCAAAGCCAAATGTCAAGCCTAGATTGATGTAATATGACACAATAAACCATGTCGAGATGTTTGAGACCAACAAAAAGAGATTTAGTCCAAGAATCATCCAAGTTGACCAAGTTCGTCCATTTTGGTCTTTTTTCGTTTTGAGTAGCTCTGAAGTTGAGCGAAGCCAAATGTCAAGCATAGATTGATGTAATATCACACAATAAACCATGTCCAGATGTTTGAGACCAACGAAGAGAGATTTAGTCCAAGAATCATCCAAGTTGACAAAGTTCGTCCATTTTGGTCTTTCTTCTTTTTAAGTAGCTCTGCAGTTGAGCGAAGCCAAATGTCAAGCATAGATTGATTTAATATGACACAATAAACCATGCCGAGAAGTTTGAGACCAACGAAGAGAGATTTAGTGCAAGAATAATCTAAGTTGAGCAAGTTCATCCATTTTGGTCTTTCTTCGTTTTGAGTAGCTCCGAAGTTCACCGAAGCCAAATTTCAAGCATAGATTGATGTAATATGACACAATAAACCATTCCGAGAAGTTTGAGACCAAGGAAGAGAGATTTAGTCCAAGAATCATCCAAGTTGACCAAGTTCGTCCATTTTGGTCTTTCTTCGTTTTGAGTAGATCCGAAGTTGACCGAAGCCAAATGTCAAGCATAGATTGATGTAATATCACACAATAAACCATGACTAGAAGTTTGAGACCAACGAAGAGAGATTAAGTCCTAGAATCATCAAAGTTGAGCAAGTTCATCCATTTTGGTCTTTCTTCGTTTTGAGTAGCTCCGAAGTTCACCGAAGCCAAATTTCAAGCATAGATTGATGTAATATTACACATTAAACCATGTCGAGATGTTTGAGACCAACAAAGAGAGATTTAGTCCTAGAATCATCAAAGTTTACCAAGTTCGTCCATTTTGGTCTTTCTTCGTTTCAAATAGCTCTGCAGTTGAGCGAAGCCTAATGTCAAGCATAGATTGATTTAATATGACATAATAAACCATGCGAGAAGTTTGAGACCAACGAAGAGAGATTTAGTGCAAGAATAATCCAACTTGAGCAAGTTCATCCATTTTGGTCTTTCTTCGTTTTGAGTAACTCCGTAGTTGACCGAATCCAAATGTCAAGCATAGATTGATGTAATAAGACACAATAAACCATGCCGAGAAGTTTGAGACCAAGGAAGAGAGATTTAGTCCAAGAATCATCCAAGTTGACCAAGTTTGTCATTTTGGTATTTCTTCGTTGTGAGTAGCTTCGAAGTTGACCGAAGCCAAATGTTTAGCATAGATTAATGTAATATAACACAATAAACCATGTCGAGAAGTTTGAGACCAACGAAGAGAGATTTAGTCCAAGAATCATCCAAGTTGACCAAGTTCGTCCATTTTGGTCTTTCTTCGTTTTGAGTAGCTCCGAAGTTGACCGAAGCCAAATGTCAAGCATAGATTGATGTAATAAGACACAATAAACCATGCCGAGAAGTTTGAGACCAACGAAGAGAGATTTAGTCCAAGAATCATCCAAGTTGAGCAAGTTCGTCCATTTTGGTCTTTCTTCGTTTTAAGTAGCTCTGAAGTTGACCGAAGCCAAATGTCAAGCATAAATTGATGTAATAAGACACAATAAACCATGTCGAGTTTTTTGAGACCAACGAAGAGAGATTTAGTCCAAGAATCATCAAAGTTGACCAAGTTCGTCCATTTTGGTCTTTCTTCGTTTTGAGTAGCTCTGAAGTTGAGCGAAGCCAAATGTCAAGCATAGATTGATGTAATATGACATAATAAACCATGCGAGAAGTTTGAGACCAAGGAAGAGAGATTTAGTCCTAGAATCATCAAATTTGACCAAGTTCGTCCATTTTGGTCTTTCTTCGTTTTGAGTAGATCCCAAGTTGACCGAACCAAATGTCAACCATAGATTGATGTAATATCACACAATAAACCATGTCGAGATGTTTGAGACCAAGGAAGAGAGATTTAGTCCAAGAATCATCCAAGTTGACCAAGTTCGTCCATTTTGGTCTTTCTTTGTTTTGGGTAGCTCCGAAGTTGACCGAAGCCAAATGTCAAGCATAGATTGATGTAATATCACACAATAAACCATGCCGAAAAGTTTGAGACCAAGGAAGAGAGATTTAGTCCTAGAATCATCCAAGTTGACCAAGTTCGTCCATTTTGGTCTTTCTTCGTTTTATGGTCTTTCTTTGTTTTGAATAGCTCCGAAGTTGACCGAAGCCAAATGTCAAGCCTAGATTGATGTAATATGACACAATAAACCATGTCGAGAAGTTTGAGATCAAGGAAGAGAGATTTAGTCCAAGAATAATCCAAGTTGAGCAAGTTCATCCATTTTGGTCTTTCTTCGTTTTAAGTATATCCGAAGTTGACTGAAGCCAAATGTCAAGCATAGATTGATGTAATATCACACAATAAACCATGTCGAGATGTTTGAGACCAACGAAGAGAGATTTAGTCCAAGAATCATCAAAGTTGACCAAGTTCGTCCATTTTGGTCTTTCTTCGTTTTAAGTAGCTCTGCAGTTGAGCGAAGCCAAATGTCAAGCATAGATTGATTTAATATGACATAATAAACCATGCCGAGAAGTTTGAGACCAACGAAGAGAGATTAAGTCCAAGAATCATCCAAGTTGAGCAAGTTCATTCATTTTGGTCTTTCTTCGTTTTGAGTAGCTCCGAAGTTGACCGAAGCCAAATGTCAAGCATAGATTGATGTAATATCACACAATAAACCATGCCGAAAGTTTGAGACCAAGGAAGAGAGATTTAGTCCTAGAATCATCCAAGTTGACCAAGTTCGTCCATTTTGGTCTTTCTTCGTTTTATGGTCTTTCTTTGTTTTGAATAGCTCCGAAGTTGACCGAAGCCAAATGTCAAGCCTAGATTGATGTAATATGACACAATAAACCATGTCGAGAAATTTGAGACCAAGGAAGAGAGATTTAGTCCAAGAATAATCCAAGTTGAGCAAGTTCATCCATTTTGGTCTTTCTTAGTTTTGAGTAGCTCCGAAGTTCACCGAAGCCAAATGTCAAGCATAGATTGATGTAAACACAATAAACCATGCCGAGAAGTTTGAGACCACGGAAGAGAGATTTAGTCCAAGAATCATCCAACTTGACCAAGTTTGTCCATTTTGGTCTTAATTCGTTTTATGGTCTTTCTTTGTTTTGAATAGCTTCGAAGTTGACCGAAGCCAAATGTCAAGCCTAGATTGATGTAATATGACACAATAAACCATGTCGAGAAGTTTGAGACCAAGGAAGAGAGATTAAGTCCAAGAAAGATCCAAGTTGACCAAGTTCATTCATTTTCGTCTTTCTTCGTTTTGAGTAGCCCGAAGTTGACCGAAGCCAAATGTCAAGCTTAGATTGATGTAATATCACACAATAAACCATGCCGAGAAGTTTGAGACCAAGGAAGAGAGATTTAGTCCAAGAATCATCCAAGTTGAGCAAGTTTGTCCATTTTGGCCTATCTTCGTTTTATGGTCTTTCTTTGTTTTGAGTAGCTCCGAAGTTGACCGAAGCCAAATGTCAAGCCTAGATTGATGTAATATGACACAATAAACCATGTCGAGATGTTTGAGACCAACGAAGAGAGATTTAGTCCAAGAATCATCAAAGTTGACCAAGTTCGTCCATTTTGGTCTTTCTTCGTTTTAAGTAGCTCTGAAGTTGAGCAAAGCCAAATGTCAAGCATAGATTGATGTAATATGACATAATAAACCATGCCGAGAAGTTTGAGACCAACGAAGAGAGATTTAGTCCAAGAATCATCCAAGTTGACCAAGTTCGTTCATTTTGGTCTTTCTTCGTTTTGAGTAGCTCCGAAGTTGACCGAAGCCAAATGTCAAGCATAGATTGATGTAATATCACACAATAAACCATGCCGAGAAGTTTGAGACCAAGGAAGAGAGATTTAGTCCAAGAATCATCCAAGTTGACCAAGTTCATTCATTTTGGTCTTTCTTCGTTTTGAGTAGCTCCGAAGTTGACCGAAGCCAAATGTCAAGCATAGATTGATGTAATATGACACAATAAACCATGCCGAGAAGTTTGAGACCAAGGAAGAGAGATTTAGTCCAAGAATCATCCAAGTTGACCAAGTTCGTCCATTTTGGTCTTTCTTCGTTTTGAGTAGCTCCGAAGTTGACCGAAGCCAAATGTCAAGCATAGATTGATGTAATATGACACAATAAACCATGTCGAGAAGTTTGAGACCAAGGAAGAGAGATTTAGTCCAAGAATCATCCAAGTTGACCAAGTTCGTTCATTTTGGTCTTTCTTTATTTTAAGTAGCTCCGAAGTTGACCGAAGCCAAATGTCAAGCATAGATTGATGTAATATGACACAATAAACCATGTCGAGAAGTTTGAGACCAACGAAGAGAGATTTAGTCCAAGAATCATCCAAGTTGAACAAGTTCGTCCATTTTGGTCTTTCTTCGTTTTGAGTAGCTCCGAAGTTGACCGAAGCCAAATGTCAAGCATAGATTGATGTAATATCACACAATAAACCATGTCGAGATGTTTGAGACCAACGAAGAGAGATTTAGTCCAAGAATCATCCAAGTTGACCAAGTTCGTCCATTTTGGTCTTTCTTCGTTTTGAGTAGCTCTGAAGTTGAGCGAAGCCAAATGTCAAGCATAGATTGATGTAATATGACACAATAAACCATGTCGAGAAGTTTGAGACCAACGAAGAGAGATTTAGTCCAAGAATCATCAAGTTGACCAAGTTCGTCCATTTTGGTCTTTCTTCCTTTTATGGTGTTTCTTTGTTTTGAGTAGCTCCGAAGTTGACCGAAGCCAAATGTCAAGCATAGATTGATGTAATATGACACAATAAACCATGTCGAGAAGTTTGAGACCAACGAAGAGAGATTTAGTCCAAGAATCATCCAAGTTGACCAAGTTCATTCATTTTGGTCTTTCTTCGTTTTGAGTAGCTCCGAAGTTGACCGAAGCCAAATGTCAAGCATAGATTGATGTAATATCACACAATAAACCATGCCGAAAAGTTTGAGACCAAGGAAGAGAGATTTAGTCCAAGAATCATCCAAGTTGACCAAGTTCGTCCATTTTGGTCTTTCTTCGTTTTATGGTCTTTCTTTATTTTGAATAGCTCCGAAGTTGACCGAAGCCAAATGTCAAGCCTAGATTGATGTAATATGACACAATAAACCATGTCGAGAAGTTTGAGACCAAGGAAGAGAGATTTAGTCCAAGAATCATCCAAGTTGAGCAAGTTCGTCCATTTTGGTCTTTCTTAGTTTTGAGTAGCTCCGAAGTTGACCGAAGCCAAATGTCAAGCATAGATTGATGTAAACACAATAAACCATGCCGAGAAGTTTGAGACCAAGGAAGAGAGATTTAGTCCAAGAATCATCCAAGTTGACCAAGTTTGTCCATTTTGGTCTTTCTTCGTTTTATGGTCTTTCTTTGTTTTGATAGCTTCGAAGTTGACCGAAGCCAAATGTCAAGCATAGATTGATGTAATATGACACAATAAACCATGTCGAGAAGTTTGAGACCAAGGAAGAGAGATTTAGTCCAAGAATCATCCAAGTTGACCAAGTTCATTCATTTTGGTCTTTCTTCGTTTTGAGTAGCTCGAAGTTGACCGAAGCCAAATGTCAAGCATAGATTGATGTAATATGACACAATAAACCATGCCGAGAAGTTTGAGACCAAGGAAGAGAGATTTAGTCCAAGAATCATCCAAGTTGAGCAAGTTCGTCCATTTTGGTCTTTCTTCGTTTTATGGTCTTTCTTTGTTTTGAGTAGCTCCGAAGTTGACCGAAGCCAAATGTCAAGCATAGATTGATGTAATATGACACAATAAACCATGTCGAGAAGTTTGAGACCAACGAAGAGAGATTTAGTCCAAGAATCATCCAAGTTGACCAAGTTCGTCCATTTTGGTCTTTCTTCGTTTTGAGTAGCTCCGAAGTTGACCGAAGCCAAATGTCAAGCATAGATTGATGTAATATGACACAATAAACCATGTCGAGAAGTTTGAGACCAAGGAAGAGAGATTTAGTCCAAGAATCATCCAAGTTGACCAAGTTCGTTCATTTTGGTCTTTCTTTATTTTGAGTAGCTCCGAAGTTGACCGAAGCCAAATGTCAAGCATAGATTGATGTAATATGACACAATAAACCATGCCGAGAAGTTTGAGACCAACGAAGAGAGATTTAGTCCAAGAATCATCCAAGTTGACCAAGTTCGTCCATTTTGGTCTTTCTTCGTTTTGAGTAGCTCCGAAGTTGACCGAAGCCAAATGTCAAGCATAGATTGATGTAATATGACACAATAAACCATGTCGAGAAGTTTGAGACCAAGGAAGAGAGATTTAGTCCAAGAATCATCCAAGTTGACCAAGTTCGTCCATTTTGGTCTTTCTTCGTTTTGAGTAGCTCCGAAGTTGACGAAGCCAAATGTCAAGCATAGATTGATGTAATATGACACAATAAACCATGTCGAGAAGTTTGAGACCAACGAAGAGAGATTTAGTCCAAGAATCATCCAAGTTGACCAAGTTCGTCCATTTTGGTCTTTCTTCGTTTTGAGTAGCTCCGAAGTTGACCGAAGCCAAATGTCAAGCATAGATTGATGTAATATGACACAATAAACCATGTCGAGAAGTTTGAGACCAACGAAGAGAGATTTAGTCCAAGAATCATCCAAGTTGACCAAGTTCGTCCATTTTGGTCTTTCTTCGTTTTGAGTAGCTCTGAAGTTGACCGAAGCCAAATGTCAAGCATAGATTGATGTAATATGACACAATAAACCATGTCGAGAAGTTTGAGACCAAGGAAGAGAGATTTAGTCCAAGAATCATCCAAGTTGACCAAGTTCGTCCATTTTGGTCTTTCTTCGTTTTATGGTCTTTCTTTGTTTTGAGTAGCTCCGAAGTTGACCGAAGCCAAATGTCAAGCATAGATTGATGTAATATGACACAATAAACCATGTCGAGAAGTTTGAGACCAAGGAAGAGAGATTTAGTCCAAGAATCATCCAAGTTGACCAAGTTCGTCCATTTTGGTCTTTCTTCGTTTTGAGTAGCTCCGAAGTTGACCGAAGCCAAATGTCAAGCATAGATTGATGTAATATGACACAATAAACCATGTCGAGAAGTTTGAGACCAACGAAGAGAGATTTAGTCCAAGAATCATCCAAGTTGACCAAGTTCGTCCATTTTGGTCTTTCTTCGTTTTGAGTAGCTCTGAAGTTGAGCGAAGCCAAATGTCAAGCATAGATTGATGTAATATGACACAATAAACCATGCCGAGAAGTTTGAGACCAACGAAGAGAGATTTAGTCCAAGAATCATCCAAGTTGACCAAGTTCGTCCATTTTGGTCTTTCTTCCTTTTGCGTCTTTCTTTGTTTTGAGTAGCTCCGAAGTTGACCGAAGCCAAATGTCAAGCATAGATTGATGTAATATGACACAATAAACCATGTCGAGAAGTTTGAGACCAACGAAGAGAGATTTAGTCCAAGAATCATCCAAGTTGACCAAGTTCGTTCCATTTTGGTCTTTCTTTATTTTGAGTAGCTCCGAAGTTGACCGAAGCCAAATGTCAAGCATAGATTGATGTAATATGACACAATAAACCATGTCGAGAAGTTTGAGACCAACGAAGAGAGATTTAGTCCAAGAATCATCCAAGTTGACCAAGTTCGTCCATTTTGGTCTTTCTTCGTTTTGAGTAGCTCCGAAGTTGACCGAAGCCAAATGTCAAGCATAGATTGATGTAATATGACACAATAAACCATGTCGAGAAGTTTGAGACCAACGAAGAGAGATTTAGTCCAAGAATCATCCAAGTTGACCAAGTTCGTCCATTTTGGTCTTTCTTCGTTTTGAGTAGCTCTGAAGTTGACCGAAGCCAAATGTCAAGCATAGATTGATGTAATATGACACAATAAACCATGTCGAGAAGTTTGAGACCAACGAAGAGAGATTTAGTCCAAGAATCATCCAAGTTGACCAAGTTCGTCCATTTTGGTCTTTCTTCCTTTTATGGTCTTTCTTTGTTTTGAGTAGCTCCGAAGTTGACCGAAGCCAAATGTCAAGCATAGATTGATGTAATATGACACAATAAACCATGTCGAGAAGTTTGAGACCAACGAAGAGAGATTTAGTCCAAGAATCATCCAAGTTGACCAAGTTCGTCCATTTTGGTCTTTCTTCGTTTTGAGTAGCTCTGAAGTTGACCGAAGCCAAATGTCAAGCATAGATTGATGTAATATGACACAATAAACCATGTCGAGAAGTTTGAGACCAACGAAGAGAGATTTAGTCCAAGAATCATCCAAGTTGACCAAGTTCGTCCATTTTGGTCTTTCTTCGTTTTGAGTAGCTCCGAAGTTGACCGAAGCCAAATGTCAAGCATAGATTGATGTAATATGACACAATAAACCATGTCGAGAAGTTTGAGACCAAGGAAGAGAGATTTAGTCCAAGAATCATCCAAGTTGACCAAGTTCGTCCATTTTGGTCTTTCTTTATTTTGAGTAGCTCCGAAGTTGACCGAAGCCAAATGTCAAGCATAGATTGATGTAATATGACACAATAAACCATGTCGAGAAGTTTGAGACCAACGAAGAGAGATTTAGTCCAAGAATCATCCAAGTTGACCAAGTTCGTCCATTTTGGTCTTTCTTCGTTTTGAGTAGCTCTGAAGTTGAGCGAAGCCAAATGTCAAGCATAGATTGATGTAATATGACACAATAAACCATGTCGAGAAGTTTGAGACCAAGGAAGAGAGATTTAGTCCAAGAATCATCCAAGTTGACCAAGTTCGTCCATTTTGGTCTTTCTTTGTTTTATGGTCTTTCTTTGTTTTGAGTAGCTCCGAAGTTGACCGAAGCCAAATGTCAAGCATAGATTGATGTAATATGACACAATAAACCATGTCGAGAAGTTTGAGACCAACGAAGAGAGATTTAGTCCAAGAATCATCCAAGTTGACCAAGTTCGTCCATTTTGGTCTTTCTTTGTTTTGAGTAGCTCTGAAGTTGACCGAAGCCAAATGTCAAGCATAGATTGATGTAATATGACACAATAAACCATGTCGAGAAGTTTGAGACCAACGAAGAGAGATTTAGTCCAAGAATCATCCAAGTTGACCAAGTTCGTCCATTTTGGTCTTTCTTTGTTTTGAGTAGCTCCGAAGTTGACCGAAGCCAAATGTCAAGCATAGATTGATGTAATATGACACAATAAACCATGTCGAGAAGTTTGAGACCAAGGAAGAGAGATTTAGTCCAAGAATCATCCAAGTTGACCAAGTTCGTCCATTTTGGTCTTTCTTCGTTTTGAGTAGCTCCGAAGTTGACCGAAGCCAAATGTCAAGCATAGATTGATGTAATATGACACAATAAACCATGTCGAGAAGTTTGAGACCAACGAAGAGAGATTTAGTCCAAGAATCATCCAAGTTGACCAAGTTCGTCCATTTTGGTCTTTCTTCGTTTTGAGTAGCTCCGAAGTTGACCGAAGCCAAATGTCAAGCATAGATTGATGTAATATGACACAATAAACCATGTCGAGAAGTTTGAGACCAACGAAGAGAGATTTAGTCCAAGAATCATCCAAGTTGACCAAGTTCGTCCATTTTGGTCTTTCTTCGTTTTGAGTAGCTCTGAAGTTGACCGAAGCCAAATGTCAAGCATAGATTGATGTAATATGACACAATAAACCATGTCGAGAAGTTTGAGACCAAGGAAGAGAGATTTAGTCCAAGAATCATCCAAGTTGACCAAGTTCGTCCATTTTGGTCTTTCTTCGTTTTATGGTCTTTCTTTGTTTTGAGTAGCTCCGAAGTTGACCGAAGCCAAATGTCAAGCATAGATTGATGTAATATGACACAATAAACCATGTCGAGAAGTTTGAGACCAAGGAAGAGAGATTTAGTCCAAGAATCATCCAAGTTGACCAAGTTCGTCCATTTTGGTCTTTCTTCGTTTTGAGTAGCTCCGAAGTTGACCGAAGCCAAATGTCAAGCATAGATTGATGTAATATGACACAATAAACCATGTCGAGAAGTTTGAGACCAACGAAGAGAGATTTAGTCCAAGAATCATCCAAGTTGACCAAGTTCGTCCATTTTGGTCTTTCTTCGTTTTGAGTAGCTCTGAAGTTGACCGAAGCCAAATGTCAAGCATAGATTGATGTAATATGACACAATAAACCATGTCGAGAAGTTTGAGACCAACGAAGAGAGATTTAGTCCAAGAATCATCCAAGTTGACCAAGTTCGTCCATTTTGGTCTTTCTTCCTTTTGCGGTCTTTCTTTGTTTTGAGTAGCTCCGAAGTTGACCGAAGCCAAATGTCAAGCATAGATTGATGTAATATGACACAATAAACCATGTCGAGAAGTTTGAGACCAACGAAGAGAGATTTAGTCCAAGAATCATCCAAGTTGACCAAGTTCGTCCATTTTGGTCTTTCTTCGTTTTGAGTAGCTCCGAAGTTGACCGAAGCCAAATGTCAAGCATAGATTGATGTAATATGACACAATAAACCATGTCGAGAAGTTTGAGACCAACGAAGAGAGATTTAGTCCAAGAATCATCCAAGTTGACCAAGTTCGTCCATTTTGGTCTTTCTTCGTTTTGAGTAGCTCTGAAGTTGAGCGAAGCCAAATGTCAAGCATAGATTGATGTAATATGACACAATAAACCATGTCGAGAAGTTTGAGACCAACGAAGAGAGATTTAGTCCAAGAATTGACCAAGTTCGTCCATTTTGGTCTTTCTTCCTTTTTGGTCTTTCTTTGTTTTGAGTAGCTCCGAAGTTGACCGAAGCCAAATGTCAAGCATAGATTGATGTAATATGACACAATAAACCATGTCGAGAAGTTTGAGACCAAGGAAGAGAGATTTAGTCCAAGAATCATCCAAGTTGACCAAGTTCGTCCATTTTGGTCTTTCTTTATTTTGAGTAGCTCCGAAGTTGACCGAAGCCAAATGTCAAGCATAGATTGATGTAATATGACACAATAAACCATGTCGAGAAGTTTGAGACCAACGAAGAGAGATTTAGTCCAAGAATCATCCAAGTTGACCAAGTTCGTCCATTTTGGTCTTTCTTCGTTTTGAGTAGCTCTGAAGTTGACCGAAGCCAAATGTCAAGCATAGATTGATGTAATATGACACAATAAACCATGTCGAGAAGTTTGAGACCAACGAAGAGAGATTTAGTCCAAGAATCATCCAAGTTGACCAAGTTCGTCCATTTTGGTCTTTCTTCGTTTTGAGTAGCTCTGAAGTTGACCGAAGCCAAATGTCAAGCATAGATTGATGTAATATGACACAATAAACCATGTCGAGAAGTTTGAGACCAACGAAGAGAGATTTAGTCCAAGAATCACCAAGTTCGTCCATTTTGGTCTTTCTTCCTTTTGTGGTCTTTCTTTGTTTTGAGTAGCTCCGAAGTTGACCGAAGCCAAATGTCAAGCATAGATTGATGTAATATGACACAATAAACCATGTCGAGAAGTTTGAGACCAACGAAAGAGATTTAGTCCAAGAATCATCCAAGTTGACCAAGTTCGTCCATTTTGGTCTTTCTTCGTTTTGAGTAGCTCTGAAGTTGACCGAAGCCAAATGTCAAGCATAGATTGATGTAATATGACACAATAAACCATGTCGAGAAGTTTGAGACCAACGAAGAGAGATTTAGTCCAAGAATCATCCAAGTTGACCAAGTTCGTCCATTTTGGTCTTTCTTCGTTTTGAGTAGCTCCGAAGTTGACCGAAGCCAAATGTCAAGCATAGATTGATGTAATATGACACAATAAACCATGTCGAGAAGTTTGAGACCAACGAAGAGAGATTTAGTCCAAGAATCATCCAAGTTGACCAAGTTCGTCCATTTTGGTCTTTCTTCGTTTTGAGTAGCTCTGAAGTTGACCGAAGCCAAATGTCAAGCATAGATTGATGTAATATGACACAATAAACCATGTCGAGAAGTTTGAGACCAACGAAGAGAGATTTAGTCCAAGAATCATCCAAGTTGACCAAGTTCGTCCATTTTGGTCTTTCTTCGTTTTGAGTAGCTCTGAAGTTGACCGAAGCCAAATGTCAAGCATAGATTGATGTAATATGACACAATAAACCATGTCGAGAAGTTTGAGACCAAGGAAGAGAGATTTAGTCCAAGAATCATCCAAGTTGACCAAGTTCGTCCATTTTGGTCTTTCTTCGTTTTGAGTAGCTCTGAAGTTGACCGAAGCCAAATGTCAAGCATAGATTGATGTAATATGACACAATAAACCATGTCGAGAAGTTTGAGACCAACGAAGAGAGATTTAGTCCAAGAATCATCCAAGTTGACCAAGTTCGTCCATTTTGGTCTTTCTTCGTTTTGAGTAGCTCTGAAGTTGACCGAAGCCAAATGTCAAGCATAGATTGATGTAATATGACACAATAAACCATGTCGAGAAGTTTGAGACCAACGAAGAGAGATTTAGTCCAAGAATCATCCAAGTTGACCAAGTTCGTCCATTTTGGTCTTTCTTCGTTTTGAGTAGCTCCGAAGTTGACCGAAGCCAAATGTCAAGCATAGATTGATGTAATATGACACAATAAACCATGTCGAGAAGTTTGAGACCAAGGAAGAGAGATTTAGTCCAAGAATCATCCAAGTTGACCAAGTTCGTCCATTTTGGTCTTTCTTCGTTTTGAGTAGCTCTGAAGTTGACCGAAGCCAAATGTCAAGCATAGATTGATGTAATATGACACAATAAACCATGTGGAGAAGTTTGAGACCAAGGAAGAGAGATTTAGTCCAAGAATCATCCAAGTTGACCAAGTTCGTCCATTTTGGTCTTTCTTCGTTTTGAGTAGCTCTGAAGTTGAGCGAAGCCAAATGTCAAGCATAGATTGATGTAATATGACACAATAAACCATGTCGAGAAGTTTGAGACCAACGAAGAGAGATTTAGTCCAAGAATCATCCAAGTTGACCAAGTTCGTCCATTTTGGTCTTTCTTCGTTTTGAGTAGCTCCGAAGTTGACCGAAGCCAAATGTCAAGCATAGATTGATGTAATATGACACAATAAACCATGCCGAGAAGTTTGAGACCAAGGAAGAGAGATTTAGTCCAAGAATCATCCAAGTTGACCAAGTTCGTCCATTTTGGTCTTTCTTCGTTTTATGGTCTTTCTTTGTTTTGAGTAGCTCCGAAGTTGACCGAAGCCAAATGTCAAGCATAGATTGATGTAATATGACACAATAAACCATGTCGAGAAGTTTGAGACCAACGAAGAGAGATTTAGTCCAAGAATCATCCAAGTTGACCAAGTTCGTCCATTTTGGTCTTTCTTCGTTTTGAGTAGCTCCGAAGTTGACCGAAGCCAAATGTCAAGCATAGATTGATGTAATATCACACAATAAACCATGTCGAGAAGTTTGAGACCAACGAAGAGAGATTTAGTCCAAGAATCATCCAAGTTGACCAAGTTCGTCCATTTTGGTCTTTCTTCGTTTTGAGTAGCTCTGAAGTTGAGCGAAGCCAAATGTCAAGCATAGATTGATGTAATATGACACAATAAACCATGTCGAGAAGTTTGAGACCAAGGAAGAGAGATTTAGTCCAAGAATCATCCAAGTTGACCAAGTTCGTCCATTTTGGTCTTTTTTCGTTTTGAGTAGCTCCGAAGTTGACCGAAGCCAAATGTCAAGCATAGATTGATGTAATATGACACAATAAACCATGTCGAGAAGTTTGAGACCAACGAAGAGAGATTTAGTCCAAGAATCATCCAAGTTGACCAAGTTCGTCCATTTTGGTCTTTTTTCGTTTTGAGTAGCTCTGAAGTTGACCGAAGCCAAATGTCAAGCATAGATTGATGTAATATGACACAATAAACCATGTCGAGAAGTTTGAGACCAAGGAAGAGAGATTTAGTCCAAGAATCATCCAAGTTGACCAAGTTCGTCCATTTTGGTCTTTCTTCGTTTTGAGTAGCTCTGAAGTTGACCGAAGCCAAATGTCAAGCATAGATTGATGTAATATGACACAATAAACCATGTCGAGAAGTTTGAGACCAACGAAGAGAGATTTAGTCCAAGAATCATCCAAGTTGACCAAGTTCGTCCATTTTGGTCTTTCTTCGTTTTGAGTAGCTCTAAGTTGACCGAAGCCAAATGTCAAGCATAGATTGATGTAATATCACACAATAAACCATGCCGAGAAGTTTGAGACCAACGAAGAGAGATTTAGTCCAAGAATCATCCAAGTTGACCAAGTTCGTCCATTTTGGTCTTTCTTCGTTTTGAGTAGCTCCGAAGTTGACCGAAGCCAAATGTCAAGCATAGATTGATGTAATATGACACAATAAACCATGTCGAGAAGTTTGAGACCAAGGAAGAGAGATTTAGTCCAAGAATCATCCAAGTTGACCAAGTTCGTCCATTTTGGTCTTTCTTTATTTTGAGTAGCTCCGAAGTTGACCGAAGCCAAATGTCAAGCATAGATTGATGTAATATGACACAATAAACCATGTCGAGAAGTTTGAGACCAACGAAGAGAGATTTAGTCCAAGAATCATCCAAGTTGACCAAGTTCGTCCATTTTGGTCTTTCTTCGTTTTGAGTAGTTCCGAAGTTGACCGAAGCCAAATGTCAAGCATAGATTGATGTAATATGACACAATAAACCATGTCGAGAAGTTTGAGACCAACGAAGAGAGATTTAGTCCAAGAATCATCCAAGTTGACCAAGTTCGTCCATTTTGGTCTTTCTTCGTTTTGAGTAGCTCTGAAGTTGAGCGAAGCCAAATGTCAAGCATAGATTGATGTAATATGACACAATAAACCATGTCGAGAAGTTTGAGACCAACGAAGAGAGATTTAGTCCAAGAATCATCCAAGTTGACCAAGTTCGTCCATTTTGGTCTTTCTTCGTTTTGAGTAGCTCCGAAGTTGACCGAAGCCAAATGTCAAGCATAGATTGATGTAATATGACACAATAAACCATGTCGAGAAGTTTGAGACCAAGGAAGAGAGATTTAGTCCAAGAATCATCCAAGTTGACCAAGTTCGTCCATTTTGGTCTTTCTTTATTTTGAGTAGCTCCGAAGTTGACCGAAGCCAAATGTCAAGCATAGATTGATGTAATATGACACAATAAACCATGTCGAGAAGTTTGAGACCAACGAAGAGAGATTTAGTCCAAGAATCATCCAAGTTGACCAAGTTCGTCCATTTTGGTCTTTCTTCCTTTTGTGGTCTTTCTTTGTTTCGAGTAGCTCCGAAGTTGACCGAAGCCAAATGTCAAGCATAGATTGATGTAATATGACACAATAAACCATGTCGAGAAGTTTGAGACCAAGAAGAGAGATTTAGTCCAAGAATCATCCAAGTTGACCAAGTTCGTCCATTTTGGTCTTTCTTCGTTTTGTGGTCTTTCTTTGTTTTGAGTAGCTCCGAAGTTGACCGAAGCCAAATGTCAAGCATAGATTGATGTAATATGACACAATAAACCATGTCGAGAAGTTTGAGACCAACGAAGAGAGATTTAGTCCAAGAATCATCCAAGTTGACCAAGTTCGTCCATTTTGGTCTTTCTTCGTTTTGAGTAGCTCCGAAGTTGACCGAAGCCAAATGTCAAGCATAGATTGATGTAATATGACACAATAAACCATGTCGAGAAGTTTGAGACCAACGAAGAGAGATTTAGTCCAAGAATCATCCAAGTTGACCAAGTTCGTCCATTTTGGTCTTTCTTCATTTTGAGTAGTTCCGAAGTTGACCGAAGCCAAATGTCAAGCATAGATTGATGTAATATGACACAATAAACCATGTCGAGAAGTTTGAGACCAACGAAGAGAGATTTAGTCCAAGAATCATCCAAGTTGACCAAGTTCGTTCATTTTGGTCTTTCTTTATTTTGAGTAGCTCCGAAGTTGACCGAAGCCAAATGTCAAGCATAGATTGATGTAATATGACACAATAAACCATGTCGAGAAGTTTGAGACCAACGAAGAGAGATTTAGTCCAAGAATCATCCAAGTTGACCAAGTTCGTCCATTTTGGTCTTTCTTCCTTTTGTGGTCTTTCTTTGTTTCGAGTAGCTCCGAAGTTGACCGAAGCCAAATGTCAAGCATAGATTGATGTAATATGACACAATAAACCATGTCGAGAAGTTTGAGACCAAGGAAGAGAGATTTAGTCCAAGAATCATCCAAGTTGACCAAGTTCGTCCATTTTGGTCTTTCTTCCTTTTGTGGTCTTTCTTTGTTTTGAGTAGCTCCGAAGTTGACCGAAGCCAAATGTCAAGCATAGATTGATGTAATATGACACAATAAACCATGTCGAGAAGTTTGAGACCAAGGAAGAGAGATTTAGTCCAAGAATCATCCAAGTTGACCAAGTTCGTCCATTTTGGTCTTTCTTCCTTTTGTGGTCTTTCTTTGTTTTCAGTAGCTCCGAAGTTGACCGAAGCCAAATGTCAAGCATAGATTGATGTAATATGACACAATAAACCATGTCGAGAAGTTTGAGACCAACGAAGAGAGATTTAGTCCAAGAATCATCCAAGTTGACCAAGTTCGTCCATTTTGGTCTTTCTTCGTTTTGAGTAGTTCCGAAGTTGACCGAAGCCAAATGTCAAGCATAGATTGATGTAATATGACACAATAAACCATGTGGAGAAGTTTGAGACCAACGAAGAGAGATTTAGTCCAAGAATCATCCAAGTTGACCAAGTTCGTCCATTTTGGTCTTTCTTTATTTTGAGTAGCTCCGAAGTTGACCGAAGCCAAATGTCAAGCATAGATTGATGTAATATGACACAATAAACCATGTCGAGAAGTTTGAGACCAACGAAGAGAGATTTAGTCCAAGAATCATCCAAGTTGACCAAGTTCGTCCATTTTGGTCTTTCTTCGTTTTGAGTAGTTCCGAAGTTGACCGAAGCCAAATGTCAAGCATAGATTGATGTAATATGACACAATAAACCATGTCGAGAAGTTTGAGACCAACGAAGAGAGATTTAGTCCAAGAATCATCCAAGTTGACCAAGTTCGTCCATTTTGGTCTTTCTTTATTTTGAGTAGCTCCGAAGTTGACCGAAGCCAAATGTCAAGCATAGATTGATGTAATATGACACAATAAACCATGTCGAGAAGTTTGAGACCAACGAAGAGAGATTTAGTCCAAGAATCATCCAAGTTGACCAAGTTCGTCCATTTTGGTCTTTCTTCGTTTTGTGGTCTTTCTTTGTTTTGAGTAGCTCCGAAGTTACCGAAGCCAAATGTCAAGCATAGATTGATGTAATATGACACAATAAACCATGTCGAGAAGTTTGAGACCAACGAAGAGAGATTTAGTCCAAGAATCATCCAAGTTGACCAAGTTCGTCCATTTTGGTCTTTCTTCGTTTTGAGTAGCTCCGAAGTTGACCGAAGCCAAATGTCAAGCATAGATTGATGTAATATGACACAATAAACCATGTCGAGAAGTTTGAGACCAACGAAGAGAGATTTAGTCCAAGAATCATCCAAGTTGACCAAGTTCGTCCATTTTGGTCTTTCTTCGTTTTGAGTAGTTCCGAAGTTGACCGAAGCCAAATGTCAAGCATAGATTGATGTAATATGACACAATAAACCATGTCGAGAAGTTTGAGACCAACGAAGAGAGATTTAGTCCAAGAATCATCCAAGTTGACCAAGTTCGTCCATTTTGGTCTTTCTTTATTTTGAGTAGCTCCGAAGTTGACCGAAGCCAAATGTCAAGCATAGATTGATGTAATATCACACAATAAACCATGTCGAGAAGTTTGAGACCAACGAAGAGAGATTTAGTCCAAGAATCATCCAAGTTGACCAAGTTCGTCCATTTTGGTCTTTCTTCGTTTTGTGGTCTTTCTTTGTTTTGAGTAGCTCCGAAGTTAACCGAAGCCAAATGTCAAGCATAGATTGATGTAATATGACACAATAAACCATGTCGAGAAGTTTGAGACCAAGGAAGAGAGATTTAGTCCAAGAATCATCCAAGTTGACCAAGTTCGTCCATTTTGGTCTTTCTTCCTTTTGTGGTCTTTCTTTGTTTTGAGTAGCTCCGAAGTTGACCGAAGCCAAATGTCAAGCATAGATTGATGTAATATGACACAATAAACCATGTCGAGAAGTTTGAGACCAAGGAAGAGAGATTTAGTCCAAGAATCATCCAAGTTGACCAAGTTCGTCCATTTTGGTCTTTCTTCGTTTTGAGTAGCTCTGAAGTTGACCGAAGCCAAATGTCAAGCATAGATTGATGTAATATGACACAATAAACCATGTCGAGAAGTTTGAGACCAACGAAGAGAGATTTAGTCCAAGAATCATCCAAGTTGACCAAGTTCGTCCATTTTGGTCTTTCTTCGTTTTGAGTAGCTCTGAAGTTGACCGAAGCCAAATGTCAAGCATAGATTGATGTAATATGACACAATAAACCATGTCGAGAAGTTTGAGACCAACGAAGAGAGATTTAGTCCAAGAATCATCCAAGTTGACCAAGTTCGTCCATTTTGGTCTTTCTTTGTTTTGAGTAGCTCCGAAGTTGACCGAAGCCAAATGTCAAGCATAGATTGATGTAATATGACACAATAAACCATGTCGAGAAGTTTGAGACCAAGGAAGAGAGATTTAGTCCAAGAATCATCCAAGTTGACCAAGTTCGTCCATTTTGGTCTTTCTTCGTTTTATGGTCTTTCTTTGTTTTGAGTAGCTCCGAAGTTGACCGAAGCCAAATGTCAAGCATAGATTGATGTAATATGACACAATAAACCATGTCGAGAAGTTTGAGACCAACGAAGAGAGATTTAGTCCAAGAATCATCCAAGTTGACCAAGTTCGTCCATTTTGGTCTTTCTTCGTTTTGAGTAGCTCTGAAGTTGAGCGAAGCCAAATGTCAAGCATAGATTGATGTAATATGACACAATAAACCATGTCGAGAAGTTTGAGACCAACGAAGAGAGATTTAGTCCAAGAATCATCCAAGTTGACCAAGTTCGTCCATTTTGGTCTTTCTTCGTTTTGAGTAGCTCTGAAGTTGACGAAGCCAAATGTCAAGCATAGATTGATGTAATATGACACAATAAACCATGTCGAGAAGTTTGAGACCAACGAAGAGAGATTTAGTCCAAGAATCATCCAAGTTGACCAAGTTCGTCCATTTTGGTCTTTCTTCATTTTGAGTAGCTCCGAAGTTGACCGAAGCCAAATGTCAAGCATAGATTGATGTAATATGACACAATAAACCATGTCGAGAAGTTTGAGACCAACGAAGAGAGATTTAGTCCAAGAATCATCCAAGTTGACCAAGTTCGTCCATTTTGGTCTTTCTTCGTTTTGTGGTCTTTCTTTGTTTTGAGTAGCTCCAAGTTGACCGAAGCCAAATGTCAAGCATAGATTGATGTAATATGACACAATAAACCATGTCGAGAAGTTTGAGACCAACGAAGAGAGATTTAGTCCAAGAATCATCCAAGTTGACCAAGTTCGTCCATTTTGGTCTTTCTTCGTTTTGAGTAGCTCCGAAGTTGACCGAAGCCAAATGTCAAGCATAGATTGATGTAATATGACACAATAAACCATGTCGAGAAGTTTGAGACCAACGAAGAGAGATTTAGTCCAAGAATCATCCAAGTTGACCAAGTTCGTCCATTTTGGTCTTTCTTCGTTTTGAGTAGCTCTGAAGTTGACCGAAGCCAAATGTCAAGCATAGATTGATGTAATATGACACAATAAACCATGTCGAGAAGTTTGAGACCAACGAAGAGAGATTTAGTCCAAGAATTGACCAAGTTCGTCCATTTTGGTCTTTCTTCCTTTTTGGTCTTTCTTTGTTTTGAGTAGCTCCGAAGTTGACCGAAGCCAAATGTCAAGCATAGATTGATGTAATATGACACAATAAACCATGTCGAGAAGTTTGAGACCAACGAAAGAGATTTAGTCCAAGAATCATCCAAGTTGACCAAGTTCGTCCATTTTGGTCTTTCTTCGTTTTGTGGTCTTTCTTTGTTTTGAGTAGCTCCGAAGTTGACCGAAGCCAAATGTCAAGCATAGATTGATGTAATATGACACAATAAACCATGTCGAGAAGTTTGAGACCAACGAAGAGAGATTTAGTCCAAGAATCATCCAAGTTGACCAAGTTCGTCCATTTTGGTCTTTCTTCGTTTTGAGTAGCTCCGAAGTTGACCGAAGCCAAATGTCAAGCATAGATTGATGTAATATGACACAATAAACCATGTCGAGAAGTTTGAGACCAACGAAGAGAGATTTAGTCCAAGAATCATCCAAGTTGACCAAGTTCGTCCATTTTGGTCTTTCTTCGTTTTGAGTAGCTCTGAAGTTGACGAAGCCAAATGTCAAGCATAGATTGATGTAATATGACACAATAAACCATGTCGAGAAGTTTGAGACCAACGAAGAGAGATTTAGTCCAAGAATCATCCAAGTTGACCAAGTTCGTCCATTTTGGTCTTTCTTCGTTTTGAGTAGTTCCGAAGTTGACCGAAGCCAAATGTCAAGCATAGATTGATGTAATATGACACAATAAACCATGCCGAGAAGTTTGAGACCAAAGAAGAGAGATTTAGTCCAAGAATCATCCAAGTTGACCAAGTTCGTCCATTTTGGTCTTTCTTTGTTTTGAGTAGCTCTGAAGTTGACCGAAGCCAAATGTCAAGCATAGATTGATGTAATATGACACAATAAACCATGTCGAGAAGTTTGAGACCAACGAAGAGAGATTTAGTCCAAGAATCATCCAAGTTGACCAAGTTCGTCCATTTTGGTCTTTCTTCGTTTTGAGTAGCTTCGAAGTTGACCGAAGCCAAATGTCAAGCATAGATTGATGTAATATGACACAATAAACCATGTCGAGAAGTTTGAGACCAACGAAGAGAGATTTAGTCCAAGAATCATCCAAGTTGACCAAGTTCGTCCATTTTGGTCTTTCTTCGTTTTGAGTAGCTCTGAAGTTGACCGAAACCAAATGTCAAGCATAGATTGATGTAATATGACACAATAAACCATGTCGAGAAGTTTGAGACCAACGAAGAGAGATTTAGTCCAAGAATCATCCAAGTTGACCAAGTTCGTCCATTTTGGTCTTTCTTCCTTTTGTGGTCTTTCTTTGTTTTGAGTAGCTCCGAAGTTGACCGAAGCCAAATGTCAAGCATAGATTGATGTAATATGACACAATAAACCATGTCGAGAAGTTTGAGACCAACGAAGAGAGATTTAGTCCAAGAATCATCCAAGTTGACCAAGTTCGTCCATTTTGGTCTTTCTTCGTTTTGAGTAGCTCCGAAGTTGACCGAAGCCAAATGTCAAGCATAGATTGATGTAATATGACACAATAAACCATGTCGAGAAGTTTGAGACCAACGAAGAGAGATTTAGTCCAAGAATCATCCAAGTTGACCAAGTTCGTCCATTTTGGTCTTTCTTCGTTTTGAGTAGTTCCGAAGTTGACCGAAGCCAAATGTCAAGCATAGATTGATGTAATATGACACAATAAACCATGTCGAGAAGTTTGAGACCAACGAAGAGAGATTTAGTCCAAGAATCATCCAAGTTGACCAAGTTCGTCCATTTTGGTCTTTCTTTGTTTTGAGTAGCTCTGAAGTTGACCGAAGCCAAATGTCAAGCATAGATTGATGTAATATGACACAATAAACCATGTCGAGAAGTTTGAGACCAACGAAGAGAGATTTAGTCCAAGAATCATCCAAGTTGACCAAGTTCGTCCATTTTGGTCTTTCTTCGTTTTGAGTAGCTCTGAAGTTGACCGAAGCCAAATGTCAAGCATAGATTGATGTAATATGACACAATAAACCATGTCGAGAAGTTTGAGACCAACGAAGAGAGATTTAGTCCAAGAATCATCCAAGTTGACCAAGTTCGTCCATTTTGGTCTTTATTCCTTTTGTGGTCTTTCTTTGTTTTGAGTAGCTCCGAAGTTGACCGAAGCCAAATGTCAAGCATAGATTGATGTAATATGACACAATAAACCATGTCGAGAAGTTTGAGACCAACGAAGAGAGATTTAGTCCAAGAATCATCCAAGTTGACCAAGTTCGTCCATTTTGGTCTTTCTTCGTTTTGAGTAGCTCCGAAGTTGACCGAAGCCAAATGTCAAGCATAGATTGATGTAATATGACACAATAAACCATGTCGAGAAGTTTGAGACCAACGAAGAGAGATTTAGTCCAAGAATCATCCAAGTTGACCAAGTTCGTCCATTTTGGTCTTTCTTCGTTTTGAGTAGCTCTGAAGTTGACCGAAGCCAAATGTCAAGCATAGATTGATGTAATATGACACAATAAACCATGTCGAGAAGTTTGAGACCAACGAAGAGAGATTTAGTCCAAGAATCATCCAAGTTGACCAAGTTCGTCCATTTTGGTCTTTATTCCTTTTGTGGTCTTTCTTTGTTTTGAGTAGCTCCGAAGTTGACCGAAGCCAAATGTCAAGCATAGATTGATGTAATATGACACAATAAACCATGTCGAGAAGTTTGAGACCAACGAAGAGAGATTTAGTCCAAGAATCATCCAAGTTGACCAAGTTCGTCCATTTTGGTCTTTCTTCGTTTTGAGTAGCTCCGAAGTTGACCGAAGCCAAATGTCAAGCATAGATTGATGTAATATGACACAATAAACCATGTCGAGAAGTTTGAGACCAACGAAGAGAGATTTAGTCCAAGAATCATCCAAGTTGACCAAGTTCGTCCATTTTGGTCTTTCTTCGTTTTGAGTAGCTCTGAAGTTGACCGAAGCCAAATGTCAAGCATAGATTGATGTAATATGACACAATAAACCATGTCGAGAAGTTTGAGACCAACGAAGAGAGATTTAGTCCAAGAATCATCCAAGTTGACCAAGTTCGTCCATTTTGGTCTTTATTCCTTTTGTGGTCTTTCTTTGTTTTGAGTAGCTCCGAAGTTGACCGAAGCCAAATGTCAAGCATAGATTGATGTAATATGACACAATAAACCATGTCGAGAAGTTTGAGACCAACGAAGAGAGATTTAGTCCAAGAATCATCCAAGTTGACCAAGTTCGTCCATTTTGGTCTTTCTTTGTTTTGAGTAGCTTCGAAGTTGACCGAAGCCAAATGTCAAGCATAGATTGATGTAATATGACACAATAAACCATGTCGAGAAGTTTGAGACCAACGAAGAGAGATTTAGTCCAAGAATCATCCAAGTTGACCAAGTTCGTCCATTTTGTTCTTCTTCGTTTTATGGTCTTTCTTTGTTTTGAGTAGCTCCGAAGTTGACCGAAGCCAAATGTCAAGCATAGATTGATGTAATATGACACAATAAACCATGTCGAGAAGTTTGAGACCAACGAAGAGAGATTTAGTCCAAGAATCATCCAAGTTGACCAAGTTCGTCCATTTTGGTCTTTCTTCGTTTTGAGTAGCTTCGAAGTTGACCGAAGCCAAATGTCAAGCATAGATTGATGTAATATGACACAATAAACCATGTCGAGAAGTTTGAGACCAACGAAGAGAGATTTAGTCCAAGAATCATCCAAGTTGACCAAGTTCGTCCATTTTGGTCTTTCTTCGTTTTGTGGTCTTTCTTTGTTTTGAGTAGCTCCGAAGTTGACCGAAGCCAAATGTCAAGCATAGATTGATGTAATATGACACAATAAACCATGTCGAGAAGTTTGAGACCAACGAAGAGAGATTTAGTCCAAGAATCATCCAAGTTGACCAAGTTCGTCCATTTTGGTCTTTCTTCGTTTTGAGTAGCTCTGAAGTTGACCGAAGCCAAATGTCAAGCATAGATTGATGTAATATGACACAATAAACCATGTCGAGAAGTTTGAGACCAACGAAGAGAGATTTAGTCCAAGAATCATCCAAGTTGACCAAGTTCGTCCATTTTGGTCTTTCTTCGTTTTGAGTAGCTCTGAAGTTGACCGAAGCCAAATGTCAAGCATAGATTGATGTAATATGACACAATAAACCATGTCGAGAAGTTTGAGACCAACGAAGAGAGATTTAGTCCAAGAATCATCCAAGTTGACCAAGTTCGTCCATTTTGGTCTTTCTTCGTTTTGAGTAGCTCCGAAGTTGACCGAAGCCAAATGTCAAGCATAGATTGATGTAATATGACACAATAAACCATGTCGAGAAGTTTGAGACCAAGGAAGAGAGATTTAGTCCAAGAATCATCCAAGTTGACCAAGTTCGTCCATTTTGGTCTTTCTTCATTTTATGGTCTTTCTTTGTTTTGAGTAGCTCCGAAGTTGACCGAAGCCAAATGTCAAGCATAGATTGATGTAATATGACACAATAAACCATGTCGAGAAGTTTGAGACCAACGAAGAGAGATTTAGTCCAAGAATCATCCAAGTTGACCAAGTTCGTCCATTTTGGTCTTTCTTCGTTTTGAGTAGCTCTGAAGTTGACCGAAGCCAAATGTCAAGCATAGATTGATGTAATATGACACAATAAACCATGTCGAGAAGTTTGAGACCAACGAAGAGAGATTTAGTCCAAGAATCATCCAAGTTGACCAAGTTCGTCCATTTTGGTCTTTCTTCGTTTTGAGTAGCTCTGAAGTTGACCGAAGCCAAATGTCAAGCATAGATTGATGTAATATGACACAATAAACCATGTCGAGAAGTTTGAGACCAACGAAGAGAGATTTAGTCCAAGAATCATCCAAGTTGACCAAGTTCGTCCATTTTGGTCTTTCTCCTTTTGTAGTCTTTCTTTGTTTTGAGTAGCTCCGAAGTTGACCGAAGCCAAATGTCAAGCATAGATTGATGTAATATGACACAATAAACCATGTCGAGAAGTTTGAGACCAACGAAGAGAGATTTAGTCCAAGAATCATCCAAGTTGACCAAGTTCGTCCATTTTGGTCTTTCTTCGTTTTGAGTAGCTCCGAAGTTGACCGAAGCCAAATGTCAAGCATAGATTGATGTAATATGACACAATAAACCATGTCGAGAAGTTTGAGACCAACGAAGAGAGATTTAGTCCAAGAATCATCCAAGTTGACCAAGTTCGTCCATTTTGGTCTTCTTCATTTTATGGTCTTTCTTTGTTTTGAGTAGCTCCGAAGTTGACCGAAGCCAAATGTCAAGCATAGATTGATGTAATATGACACAATAAACCATGTCGAGAAGTTTGAGACCAACGAAGAGAGATTTAGTCCAAGAATCATCCAAGTTGACCAAGTTCGTCCATTTTGGTCTTTCTTCGTTTTGAGTAGCTTCGAAGTTGACCGAAGCCAAATGTCAAGCATAGATTGATGTAATATGACACAATAAACCATGTCGAGAAGTTTGAGACCAACGAAGAGAGATTTAGTCCAAGAATCATCCAAGTTGACCAAGTTCGTCCATTTTGGTCTTTCTTCGTTTTGAGTAGCTCCGAAGTTGACCGAAGCCAAATGTCAAGCATAGATTGATGTAATATGACACAATAAACCATGTCGAGAAGTTTGAGACCAAGGAAGAGAGATTTAGTCCAAGAATCATCCAAGTTGACCAAGTTCGTCCATTTTGGTCTTTCTTCATTTTATGGTCTTTCTTTGTTTTGAGTAGCTCCGAAGTTGACCGAAGCCAAATGTCAAGCATAGATTGATGTAATATGACACAATAAACCATGTCGAGAAGTTTGAGACCAACGAAGAGAGATTTAGTCCAAGAATCATCCAAGTTGACCAAGTTCGTCCATTTTGGTCTTTCTTCGTTTTGAGTAGCTCTGAAGTTGACCGAAGCCAAATGTCAAGCATAGATTGATGTAATATGACACAATAAACCATGTCGAGAAGTTTGAGACCAACGAAGAGAGATTTAGTCCAAGAATCATCCAAGTTGACCAAGTTCGTCCATTTTGGTCTTTCTTCGTTTTGAGTAGCTCTGAAGTTGACCGAAGCCAAATGTCAAGCATAGATTGATGTAATATGACACAATAAACCATGTCGAGAAGTTTGAGACCAACGAAGAGAGATTTAGTCCAAGAATCATCCAAGTTGACCAAGTTCGTCCATTTTGGTCTTTATTCTTTTGTAGTCTTTCTTTGTTTTGAGTAGCTCCGAAGTTGACCGAAGCCAAATGTCAAGCATAGATTGATGTAATATGACACAATAAACCATGTCGAGAAGTTTGAGACCAACGAAGAGAGATTTAGTCCAAGAATCATCCAAGTTGACCAAGTTCGTCCATTTTGGTCTTTCTTCGTTTTGAGTAGCTCCGAAGTTGACCGAAGCCAAATGTCAAGCATAGATTGATGTAATATGACACAATAAACCATGTCGAGAAGTTTGAGACCAACGAAGAGAGATTTAGTCCAAGAATCATCCAAGTTGACCAAGTTCGTCCATTTTGGTCTTTCTTCATTTTATGGTCTTTCTTTGTTTTGAGTAGCTCCGAAGTTGACCGAAGCCAAATGTCAAGCATAGATTGATGTAATATGACACAATAAACCATGTCGAGAAGTTTGAGACCAACGAAGAGAGATTTAGTCCAAGAATCATCCAAGTTGACCAAGTTCGTCCATTTTGGTCTTTCTTCGTTTTGAGTAGCTTCGAAGTTGACCGAAGCCAAATGTCAAGCATAGATTGATGTAATATGACACAATAAACCATGTCGAGAAGTTTGAGACCAACGAAGAGAGATTTAGTCCAAGAATCATCCAAGTTGACCAAGTTCGTCCATTTTGGTCTTTCTTCGTTTTGAGTAGCTTCGAAGTTGAACGAAACCAAATGTCAAGCATAGATTGATGTAATATGACACAATAAACCATGTCGAGAAGTTTGAGACCAACGAAGAGAGATTTAGTCCAAGAATCATCCAAGTTGACCAAGTTCGTCCATTTTGGTCTTTCTTCGTTTTATGGTCTTTCGTTGTTTTGAGTAGCTCCGAAGTTGACCGAAGCCAAATGTCAAGCATAGATTGATGTAATATGACACAATAAACCATGTCGAGAAGTTTGAGACCAACGAAGAGAGATTTAGTCCAAGAATCATCCAAGTTGACCAAGTTCGTCCATTTTGGTCTTTCTTCGTTTTGAGTAGCTTCGAAGTTGAACGAAACCAAATGTCAAGCATAGATTGATGTAATATAACACAATAAACCATGTCGAGAAGTTTGAGACCAACGAAGAGAGATTTAGTCCAAGAATCATCCAAGTTGACCAAGTTCGTCCATTTTGGTCTTTCTTCGTTTTGAGTAGCTTCGAAGTTGAACGAAACCAAATGTCAAGCATAGATTGATGTAATATAACACAATAAACCATGTCGAGAAGTTTGAGACCAACGAAGAGAGATTTAGTCCAAGAATCATCCAAGTTGACCAAGTTCGTCCATTTTGGTCTTTCTTCGTTTTGAGTAGCTTCGAAGTTGACCGAAGCCAAATGTCAAGCATAGATTGATGTAATATGACACAATAAACCATGTCGAGAAGTTTGAGACCAACGAAGAGAGATTTAGTCCAAGAATCATCCAAGTTGACCAAGTTCGTCCATTTTGGTCTTTCTTCGTTTTATGGTCTTTCGTTGTTTTGAGTAGCTCCGAAGTTGACCGAAGCCAAATGTCAAGCATAGATTGATGTAATATGACACAATAAACCATGTCGAGAAGTTTGAGACCAACGAAGAGAGATTTAGTCCAAGAATCATCCAAGTTGACCAAGTTCGTCCATTTTGGTCTTTCTTCGTTTTTAGTAGCTTCGAAGTTGAACGAAGCCAAATGTCAAGCATAGATTGATGTAATATAACACAATAAACCATGTCGAGAAGTTTGAGACCAACGAAGAGAGATTTAGTCCAAGAATCATCCAAGTTGACCAAGTTCGTCCATTTTGGTCTTTCTTCGTTTTGAGTAGCTTCGAAGTTGAACGAAACCAAATGTCAAGCATAGATTGATGTAATATAACACAATAAACCATGTCGAGAAGTTTGAGACCAACGAAGAGAGATTTAGTCCAAGAATCATCCAAGTTGACCAAGTTCGTCCATTTTGGTCTTTCTTCATTTTGAGTAGCTCTGAAGTTGACCGAAGCCAAATGTCAAGCATAGATTGATGTAATATGACACAATAAACCATGTCGAGAAGTTTGAGACCAACGAAGAGAGATTTAGTCCAAGAATCATCCAAGTTGACCAAGTTCGTCCATTTTGGTCTTTATTCCTTTTGTAGTCTTTCTTTGTTTTGAGTAGCTCCGAAGTTGACCGAAGCCAAATGTCAAGCATAGATTGATGTAATATGACACAATAAACCATGTCGAGAAGTTTGAGACCAACGAAGAGAGATTTAGTCCAAGAATCATCCAAGTTGACCAAGTTCGTCCATTTTGGTCTTTCTTCGTTTTGAGTAGCTTCGAAGTTGACCGAAGCCAAATGTCAAGCATAGATTGATGTAATATGACACAATAAACCATGTCGAGAAGTTTGAGACCAACGAAGAGAGATTTAGTCCAAGAATCATCCAAGTTGACCAAGTTCGTCCATTTTGGTCTTTCTTCGTTTTGAGTAGCTTCGAAGTTGAACGAAACCAAATGTCAAGCATAGATTGATGTAATATGACACAATAAACCATGTCGAGAAGTTTGAGACCAACGAAGAGAGATTTAGTCCAAGAATCATCCAAGTTGACCAAGTTCGTCCATTTTGGTCTTTCTTCATTTTGAGTAGCTCTGAAGTTGACCGAAGCCAAATGTCAAGCATAGATTGATGTAATATGACACAATAAACCATGTCGAGAAGTTTGAGACCAACGAAGAGAGATTTAGTCCAAGAATCATCCAAGTTGACCAAGTTCGTCCATTTTGGTCTTTCTTCGTTTTGAGTAGCTTCGAAGTTGAACGAAACCAAATGTCAAGCATAGATTGATGTAATATAACACAATAAACCATGTCGAGAAGTTTGAGACCAACGAAGAGAGATTTAGTCCAAGAATCATCCAAGTTGACCAAGTTCGTCCATTTTGGTCTTTCTTCGTTTTGAGTAGCTCTGAAGTTGACCGAAGCCAAATGTCAAGCATAGATTGATGTAATATGACACAATAAACCATGTCGAGAAGTTTGAGACCAACGAAGAGAGATTTAGTCCAAGAATCATCCAAGTTGACCAAGTTCGTCCATTTTGGTCTTTCTTCGTTTTGAGTAGCTCCGAAGTTGACCGAAGCCAAATGTCAAGCATAGATTGATGTAATATGACACAATAAACCATGTCGAGAAGTTTGAGACCAACGAAGAGAGATTTAGTCCAAGAATCATCCAAGTTGACCAAGTTCGTCCATTTTGGTCTTTCTTCGTTTTATGGTCTTTCTTTGTTTTGAGTAGCTCCGAAGTTGACCGAAGCCAAATGTCAAGCATAGATTGATGTAATATGACACAATAAACCATGTCGAGAAGTTTGAGACCAACGAAGAGAGATTTAGTCCAAGAATCATCCAAGTTGACCAAGTTCGTCCATTTTGGTCTTTCTTCGTTTTGAGTAGCTTCGAAGTTGAACGAAACCAAATGTCAAGCATAGATTGATGTAATATACACAATAAACCATGTCGAGAAGTTTGAGACCAACGAAGAGAGATTTAGTCCAAGAATCATCCAAGTTGACCAAGTTCGTCCATTTTGGTCTTTCTTCGTTTTGAGTAGCTTTGAAGTTGACCGAAGCCAAATGTCAAGCATAGATTGATGTAATATGACACAATAAACCATGTCGAGAAGTTTGAGACCAACGAAGAGAGATTTAGTCCAAGAATCATCCAAGTTGACCAAGTTCGTCCATTTTGGTCTTTCTTCGTTTTATGGTCTTTCTTTGTTTTAGTAGCTTCGAAGTTGACCGAAGCCAAATGTCAAGCATAGATTGATGTAATATGACACAATAAACCATGTCGAGAAGTTTGAGACCAACGAAGAGAGATTTAGTCCAAGAATCATCCAAGTTGACCAAGTTCGTCCATTTTGGTCTTTCTTTGTTTTGAGTAGCTCCAAAGTTGACCGAAGCCAAATGTCAAGCATAGATTGATGTAATATGACACAATAAACCATGTCGAGAAGTTTGAGACCAACGAAGAGAGATTTAGTCCAAGAATCATCCAAGTTGACCAAGTTCGTCCATTTTGGTCTTTCTTCGTTTTGAGTAGCTCCGAAGTTGAACGAAGCCAAATGTCAAGCATAGATTGATGTAATATGACACAATAAACCATGTCGAGAAGTTTGAGACCAACGAAGAGAGATTTAGTCCAAGAATCATCCAAGTTGACCAAGTTCGTCCATTTTGGTCTTTCTTTGTTTTGAGTAGCTCCAAAGTTGACCGAAGCCAAATGTCAAGCATAGATTGATGTAATATGACACAATAAACCATGTCGAGAAGTTTGAGACCAACGAAGAGAGATTTAGTCCAAGAATCATCCAAGTTGACCAAGTTCGTTCATTTTGGTCTTTCTTCGTTTTGAGTAGCTCCGAAGTTGACCGAAGCCAAATGTCAAGCATAGATTGATGTAATATGACACAATAAACCATGTCGAGAAGTTTGAGACCAACGAAGAGAGATTTAGTCCAAGAATCATCCAAGTTGACCAAGTTCGTCCATTTTGGTCTTTCTTCGTTTTGAGTAGCTTCGAAGTTGACCGAAGCCAAATGTCAAGCATAGATTGATGTAATATGACACAATAAACCATGTCGAGAAGTTTGAGACCAACGAAGAGAGATTTAGTCCAAGAATCATCCAAGTTGACCAAGTTCGTCCATTTTGGTCTTTCTTCGTTTTGAGTAGCTTCGAAGTTGACCGAAGCCAAATGTCAAGCATAGATTGATGTAATATGACACAATAAACCATGTCGAGAAGTTTGAGACCAACGAAGAGAGATTTAGTCCAAGAATCATCCAAGTTGACCAAGTTCGTCCATTTTGGTCTTTCTTCGTTTTGAGTAGCTTCGAAGTTGAACGAAACCAAATGTCAAGCATAGATTGATGTAATATGACACAATAAACCATGTCGAGAAGTTTGAGACCAACGAAGAGAGATTTAGTCCAAGAATCATCCAAGTTGACCAAGTTCGTCCATTTTGGTCTTTCTTCCTTTTGTGGTCTTTCTTTGTTTTGAGTAGCTCCGAAGTTGACCGAAGCCAAATGTCAAGCATAGATTGATGTAATATGACACAATAAACCATGTCGAGAAGTTTGAGACCAACGAAGAGAGATTTAGTCCAAGAATCATCCAAGTTGACCAAGTTCGTCCATTTTGGTCTTTCTTCGTTTTATGGTCTTTCTTTGTTTTGAGTAGCTCCGAAGTTGACCGAAGCCAAATGTCAAGCATAGATTGATGTAATATGACACAATAAACCATGTCGAGAAGTTTGAGACCAACGAAGAGAGATTTAGTCCAAGAATCATCCAAGTTGACCAAGTTCGTCCATTTTGGTCTTTCTTCGTTTTGAGTAGCTTCGAAGTTGACCGAAGCCAAATGTCAAGCATAGATTGATGTAATATAACACAATAAACCATGTCGAGAAGTTTGAGACCAACGAAGAGAGATTTAGTCCAAGAATCATCCAAGTTGACCAAGTTCATCCATTTTGGTCTTTCTTCCTTTTGTGGTCTTTCTTTGTTTTGAGTAGCTCCGAAGTTGACCGAAGCCAAATGTCAAGCATAGATTGATGTAATATGACACAATAAACCATGTCGAGAAGTTTGAGACCAACGAAGAGAGATTTAGTCCAAGAATCATCCAAGTTGACCAAGTTCGTCCATTTTGGTCTTTCTTCGTTTTGAGTAGCTCTGAAGTTGACCGAAGCCAAATGTCAAGCATAGATTGATGTAATATGACACAATAAACCATGTCGAGAAGTTTGAGACCAACGAAGAGAGATTTAGTCCAAGAATCATCCAAGTTGACCAAGTTCGTCCATTTTGGTCTTTCTTTGTTTTGAGTAGCTCTGAAGTTGAGCGAAGCCAAATGTCAAGCATAGATTGATGTAATATGACACAATAAACCATGTCGAGAAGTTTGAGACCAACGAAGAGAGATTTAGTCCAAGAATCATCCAAGTTGACCAAGTTCGTCCATTTTGGTCTTTCTTCGTTTTGAGTAGCTTTGAAGTTGACCGAAGCCAAATGTCAAGCATAGATTGATGTAATATGACACAATAAACCATGTCGAGAAGTTTGAGACCAACGAAGAGAGATTTAGTCCAAGAATCATCCAAGTTGACCAAGTTCGTCCATTTTGGTCTTTCTTCGTTTTGAGTAGCTCTGAAGTTGACCGAAGCCAAATGTCAAGCATAGATTGATGTAATAAGACACAATAAACCATGCCGAGAAGTTTGAGACCAAGGAAGAGAGATTTAGTCCAAGAATCATCCAAGTTGACCAAGTTCGTCCATTTTGGTCTTTCTTCATTTTATGGTCTTTCTTTGTTTTGAGTAGCTTCGAAGTTGACCGAAGCCAAATGTCAAGCATAGATTGATGTAATATGACACAATAAACCATGTCGAGAAGTTTGAGACCAACGAAGAGAGATTTAGTCCAAGAATCATCCAAGTTGACCAAGTTCGTCCATTTTGGTCTTTCTTCGTTTTGAGTAGCTTTGAAGTTGACCGAAACCAAATGTCAAGCATAGATTGATGTAATATAACACAATAAACCATGTCGAGAAGTTTGAGACCAACGAAGAGAGATTTAGTCCAAGAATCATCCAAGTTGACCAAGTTCGTCCATTTTGGTCTTTCTTCGTTTTGAGTAGCTTCGAAGTTGACCGAAACCAAATGTCAAGCATAGATTGATGTAATATAACACAATAAACCATGTCGAGAAGTTTGAGACCAACGAAGAGAGATTTAGTCCAAGAATCATCCAAGTTGACCAAGTTCGTCCATTTTGGTATTTCTTCCTTTTGTGGTCTTTCTTCGTTTTGAGTAGCTTCGAAGTTGACCGAAGCCAAATGTCAAGCATAGATTGATGTAATATAACACAATAAACCATGTCGAGAAGTTTGAGACCAACGAAGAGAGATTTAGTCCAAGAATCATCCAAGTTGACCAAGTTCGTCCATTTTGGTCTTTCTTCCTTTTGTGGTCTTTCTTTGTTTTGAGTAGCTCCGAAGTTGACCGAAGCCAAATGTCAAGCATAGATTGATGTAATATGACACAATAAACCATGTCGAGAAGTTTGAGACCAACGAAGAGAGATTTAGTCCAAGAATCATCCAAGTTGACCAAGTTCGTCCATTTTGGTCTTTCTTCGTTTTGAGTAGCTTCGAAGTTGACCGAAGCCAAATGTCAAGCATAGATTAATGTAATATAACACAATAAACCATGTCGAGAAGTTTGAGACCAACGAAGAGAGATTTAGTCCAAGAATCATCCAAGTTGACCAAGTTCGTCCATTTTGGTCTTTCTTTCTTTGTTTTGAGTAGCTCCGAAGTTGACCGAAGCCAAATGTCAAGCATAGATTGATGTAATATGACACAATAAACCATGTCGAGAAGTTTGAGACCAACGAAGAGAGATTTAGTCCAAGAATCATCCAAGTTGACCAAGTTCGTCCATTTTGGTCTTTCTTCTTTTGAGTAGCTCTGAAGTTGACCGAAGCCAAATGTCAAGCATAGATTGATGTAATATGACACAATAAACCATGTCGAGAAGTTTGAGACCAACGAAGAGAGATTTAGTCCAAGAATCATCCAAGTTGACCAAGTTCGTCCATTTTGGTCTTTCTTCGTTTTGAGTAGCTCTGAAGTTGACCGAAGCCAAATGTCAAGCATAGATTGATGTAATATGACACAATAAACCATGTCGAGAAGTTTGAGACCAACGAAGAGAGATTTAGTCCAAGAATCATCCAAGTTGACCAAGTTCGTCCATTTTGGTCTTTCTTCGTTTTGAGTAGCTTCGAAGTTGACCGAAGCCAAATGTCAAGCATAGATTGATGTAATATGACACAATAAACCATGTCGAGAAGTTTGAGACCAACGAAGAGAGATTTAGTCCAAGAATCATCCAAGTTGACCAAGTTCGTCCATTTTGGTCTTTCTTTGTTTTGAGTAGCTCCGAAGTTGACCGAAGCCAAATGTCAAGCATAGATTGATGTAATATGACACAATAAACCATGTCGAGAAGTTTGAGACCAACGAAGAGAGATTTAGTCCAAGAATCATCCAAGTTGACCAAGTTCGTCCATTTTGGTCTTTCTTCATTTTGAGTAGCTCCGAAGTTGACCGAAGCCAAATGTCAAGCATAGATTGATGTAATATGACACAATAAACCATGTCGAGAAGTTTGAGACCAACGAAGAGAGATTTAGTCCAAGAATCATCCAAGTTGACCAAGTTCGTCCATTTTGGTCTTTCTTCGTTTTGAGTAGCTCTGAAGTTGACCGAAGCCAAATGTCAAGCATAGATTGATGTAATATGACACAATAAACCATGTCGAGAAGTTTGAGACCAACGAAGAGAGATTTAGTCCAAGAATCATCCAAGTTGACCAAGTTCGTCCATTTTGGTCTTTCTTCGTTTTGAGTAGCTTCGAAGTTGACCGAAGCCAAATGTCAAGCATAGATTGATGTAATATAACACAATAAACCATGTCGAGAAGTTTGAGACCAACGAAGAGAGATTTAGTCCAAGAATCATCCAAGTTGACCAAGTTCGTCCATTTTGGTCTTTCTTCCTTTTGTGGTCTTTCTTTGTTTTGAGTAGCTCCGAAGTTGACCGAAGCCAAATGTCAAGCATAGATTGATGTAATATGACACAATAAACCATGTCGAGAAGTTTGAGACCAAGGAAGAGAGATTTAGTCCAAGAATCATCCAAGTTGACCAAGTTTGTCCATTTTGGTCTTTCTTCGTTTTATGGTCTTTCTTTGTTTTGAGTAGCTCCAAAGTTGACCGAAGCCAAATGTCAAGCATAGATTGATGTAATATGACACAATAAACCATGTCGAGAAGTTTGAGACCAACGAAGAGAGATTTAGTCCAAGAATCATCCAAGTTGACCAAGTTCGTCATTTTGGTCTTTCTTCGTTTTGAGTAGCTTCGAAGTTGACCGAAACCAAATGTCAAGCATAGATTGATGTAATATAACACAATAAACCATGTCGAGAGTTTGAGACCAACGAAGAGAGATTTAGTCCAAGAATCATCCAAGTTGACCAAGTTCGTCCATTTTGGTCTTTCTTCGTTTTGAGTAGCTCTGAAGTTGACCGAAGCCAAATGTCAAGCATAGATTGATGTAATATGACACAATAAACCATGTCGAGAAGTTTGAGACCAACGAAGAGAGATTTAGTCCAAGAATCATCCAAGTTGACCAAGTTCGTCCATTTTGGTCTTTCTTCATTTTGAGTAGCTCCAAAGTTGACCGAAGCCAAATGTCAAGCATAGATTGATGTAATATGACACAATAAACCATGTCGAGAAGTTTGAGACCAACGAAGAGAGATTTAGTCCAAGAATCATCCAAGTTGACCAAGTTCGTTCATTTTGGTCTTTCTTCGTTTTGAGTAGCTTCGAAGTTGAACGAAGCCAAATGTCAAGCATAGATTGATGTAATATAACACAATAAACCATGTCGAGAAGTTTGAGACCAACGAAGAGAGATTTAGTCCAAGAATCATCCAAGTTGACCAAGTTCGTCCATTTTGGTCTTTCTTCGTTTTGAGTAGCTTCGAAGTTGACCGAAGCCAAATGTCAAGCATAGATTGATGTAATATGACACAATAAACCATGCAGAGAAGTTTGAGACCAAGGAAGAGAGATTTAGTCCAAGAATCATCCAAGTTGACCAAGTTCGTCCATTTTGGTCTTTCTTCGTTTTATGGTCTTTCTTTATTTTGAGTAGCTCCGAAGTTGACCGAAGCCAAATGTCAAGCATAGATTGATGTAATATGACACAATAAACCATGTCGAGAAGTTTGAGACCAACGAAGAGAGATTTAGTCCAAGAATCATCCAAGTTGACCAAGTTCGTCCATTTTGGTCTTTCTTCGTTTTGAGTAGCTTCGAAGTTGACCGAAGCCAAATGTCAAGCATAGATTGATGTAATATAACACAATAAACCATGTCGAGAAGTTTGAGACCAACGAAGAGAGATTTAGTCCAAGAATCATCCAAGTTGACCAAGTTCGTCCATTTTGGTCTTTCTTCCTTTTGTGGTCTTTCTTTGTTTTGAGTAGCTCCGAAGTTGACCGAAGCCAAATGTCAAGCATAGATTGATGTAATATGACACAATAAACCATGTCGAGAAGTTTGAGACCAACGAAGAGAGATTTAGTCCAAGAATCATCCAAGTTGACCAAGTTCGTCCATTTTGGTCTTTCTTCCTTTTGAGTAGCTTTGAAGTTGACCGAAGCCAAATGTCAAGCATAGATTGATGTAATATCACACAATAAACCATGTCCAGAAGTTTGAGACCAACGAAGAGAGATTTAGTCCAAGAATCATCCAAGTTGACCAAGTTCGTCCATTTTGGTCTTTCTTCGTTTTGAGTAGCTCTGAAGTTGAGCGAAGCCAAATGTCAAGCATAGATTGATGTAATATGACACAATAAACCATGTCGAGAAGTTTGAGACCAACGAAGAGAGATTTAGTCCAAGAATCATCCAAGTTGAGCAAGTTCGTCCATTTTGGTCTTTCTTCGTTTTGAGTAGCTCCGAAGTTGACCGAAGCCAAATGTCAAGCATAGATTGATGTAATATGACACAATAAACCATGTCGAGAAGTTTGAGACCAACGAAGAGAGATTTAGTCCAAGAATCATCCAAGTTGACCAAGTTCGTCCATTTTGGTCTTTCTTTGTTTTGAGTAGCTCCGAAGTTGACCGAAGCCAAATGTCAAGCATAGATTGATGTAATATGACACAATAAACCATGTCGAGAAGTTTGAGACCAAGGAAGAGAGATTTAGTCCAAGAATCATCCAAGTTGACCAAGTTCGTCCATTTTGGTCTTTCTTCATTTTGAGTAGCTCTGAAGTTGACCGAAGCAAAATGTCAAGCATAGATTGATGTAATATGACACAATAAACCATGCTGAGAAGTTTGAGACCAACGAAGAGAGATTTAGTCCAAGAATCATCCAAGTTGACCAAGTTCGTCCATTTTGGTCTTTCTTTGTTTTGAGTAGCTCCGAAGTTGACCGAAGCCAAATGTCAAGCATAGATTGATGTAATAAGACACAATAAACCATGTCGAGAAGTTTGAGACCAAGGAAGAGAGATTTAGTCCAAGAATCATCCAAGTTGACCAAGTTCGTCCATTTTGGTCTTTCTTCATTTTGAGTAGCTCTGAAGTTGACCGAAGCCAAATGTCAAGCATAGATTGATGTAATATGACACAATAAACCATGTCGAGAAGTTTGAGACCAACGAAGAGAGATTTAGTCCAAGAATCATCCAAGTTGACCAAGTTCGTCCATTTTGGTCTTTCTTCGTTTTGAGTAGCTTCGAAGTTGACCGAAGCCAAATGTCAAGCATAGATTGATGTAATATAACACAATAAACCATGTCGAGAAGTTTGAGACCAAGGAAGAGAGATTTAGTCCAAGAATCATCCAAGTTGACCAAGTTCGTCCATTTTGGTCTTTCTTCCATTTGTGGTCTTTCTTTAGTTTGAGTAGCTCCGAAGTTGACCGAAGCCAAATGTCAAGCATAGATTGATGTAATATGACACAATAAACCATGTGGAGAAGTTTGAGACCAACGAAGAGAGATTTAGTCCAAGAATCATCCAAGTTGACCAAGTTCGTCCATTTTGGTCTTTCTTCGTTTTAAGTAGCTCCGAAGTTGACCGAATCCAAATGTCAAGCATAGATTGATGTAATAAGACACAATAAACCATGCCGAGAAGTTTGAGACCAAGGAAGAGAGATTTAGTCCAAGAATCATCCAAGTTGACCAAGTTCGTCCATTTTGGTCTTTCTTCGTTTTATGGTCTTTCTTTGTTTTGAGTAGCTCCGAAGTTGACCGAAGCCAAATGTCAAGCATAGATTGATGTAATATGACACAATAAACCATGTCGAGAAGTTTGAGACCAACGAAGAGAGATTTAGTCCAAGAATCATCCAAGTTGACCAAGTTCGTCCATTTTGGTCTTTCTTCGTTTTGAGTAGCTCCGAAGTTGACCGAAGCCAAATGTCAAGCATAGATTGATGTAATATGACACAATAAACCATGTCGAGAAGTTTGAGACCAACGAAGAGAGATTTAGTCCAAGAATCATCCAAGTTGAGCAAGTTCGTCCATTTTGGTCTTTCTTCGTTTTGAGTAGCTCCGAAGTTGACCGAAGCCAAATGTCAAGCATAGATTGATGTAATATGACACAATAAACCATGTCGAGAAGTTTGAGACCAACGAAGAGAGATTTAGTCCAAGAATCATCCAAGTTGACCAAGTTCGTCCATTTTGGTCTTTCTTCGTTTTGAGTAGCTTCGAAGTTGAACGAAGCCAAATGTCAAGCATAGATTGATGTAATATAACACAATAAACCATGTCGAGAAGTTTGAGACCAACGAAGAGAGATTTAGTCCAAGAATCATCCAAGTTGACCAAGTTCGTCCATTTTGGTCTTTCTTCGTTTTATGGTCTTTCGTTGTTTTGAGTAGCTCCGAAGTTGACCGAAGCCAAATGTCAAGCCTAGATTGATGTAATATGACACAATAAACCATGTCGAGAAGTTTGAGACCAACGAAGAGAGATTTAGTCCAAGAATCATCCAAGTTGACCAAGTTCGTCCATTTTGGTCTTTCTTCGTTTTGAGTAGCTTCGAAGTTGAACGAAACCAAATGTCAAGCATAGATTGATGTAATATAACACAATAAACCATGTCGAGAAGTTTGAGACCAACGAAGAGAGATTTAGTCCAAGAATCATCCAAGTTGACCAAGTTCGTCCATTTTGGTCTTTCTTCGTTTTGAGTAGCTTCGAAGTTGACGAAGCCAAATGTCAAGCATAGATTGATGTAATATAACACAATAAACCATGTCGAGAAGTTTGAGACCAACGAAGAGAGATTTAGTCCAAGAATCATCCAAGTTGACCAAGTTCGTCCATTTTGGTCTTTCTTCGTTTTGAGTAGCTTCGAAGTTGACCGAAGCCAAATGTCAAGCATAGATTGATGTAATATAACACAATAAACCATGTCGAGAAGTTTGAGACCAACGAAGAGAGATTTAGTCCAAGAATCATCCAAGTTGACCAAGTTCGTCCATTTTGGTCTTTCTTCGTTTTATGGTCTTTCGTTGTTTTGAGTAGCTCCGAAGTTGACCGAAGCCAAATGTCAAGCATAGATTGATGTAATATGACACAATAAACCATGTCGAGAAGTTTGAGACCAACGAAGAGAGATTTAGTCCAAGAATCATCCAAGTTGACCAAGTTCGTTCATTTTGGTCTTTCTTCGTTTTTAGTAGCTTCGAAGTTGAACGAAACCAAATGTCAAGCATAGATTGATGTAATATAACACAATAAACCATGTCGAGAAGTTTGAGACCAACGAAGAGAGATTTAGTCCAAGAATCATCCAAGTTGACCAAGTTCGTCCATTTTGGTCTTTCTTCGTTTTGAGTAGCTTCGAAGTTGAACGAAACCAAATGTCAAGCATAGATTGATGTAATATAACACAATAAACCATGTCGAGAAGTTTGAGACCAACGAAGAGAGATTTAGTCCAAGAATCATCCAAGTTGAGCAAGTTCGTCCATTTTGGTCTTTCTTCATTTTGAGTAGCTCTGAAGTTGACCGAAGCCAAATGTCAAGCATAGATTGATGTAATATGACACAATAAACCATGCCGAGAAGTTTGAGACCAACGAAGAGAGATTTAGTCCAAGAATCATCCAAGTTAAGCAAGTTCGTCCATTTTGGTCTTTATTCCTTTTGTAGTCTTTCTTTGTTTTGAGTAGCTCCGAAATTGACCGAAGCCAAATGTCAAGCATAGATTGATGTAATATGACACAATAAACCATGTCGAGAAGTTTGAGACCAACGAAGAGAGATTTAGTCCAAGAATCATCCAAGTTGACCAAGTTCGTCCATTTTGGTCTTTCTTCGTTTTGAGTAGCTTCGAAGTTGACCGAAGCCAAATGTCAAGCATAGATTGATGTAATATGACACAATAAACCATGTCGAGAAGTTTGAGACCAACGAAGAGAGATTTAGTCCAAGAATCATCCAAGTTGACCAAGTTCGTTCATTTTGGTCTTTCTTCGTTTTGAGTAGCTTCGAAGTTGAACGAAACCAAATGTCAAGCATAGATTGATGTAATATAACACAATAAACCATGTCGAGAAGTTTGAGACCAACGAAGAGAGATTTAGTCCAAGAATCATCCAAGTTGACCAAGTTCGTCCATTTTGGTCTTTCTTCATTTTGAGTAGCTCTGAAGTTGACCGAAGCCAAATGTCAAGCATAGATTGATGTAATATAACACAATAAACCATGTCGAGAAGTTTGAGACCAACGAAGAGAGATTTAGTCCAAGAATCATCCAAGTTGACCAAGTTCGTCCATTTTGGTCTTTCTTCGTTTTGAGTAGCTTCGAAGTTGAACGAAACCAAATGTCAAGCATAGATTGATGTAATATAACACAATAAACCATGTCGAGAAGTTTGAGACCAACGAAGAGAGATTTAGTCCAAGAATCATCCAAGTTGACCAAGTTCGTCCATTTTGGTCTTTCTTCATTTTGAGTAGCTCTGAAGTTGACCGAAGCCAAATGTCAAGCATAGATTGATGTAATATGACACAATAAACCATGTCGAGAAGTTTGAGACCAACGAAGAGAGATTTAGTCCAAGAATCATCCAAGTTGACCAAGTTCGTCCATTTTGGTCTTTCTTCCTTTTGTGGTCTTTCTTTGTTTTGAGTAGCTCCGAAGTTGACCGAAGCCAAATGTCAAGCATAGATTGATGTAATATGACACAATAAACCATGTCGAGAAGTTTGAGACCAACGAAGAGAGATTTAGTCCAAGAATCATCCAAGTTGACCAAGTTCGTCCATTTTGGTCTTTCTTCTTTTGAGTAGCTTTGAAGTTGACCGAAGCCAAATGTCAAGCATAGATTGATGTAATATGACACAATAAACCATGTCGAGAAGTTTGAGACCAACGAAGAGAGATTTAGTCCAAGAATCATCCAAGTTGACCAAGTTCGTCCATTTTGGTCTTTCTTCGTTTTGAGTAGCTCTGAAGTTGACCGAAGCCAAATGTCAAGCATAGATTGATGTAATATGACACAATAAACCATGTCGAGAAGTTTGAGACCAACGAAGAGAGATTTAGTCCAAGAATCATCCAAGTTGACCAAGTTCGTCCATTTTGGTCTTTCTTCGTTTTGAGTAGCTCCGAAGTTGACCGAAGCCAAATGTCAAGCATAGATTGATGTAATATGACACAATAAACCATGTCGAGAAGTTTGAGACCAACGAAGAGAGATTTAGTCCAAGAATCATCCAAGTTGACCAAGTTCGTCCATTTTGGTCTTTCTTTGTTTTGAGTAGCTCCGAAGTTGACCGAAGCCAAATGTCAAGCATAGATTGATGTAATATGACACAATAAACCATGTCGAGAAGTTTGAGACCAACGAAGAGAGATTTAGTCCAAGAATCATCCAAGTTGACCAAGTTCGTCCATTTTGGTCTTTCTTCATTTTGAGTAGCTCTGAAGTTGACCGAAGCCAAATGTCAAGCATAGATTGATGTAATATGACACAATAAACCATGTCGAGAAGTTTGAGACCAACGAAGAGAGATTTAGTCCAAGAATCATCCAAGTTGACCAAGTTCGTCCATTTTGGTCTTTCTTTGTTTTGAGTAGCTCCGAAGTTGACCGAAGCCAAATGTCAAGCATAGATTGATGTAATAAGACACAATAAACCATGTCGAGAAGTTTGAGACCAACGAAGAGAGATTTAGTCCAAGAATCATCCAAGTTGACCAAGTTCGTCCATTTTGGTCTTTCTTCATTTTGAGTAGCTCTGAAGTTGACCGAAGCCAAATGTCAAGCATAGATTGATGTAATATGACACAATAAACCATGTCGAGAAGTTTGAGACCAACGAAGAGAGATTTAGTCCAAGAATCATCCAAGTTGACCAAGTTCGTCCATTTTGGTCTTTCTTCGTTTTGAGTAGCTTCGAAGTTGACCGAAGCCAAATGTCAAGCATAGATTGATGTAATATAACACAATAAACCATGTCGAGAAGTTTGAGACCAACGAAGAGAGATTTAGTCCAAGAATCATCCAAGTTGACCAAGTTCGTCCATTTTGGTCTTTCTTCCATTTGTGGTCTTTCTTTAGTTTGAGTAGCTCCGAAGTTGACCGAAGCCAAATGTCAAGCATAGATTGATGTAATATGACACAATAAACCATGTGGAGAAGTTTGAGACCAACGAAGAGAGATTTAGTCCAAGAATCATCCAAGTTGACCAAGTTCGTCCATTTTGGTCTTTCTTCGTTTTGAGTAGCTCCGAAGTTGACCGAAGCCAAATGTCAAGCATAGATTGATGTAATAAGACACAATAAACCATGTCGAGAAGTTTGAGACCAACGAAGAGAGATTTAGTCCAAGAATCATCCAAGTTGACCAAGTTCGTCCATTTTGGTCTTTCTTCGTTTTATGGTCTTTCTTTGTTTTGAGTAGCTCCGAAGTTGACCGAAGCCAAATGTCAAGCATAGATTGATGTAATATGACACAATAAACCATGTCGAGAAGTTTGAGACCAACGAAGAGAGATTTAGTCCAAGAATCATCCAAGTTGACCAAGTTCGTCCATTTTGGTCTTTCTTCGTTTTGAGTAGCTCCGAAGTTGACCGAAGCCAAATGTCAAGCATAGATTGATGTAATATGACACAATAAACCATGTCGAGAAGTTTGAGACCAACGAAGAGAGATTTAGTCCAAGAATCATCCAAGTTGACCAAGTTCGTCCATTTTGGTCTTTCTTCGTTTTGAGTAGCTCCGAAGTTGACCGAAGCCAAATGTCAAGCATAGATTGATGTAATATGACACAATAAACCATGTCGAGAAGTTTGAGACCAACGAAGAGAGATTTAGTCCAAGAATCATCCAAGTTGACCAAGTTCGTCCATTTTGGTCTTTCTTCGTTTTGAGTAGCTTCGAAGTTGAACGAAACCAAATGTCAAGCATAGATTGATGTAATATAACACAATAAACCATGTCGAGAAGTTTGAGACCAACGAAGAGAGATTTAGTCCAAGAATCATCCAAGTTGACCAAGTTCGTCCATTTTGGTCTTTCTTCGTTTTATGGTCTTTCGTTGTTTTGAGTAGCTCCGAAGTTGACCGAAGCCAAATGTCAAGCATAGATTGATGTAATATGACACAATAAACCATGTCGAGAAGTTTGAGACCAACGAAGAGAGATTTAGTCCAAGAATCATCCAAGTTGACCAAGTTCGTCCATTTTGGTCTTTCTTCGTTTTGAGTAGCTTCGAAGTTGACCGAAGCCAAATGTCAAGCATAGATTGATGTAATATAACACAATAAACCATGTCGAGAAGTTTGAGACCAACGAAGAGAGATTTAGTCCAAGAATCATCCAAGTTGACCAAGTTCGTCCATTTTGGTCTTTCTTCGTTTTGAGTAGCTTCGAAGTTGAACGAAGCCAAATGTCAAGCATAGATTGATGTAATATACACAATAAACCATGTCGAGAAGTTTGAGACCAACGAAGAGAGATTTAGTCCAAGAATCATCCAAGTTGACCAAGTTCGTCCATTTTGGTCTTTCTTCGTTTTGAGTAGCTTCGAAGTTGAACGAAACCAAATGTCAAGCATAGATTGATGTAATATGACACAATAAACCATGTCGAGAAGTTTGAGACCAACGAAGAGAGATTTAGTCCAAGAATCATCCAAGTTGACCAAGTTCGTCCATTTTGGTCTTTCTTCGTTTTATGGTCTTTCGTTTTTTGAGTAGCTCCGAAGTTGACCGAAGCCAAATGTCAAGCATAGATTGATGTAATATGACACAATAAACCATGTCGAGAAGTTTGAGACCAACGAAGAGAGATTTAGTCCAAGAATCATCCAAGTTGACCAAGTTCGTCCATTTTGGTCTTTCTTCGTTTTGAGTAGCTTCGAAGTTGAACGAAACCAAATGTCAAGCATAGATTGATGTAATATGACACAATAAACCATGTCGAGAAGTTTGAGACCAACGAAGAGAGATTTAGTCCAAGAATCATCCAAGTTGACCAAGTTCGTCCATTTTGGTCTTTCTTCGTTTTGAGTAGCTTCGAAGTTGAACGAAACCAAATGTCAAGCATAGATTAATGTAATATAACACAATAAACCATGTCGAGAAGTTTGAGACCAACGAAGAGAGATTTAGTCCAAGAATCATCCAAGTTGACCAAGTTCGTCCATTTTGGTCTTTCTTCATTTTGAGTAGCTCTGAAGTTGACCGAAGCCAAATGTCAAGCATAGATTGATGTAATATGACACAATAAACCATGCCGAGAAGTTTGAGACCAACGAAGAGAGATTTAGTCCAAGAATCATCCAAGTTGACCAAGTTCGTCCATTTTGGTCTTTATTCCTTTTGTAGTCTTTCTTTGTTTTGAGTAGCTCCGAAGTTGACCGAAGCCAAATGTCAAGCATAGATTGATGTAATATGACACAATAAACCATGTCGAGAAGTTTGAGACCAACGAAGAGAGATTTAGTCCAAGAATCATCCAAGTTGACCAAGTTCGTCCATTTTGGTCTTTCTTCGTTTTGAGTAGCTTCGAAGTTGACCGAAGCCAAATGTCAAGCATAGATTGATGTAATATGACACAATAAACCATGTCGAGAAGTTTGAGACCAACGAAGAGAGATTTAGTCCAAGAATCATCCAAGTTGACCAAGTTCGTCCATTTTGGTCTTTCTTCGTTTTGAGTAGCTTCGAAGTTGACCGAAGCCAAATGTCAAGCATAGATTGATGTAATATAACACAATAAACCATGTCGAGAAGTTTGAGACCAACGAAGAGAGATTTAGTCCAAGAATCATCCAAGTTGACCAAGTTCGTCCATTTTGGTCTTTCTTCGTTTTGAGTAGCTCTGAAGTTGACCGAAGCCAAATGTCAAGCATAGATTGATGTAATATGACACAATAAACCATGTCGAGAAGTTTGAGACCAACGAAGAGAGATTTAGTCCAAGAATCATCCAAGTTGACCAAGTTCGTCCATTTTGGTCTTTCTTCGTTTTGAGTAGCTTCGAAGTTGAACGAAACCAAATGTCAAGCATAGATTGATGTAATATGACACAATAAACCATGTCGAGAAGTTTGAGACCAACGAAGAGAGATTTAGTCCAAGAATCATCCAAGTTGACCAAGTTCGTCCATTTTGGTCTTTCTTCGTTTTGAGTAGCTCTGAAGTTGACCGAAGCCAAATGTCAAGCATAGATTGATGTAATATGACACAATAAACCATGTCGAGAAGTTTGAGACCAACGAAGAGAGATTTAGTCCAAGAATCATCCAAGTTGACCAAGTTCGTCCATTTTGGTCTTTCTTCGTTTTGAGTAGCTCCGAAGTTGACCGAAGCAAATGTCAAGCATAGATTGATGTAATATGACACAATAAACCATGTCGAGAAGTTTGAGACCAACGAAGAGAGATTTAGTCCAAGAATCATCCAAGTTGACCAAGTTCGTCCATTTTGGTCTTTCTTCGTTTTATGGTCTTTCTTGTTTTGAGTAGCTCCGAAGTTGACCGAAGCCAAATGTCAAGCATAGATTGATGTAATATGACACAATAAACCATGTCGAGAAGTTTGAGACCAACGAAGAGAGATTTAGTCCAAGAATCATCCAAGTTGACCAAGTTCGTCCATTTTGGTCTTTCTTCGTTTTTAGTAGCTTCGAAGTTGACCGAAACCAAATGTCAAGCATAGATTGATGTAATATAACACAATAAACCATGTCGAGAAGTTTGAGACCAACGAAGAGAGATTTAGTCCAAGAATCATCCAAGTTGACCAAGTTCGTCCATTTTGGTCTTTCTTCGTTTTGAGTAGCTTCGAAGTTGAACGAAACCAAATGTCAAGCATAGATTGATGTAATATGACACAATAAACCATGTCGAGAAGTTTGAGACCAACGAAGAGAGATTTAGTCCAAGAATCATCCAAGTTGACCAAGTTCGTCCATTTTGGTCTTTCTTCGTTTTGAGTAGCTCTGAAGTTGACCGAAGCCAAATGTCAAGCATAGATTGATGTAATATGACACAATAAACCATGCGAGAAGTTTGAGACCAACGAAGAGAGATTTAGTCCAAGAATCATCCAAGTTGACCAAGTTCGTCCATTTTGGTCTTTCTTCCTTTTGTAGTCTTTCTTTGTTTTGAGTAGCTCCGAAGTTGACCGAAGCCAAATGTCAAGCATAGATTGATGTAATATGACACAATAAACCATGTCGAGAAGTTTGAGACCAACGAAGAGAGATTTAGTCCAAGAATCATCCAAGTTGACCAAGTTCGTCCATTTTGGTCTTTCTTCGTTTTGAGTAGCTTCGAAGTTGACCGAAGCCAAATGTCAAGCATAGATTGATGTAATATAACACAATAAACCATGTCGAGAAGTTTGAGACCAACGAAGAGAGATTTAGTCCAAGAATCATCCAAGTTGACCAAGTTCGTCCATTTTGGTCTTTCTTCGTTTTGAGTAGCTTCGAAGTTGACCGAAACCAAATGTCAAGCATAGATTGATGTAATATGACACAATAAACCATGTCGAGAAGTTTGAGACCAACGAAGAGAGATTTAGTCCAAGAATCATCCAAGTTGACCAAGTTCGTCCATTTTGGTCTTTCTTCGTTTTGAGTAGCTCTGAAGTTGACCGAAGCCAAATGTCAAGCATAGATTGATGTAATATAACACAATAAACCATGTCGAGAAGTTTGAGACCAACGAAGAGAGATTTAGTCCAAGAATCATCCAAGTTGACCAAGTTCGTCCATTTTGGTCTTTCTTCGTTTTGAGTAGCTTCGAAGTTGAACGAAGCCAAATGTCAAGCATAGATTGATGTAATATGACACAATAAACCATGTCGAGAAGTTTGAGACCAACGAAGAGAGATTTAGTCCAAGAATCATCCAAGTTGACCAAGTTCGTCCATTTTGGTCTTTCTTCGTTTTGAGTAGCTCTGAAGTTGACCGAAGCCAAATGTCAAGCATAGATTGATGTAATATGACACAATAAACCATGTCGAGAAGTTTGAGACCAACGAAGAGAGATTTAGTCCAAGAATCATCCAAGTTGACCAAGTTCGTCCATTTTGGTCTTTCTTCGTTTTGAGTAGCTCCGAAGTTGACCGAAGCCAAATGTCAAGCATAGATTGATGTAATATGACACAATAAACCATGTCGAGAAGTTTGAGACCAACGAAGAGAGATTTAGTCCAAGAATCATCCAAGTTGACCAAGTTCGTCCATTTTGGTCTTTCTTCGTTTTATGGTCTTTCGTTGTTTTGAGTAGCTCCGAAGTTGACCGAAGCCAAATGTCAAGCATAGATTGATGTAATATGACACAATAAACCATGTCGAGAAGTTTGAGACCAACGAAGAGAGATTTAGTCCAAGAATCATCCAAGTTGACCAAGTTCGTCCATTTTGGTCTTTCTTCGTTTTGAGTAGCTTCGAAGTTGAACGAAGCCAAATGTCAAGCATAGATTGATGTAATATACACAATAAACCATGTCGAGAAGTTTGAGACCAACGAAGAGAGATTTAGTCCAAGAATCATCCAAGTTGACCAAGTTCGTCCATTTTGGTCTTTCTTCGTTTTGAGTAGCTTTGAAGTTGAACGAACCAAATGTCAAGCATAGATTGATGTAATATGACACAATAAACCATGTCGAGAAGTTTGAGACCAACGAAGAGAGATTTAGTCCAAGAATCATCCAAGTTGACCAAGTTCGTCCATTTTGGTCTTTCTTCGTTTTATGGTCTTTCGTTGTTTTAGTAGCTTCGAAGTTGACCGAAGCCAAATGTCAAGCATAGATTGATGTAATATGACACAATAAACCATGTCGAGAAGTTTGAGACCAACGAAGAGAGATTTAGTCCAAGAATCATCCAAGTTGACCAAGTTCGTCCATTTTGGTCTTTCTTTGTTTTGAGTAGCTCCAAAGTTGACCGAAGCCAAATGTCAAGCATAGATTGATGTAATATGACACAATAAACCATGTCGAGAAGTTTGAGACCAACGAAGAGAGATTTAGTCCAAGAATCATCCAAGTTGACCAAGTTCGTCCATTTTGGTCTTTCTTCGTTTTGAGTAGCTCCGAAGTTGACCGAAACCAAATGTCAAGCATAGATTGATGTAATATAACACAATAAACCATGTCGAGAAGTTTGAGACCAACGAAGAGAGATTTAGTCCAAGAATCATCCAAGTTGACCAAGTTCGTCCATTTTGGTCTTTCTTTGTTTTGAGTAGCTCCAAGTTGACCGAAGCCAAATGTCAAGCATAGATTGATGTAATATGACACAATAAACCATGTCGAGAAGTTTGAGACCAACGAAGAGAGATTTAGTCCAAGAATCATCCAAGTTGACCAAGTTCGTCCATTTTGGTCTTTCTTCGTTTTGAGTAGCTCCGAAGTTGACCGAAGCCAAATGTCAAGCATAGATTGATGTAATATGACACAATAAACCATGTCGAGAAGTTTGAGACCAACGAAGAGAGATTTAGTCCAAGAATCATCCAAGTTGACCAAGTTCGTCCATTTTGGTCTTTCTTCGTTTTGAGTAGCTTCGAAGTTGACCGAAGCCAAATGTCAAGCATAGATTGATGTAATATGACACAATAAACCATGTCGAGAAGTTTGAGACCAACGAAGAGAGATTTAGTCCAAGAATCATCCAAGTTGACCAAGTTCGTCCATTTTGGTCTTTCTTCGTTTTGAGTAGCTTCGAAGTTGAACGAAACCAAATGTCAAGCATAGATTGATGTAATATGACACAATAAACCATGTCGAGAAGTTTGAGACCAACGAAGAGAGATTTAGTCCAAGAATCATCCAAGTTGACCAAGTTCGTCCATTTTGGTCTTTCTTCGTTTTGAGTAGCTTCGAAGTTGACCGAAGCCAAATGTCAAGCATAGATTGATGTAATATGACACAATAAACCATGTCGAGAAGTTTGAGACCAACGAAGAGAGATTTAGTCCAAGAATCATCCAAGTTGACCAAGTTCGTCATTTTGGTCTTTCTTCCTTTTGGTCTTTCTTTGTTTTGAGTAGCTCCGAAGTTGACCGAAGCCAAATGTCAAGCATAGATTGATGTAATATGACACAATAAACCATGTCGAGAAGTTTGAGACCAACGAAGAGAGATTTAGTCCAAGAATCATCCAAGTTGACCAAGTTCGTCCATTTTGGTCTTTCTTCGTTTTTGGTCTTTCTTTGTTTTGAGTAGCTCCGAAGTTGACCGAAGCCAAATGTCAAGCATAGATTGATGTAATATGACACAATAAACCATGTCGAGAAGTTTGAGACCAACGAAGAGAGATTTAGTCCAAGAATCATCCAAGTTGACCAAGTTCGTCCATTTTGGTCTTTCTTCGTTTTGAGTAGCTTCGAAGTTGACCGAAGCCAAATGTCAAGCATAGATTGATGTAATATAACACAATAAACCATGTCGAGAAGTTTGAGACCAACGAAGAGAGATTTAGTCCAAGAATCATCCAAGTTGACCAAGTTCGTCCATTTTGGTCTTTCTTCCTTTTGTGGTCTTTCTTTGTTTTGAGTAGCTCCGAAGTTGACCGAAGCCAAATGTCAAGCATAGATTGATGTAATATGACACAATAAACCATGTCGAGAAGTTTGAGACCAACGAAGAGAGATTTAGTCCAAGAATCATCCAAGTTGACCAAGTTCGTCCATTTTGGTCTTTCTTCGTTTTGAGTAGCTTCGAAGTTGACCGAAGCCAAATGTCAAGCATAGATTGATGTAATATGACACAATAAACCATGTCGAGAAGTTTGAGACCAACGAAGAGAGATTTAGTCCAAGAATCATCCAAGTTGACCAAGTTCGTCCATTTTGGTCTTTCTTCTTTTTTGGTCTTTCTTTGTTTTGAGTAGCTCCGAAGTTGACCGAAGCCAAATGTCAAGCATAGATTGATGTAATATGACACAATAAACCATGTCGAGAAGTTTGAGACCAACGAAGAGAGATTTAGTCCAAGAATCATCCAAGTTGACCAAGTTCGTCCATTTTGGTCTTTCTTCGTTTTGAGTAGCTTCGAAGTTGACCGAAGCCAAATGTCAAGCATAGATTGATGTAATATGACACAATAAACCATGTCGAGAAGTTTGAGACCAACGAAGAGAGATTTAGTCCAAGAATCATCCAAGTTGACCAAGTTCATCCATTTTGGTCTTTCTTCCTTTTGTGGTCTTTCTTTGTTTTGAGTAGCTCCGAAGTTGACCGAAGCCAAATGTCAAGCATAGATTGATGTAATATGACACAATAAACCATGTCGAGAAGTTTGAGACCAACGAAGAGAGATTTAGTCCAAGAATCATCCAAGTTGACCAAGTTCGTCCATTTTGGTCTTTCTTCTTTTGAGTAGCTCTGAAGTTGACCGAAGCCAAATGTCAAGCATAGATTGATGTAATATGACACAATAAACCATGTCGAGAAGTTTGAGACCAACGAAGAGAGATTTAGTCCAAGAATCATCCAAGTTGACCAAGTTCGTCCATTTTGGTCTTTCTTTGTTTTGAGTAGCTCTGAAGTTGACCGAAGCCAAATGTCAAGCATAGATTGATGTAATATGACACAATAAACCATGTCGAGAAGTTTGAGACCAACGAAGAGAGATTTAGTCCAAGAATCATCCAAGTTGACCAAGTTCGTCCATTTTGGTCTTTCTTCGTTTTGAGTAGCTTTGAAGTTGACCGAAGCCAAATGTCAAGCATAGATTGATGTAATATGACACAATAAACCATGTCGAGAAGTTTGAGACCAACGAAGAGAGATTTAGTCCAAGAATCATCCAAGTTGACCAAGTTCGTCCATTTTGGTCTTTCTTCGTTTTGAGTAGCTCTGAAGTTGACCGAAGCCAAATGTCAAGCATAGATTGATGTAATAAGACACAATAAACCATGTCGAGAAGTTTGAGACCAAGGAAGAGAGATTTAGTCCAAGAATCATCCAAGTTGACCAAGTTCGTCCATTTTGGTCTTTCTTCATTTTATGGTCTTTCTTTGTTTTGAGTAGCTTCGAAGTTGACCGAAGCCAAATGTCAAGCATAGATTGATGTAATATGACACAATAAACCATGTCGAGAAGTTTGAGACCAACGAAGAGAGATTTAGTCCAAGAATCATCCAAGTTGACCAAGTTCGTCCATTTTGGTCTTTCTTCGTTTTGAGTAGCTTGAAGTTGACCGAAACCAAATGTCAAGCATAGATTGATGTAATATAACACAATAAACCATGTCGAGAAGTTTGAGACCAACGAAGAGAGATTTAGTCCAAGAATCATCCAAGTTGACCAAGTTCGTCCATTTTGGTCTTTCTTCGTTTTGAGTAGCTTCGAAGTTGACCGAAACCAAATGTCAAGCATAGATTGATGTAATATAACACAATAAACCATGTCGAGAAGTTTGAGACCAACGAAGAGAGATTTAGTCCAAGAATCATCCAAGTTGACCAAGTTCGTCCATTTTGGTCTTTCTTCCTTTTGGTCTTTCTTCGTTTTGAGTAGCTTCGAAGTTGACCGAAGCCAAATGTCAAGCATAGATTGATGTAATATAACACAATAAACCATGTCGAGAAGTTTGAGACCAACGAAGAGAGATTTAGTCCAAGAATCATCCAAGTTGACCAAGTTCGTCCATTTTGGTCTTTCTTCCTTTTGGTCTTTCTTTGTTTTGAGTAGCTCCGAAGTTGACCGAAGCCAAATGTCAAGCATAGATTGATGTAATATGACACAATAAACCATGTCGAGAAGTTTGAGACCAACGAAGAGAGATTTAGTCCAAGAATCATCCAAGTTGACCAAGTTCGTCCATTTTGGTCTTTCTTCGTTTTGAGTAGCTTCGAAGTTGACCGAAGCCAAATGTCAAGCATAGATTATGTAATATAACACAATAAACCATGTCGAGAAGTTTGAGACCAACGAAGAGAGATTTAGTCCAAGAATCATCCAAGTTGACCAAGTTCGTCCATTTTGGGCTTTCTTTCTTTGTTTTGAGTAGCTCCGAAGTTGACCGAAGCCAAATGTCAAGCATAGATTGATGTAATATGACACAATAAACCATGTCGAGAAGTTTGAGACCAACGAAGAGAGATTTAGTCCAAGAATCATCCAAGTTGACCAAGTTCGTCCATTTTGGTCTTTCTTCGTTTTGAGTAGCTCTGAAGTTGACCGAAGCCAAATGTCAAGCATAGATTGATGTAATATGACACAATAAACCATGTCCAGAAGTTTGAGACCAACGAAGAGAGATTTAGTCCAAGAATCATCCAAGTTGACCAAGTTCGTCCATTTTGGTCTTTCTTCGTTTTGAGTAGCTCTGAAGTTGAGCGAAGCCAAATGTCAAGCATAGATTGATGTAATATGACACAATAAACCATGTCGAGAAGTTTGAGACCAACGAAGAGAGATTTAGTCCAAGAATCATCCAAGTTGACCAAGTTCGTCCATTTTGGTCTTTCTTCGTTTTGAGTAGCTTCGAAGTTGACCGAAGCCAAATGTCAAGCATAGATTGATGTAATATGACACAATAAACCATGTCGAGAAGTTTGAGACCAACGAAGAGAGATTTAGTCCAAGAATCATCCAAGTTGACCAAGTTCGTCCATTTTGGTCTTTCTTTGTTTTGAGTAGCTCCGAAGTTGACCGAAGCCAAATGTCAAGCATAGATTGATGTAATATGACACAATAAACCATGTCGAGAAGTTTGAGACCAAGGAAGAGAGATTTAGTCCAAGAATCATCCAAGTTGACCAAGTTCGTCCATTTTGGTCTTTCTTCATTTTGAGTAGCTCCGAAGTTGACCGAAGCCAAATGTCAAGCATAGATTGATGTAATATGACACAATAAACCATGTCGAGAAGTTTGAGACCAACGAAGAGAGATTTAGTCCAAGAATCATCCAAGTTGACCAAGTTCGTCCATTTTGGTCTTTCTTCATTTTGAGTAGCTCTGAAGTTGACCGAAGCCAAATGTCAAGCATAGATTGATGTAATATGACACAATAAACCATGTCGAGAAGTTTGAGACCAACGAAGAGAGATTTAGTCCAAGAATCATCCAAGTTGACCAAGTTCGTCCATTTTGGTCTTTCTTCGTTTTGAGTAGCTTCGAAGTTGACCGAAGCCAAATGTCAAGCATAGATTGATGTAATATGACACAATAAACCATGTCGAGAAGTTTGAGACCAACGAAGAGAGATTTAGTCCAAGAATCATCCAAGTTGACCAAGTTCGTCCATTTTGGTCTTTCTTCCTTTTGTGGTCTTTCTTTGTTTTGAGTAGCTCCGAAGTTGACCGAAGCCAAATGTCAAGCATAGATTGATGTAATATGACACAATAAACCATGTCGAGAAGTTTGAGACCAACGAAGAGAGATTTAGTCCAAGAATCATCCAAGTTGACCAAGTTCGTCCATTTTGGTCTTTCTTCGTTTTATGGTCTTTCTTTGTTTTGAGTAGCTCCAAAGTTGACCGAAGCCAAATGTCAAGCATAGATTGATGTAATATGACACAATAAACCATGTCGAGAAGTTTGAGACCAACGAAGAGAGATTTAGTCCAAGAATCATCCAAGTTGACCAAGTTCGTCCATTTTGGTCTTTCTTCGTTTTGAGTAGCTTCGAAGTTGACCGAAACCAAATGTCAAGCATAGATTGATGTAATATAACACAATAAACCATGTCGAGAGTTTGAGACCAACGAAGAGAGATTTAGTCCAAGAATCATCCAAGTTGACCAAGTTCGTCCATTTTGGTCTTTCTTCGTTTTGAGTAGCTCTGAAGTTGACCGAAGCCAAATGTCAAGCATAGATTGATGTAATATGACACAATAAACCATGTCGAGAAGTTTGAGACCAAGGAAGAGAGATTTAGTCCAAGAATCATCCAAGTTGACCAAGTTCGTCCATTTTGGTCTTTCTTCGTTTTGAGTAGCTCCAAAGTTGACCGAAGCCAAATGTCAAGCATAGATTGATGTAATATGACACAATAAACCATGTCGAGAAGTTTGAGACCAACGAAGAGAGATTTAGTCCAAGAATCATCCAAGTTGACCAAGTTCGTTCATTTTGGTCTTTCTTCGTTTTGAGTAGCTTCGAAGTTGAACGAAACCAAATGTCAAGCATAGATTGATGTAATATAACACAATAAACCATGTCGAGAAGTTTGAGACCAACGAAGAGAGATTTAGTCCAAGAATCATCCAAGTTGACCAAGTTCGTCCATTTTGGTCTTTCTTCGTTTTGAGTAGCTTCGAAGTTGACCGAATCCAAATGTCAAGCATAGATTGATGTAATAAGACACAATAAACCATGCAGAGAAGTTTGAGACCAAGGAAGAGAGATTTAGTCCAAGAATCATCCAAGTTGACCAAGTTCGTCCATTTTGGTCTTTCTTCGTTTTATGGTCTTTCTTTATTTTGAGTAGCTCCGAAGTTGACCGAAGCCAAATGTCAAGCATAGATTGATGTAATATGACACAATAAACCATGTCGAGAAGTTTGAGACCAACGAAGAGAGATTTAGTCCAAGAATCATCCAAGTTGACCAAGTTCGTCCATTTTGGTCTTTCTTCGTTTTGAGTAGCTTCGAAGTTGACCGAAGCCAAATGTCAAGCATAGATTGATGTAATATAACACAATAAACCATGTCGAGAAGTTTGAGACCAACGAAGAGAGATTTAGTCCAAGAATCATCCAAGTTGACCAAGTTCGTCCATTTTGGTCTTTCTTCCTTTTGTGGTCTTTCTTTGTTTTGAGTAGCTCCGAAGTTGACCGAAGCCAAATGTCAAGCATAGATTGATGTAATATGACACAATAAACCATGTCGAGAAGTTTGAGACCAACGAAGAGAGATTTAGTCCAAGAATCATCCAAGTTGACCAAGTTCGTCCATTTTGGTCTTTCTTCGTTTTGAGTAGCTTTGAAGTTGACCGAAGCCAAATGTCAAGCATAGATTGATGTAATATCACACAATAAACCATGTCCAGAAGTTTGAGACCAACGAAGAGAGATTTAGTCCAAGAATCATCCAAGTTGACCAAGTTCGTCCATTTTGGTCTTTCTTCGTTTTGAGTAGCTCTGAAGTTGAGCGAAGCCAAATGTCAAGCATAGATTGATGTAATATGACATAATAAACCATGTCGAGAAGTTTGAGACCAACGAAGAGAGATTTAGTCCAAGAATCATCCAAGTTGAGCAAGTTCGTCCATTTTGGTCTTTCTTCGTTTTGAGTAGCTCCGAAGTTGACCGAAGCCAAATGTCAAGCATAGATTGATGTAATATGACACAATAAACCATGTCGAGAAGTTTGAGACCAACGAAGAGAGATTTAGTCCAAGAATCATCCAAGTTGACCAAGTTCGTCCATTTTGGTCTTTCTTTGTTTTGAGTAGCTCCGAAGTTGACCGAAGCCAAATGTCAAGCATAGATTGATGTAATATGACACAATAAACCATGTCGAGAAGTTTGAGACCAAGGAAGAGAGATTTAGTCCAAGAATCATCCAAGTTGACCAAGTTCGTCCATTTTGGTCTTTCTTCATTTTGAGTAGCTCTGAAGTTGACCGAAGCCAAATGTCAAGCATAGATTGATGTAATATGACACAATAAACCATGCGAGAAGTTTGAGACCAACGAAGAGAGATTTAGTCCAAGAATCATCCAAGTTGACCAAGTTCGTCCATTTTGGTCTTTCTTTGTTTTGAGTAGCTCCGAAGTTGACCGAAGCCAAATGTCAAGCATAGATTGATGTAATAAGACACAATAAACCATGTCGAGAAGTTTGAGACCAAGGAAGAGAGATTTAGTCCAAGAATCATCCAAGTTGACCAAGTTCGTCCATTTTGGTCTTTCTTCATTTTGAGTAGCTCTGAAGTTGACCGAAGCCAAATGTCAAGCATAGATTGATGTAATATGACACAATAAACCATGCCGAGAAGTTTGAGACCAACGAAGAGAGATTTAGTCCAAGAATCATCCAAGTTGACCAAGTTCGTCCATTTTGGTCTTTCTTCGTTTTGAGTAGCTTCGAAGTTGACCGAAGCCAAATGTCAAGCATAGATTGATGTAATATAACACAATAAACCATACCGAGAAGTTTGAGACCAAGGAAGAGAGATTTAGTCCAAGAATCATCCAAGTTGACCAAGTTCGTCCATTTTGGTCTTTCTTCATTTTGTGGTCTTTCTTTGTTTGAGTAGCTCCGAAGTTGACCGAAGCCAAATGTCAAGCATAGATTGATGTAATATGACACAATAAACCATGTGGAGAAGTTTGAGACCAACGAAGAGAGATTTAGTCCAAGAATCATCCAAGTTGACCAAGTTCGTCCATTTTGGTCTTTCTTCGTTTTGAGTAGCTCCGAAGTTGACCGAAGCCAAATGTCAAGCATAGATTGATGTAATAAGACACAATAAACCATGCCGAGAAGTTTGAGACCAAGGAAGAGAGATTTAGTCCAAGAATCATCCAAGTTGACCAAGTTCGTCCATTTTGGTCTTTCTTCGTTTTATGGTCTTTCTTTGTTTTGAGTAGCTCCGAAGTTGACCGAAGCCAAATGTCAAGCATAGATTGATGTAATATGACACAATAAACCATGTCGAGAAGTTTGAGACCAACGAAGAGAGATTTAGTCCAAGAATCATCCAAGTTGAGCAAGTTCGTCCATTTTGGTCTTTCTTCGTTTTGAGTAGCTCCGAAGTTGACCGAAGCCAAATGTCAAGCATAGATTGATGTAATATGACACAATAAACCATGTCGAGAAGTTTGAGACCAACGAAGAGAGATTTAGTCCAAGAATCATCCAAGTTGACCAAGTTCGTCCATTTTGGTCTTTCTTCGTTTTGAGTAGCTCCGAAGTTGACCGAAGCCAAATGTCAAGCATAGATTGATGTAATATGACACAATAAACCATGTCGAGAAGTTTGAGACCAACGAAGAGAGATTTAGTCCAAGAATCATCCAAGTTGACCAAGTTCGTCCATTTTGGTCTTTCTTTGTTTTGAGTAGCTCCGAAGTTGACCGAAGCCAAATGTCAAGCATAGATTGATGTAATATGACACAATAAACCATGTCGAGAAGTTTGAGACCAACGAAGAGAGATTTAGTCCAAGAATCATCCAAGTTGACCAAGTTCGTCCATTTTGGTCTTTCTTCGTTTTGAGTAGCTCTGAAGTTGACCGAAGCCAAATGTCAAGCCTAGATTGATGTAATATGACACAATAAACCATGTCGAGAAGTTTGAGACCAACGAAGAGAGATTTAGTCCAAGAATCATCCAAGTTGACCAAGTTCGTCCATTTTGGTCTTTCTTTGTTTTGAGTAGCTCCGAAGTTGACCGAAGCCAAATGTCAAGCATAGATTGATGTAATATGACACAATAAACCATGTCGAGAAGTTTGAGACCAACGAAGAGAGATTTAGTCCAAGAATCATCCAAGTTGACCAAGTTCGTCCATTTTGGTCTTTCTTCGTTTTGAGTAGCTTCGAAGTTGACCGAAGCCAAATGTCAAGCATAGATTGATGTAATATAACACAATAAACCATGTCGAGAAGTTTGAGACCAACGAAGAGAGATTTAGTCCAAGAATCATCCAAGTTGACCAAGTTCGTCCATTTTGGTCTTTCTTCCTTTTGTGGTCTTTCTTTGTTTTGAGTAGCTCCGAAGTTGACCGAAGCCAAATGTCAAGCATAGATTGATGTAATAAGACACAATAAACCATGTCGAGAAGTTTGAGACCAAGGAAGAGAGATTTAGTCCAAGAATCATCCAAGTTGACCAAGTTCGTCCATTTTGGTCTTTCTTCGTTTTATGGTCTTTCTTTGTTTTGAGTAGCTCCAAAGTTGACCGAAGCCAAATGTCAAGCCTAGATTGATGTAATATGACACAATAAACCATGTCGAGAAGTTTGAGACCAACGAAGAGAGATTTAGTCCAAGAATCATCCAAGTTGACCAAGTTCGTTCATTTTGGTCTTTCTTCGTTTTGAGTAGCTTCGAAGTTGACCGAAACCAAATGTCAAGCATAGATTGATGTAATATAACACAATAAACCATGTCGAGAGTTTGAGACCAACGAAGAGAGATTTAGTCCAAGAATCATCCAAGTTGACCAAGTTCGTCCATTTTGGTCTTTCTTCGTTTTGAGTAGCTCCGAAGTTGACCGAAGCCAAATGTCAAGCATAGATTGATGTAATATGACACAATAAACCATGTCGAGAAGTTTGAGACCAACGAAGAGAGATTTAGTCCAAGAATCATCCAAGTTGAGCAAGTTCGTCCATTTTGGTCTTTCTTCATTTTGAGTAGCTCTGAAGTTGACCGAAGCCAAATGTCAAGCATAGATTGATGTAATATGACACAATAAACCATGCGAGAAGTTTGAGACCAACGAAGAGAGATTTAGTCCAAGAATCATCCAAGTTGACCAAGTTCGTCCATTTTGGTCTTTCTTCGTTTTGAGTAGCTTCGAAGTTGACCGAAGCCAAATGTCAAGCATAGATTGATGTAATATAACACAATAAACCATGTCGAGAAGTTTGAGACCAACGAAGAGAGATTTAGTCCAAGAATCATCCAAGTTGACCAAGTTCGTCCATTTTGGTCTTTCTTCCTTTTGTGGTCTTTCTTTGTTTTGAGTAGCTCCGAAGTTGACCGAAGCCAAATGTCAAGCATAGATTGATGTAATATGACACAATAAACCATGTCGAGAAGTTTGAGACCAACGAAGAGAGATTTAGTCCAAGAATCATCCAAGTTGACCAAGTTCGTCCATTTTGGTCTTTCTTCGTTTTATGGTCTTTCTTTGTTTTGAGTAGCTCCAAAGTTGACCGAAGCCAAATGTCAAGCATAGATTGATGTAATATGACACAATAAACCATGTCGAGAAGTTTGAGACCAACGAAGAGAGATTTAGTCCAAGAATCATCCAAGTTGACCAAGTTCGTTCATTTTGGTCTTTCTTCGTTTTGAGTAGCTTCGAAGTTGACCGAAGCCAAATGTCAAGCATAGATTGATGTAATATAACACAATAAACCATGTCGAGAGTTTGAGACCAACGAAGAGAGATTTAGTCCAAGAATCATCCAAGTTGACCAAGTTCGTCCATTTTGGTCTTTCTTCGTTTTGAGTAGCTCTGAAGTTGACCGAAGCCAAATGTCAAGCATAGATTGATGTAATATGACACAATAAACCATGTCGAGAAGTTTGAGACCAACGAAGAGAGATTTAGTCCAAGAATCATCCAAGTTGAGCAAGTTCGTCCATTTTGGTCTTTCTTCATTTTGAGTAGCTCCGAAGTTGACCGAAGCCAAATGTCAAGCATAGATTGATGTAATATGACACAATAAACCATGTCGAGAAGTTTGAGACCAACGAAGAGAGATTTAGTCCAAGAATCATCCAAGTTGACCAAGTTCGTCCATTTTGGTCTTTCTTCGTTTTGAGTAGCTTCGAAGTTGACCGAAGCCAAATGTCAAGCATAGATTGATGTAATATAACACAATAAACCATGTCGAGAAGTTTGAGACCAACGAAGAGAGATTTAGTCCAAAATCATCCAAGTTGACCAAGTTCGTCCATTTTGGTCTTTCTTCGTTTTGAGTAGCTTCGAAGTTGAACGAAGCCAAATGTCAAGCATAGATTGATGTAATATGACACAATAAACCATGTCGAGAAGTTTGAGACCAACGAAGAGAGATTTAGTCCAAGAATCATCCAAGTTGACCAAGTTCGTCCATTTTGGTCTTTCTTCGTTTTGAGTAGCTTCGAAGTTGACCGAAGCCAAATGTCAAGCATAGATTGATGTAATATGACACAATAAACCATGCCGAGAAGTTTGAGACCAACGAAGAGAGATTTAGTCCAAGAATCATCCAAGTTGACCAAGTTCGTCCATTTTGGTCTTTCTTCGTTTTATGGTCTTTCTTTATTTTGAGTAGCTCCGAAGTTGACCGAAGCCAAATGTCAAGCATAGATTGATGTAATATGACACAATAAACCATGTCGAGAAGTTTGAGACCAACGAAGAGAGATTTAGTCCAAGAATCATCCAAGTTGACCAAGTTCGTCCATTTTGGTCTTTCTTCGTTTTGAGTAGCTTCGAAGTTGAGCGAAACCAAATGTCAAGCATAGATTGATGTAATATAACACAATAAACCATGTCGAGAAGTTTGAGACCAACGAAGAGAGATTTAGTCCAAAATCATCCAAGTTGACCAAGTTCGTCCATTTTGGTCTTTCTTCGTTTTGAGTAGCTTCGAAGTTGAACGAAACCAAATGTCAAGCATAGATTGATGTAATATAACACAATAAACCATGTCGAGAAGTTTGAGACCAACGAAGAGAGATTTAGTCCAAGAATCATCCAAGTTGACCAAGTTCGTCCATTTTGGTCTTTCTTCGTTTTGAGTAGCTTCGAAGTTGACCGAAGCCAAATGTCAAGCATAGATTGATGTAATAAGACACAATAAACCATGCCGAGAAGTTTGAGACCAAGGAAGAGAGATTTAGTCCAAGAATCATCCAAGTTGACCAAGTTCGTCCATTTTGGTCTTTCTTCGTTTTATGGTCTTTCTTTATTTTGAGTAGCTCCGAAGTTGACCGAAGCCAAATGTCAAGCATAGATTGATGTAATATGACACAATAAACCATGTCGAGAAGTTTGAGACCAACGAAGAGAGATTTAGTCCAAGAATCATCCAAGTTGACCAAGTTCGTCCATTTTGGTCTTTCTTCGTTTTGAGTAGCTTCGAAGTTGACCGAAGCCAAATGTCAAGCATAGATTGATGTAATATAACACAATAAACCATGTCGAGAAGTTTGAGACCAACGAAGAGAGATTTAGTCCAAGAATCATCCAAGTTGACCAAGTTCGTCCATTTTGGTCTATCTTCCTTTTGTGGTCTTTCTTTGTTTTGAGTAGCTCCGAAGTTGACCGAAGCCAAATGTCAAGCATAGATTGATGTAATATGACACAATAAACCATGTCGAGAAGTTTGAGACCAACGAAGAGAGATTTAGTCCAAGAATCATCCAAGTTGACCAAGTTCGTCCATTTTGGTCTTTCTTCGTTTTGAGTAGCTTTGAAGTTGACCGAATCCAAATGTCAAGCATAGATTGATGTAATATCACACAATAAACCATGTCCAGAAGTTTGAGACCAACGAAGAGAGATTTAGTCCAAGAATCATCAAAGTTGACCAAGTTCGTCCATTTTGGTCTTTCTTCGTTTTAAGTAGCTCTGAAGTTGAGCGAAGCCAAATGTCAAGCATAGATTGATGTAATATGACATAATAAACCATGTCGAGAAGTTTGAGACCAACGAAGAGAGATTTAGTCCAAGAATAATCCAAGTTGAGCAAGTTCATCCATTTTGGTCTTTCTTCGTTTTGAGTAGCTCCGAAGTTGACCGAAGCCAAATGTCAAGCATAGATTGATGTAATATGACACAATAAACCATGTCGAGAAGTTTGAGACCAACGAAGAGAGATTTAGTCCAAGAATCATCCAAGTTGACCAAGTTCGTCCATTTTGGTCTTTCTTTGTTTTGAGTAGCTCCGAAGTTGACCGAAGCCAAATGTCAAGCATAGATTGATGTAATATGACACAATAAACCATGTCGAGAAGTTTGAGACCAAGGAAGAGAGATTTAGTCCAAGAATCATCCAAGTTGACCAAGTTCGTCCATTTTGGTCTTTCTTCATTTTGAGTAGCTCTGAAGTTGACCGAAGCAAAATGTCAAGCATAGATTGATGTAATATGACACAATAAACCATGCCGAGAAGTTTGAGACCAACGAAGAGAGATTTAGTCCAAGAATCATCCAAGTTGACCAAGTTCGTCCATTTTGGTCTTTCTTTGTTTTGAGTAGCTCCGAAGTTGACCGAAGCCAAATGTCAAGCATAGATTGATGTAATATGACACAATAAACCATGTCGAGAAGTTTGAGACCAAGGAAGAGAGATTTAGTCCAAGAATCATCCAAGTTGACCAAGTTCGTCCATTTTGGTCTTTCTTCGTTTTGAGTAGCTCTAAGTTGACCGAAGCCAAATGTCAAGCATAGATTGATGTAATATGACACAATAAACCATGCCGAGAAGTTTGAGACCAACGAAGAGAGATTTAGTCCAAGAATCATCCAAGTTGACCAAGTTCGTCCATTTTGGTCTTTCTTCGTTTTGAGTAGCTTCGAAGTTGACCGAAGCCAAATGTCAAGCATAGATTGATGTAATATAACACAATAAACCATGTCGAGAAGTTTGAGACCAAGGAAGAGAGATTTAGTCCAAGAATCATCCAAGTTGACCAAGTTCGTCCATTTTGGTCTTTCTTCATTTGTGGTCTTTCTTTAGTTTGAGTAGCTCCGAAGTTGACCGAAGCCAAATGTCAAGCATAGATTGATGTAATATGACACAATAAACCATGTGGAGAAGTTTGAGACCAACGAAGAGAGATTTAGTCCAAGAATCATCCAAGTTGACCAAGTTCGTCCATTTTGGTCTTTCTTCGTTTTGAGTAGCTCCGAAGTTGACCGAAGCCAAATGTCAAGCATAGATTGATGTAATATGACACAATAAACCATGCGAGAAGTTTGAGACCAAGGAAGAGAGATTTAGTCCAAGAATCATCCAAGTTGACCAAGTTCGTCCATTTTGGTCTTTCTTCGTTTTGAGTAGCTTCGAAGTTGACCGAAGCCAAATGTCAAGCATAGATTGATGTAATATGACACAATAAACCATGTCGAGAAGTTTGAGACCAACGAAGAGAGATTTAGTCCAAGAATCATCCAAGTTGAGCAAGTTCGTCCATTTTGGTCTTTCTTCGTTTTGAGTAGCTCCGAAGTTGACCGAAGCCAAATGTCAAGCATAGATTGATGTAATATGACACAATAAACCATGTCGAGAAGTTTGAGACCAACGAAGAGAGATTTAGTCCAAGAATCATCCAAGTTGACCAAGTTCGTCCATTTTGGTCTTTCTTTGTTTTGAGTAGCTCCGAAGTTGACCGAAGCCAAATGTCAAGCATAGATTGATGTAATAAGACACAATAAACCATGTCGAGAAGTTTGAGACCAACGAAGAGAGATTTAGTCCAAGAATCATCCAAGTTGACCAAGTTCGTCCATTTTGGTCTTTCTTCGTTTTGAGTAGCTCTGAAGTTGACCGAAGCCAAATGTCAAGCATAGATTGATGTAATATGACACAATAAACCATGTCGAGAAGTTTGAGACCAACGAAGAGAGATTTAGTCCAAGAATCATCCAAGTTGAGCAAGTTCGTCCATTTTGGTCTTTCTTCATTTTATGGTCTTTCTTTGTTTGAGTAGCTCCAAAGTTGACCGAAGCCAAATGTCAAGCCTAGATTGATGTAATATGACACAATAAACCATGTCGAGAAGTTTGAGACCAACGAAGAGAGATTTAGTCCAAGAATCATCCAAGTTGACCAAGTTCGTCCATTTTGGTCTTTCTTCCATTTGTGGTCTTTCTTTAGTTTGAGTAGCTCCGAAGTTGACCGAAGCCAAATGTCAAGCATAGATTGATGTAATATGACACAATAAACCATGTCGAGAAGTTTGAGACCAACGAAGAGAGATTTAGTCCAAGAATCATCCAAGTTGACCAAGTTCGTCCATTTTGGTCTTTCTTCGTTTTGAGTAGCTTCGAAGTTGACCGAAGCCAAATGTCAAGCATAGATTGATGTAATATAACACAATAAACCATGTCGAGAAGTTTGAGACCAACGAAGAGAGATTTAGTCCAAGAATCATCCAAGTTGACCAAGTTCGTCCATTTTGGTCTTTCTTCGTTTTGAGTAGCTCCGAAGTTGACCGAAGCCAAATGTCAAGCATAGATTGATGTAATATGACACAATAAACCATGCCGAGAAGTTTGAGACCAAGGAAGAGAGATTTAGTCCAAGAATCATCCAAGTTGACCAAGTTCGTCCATTTTGGTCTTTCTTCGTTTTATGGTCATTCTTTGTTTTGAGTAGCTCCGAAGTTGACCGAAGCCAAATGTCAAGCATAGATTGATGTAATATGACACAATAAACCATGTCGAGAAGTTTGAGACCAACGAAGAGAGATTTAGTCCAAGAATCATCCAAGTTGACCAAGTTCGTCCATTTTGGTCTTTCTTCGTTTTGAGTAGCTCTGAAGTTGACCGAAGCCAAATGTCAAGCATAGATTGATGTAATATGACACAATAAACCATGTCGAGAAGTTTGAGACCAACGAAGAGAGATTTAGTCCAAGAATCATCCAAGTTGACCAAGTTCGTCCATTTTGGTCTTTCTTCGTTTTGAGTAGCTCTGAAGTTGACCGAAGCCAAATGTCAAGCATAGATTGATGTAATATGACACAATAAACCATGTCGAGAAGTTTGAGACCAACGAAGAGAGATTTAGTCCAAGAATCATCCAAGTTGACCAAGTTCGTCCATTTTGGTCTTTCTTCATTTTGGTCTTTCTTTGTTTTGAGTAGCTCCGAAGTTGACCGAACCAAATGTCAAGCATAGATTGATGTAATATGACACAATAAACCATGTCGAGAAGTTTGAGACCAACGAAGAGAGATTTAGTCCAAGAATCATCCAAGTTGACCAAGTTCGTCCATTTTGGTCTTTCTTCGTTTTGAGTAGCTTCGAAGTTGACCGAAGCCAAATGTCAAGCATAGATTGATGTAATATAACACAATAAACCATGTCGAGAAGTTTGAGACCAACGAAGAGAGATTTAGTCCAAGAATCATCCAAGTTGACCAAGTTCGTCCATTTTGGTCTTTCTTCCATTTGTGGTCTTTCTTTGTTTTAGTAGCTCCGAAGTTGACCGAAGCCAAATGTCAAGCATAGATTGATGTAATATGACACAATAAACCATGTGGAGAAGTTTGAGACCAACGAAGAGAGATTTAGTCCAAGAATCATCCAAGTTGACCAAGTTCGTTCATTTTGGTCTTTCTTCGTTTTGAGTAGCTTCGAAGTTGACCGAAGCCAAATGTCAAGCATAGATTGATGTAATAAGACACAATAAACCATGTCGAGAAGTTTGAGACCAAGGAAGAGAGATTTAGTCCAAGAATCATCCAAGTTGACCAAGTTCGTCCATTTTGGTCTTTCTTCGTTTTATGGTCTTTCTTTGTTTTGAGTAGCTCCGAAGTTGACCGAAGCCAAATGTCAAGCATAGATTGATGTAATATGACACAATAAACCATGTCGAGAAGTTTGAGACCAACGAAGAGAGATTTAGTCCAAGAATCATCCAAGTTGACCAAGTTCGTCCATTTTGGTCTTTCTTCGTTTTGAGTAGCTCTGAAGTTGAGCGAAACCAAATGTCAAGCATAGATTGATGTAATATCACACAATAAACCATGTCGAGAAGTTTGAGACCAACGAAGAGAGATTTAGTCCAAGAATCATCAAGTTGACCAAGTTCGTCATTTTGGTCTTTCTTCGTTTTGAGTAGCTCCGAAGTTGACCGAAGCCAAATGTCAAGCATAGATTGATGTAATATGACACAATAAACCATGTCGAGAAGTTTGAGACCAACGAAGAGAGATTTAGTCCAAGAATCATCCAAGTTGACCAAGTTCGTCCATTTTGGTCTTTCTTCGTTTTGAGTAGCTTCGAAGTTGACCGAAGCCAAATGTCAAGCATAGATTGATGTAATATAACACAATAAACCATGTCGAGAAGTTTGAGACCAACGAAGAGAGATTTAGTCCAAGAATCATCCAAGTTGACCAAGTTCGTCCATTTTGGTCTTTCTTCGTTTTGAGTAGCTCCGAAGTTGACCGAAGCCAAATGTCAAGCATAGATTGATGTAATATGACACAATAAACCATGCCGAGAAGTTTGAGACCAAGGAAGAGAGATTTAGTCCAAGAATCATCCAAGTTGACCAAGTTCGTCCATTTTGGTCTTTCTTCGTTTTATGGTCTTTCTTTGTTTTGAGTAGCTCCGAAGTTGACCGAAGCCAAATGTCAAGCATAGATTGATGTAATATGACACAATAAACCATGTCGAGAAGTTTGAGACCAACGAAGAGAGATTTAGTCCAAGAATCATCCAAGTTGACCAAGTTCGTCCATTTTGGTCTTTCTTCGTTTTGAGTAGCTCTGAAGTTGACCGAAGCCAAATGTCAAGCATAGATTGATGTAATATGACACAATAAACCATGTCGAGAAGTTTGAGACCAACGAAGAGAGATTTAGTCCAAGAATCATCCAAGTTGACCAAGTTCGTCCATTTTGGTCTTTCTTCGTTTTGAGTAGCTCTGAAGTTGACCGAAGCCAAATGTCAAGCATAGATTGATGTAATATCACACAATAAACCATGTCGAGAAGTTTGAGACCAACGAAGAGAGATTTAGTCCAAGAATCATCCAAGTTGACCAAGTTCGTCCATTTTGGTCTTTCTTCGTTTTGAGTAGCTCTGAAGTTGACCGAAGCCAAATGTCAAGCATAGATTGATGTAATATGACACAATAAACCATGTCGAGAAGTTTGAGACCAACGAAGAGAGATTTAGTCCAAGAATCATCCAAGTTGACCAAGTTCGTCCATTTTGGTCTTTTTTCGTTTTGAGTAGCTCGAAGTTGACCGAAGCCAAATGTCAAGCATAGATTGATGTAATATGACACAATAAACCATGTCGAGAAGTTTGAGACCAACGAAGAGAGATTTAGTCCAAGAATCATCCAAGTTGACCAAGTTCGTCCATTTTGGTCTTTCTTCTTTTTGAGTAGCTCTGAAGTTGACCGAAGCCAAATGTCAAGCATAGATTGATGTAATATGACACAATAAACCATGTCGAGAAGTTTGAGACCAACGAAGAGAGATTTAGTCCAAGAATCATCCAAGTTGACCAAGTTCGTCCATTTTGGTCTTTCTTCGTTTTGGTCTTTCTTTGTTTTGAGTAGCTCCGAAGTTGACCGAAGCCAAATGTCAAGCATAGATTGATGTAATATGACACAATAAACCATGTGGAGAAGTTTGAGACCAACGAAGAGAGATTTAGTCCAAGAATCATCCAAGTTGACCAAGTTCGTCCATTTTGGTCTTTCTTCGTTTTGAGTAGCTCCGAAGTTGACCGAAGCCAAATGTCAAGCATAGATTGATGTAATATGACACAATAAACCATGCCGAGAAGTTTGAGACCAAGGAAGAGAGATTTAGTCCAAGAATCATCCAAGTTGAGCAAGTTCGTCCATTTTGGTCTTTCTTCGTTTTGAGTAGCTCTGAAGTTGACCGAAGCCAAATGTCAAGCATAGATTGATGTAATATGACACAATAAACCATGCCGAGAAGTTTGAGACCAACGAAGAGAGATTTAGTCCAAGAATCATCCAAGTTGACCAAGTTCGTCCATTTTGGTCTTTCTTCGTTTTGAGTAGCTCCGAAGTTGACCGAAGCCAAATGTCAAGCATAGATTGATGTAATATGACACAATAAACCATGCGAGAAGTTTGAGACCAACGAAGAGAGATTTAGTCCAAGAATCATCCAAGTTGACCAAGTTCGTCCATTTTGGTCTTTCTTCGTTTTGAGTAGCTCTGAAGTTGACCGAAGCCAAATGTCAAGCATAGATTGATGTAATATGACACAATAAACCATGTCGAGAAGTTTGAGACCAACGAAGAGAGATTTAGTCCAAGAATCATCCAAGTTGACCAAGTTCGTCCATTTTGGTCTTTCTTCGTTTTGAGTAGCTCCGAAGTTGACCGAAGCCAAATGTCAAGCATAGATTGATGTAATATGACACAATAAACCATGTGGAGAAGTTTGAGACCAACGAAGAGAGATTTAGTCCAAGAATCATCCAAGTTGACCAAGTTCGTCCATTTTGGTCTTTCTTCGTTTTGAGTAGCTTCGAAGTTGACCGAAGCCAAATGTCAAGCATAGATTGATGTAATATGACACAATAAACCATGTCGAGAAGTTTGAGACCAACGAAGAGAGATTTAGTCCAAGAATCATCCAAGTTGACCAAGTTCGTCCATTTTGGTCTTTCTTCGTTTTGAGTAGCTCCGAAGTTGACCGAAGCCAAATGTCAAGCATAGATTGATGTAATATGACACAATAAACCATGTCGAGAAGTTTGAGACCAAGGAAGAGAGATTTAGTCCAAGAATCATCCAAGTTGAGCAAGTTCGTCCATTTTGGTCTTTCTTCGTTTTGAGTAGCTCTGAAGTTGACCGAAGCCAAATGTCAAGCATAGATTGATGTAATATGACACAATAAACCATGCCGAGAAGTTTGAGACCAACGAAGAGAGATTTAGTCCAAGAATCATCCAAGTTGAGCAAGTTCGTCCATTTTGGTCTTTCTTCGTTTTGAGTAGCTCCGAAGTTGACCGAAGCCAAATGTCAAGCATAGATTGATGTAATATGACACAATAAACCATGTCGAGAAGTTTGAGACCAACGAAGAGAGATTTAGTCCAAGAATCATCCAAGTTGACCAAGTTCGTCCATTTTGGTCTTTCTTCGTTTTGAGTAGCTCTGAAGTTGACCGAAGCCAAATGTCAAGCATAGATTGATGTAATATGACACAATAAACCATGCCGAGAAGTTTGAGACCAACGAAGAGAGATTTAGTCCAAGAATCATCCAAGTTGAGCAAGTTCGTCCATTTTGGTCTTTCTTCGTTTTGAGTAGCTCCGAAGTTGACCGAAGCCAAATGTCAAGCATAGATTGATGTAATATGACACAATAAACCATGTCGAGAAGTTTGAGACCAACGAAGAGAGATTTAGTCCAAGAATCATCCAAGTTGACCAAGTTCGTCCATTTTGGTCTTTCTTCATTTGTGGTCTTTCTTTACTTTGAGTAGCTCCGAAGTTGACCGAAGCCAAATGTCAAGCATAGATTGATGTAATATGACACAATAAACCATGTCGAGAAGTTTGAGACCAACGAAGAGAGATTTAGTCCAAGAATCATCCAAGTTGACAAAGTTCGTCCATTTTGGTCTTTCTTCGTTTTGAGTAGCTTTGAAGTTGACCGAAGCCAAATGTCAAGCATAGATTGATGTAATATAACACAATAAACCATGTCGAGAAGTTTGAGACCAACGAAGAGAGATTTAGTCCAAGAATCATCCAAGTTGACCAAGTTCGTCCATTTTGGTCTTTCTTCGTTTTGAGTAGCTCTGAAGTTGACCGAAGCCAAATGTCAAGCATAGATTGATGTAATATGACACAATAAACCATGCCGAGAAGTTTGAGACCAAGAAGAGAGATTTAGTCCAAGAATCATCCAAGTTGACCAAGTTCGTCCATTTTGGTCTTTCTTCGTTTTGAGTAGCTCTGAAGTTGAGCGAAGCCAAATGTCAAGCATAGATTGATGTAATATGACACAATAAACCATGCGAGAAGTTTGAGACCAACGAAGAGAGATTTAGTCCAAGAATCATCCAAGTTGACAAGTTCGTCCATTTTGGTCTTTCTTCGTTTTGAGTAGCTCCGAAGTTGACCGAAGCCAAATGTCAAGCATAGATTGATGTAATATGACACAATAAACCATGTCGAGAAGTTTGAGACCAACGAAGAGAGATTTAGTCCAAGAATCATCCAAGTTGACCAAGTTCGTCCATTTTGGTCTTTCTTCTTTTTGAGTAGCTTCGAAGTTGACCGAAGCCAAATGTCAAGCATAGATTGATGTAATATGACACAATAAACCATGTCGAGAAGTTTGAGACCAACGAAGAGAGATTTAGTCCAAGAATCATCCAAGTTGACCAAGTTCGTCCATTTTGGTCTTTCTTCTTTTTGAGTAGCTCCGAAGTTGACCGAAGCCAAATGTCAAGCATAGATTGATGTAATATGACACAATAAACCATGTCGAGAAGTTTGAGACCAACGAAGAGAGATTTAGTCCAAGAATCATCCAAGTTGACCAAGTTCGTCCATTTTGGTCTTTTTTCGTTTTGAGTAGCTCTGAAGTTGACCGAAGCCAAATGTCAAGCATAGATTGATGTAATATGACACAATAAACCATGTCGAGAAGTTTGAGACCAACGAAGAGAGATTTAGTCCAAGAATCATCCAAGTTGACCAAGTTCGTCCATTTTGGTCTTTTTTCGTTTTGAGTAGCTCTGAAGTTGAGCGAAGCCAAATGTCAAGCATAGATTGATGTAATATGACACAATAAACCATGCCGAGAAGTTTGAGACCAACGAAGAGAGATTTAGTCCAAGAATCATCCAAGTTGAGCAAGTTCGTCCATTTTGGTCTTTCTTCGTTTTGAGTAGCTCCGAAGTTGACCGAAGCCAAATGTCAAGCATAGATTGATGTAATATGACACAATAAACCATGTCGAGAAGTTTGAGACCAACGAAGAGAGATTTAGTCCAAGAATCATCCAAGTTGACCAAGTTCGTCCATTTTGGTCTTTCTTCGTTTTGAGTAGCTCTGAAGTTGACCGAAGCCAAATGTCAAGCATAGATTGATGTAATATGACACAATAAACCATGTCGAGAAGTTTGAGACCAAGGAAGAGAGATTTAGTCCAAGAATCATCCAAGTTGACCAAGTTCGTCCATTTTGGTCTTTTTTCGTTTTGAGTAGCTCTGAAGTTGACCGAAGCCAAATGTCAAGCATAGATTGATGTAATATGACACAATAAACCATGTCGAGAAGTTTGAGACCAACGAAGAGAGATTTAGTCCAAGAATCATCCAAGTTGACCAAGTTCGTCCATTTTGGTCTTTCTTCGTTTTGAGTAGCTCTGAAGTTGACCGAAGCCAAATGTCAAGCATAGATTGATGTAATATGACACAATAAACCATGCCGAGAAGTTTGAGACCAACGAAGAGAGATTTAGTCCAAGAATCATCCAAGTTGACCAAGTTCGTCCATTTTGGTCTTTCTTCGTTTTGAGTAGCTCTGAAGTTGACCGAAGCCAAATGTCAAGCATAGATTGATGTAATATGACACAATAAACCATGTCGAGAAGTTTGAGACCAACGAAGAGAGATTTAGTCCAAGAATCATCCAAGTTGAGCAAGTTCGTCCATTTTGGTCTTTCTTCGTTTTATGGTCTTCCTTTGTTTTGAGTAGCTCCGAAGTTGACCGAAGCCAAATGTCAAGCATAGATTGATGTAATATGACACAATAAACCATGTCGAGAAGTTTGAGACCAACGAAGAGAGATTTAGTCCAAGAATCATCCAAGTTGACCAAGTTCGTCCATTTTGGTCTTTCTTCGTTTTGAGTAGCTCCGAAGTTGACCGAAGCCAAATGTCAAGCATAGATTGATGTAATATGACACAATAAACCATGCCGAGAAGTTTGAGACCAAGGAAGAGAGATTTAGTCCAAGAATCATCCAAGTTGACCAAGTTCGTCCATTTTTGTCTTTTTTCGTTTTGAGTAGCTCTGAAGTTGACCGAAGCCAAATGTCAAGCATAGATTGATGTAATATGACACAATAAACCATGTCGAGAAGTTTGAGACCAACGAAGAGAGATTTAGTCCAAGAATCATCCAAGTTGAGCAAGTTCGTCCATTTTGGTCTTTCTTCGTTTTGAGTAGCTACGAAGTTGACCGAAGCCAAATGTCAAGCATAGATTGATGTAATATGACACAATAAACCATGTCGAGAAGTTTGAGACCAAGGAAGAGAGATTTAGTCCAAGAATCATCCAAGTTGAGCAAGTTCGTCCATTTTGGTCTTTCTTCGTTTTGAGTAGCTCCGAAGTTGACCGAAGCCAAATGTCAAGCATAGATTGATGTAATAAGACACAATAAACCATGCCGAGAAGTTTGAGACCAAGGAAGAGAGATTTAGTCCAAGAATCATCCAAGTTGACCAAGTTCGTCCATTTTGGTCTTTCTTTTTTTTGAGTAGCTCTGAAGTTGACCGAAGCCAAATGTCAAGCATAGATTGATGTAATATGACACAATAAACCATGCCGAGAAGTTTGAGACCAACGAAGAGAGATTTAGTCCAAGAATCATCCAAGTTGACCAAGTTCGTCCATTTTGGTCTTTCTTTGTTTTGAGTAGCTCCGAAGTTGACCGAAGCCAAATGTCAAGCATAGATTGATGTAATATGACACAATAAACCATGTCGAGAAGTTTGAGACCAAGGAAGAGAGATTTAGTCCAAGAATCATCCAAGTTGACCAAGTTCGTCCATTTTGGTCTTTCTTCGTTTTGAGTAGCTCTGAAGTTGACCGAAGCCAAATGTCAAGCATAGATTGATGTAATATGACACAATAAACCATGCCGAGAAGTTTGAGACCAACAAAGAAAGATTTAGTCCAAGAATCATCCAGGTTGACCGAATCAAAATGTCAAGCATAGATTGATGTAATAAGACACAATAAACCATGCCGAGAAGTTTGAGACCAACGAAGAGAGATTTAGTCCAAGAATCATCCAAGTTGAGCAAGTTCGTCCATTTTGGTCTTTCTTCGTTTTGAGTAGCTCTGAAGTTGACCGAAGCCAAATGTCAAGCATAGATTGATGTAATATGACACAATAAACCATGTCGAGAAGTTTGAGACCAACGAAGAGAGATTTAGTCCAAGAATCATCCAAGTTGAGCAAGTTCGTCCATTTTGGTCTTTCTTCGTTTTATGGTCTTTCTTTGTTTTGAGTAGCTCCGAAGTTGACCGAAGCCAAATGTCAAGCATAGATTGATGTAATATGACACAATAAACCATGTCGAGAAGTTTGAGACCAACGAAGAGAGATTTAGTCCAAGAATCATCCAAGTTGACCAAGTTCGTCCATTTTGGTCTTTTTCGTTTTGAGTAGCTCTGAAGTTGAGTAAAGCCAAATGTCAAGCATAGATTGATGTAATATCACACAATAAACCATGTCGAGAAGTTTGAGACCAACGAAGAGAGATTTAGTCCAAGAATCATCCAAGTTGAGCAAGTTCGTCCATTTTGGTCTTTCTTCGTTTTGAGTAGCTCTGAAGTTGACCGAAGCCAAATGTCAAGCATAGATTGATGTAATATGACACAATAAACCATGTCGAGAAGTTTGAGACCAACGAAGAGAGATTTAGTCCAAGAATCATCCAAGTTGACCAAGTTCGTCCATTTTGGTCTTTCTTCGTTTTGAGTAGCTCTGAAGTTGACCGAAGCCAAATGTCAAGCATAGATTGATGTAATATGACACAATAAACCATGCCGAGAAGTTTGAGACAAACAAAGAAAGATTTAGTCCAAGAATCATCCAGGTTGACCGAATCAAAATGTCAAGCATAGATTGATGTAATAAGACACAATAAACCATGCCGAGAAGTTTGAGACCAAGGAAGAGAGATTTAGTCCAAGAATCATCCAAGTTGAGCAAGTTCGTCCATTTTGGTCTTTCTTCGTTTTGAGTAGCTCTGAAGTTGACCGAAGCCAAATGTCAAGCATAGATTGATGTAATATGACACAATAAACCATGTCGAGAAGTTTGAGACCAACGAAGAGAGATTTAGTCCAAGAATCATCCAAGTTGAGCAAGTTCGTCCATTTTGGTCTTTCTTCGTTTTATGGTCTTTCTTTGTTTTGAGTAGCTCCGAAGTTGACCGAAGCCAAATGTCAAGCATAGATTGATGTAATATGACACAATAAACCATGTCGAGAAGTTTGAGACCAACGAAGAGAGATTTAGTCCAAGAATCATCCAAGTTGACCAAGTTCGTCCATTTTGGTCTTTTTCGTTTTGAGTAGCTCTGAAGTTGAGAAGCCAAATGTCAAGCATAGATTGATGTAATATGACACAATAAACCATGTCGAGAAGTTTGAGACCAACGAAGAGAGATTTAGTCAAAAATCATCCAAGTTGACCAAGTTCGTCCATTTTGGTCTTTCTTCGTTTTGAGTAGCTCTGAAGTTGACCGAAGCCAAATGTCAAGCATAGATTGATGTAATATGACACAATAAACCATGCCGAGAAGTTTGAGACCAACGAAGAGAGATTTAGTCCAAGAATCATCCAAGTTGACCAAGTTCGTCCATTTTGGTCTTTCTTCGTTTTGAGTAGCTCTGAAGTTGACCGAAGCCAAATGTCAAGCATAGATTGATGTAATATGACACAATAAACCATGCCGAGAAGTTTGAGACCAACGAAGAGAGATTTAGTCCAAGAATCATCCAAGTTGAGCAAGTTCGTCCATTTTGGTCTTTCTTCGTTTTATGGTCTTCCTTGTTTTGAGTAGCTCCGAAGTTGACCGAAGCCAAATGTCAAGCATAGATTGATGTAATATGACACAATAAACCATGTCGAGAAGTTTGAGACCAACGAAGAGAGATTTAGTCCAAGAATCATCCAAGTTGACCAAGTTCGTCCATTTTGGTCTTTCTTCGTTTTGAGTAGCTCCGAAGTTGACCGAAGCCAAATGTCAAGCATAGATTGATGTAATAAGACACAATAAACCATGTCGAGAAGTTTGAGACCAAGGAAGAGAGATTTAGTCCAAGAATCATCCAAGTTGAGCAAGTTCGTCCATTTTTGTCTTTTTTCGTTTTGAGTAGCTCTGAAGTTGAGCGAAGCCAAATGTCAAGCATAGATTGATGTAATATGACACAATAAACCATGTCGAGAAGTTTGAGACCAACGAAGAGAGATTTAGTCCAAGAATCATCCAAGTTGAGCAAGTTCGTCCATTTTGGTCTTTCTTCGTTTTGAGTAGCTCCGAAGTTGACCGAAGCCAAATGTCAAGCATAGATTGATGTAATATCACACAATAAACCATGTCGAGAAGTTTGAGACCAAGGAAGAGAGATTTAGTCCAAGAATCATCCAAGTTGAGCAAGTTCGTCCATTTTGGTCTTTCTTCGTTTTGAGTAGCTCCGAAGTTGACCGAAGCCAAATGTCAAGCATAGATTGATGTAATATGACACAATAAACCATGTCGAGAAGTTTGAGACCAACGAAGAGAGATTTAGTCCAAGAATCATCCAAGTTGACCAAGTTCGTCCATTTTGGTCTTTCTTTTTTTTGAGTAGCTCTGAAGTTGAGCGAAGCCAAATGTCAAGCATAGATTGATGTAATATGACACAATAAACCATGCCGAGAAGTTTGAGACCAACGAAGAGAGATTTAGTCCAAGAATCATCCAAGTTGAGCAAGTTCGTCCATTTTGGTCTTTCTTTGTTTTGAGTAGCTCCGAAGTTGACCGAAGCCAAATGTCAAGCATAGATTGATGTAATATGACACAATAAACCATGCCGAGAAGTTTGAGACCAAGGAAGAGAGATTTAGTCCAAGAATCATCCAAGTTGACCAAGTTCGTCCATTTTGGTCTTTCTTCGTTTTGAGTAGCTCTGAAGTTGACCGAAGCCAAATGTCAAGCATAGATTGATGTAATATGACACAATAAACCATGCCGAGAAGTTTGAGACCAACAAAGAAAGATTTAGTCCAAGAATCATCCAGGTTGACCGAATCAAAATGTCAAGCATAGATTGATGTAATAAGACACAATAAACCATGCCGAGAAGTTTGAGACCAAGGAAGAGAGATTTAGTCCAAGAATCATCCAAGTTGACCAAGTTCGTCCATTTTGGTCTTTCTTCGTTTTGAGTAGCTCTGAAGTTGACCGAAGCCAAATGTCAAGCATAGATTGATGTAATATGACACAATAAACCATGTCGAGAAGTTTGAGACCAACGAAGAGAGATTTAGTCCAAGAATCATCCAAGTTGACCAAGTTCGTCCATTTTGGTCTTTCTTCGTTTTATGGTCTTTCTTTGTTTTGAGTAGCTCCGAAGTTGACCGAAGCCAAATGTCAAGCATAGATTGATGTAATATGACACAATAAACCATGTCGAGAAGTTTGAGACCAACGAAGAGAGATTTAGTCCAAGAATCATCCAAGTTGACCAAGTTCGTCCATTTTGGTCTTTCTTCGTTTTGAGTAGCTCTGAAGTTGACCGAAGCCAAATGTCAAGCATAGATTGATGTAATATGACACAATAAACCATGCGAGAAGTTTGAGACCAAGGAAGAGAGATTTAGTCCAAGAATCATCCAAGTTGAGCAAGTTCGTCCATTTTGGTCTTTTTTCGTTTTGAGTAGCTCTGAAGTTGACCGAAGCCAAATGTCAAGCATAGATTGATGTAATATGACACAATAAACCATGTCGAGAAGTTTGAGACCAACGAAGAGAGATTTAGTCCAAGAATCATCCAAGTTGAGCAAGTTCGTCCATTTTGGTCTTTCTTCGTTTTGAGTAGCTCCGAAGTTGACCGAAGCCAAATGTCAAGCATAGATTGATGTAATATGACACAATAAACCATGTCGAGAAGTTTGAGACCAAGGAAGAGAGATTTAGTCCAAGAATCATCCAAGTTGACCAAGTTCGTCCATTTTGGTCTTTCTTCGTTTTGAGTAGCTCCGAAGTTGACCGAAGCCAAATGTCAAGCATAGATTGATGTAATATGACACAATAAACCATGCCGAGAAGTTTGAGACCAAGGAAGAGAGATTTAGTCCAAGAATCATCCAAGTTGACAAGTTCGTCCATTTTGGTCTTTCTTCGTTTTGAGTAGCTCTGAAGTTGACCGAAGCCAAATGTCAAGCATAGATTGATGTAATATGACACAATAAACCATGTCGAGAAGTTTGAGACCAACGAAGAGAGATTTAGTCCAAGAATCATCCAAGTTGACCAAGTTCGTCCATTTTGGTCTTTCTTCGTTTTGAGTAGCTCTGAAGTTGACCGAAGCCAAATGTCAAGCATAGATTGATGTAATATGACACAATAAACCATGTCGAGAAGTTTGAGACCAACGAAGAGAGATTTAGTCCAAGAATCATCCAAGTTGACCAAGTTCGTCCATTTTGGTCTTTCTTTGTTTTGAGTAGCTCCGAAGTTGACCGAAGCCAAATGTCAAGCATAGATTGATGTAATATGACACAATAAACCATGTCGAGAAGTTTGAGACCAACGAAGAGAGATTTAGTCCAAGAATCATCCAAGTTGACCAAGTTCGTCCATTTTGGTCTTTCTTCGTTTTGAGTAGCTCTGAAGTTGAGCGAAGCCAAATGTCAAGCATAGATTGATGTAATATGACACAATAAACCATGTCGAGAAGTTTGAGACCAACGAAGAGAGATTTAGTCCAAGAATCATCCAAGTTGACCAAGTTCGTCCATTTTGGTCTTTCTTCATTTTGTGGTCTTTCTTTGTTTTGAGTAGCTCCGAAGTTGACCGAAGCCAAATGTCAAGCATAGATTGATGTAATATGACACAATAAACCATGTCGAGAAGTTTGAGACCAACGAAGAGAGATTTAGTCCAAGAATCATCCAAGTTGACCAAGTTCGTTCCTTTTGGTCTTTTTCGTTTTGAGTAGCTCCGAAGTTGACCGAAGCCAAATGTCAAGCATAGATTGATGTAATATCACACAATAAACCATGTCGAGAAGTTTGAGACCAACGAAGAGAGATTTAGTCCAAGAATCATCCAAGTTGACCAAGTTCGTCCATTTTGGTCTTTCTTCATTTTGTTGTCTTTCTTTATTTTGAGTAGCTCCGAAGTTGACCGAAGCCAAATGTCAAGCATAGATTGATGTAATATGACACAATAAACCATGTCGAGAAGTTTGAGACCAACGAAGAGAGATTTAGTCCAAGAATCATCCAAGTTGACCAAGTTCGTCCATTTTGGTCTTTCTTCGTTTTGAGTAGCTTCGAAGTTGACCGAAGCCAAATGTCAAGCATAGATTGATGTAATATACACAATAAACCATGTCGAGAAGTTTGAGACCAACGAAGAGAGATTTAGTCCAAGAATCATCCAAGTTGACCAAGTTCGTCCATTTTGGTCTTTCTTCGTTTTGAGTAGCTTCGAAGTTGACCGAAGCCAAATGTCAAGCATAGATTGATGTAATATGACACAATAAACCATGCCGAGAAGTTTGAGACCAACGAAGAGAGATTTAGTCCAAGAATCATCCAAGTTGACCAAGTTCGTCCATTTTGGTCTTTCTTCGTTTTGAGTAGCTCCGAAGTTGACCGAAGCCAAATGTCAAGCATAGATTGATGTAATATGACACAATAAACCATGTCGAGAAGTTTGAGACCAACGAAGAGAGATTTAGTCCAAGAATCATCCAAGTTGACCAAGTTCGTCCATTTTGGTCTTTCTTCGTTTTATGGTCTTTCTTTGTTTTGAGTAGCTCCGAAGTTGACCGAAGCCAAATGTCAAGCCTAGATTGATGTAATATGACACAATAAACCATGTCGAGAAGTTTGAGACCAACGAAGAGAGATTTAGTCCAAGAATCATCCAAGTTGACCAAGTTCGTCCATTTTGGTCTTTCTTCGTTTTGAGTAGCTCCGAAGTTGACCGAAGCCAAATGTCAAGCATAGATTGATGTAATATGACACAATAAACCATGTCGAGAAGTTTGAGACCAAGAAGAGAGATTTAGTCCAAGAATCATCCAAGTTGACCAAGTTCGTCCATTTTGGTCTTTCTTCGTTTTGAGTAGCTCTGAAGTTGACCGAAGCCAAATGTCAAGCATAGATTGATGTAATATGACACAATAAACCATGTCGAGAAGTTTGAGACCAAGGAAGAGAGATTTAGTCCAAGAATCATCCAAGTTGACCAAGTTCGTCCATTTTGGTCTTTCTTCGTTTTGAGTAGCTCTGAAGTTGACCGAAGCCAAATGTCAAGCATAGATTGATGTAATATGACACAATAAACCATGTCGAGAAGTTTGAGACCAACGAAGAGAGATTTAGTCCAAGAATCATCCAAGTTGACCAAGTTCGTCCATTTTGGTCTTTCTTCGTTTTGAGTAGCTCCGAAGTTGACCGAAGCCAAATGTCAAGCATAGATTGATGTAATATACACAATAAACCATGTCGAGAAGTTTGAGACCAACGAAGAGAGATTTAGTCCAAGAATCATCCAAGTTGACCAAGTTCGTCCATTTTGGTCTTTCTTCGTTTTGAGTAGCTCCGAAGTTGACCGAAGCCAAATGTCAAGCATAGATTGATGTAATATGACACAATAAACCATGCCGAGAAGTTTGAGACCAAGGAAGAGAGATTTAGTCCAAGAATCATCCAAGTTGACCAAGTTCGTCCATTTTGGTCTTTCTTCGTTTTGAGTAGCTCTGAAGTTGACCGAAGCCAAATGTCAAGCATAGATTGATGTAATATGACACAATAAACCATGCCGAGAAGTTTGAGACCAACGAAGAGAGATTTAGTCCAAGAATCATCCAAGTTGAGCAAGTTCGTCCATTTTGGTCTTTCTTCGTTTTGAGTAGCTCCGAAGTTGACCGAAGCCAAATGTCAAGCATAGATTGATGTAATATGACACAATAAACCATGTCGAGAAGTTTGAGACCAACGAAGAGAGATTTAGTCCAAGAATCATCCAAGTTGACCAAGTTCGTCCATTTTGGTCTTTATTCGTTTTTGGTCTTTCTTTGTTTTGAGTAGCTCCGAAGTTGACCGAAGCCAAATGTCAAGCATAGATTGATGTAATATGACACAATAAACCATGTCGAGAAGTTTGAGACCAACGAAGAGAGATTTAGTCCAAGAATCATCCAAGTTGACCAAGTTCGTCCATTTTGGTCTTTCTTCGTTTTGAGTAGCTCCGAAGTTGACCGAAGCCAAATGTCAAGCATAGATTGATGTAATATCACACAATAAACCATGTCGAGAAGTTTGAGACCAACGAAGAGAGATTTAGTCCAAGAATCATCCAAGTTGACCAAGTTCGTCCATTTTGGTCTTTCTTCGTTTTGAGTAGCTCTAAAGTTGACCGAAGCCAAATGTCAAGCATAGATTGATGTAATATGACACAATAAACCATGTCGAGAAGTTTGAGACCAACGAAGAGAGATTTAGTCCAAGAATCATCCAAGTTGACCAAGTTCGTCCATTTTGGTCTTTCTTCGTTTTGAGTAGCTCTGAAGTTGACCGAAGCCAAATGTCAAGCATAGATTGATGTAATATGACACAATAAACCATGTCGAGAAGTTTGAGACCAACGAAGAGAGATTTAGTCCAAGAATCATCCAAGTTGACCAAGTTCGTCCATTTTGGTCTTTCTTTGTTTTGAGTAGCTCCGAAGTTGACCGAAGCCAAATGTCAAGCATAGATTGATGTAATATGACACAATAAACCATGTCGAGAAGTTTGAGACCAAGGAAGAGAGATTTAGTCCAAGAATCATCCAAGTTGACCAAGTTCGTCCATTTTGGTCTTTCTTCCTTTTGTGGTCTTTCTTTGCTTTGAGTAGCTCCGAAGTTGACCGAAGCCAAATGTCAAGCATAGATTGATGTAATATGACACAATAAACCATGTCGAGAAGTTTGAGACCAACGAAGAGAGATTTAGTCCAAGAATCATCCAAGTTGACCAAGTTCGTCCATTTTGGTCTTTCTTCGTTTTATGGTCTTTCTTTGTTTTGAGTAGCTCCGAAGTTGACCGAAGCCAAATGTCAAGCATAGATTGATGTAATATGACACAATAAACCATGTCGAGAAGTTTGAGACCAACGAAGAGAGATTTAGTCCAAGAATCATCCAAGTTGACCAAGTTCGTCCATTTTGGTTTTTCTTCGTTTTGAGTAGCTCTAAGTTGACCGAAGCCAAATGTCAAGCATAGATTGATGTAATATGACACAATAAACCATGTCGAGAAGTTTGAGACCAACGAAGAGAGATTTAGTCCAAGAATCATCCAAGTTGACCAAGTTCGTCCATTTTGGTCTTTCTTCGTTTTGAGTAGCTCCGAAGTTGACCGAAGCCAAATGTCAAGCATAGATTGATGTAATATGACACAATAAACCATGTCGAGAAGTTTGAGACCAACGAAGAGAGATTTAGTCCAAGAATCATCCAAGTTGACCAAGTTCGTCCATTTTGGTCTTTATTCGTTTTATGGTCTTTCTTTGTTTTGAGTAGCTCCGAAGTTGACCGAAGCCAAATGTCAAGCATAGATTGATGTAATATGACACAATAAACCATGTCGAGAAGTTTGAGACCAACGAAGAGAGATTTAGTCCAAGAATCATCCAAGTTGACCAAGTTCGTTCATTTTGGTCTTTCTTCGTTTTGAGTAGCTCCGAAGTTGACCGAAGCCAAATGTCAAGCATAGATTGATGTAATATCACACAATAAACCATGTCGAGAAGTTTGAGACCAAGGAAGAGAGATTTAGTCCAAGAATCATCCAAGTTGACCAAGTTCGTCCATTTGGTCTTTCTTCGTTTTTGAGTAGCTCCGAAGTTGACCGAAGCCAAATGTCAAGCATAGATTGATGTAATATGACACAATAAACCATGTCGAGAAGTTTGAGACCAACGAAGAGAGATTTAGTCCAAGAATCATCCAAGTTGACCAAGTTCGTCCATTTTGGTCTTTCTTCGTTTTGAGTAGCTCTAAAGTTGACCGAAGCCAAATGTCAAGCATAGATTGATGTAATATCACACAATAAACCATGTCGAGAAGTTTGAGACCAACGAAGAGAGATTTAGTCCAAGAATCATCCAAGTTGACCAAGTTCGTCCATTTTGGTCTTTCTTCGTTTTGAGTAGCTCCGAAGTTGACCGAAGCCAAATGTCAAGCATAGATTGATGTAATATGACACAATAAACCATGTCGAGAAGTTTGAGACCAACGAAGAGAGATTTAGTCCAAGAATCATCCAAGTTGACCAAGTTCGTCCATTTTGGTCTTTCTTCTTTTTGAGTAGCTCCGAAGTTGACCGAAGCCAAATGTCAAGCATAGATTGATGTAATATGACACAATAAACCATGCCGAGAAGTTTGAGACCAACGAAGAGAGATTTAGTCCAAGAATCATCCAAGTTGACCAAGTTCGTCCATTTTGGTCTTTCTTTGTTTTGAGTAGCTCCGAAGTTGACCGAAGCCAAATGTCAAGCATAGATTGATGTAATATGACACAATAAACCATGTCGAGAAGTTTGAGACCAACGAAGAGAGATTTAGTCCAAGAATCATCCAAGTTGACCAAGTTCGTCCATTTTGGTCTTTCTTCGTTTTGAGTAGCTCCGAAGTTGACCGAAGCCAAATGTCAAGCATAGATTGATGTAATATGACACAATAAACCATGTCGAGAAGTTTGAGACCAACGAAGAGAGATTTAGTCCAAGAATCATCCAAGTTGACCAAGTTCGTCCATTTTGGTCTTTCTTCTTTTTGTGGTCTTTCTTTGTTTTGAGTAGCTCCGAAGTTGACCGAAGCCAAATGTCAAGCATAGATTGATGTAATATGACACAATAAACCATGTCGAGAAGTTTGAGACCAACGAAGAGAGATTTAGTCCAAGAATCATCCAAGTTGACCAAGTTCGTCCATTTTGGTCTTTCTTTGTTTTGAGTAGCTCCGAAGTTGACCGAAGCCAAATGTCAAGCATAGATTGATGTAATATGACACAATAAACCATGTCGAGAAGTTTGAGACCAACGAAGAGAGATTTAGTCCAAGAATCATCCAAGTTGACCAAGTTCGTCCATTTTGGTCTTTCTTCGTTTTGAGTAGCTCTGAAGTTGACCGAAGCCAAATGTCAAGCATAGATTGATGTAATATGACACAATAAACCATGTCGAGAAGTTTGAGACCAACGAAGAGAGATTTAGTCCAAGAATCATCCAAGTTGACCAAGTTCGTCCATTTTGGTCTTTCTTCGTTTTGTGGTCTTTCTTTGTTTTGAGTAGCTCCGAAGTTGACCGAAGCCAAATGTCAAGCATAGATTGATGTAATATGACACAATAAACCATGTCGAGAAGTTTGAGACCAAGGAAGAGAGATTTAGTCCAAGAATCATCCAAGTTGACCAAGTTCGTCCATTTTGGTCTTTCTTCGTTTTGAGTAGCTCCGAAGTTGACCGAAGCCAAATGTCAAGCATAGATTGATGTAATATCACACAATAAACCATGTCGAGAAGTTTGAGACCAACGAAGAGAGATTTAGTCCAAGAATCATCCAAGTTGACCAAGTTCGTTCATTTTGGTCTTTCTTCGTTTTTGAGTAGCTCCGAAGTTGACCGAAGCCAAATGTCAAGCATAGATTGATGTAATATGACACAATAAACCATGTCGAGAAGTTTGAGACCAACGAAGAGAGATTTAGTCCAAGAATCATCCAAGTTGACCAAGTTCGTCCATTTTGGTCTTTCTTCTTTTTGTGGTCTTTCTTTGTTAGTAGCTCCGAAGTTGACCGAAGCCAAATGTCAAGCATAGATTGATGTAATATGACACAATAAACCATGTCGAGAAGTTTGAGACCAACGAAGAGAGATTTAGTCCAAGAATCATCCAAGTTGACCAAGTTCGTCCATTTTGGTCTTTCTTCGTTTTGAGTAGCTCCGAAGTTGACCGAAGCCAAATGTCAAGCATAGATTGATGTAATATGACACAATAAACCATGTCGAGAAGTTTGAGACCAAGGAAGAGAGATTTAGTCCAAGAATCATCCAAGTTGACCAAGTTCGTCCATTTTGGTCTTTCTTCGTTTTGAGTAGCTCTGAAGTTGACCGAAGCCAAATGTCAAGCATAGATTGATGTAATATGACACAATAAACCATGTCGAGAAGTTTGAGACCAACGAAGAGAGATTTAGTCCAAGAATCATCCAAGTTGAGCAAGTTCGTCCATTTTGGTCTTTCTTCGTTTTGAGTAGCTCCGAAGTTGACCGAAGCCAAATGTCAAGCATAGATTGATGTAATATGACACAATAAACCATGCCGAGAAGTTTGAGACCAACGAAGAGAGATTTAGTCCAAGAATCATCCAAGTTGACCAAGTTCGTCCATTTTGGTCTTTCTTTGTTTTGAGTAGCTCCGAAGTTGACCGAAGCCAAATGTCAAGCATAGATTGATGTAATATGACACAATAAACCATGTCGAGAAGTTTGAGACCAAGGAAGAGAGATTTAGTCCAAGAATCATCCAAGTTGACCAAGTTCGTCCATTTTGGTCTTTCTTCCTTTTGTGGTCTTTCTTTGTTTTGAGTAGCTCCGAAGTTGACCGAAGCCAAATGTCAAGCATAGATTGATGTAATATGACACAATAAACCATGTCGAGAAGTTTGAGACCAACGAAGAGAGATTTAGTCCAAGAATCATCCAAGTTGACCAAGTTCGTCCATTTTGGTCTTTCTTCGTTTTATGGTCTTTCTTTGTTTTGAGTAGCTCCGAAGTTGACCGAAGCCAAATGTCAAGCCTAGATTGATGTAATATGACACAATAAACCATGTCGAGAAGTTTGAGACCAACGAAGAGAGATTTAGTCCAAGAATCATCCAAGTTGACCAAGTTCGTCCATTTTGGTCTTTCTTCGTTTTGAGTAGCTCTGAAGTTGACCGAAGCCAAATGTCAAGCATAGATTGATGTAATATGACACAATAAACCATGTCGAGAAGTTTGAGACCAACGAAGAGAGATTTAGTCCAAGAATCATCCAAGTTGAGCAAGTTCGTCCATTTTGGTCTTTCTTCGTTTTGAGTAGCTCCGAAGTTGACCGAAGCCAAATGTCAAGCATAGATTGATGTAATATGACACAATAAACCATGTCGAGAAGTTTGAGACCAACGAAGAGAGATTTAGTCCAAGAATCATCCAAGTTGACCAAGTTCGTCCATTTTGGTCTTTCTTCGTTTTGAGTAGCTTCGAAGTTGAACGAAGCCAAATGTCAAGCATAGATTGATGTAATATGACACAATAAACCATGTCGAGAAGTTTGAGACCAACGAAGAGAGATTTAGTCCAAGAATCATCCAAGTTGACCAAGTTCGTCCATTTTGGTCTTTCTTCTTTTTGTGGTCTTTCTTTGTTTTGAGTAGCTCCGAAGTTGACCGAAGCCAAATGTCAAGCATAGATTGATGTAATATGACACAATAAACCATGTCGAGAAGTTTGAGACCAACGAAGAGAGATTTAGTCCAAGAATCATCCAAGTTGACCAAGTTCGTCCATTTTGGTCTTTCTTCGTTTTGAGTAGCTCCGAAGTTGACCGAAGCCAAATGTCAAGCATAGATTGATGTAATATCACAATAAACCATGTCGAGAAGTTTGAGACCAACGAAGAGAGATTTAGTCCAAGAATCATCCAAGTTGACCAAGTTCGTCCATTTTGGTCTTTCTTCGTTTTGAGTAGCTCCGAAGTTGACCGAAGCCAAATGTCAAGCATAGATTGATGTAATATGACACAATAAACCATGTCGAGAAGTTTGAGACCAACGAAGAGAGATTTAGTCCAAGAATCATCCAAGTTGACCAAGTTCGTCCATTTTGGTCTTTCTTCTTTTTGTGGTCTTTCTTTGTTTTGAGTAGCTCCGAAGTTGACCGAAGCCAAATGTCAAGCATAGATTGATGTAATATGACACAATAAACCATGTCGAGAAGTTTGAGACCAACGAAGAGAGATTTAGTCCAAGAATCATCCAAGTTGACCAAGTTCGTCCATTTTGGTCTTTCTTCGTTTTGAGTAGCTCCGAAGTTGACCGAAGCCAAATGTCAAGCATAGATTGATGTAATATGACACAATAAACCATGTCGAGAAGTTTGAGACCAACGAAGAGAGATTTAGTCCAAGAATCATCCAAGTTGACCAAGTTCGTCCATTTTGGTCTTTCTTCGTTTTGAGTAGCTCTGAAGTTGAGCGAAGCCAAATGTCAAGCATAGATTGATGTAATATGACACAATAAACCATGTCGAGAAGTTTGAGACCAACGAAGAGAGATTTAGTCCAAGAATCATCCAAGTTGACCAAGTTCGTCTTTCTTCGTTTTAAGTAGCTCTGAAGTTGAGCGAAGCCAAATGTCAAGCATAGATTGATGTAATATGACACAATAAACCATGCCGAGAAGTTTGAGACCAACGAAGAGAGATTTAGTCCAAGAATCATCCAAGTTGAGCAAGTTCGTCCATTTTGGTCTTTCTTCTTTTTGAGTAGCTCCGAAGTTGACCGAAGCCAAATGTCAAGCATAGATTGATGTAATATGACACAATAAACCATGTCGAGAAGTTTGAGACCAACGAAGAGAGATTTAGTCCAAGAATCATCCAAGTTGACCAAGTTCGTCCATTTTGGTCTTTCTTTGTTTTGAGTAGCTCCGAAGTTGACCGAAGCCAAATGTCAAGCATAGATTGATGTAATATGACACAATAAACCATGTCGAGAAGTTTGAGACCAACGAAGAGAGATTTAGTCCAAGAATCATCCAAGTTGACCAAGTTCGTCCATTTTGGTCTTTCTTCGTTTTGAGTAGCTCCGAAGTTGACCGAAGCCAAATGTCAAGCATAGATTGATGTAATATCACAATAAACCATGTCGAGAAGTTTGAGACCAACGAAGAGAGATTTAGTCCAAGAATCATCCAAGTTGACCAAGTTCGTCCATTTTGGTCTTTCTTCGTTTTGAGTAGCTCCGAAGTTGACCGAAGCCAAATTTCAAGCATAGATTGATGTAATATGACACAATAAACCATGTGAGAAGTTTGAGACCAACGAAGAGAGATTTAGTCCAAGAATCATCCAAGTTGACCAAGTTCGTCCATTTTGGTCTTTCTTTGTTTTGAGTAGCTCCGAAGTTGACCGAAGCCAAATGTCAAGCATAGATTGATGTAATATGACACAATAAACCATGTCGAGAAGTTTGAGACCAACGAAGAGAGATTTAGTCCAAGAATCATCCAAGTTGACCAAGTTCGTCCATTTTGGTCTTTCTTCGTTTTGAGTAGCTCTGAAGTTGACCGAAGCCAAATGTCAAGCATAGATTGATGTAATATGACACAATAAACCATGCGAGAAGTTTGAGACCAACGAAGAGAGATTTAGTCCAAGAATCATCCAAGTTGACCAAGTTCGTCCATTTTGGTCTTTCTTCGTTTTGAGTAGCTCCGAAGTTGACCGAAGCCAAATGTCAAGCATAGATTGATGTAATATGACACAATAAACCATGTCGAGAAGTTTGAGACCAACGAAGAGAGATTTAGTCCAAGAATCATCCAAGTTGACCAAGTTCGTCCATTTTGGTCTTTATTCGTTTTATGGTCTTTCTTTGTTTTGAGTAGCTCCGAAGTTGACCGAAGCCAAATGTCAAGCATAGATTGATGTAATATGACACAATAAACCATGTCGAGAAGTTTGAGACCAACGAAGAGAGATTTAGTCCAAGAATCATCCAAGTTGACCAAGTTCGTCCATTTTGGTCTTTCTTCGTTTTGAGTAGCTCCGAAGTTGACCGAAGCCAAATGTCAAGCATAGATTGATGTAATATCACACAATAAACCATGTCGAGAAGTTTGAGACCAAGGAAGAGAGATTTAGTCCAAGAATCATCCAAGTTGACCAAGTTCGTCCATTTTGGTCTTTCTTCGTTTTGAGTAGCTTCGAAGTTGACCGAAGCCAAATGTCAAGCATAGATTGATGTAATATGACACAATAAACCATGTCGAGAAGTTTGAGACCAACGAAGAGAGATTTAGTCCAAGAATCATCCAAGTTGACCAAGTTCGTCCATTTTGGTCTTTCTTCTTTTTGTGGTCTTTCTTTGTTATGAGTAGCTCCAAGTTGACCGAAGCCAAATGTCAAGCATAGATTGATGTAATATGACACAATAAACCATGTCGAGAAGTTTGAGACCAACGAAGAGAGATTTAGTCCAAGAATCATCCAAGTTGACCAAGTTCGTCCATTTTGGTCTTTCTTCGTTTTGAGTAGCTCCGAAGTTGACCGAAGCCAAATGTCAAGCATAGATTGATGTAATATGACACAATAAACCATGTCGAGAAGTTTGAGACCAACGAAGAGAGATTTAGTCCAAGAATCATCCAAGTTGACCAAGTTCGTCCATTTTGGTCTTTCTTCGTTTTGAGTAGCTCCGAAGTTGACCGAAGCCAAATGTCAAGCATAGATTGATGTAATATGACACAATAAACCATGTCGAGAAGTTTGAGACCAACGAAGAGAGATTTAGTCCAAGAATCATCCAAGTTGACCAAGTTCGTCCATTTTGGTCTTTCTTCTTTTTGTGGTCTTTCTTTGTTATGAGTAGCTCCGAAGTTGACCGAAGCCAAATGTCAAGCATAGATTGATGTAATATGACACAATAAACCATGTCGAGAAGTTTGAGACCAACGAAGAGAGATTTAGTCCAAGAATCATCCAAGTTGACCAAGTTCGTCCATTTTGGTCTTTCTTCGTTTTGAGTAGCTCCGAAGTTGACCGAAGCCAAATGTCAAGCATAGATTGATGTAATATGACACAATAAACCATGTCGAGAAGTTTGAGACCAACGAAGAGAGATTTAGTCCAAGAATCATCCAAGTTGACCAAGTTCGTCCATTTTGGTCTTTCTTCGTTTTGAGTAGCTCTAAAGTTGAGCGAAGCCAAATGTCAAGCATAGATTGATGTAATATGACACAATAAACCATGTCGAGAAGTTTGAGACCAACGAAGAGAGATTTAGTCCAAGAATCATCCAAGTTGACCAAGTTCGTCCATTTTGGTCTTTCTTCGTTTTGAGTAGCTCTGAAGTTGACCGAAGCCAAATGTCAAGCATAGATTGATGTAATATGACACAATAAACCATGTCGAGAAGTTTGAGACCAACGAAGAGAGATTTAGTCCAAGAATCATCCAAGTTGACCAAGTTCGTCCATTTTGGTCTTTCTTCTTTTTGAGTAGCTCCGAAGTTGACCGAAGCCAAATGTCAAGCATAGATTGATGTAATATGACACAATAAACCATGTCGAGAAGTTTGAGACCAACGAAGAGAGATTTAGTCCAAGAATCATCCAAGTTGACCAAGTTCGTCCATTTTGGTCTTTCTTCGTTTTGAGTAGCTCCGAAGTTGACCGAAGCCAAATGTCAAGCATAGATTGATGTAATATGACACAATAAACCATGTCGAGAAGTTTGAGACCAACGAAGAGAGATTTAGTCCAAGAATCATCCAAGTTGACCAAGTTCGTCCATTTTGGTCTTTCTTCGTTTTGAGTAGCTCCGAAGTTGACCGAAGCCAAATGTCAAGCATAGATTGATGTAATATGACACAATAAACCATGTCGAGAAGTTTGAGACCAACGAAGAGAGATTTAGTCCAAGAATCATCCAAGTTGACAAGTTCGTCCATTTTGGTCTTTCTTCGTTTTGAGTAGCTCCGAAGTTGACCGAAGCCAAATGTCAAGCATAGATTGATGTAATATGACACAATAAACCATGTGAGAAGTTTGAGACCAACGAAGAGAGATTTAGTCCAAGAATCATCCAAGTTGACCAAGTTCGTCCATTTTGGTCTTTCTTCGTTTTGAGTAGCTCCGAAGTTGACCGAAGCCAAATGTCAAGCATAGATTGATGTAATATGACACAATAAACCATGTCGAGAAGTTTGAGACCAAGGAAGAGAGATTTAGTCCAAGAATCATCCAAGTTGACCAAGTTCGTCCATTTTGGTCTTTCTTCGTTTTGAGTAGCTCTGAAGTTGAGCGAAGCCAAATGTCAAGCATAGATTGATGTAATATGACACAATAAACCATGTCGAGAAGTTTGAGACCAACGAAGAGAGATTTAGTCCAAGAATCATCCAAGTTGACCAAGTTCGTCCATTTTGGTCTTTCTTCGTTTTGAGTAGCTCCGAAGTTGACCGAAGCCAAATGTCAAGCATAGATTGATGTAATATGACACAATAAACCATGTCGAGAAGTTTGAGACCAACGAAGAGAGATTTAGTCCAAGAATCATCCAAGTTGACCAAGTTCGTCCATTTTGGTCTTTATTCGTTTTTGGTCTTTCTTTGTTTTGAGTAGCTCCGAAGTTGACCGAAGCCAAATGTCAAGCATAGATTGATGTAATATGACACAATAAACCATGTCGAGAAGTTTGAGACCAACGAAGAGAGATTTAGTCCAAGAATCATCCAAGTTGACCAAGTTCGTCCATTTTGGTCTTTCTTCGTTTTGAGTAGCTCTGAAGTTGACCGAAGCCAAATGTCAAGCATAGATTGATGTAATATGACACAATAAACCATGTCGAGAAGTTTGAGACCAAGGAAGAGAGATTTAGTCCAAGAATCATCCAAGTTGACCAAGTTCGTCCATTTTGGTCTTTCTTCGTTTTGAGTAGCTCTGAAGTTGACCGAAGCCAAATGTCAAGCATAGATTGATGTAATATGACACAATAAACCATGTCGAGAAGTTTGAGACCAAGGAAGAGAGATTTAGTCCAAGAATCATCCAAGTTGAGCAAGTTCGTCCATTTTGGTCTTTCTTCGTTTTGAGTAGCTCCGAAGTTGACCGAAGCCAAATGTCAAGCATAGATTGATGTAATATGACACAATAAACCATGTGGAGAAGTTTGAGACCAACGAAGAGAGATTTAGTCCAAGAATCATCCAAGTTGACCAAGTTCGTTCATTTTGGTCTTTCTTCGTTTTGAGTAGCTCCGAAGTTGACCGAAGCCAAATGTCAAGCATAGATTGATGTAATATGACACAATAAACCATGTCGAGAAGTTTGAGACCAAGGAAGAGAGATTTAGTCCAAGAATCATCCAAGTTGACCAAGTTCGTCCATTTTGGTCTTTCTTTGTTTTGAGTAGCTCCGAAGTTGACCGAAGCCAAATGTCAAGCATAGATTGATGTAATATGACACAATAAACCATGTCGAGAAGTTTGAGACCAACGAAGAGAGATTTAGTCCAAGAATCATCCAAGTTGACCAAGTTCGTCCATTTTGGTCTTTCTTCTTTTTGTGGTCTTTCTTTGTTAGTAGCTCCGAAGTTGACCGAAGCCAAATGTCAAGCATAGATTGATGTAATATGACACAATAAACCATGTCGAGAAGTTTGAGACCAACGAAGAGAGATTTAGTCCAAGAATCATCCAAGTTGACCAAGTTCGTCCATTTTGGTCTTTCTTCGTTTTGAGTAGCTCTGAAGTTGAGCGAAGCCAAATGTCAAGCATAGATTGATGTAATATGACACAATAAACCATGTCGAGAAGTTTGAGACCAACGAAGAGAGATTTAGTCCAAGAATCATCCAAGTTGACCAAGTTCGTCCATTTTGGTCTTTCTTCGTTTTGAGTAGCTCTGAAGTTGACCGAAGCCAAATGTCAAGCATAGATTGATGTAATATGACACAATAAACCATGTCGAGAAGTTTGAGACCAACGAAGAGAGATTTAGTCCAAGAATCATCCAAGTTGACCAAGTTCGTCCATTTTGGTCTTTCTTCGTTTTGAGTAGCTCTGAAGTTGACCGAAGCCAAATGTCAAGCATAGATTGATGTAATATGACACAATAAACCATGTCGAGAAGTTTGAGACCAACGAAGAGAGATTTAGTCCAAGAATCATCCAAGTTGACCAAGTTCGTCCATTTTGGTCTTTCTTCGTTTTGTGGTCTTTCTTTGTTTTGAGTAGCTCCGAAGTTGACCGAAGCCAAATGTCAAGCATAGATTGATGTAATATGACACAATAAACCATGTCGAGAAGTTTGAGACCAACGAAGAGAGATTTAGTCCAAGAATCATCCAAGTTGACCAAGTTCGTCCATTTTGGTCTTTCTTCGTTTTGAGTAGCTCCGAAGTTGACCGAAGCCAAATGTCAAGCATAGATTGATGTAATATGACACAATAAACCATGTCGAGAAGTTTGAGACCAACGAAGAGAGATTTAGTCCAAGAATCATCCAAGTTGACCAAGTTCGTCCATTTTGGTCTTTCTTCGTTTTGAGTAGCTCTGAAGTTGACCGAAGCCAAATGTCAAGCATAGATTGATGTAATATGACACAATAAACCATGTCGAGAAGTTTGAGACCAAGGAAGAGAGATTTAGTCCAAGAATCATCCAAGTTGACCAAGTTCGTCCATTTTGGTCTTTCTTCGTTTTGAGTAGCTCCGAAGTTGACCGAAGCCAAATGTCAAGCATAGATTGATGTAATATGACACAATAAACCATGTCGAGAAGTTTGAGACCAAGAAGAGAGATTTAGTCCAAGAATCATCCAAGTTGAGCAAGTTCGTCCATTTTGGTCTTTCTTCGTTTTGAGTAGCTCCGAAGTTGACCGAAGCCAAATGTCAAGCATAGATTGATGTAATATGACACAATAAACCATGTGAGAAGTTTGAGACCAACGAAGAGAGATTTAGTCCAAGAATCATCCAAGTTGACCAAGTTCGTCCATTTTGGTCTTTCTTCGTTTTGAGTAGCTCCGAAGTTGAGCGAAGCCAAATGTCAAGCATAGATTGATGTAATATGACACAATAAACCATGCCGAGAAGTTTGAGACCAAGGAAGAGAGATTTAGTCCAAGAATCATCCAAGTTGACCAAGTTCGTCCATTTTGGTTTTTCTTCGTTTTGAGTAGCTCTGAAGTTGACCGAAGCCAAATGTCAAGCATAGATTGATGTAATATGACACAATAAACCATGCCGAGAAGTTTGAGACCAACGAAGAGAGATTTAGTCCAAGAATCATCCAAGTTGAGCAAGTTCGTCCATTTTGGTCTTTCTTCGTTTTGAGTAGCTCCGAAGTTGACCGAAGCCAAATGTCAAGCATAGATTGATGTAATATGACACAATAAACCATGTCGAGAAGTTTGAGACCAACGAAGAGAGATTTAGTCCAAGAATCATCCAAGTTGACCAAGTTCGTCCATTTTGGTCTTTCTTCGTTTTATGGTCTTTCTTTGTTTTGAGTAGCTCCGAAGTTGACCGAAGCCAAATGTCAAGCATAGATTGATGTAATATGACACAATAAACCATGTCGAGAAGTTTGAGACCAACGAAGAGAGATTTAGTCCAAGAATCATCCAAGTTGACCAAGTTCGTCCATTTTGGTCTTTCTTCCTTTTGTGGTCTTTCTTTGTTTTGAGTAGCTCCGAAGTTGACCGAAGCCAAATGTCAAGCATAGATTGATGTAATATGACACAATAAACCATGTCGAGAAGTTTGAGACCAACGAAGAGAGATTTAGTCCAAGAATCATCCAAGTTGACCAAGTTCGTCCATTTTGGTCTTTCTTCGTTTTGAGTAGCTCTGAAGTTGACCGAAGCCAAATGTCAAGCATAGATTGATGTAATATGACACAATAAACCATGTCGAGAAGTTTGAGACCAACGAAGAGAGATTTAGTCCAAGAATCATCCAAGTTGACCAAGTTCGTCCATTTTGGTCTTTCTTCGTTTTTGGTCTTTCTTTGTTTTGAGTAGCTCCGAAGTTGACCGAAGCCAAATGTCAAGCATAGATTGATGTAATATGACACAATAAACCATGTCGAGAAGTTTGAGACCAAGGAAGAGAGATTTAGTCCAAGAATCATCCAAGTTGACCAAGTTCGTCCATTTTGGTCTTTCTTCGTTTTGAGTAGCTCCGAAGTTGACCGAAGCCAAATGTCAAGCATAGATTGATGTAATATCACACAATAAACCATGTCGAGATGTTTGAGACCAACGAAGAGAGATTTAGTCCAAGAATCATCCAAGTTGACCAAGTTCGTCCATTTTGGTCTTTCTTCGTTTTGAGTAGCTCTGAAGTTGACCGAAGCCAAATGTCAAGCATAGATTGATGTAATATGACACAATAAACCATGTCGAGAAGTTTGAGACCAAGGAAGAGAGATTTAGTCCAAGAATCATCCAAGTTGAGCAAGTTCGTCCATTTTGGTCTTTCTTCGTTTTGAGTAGCTCCGAAGTTGACCGAAGCCAAATGTCAAGCATAGATTGATGTAATATGACACAATAAACCATGTCGAGAAGTTTGAGACCAAGAAGAGAGATTTAGTCCAAGAATCATCCAAGTTGAGCAAGTTCGTCCATTTTGGTCTTTCTTCGTTTTGAGTAGCTCTGAAGTTGACCGAAGCCAAATGTCAAGCATAGATTGATGTAATATGACACAATAAACCATGTCGAGAAGTTTGAGACCAAGGAAGAGAGATTTAGTCCAAGAATCATCCAAGTTGAGCAAGTTCGTCCATTTTGGTCTTTCTTCGTTTTGAGTAGCTCCGAAGTTGACCGAAGCCAAATGTCAAGCATAGATTGATGTAATATCACACAATAAACCATGTCGAGAAGTTTGAGACCAACGAAGAGAGATTTAGTCCAAGAATCATCCAAGTTGACCAAGTTCGTCCATTTTGGTCTTTCTTCGTTTTGAGTAGCTCCGAAGTTGACCGAAGCCAAATGTCAAGCATAGATTGATGTAATATGACACAATAAACCATGTGAGAAGTTTGAGACCAACGAAGAGAGATTTAGTCCAAGAATCATCCAAGTTGACCAAGTTCGTCCATTTTGGTCTTTCTTCGTTTTGAGTAGCTCTGAAGTTGACCGAAGCCAAATGTCAAGCATAGATTGATGTAATATGACACAATAAACCATGTCGAGAAGTTTGAGACCAAGGAAGAGAGATTTAGTCCAAGAATCATCCAAGTTGAGCAAGTTCGTCCATTTTGGTCTTTCTTCGTTTTGAGTAGCTCCGAAGTTGACCGAAGCCAAATGTCAAGCATAGATTGATGTAATATGACACAATAAACCATGTGGAGAAGTTTGAGACCAACGAAGAGAGATTTAGTCCAAGAATCATCCAAGTTGACCAAGTTCGTCCATTTTGGTCTTTCTTCTTTTGTGGTCTTTCTTTGTTAGTAGCTCCGAAGTTGACCGAAGCCAAATGTCAAGCATAGATTGATGTAATATGACACAATAAACCATGTCGAGAAGTTTGAGACCAACGAAGAGAGATTTAGTCCAAGAATCATCCAAGTTGACCAAGTTCGTCCATTTTGGTCTTTCTTCGTTTTGAGTAGCTCCGAAGTTGACCGAAGCCAAATGTCAAGCATAGATTGATGTAATATGACACAATAAACCATGTCGAGAAGTTTGAGACCAACGAAGAGAGATTTAGTCCAAGAATCATCCAAGTTGACCAAGTTCGTCCATTTTGGTCTTTCTTCGTTTTGAGTAGCTCCGAAGTTGACCGAAGCCAAATTTCAAGCATAGATTGATGTAATATGACACAATAAACCATGTGCAGAAGTTTGAGACCAACGAAGAGAGATTTAGTCCAAGAATCATCCAAGTTGACCAAGTTCGTCCATTTTGGTCTTTCTTCGTTTTGAGTAGCTCTGAAGTTGACCGAAGCCAAATGTCAAGCATAGATTGATGTAATATGACACAATAAACCATGTCGAGAAGTTTGAGACCAAGGAAGAGAGATTTAGTCCAAGAATCATCCAAGTTGACCAAGTTCGTCCATTTTGGTCTTTCTTCGTTTTGAGTAGCTCCGAAGTTGACCGAAGCCAAATGTCAAGCATAGATTGATGTAATATGACACAATAAACCATGTCGAGAAGTTTGAGACCAACGAAGAGAGATTTAGTCCAAGAATCATCCAAGTTGACCAAGTTCGTCCATTTTGGTCTTTCTTCGTTTTAAGTAGCTCTGAAGTTGACCGAAGCCAAATGTCAAGCATAGATTGATGTAATATGACACAATAAACCATGTCGAGAAGTTTGAGACCAACGAAGAGAGATTTAGTCCAAGAATCATCCAAGTTGACCAAGTTCGTCCATTTTGGTCTTTCTTCGTTTTGAGTAGCTCCGAAGTTGACCGAAGCCAAATGTCAAGCATAGATTGATGTAATATCACACAATAAACCATGTCGAGAAGTTTGAGACCAACGAAGAGAGATTTAGTCCAAGAATCATCCAAGTTGACCAAGTTCGTTCATTTTGGTCTTTCTTCGTTTTGAGTAGCTCCGAAGTTGACCGAAGCCAAATGTCAAGCATAGATTGATGTAATATGACACAATAAACCATGTGGAGAAGTTTGAGACCAACGAAGAGAGATTTAGTCCAAGAATCATCCAAGTTGACCAAGTTCGTCCATTTTGGTCTTTCTTCGTTTTGAGTAGCTCCGAAGTTGACCGAAGCCAAATGTCAAGCATAGATTGATGTAATATGACACAATAAACCATGTGAGAAGTTTGAGACCAACGAAGAGAGATTTAGTCCAAGAATCATCCAAGTTGACCAAGTTCGTCCATTTTGGTCTTTCTTCGTTTTGAGTAGCTCTGAAGTTGACCGAAGCCAAATGTCAAGCATAGATTGATGTAATATGACACAATAAACCATGTCGAGAAGTTTGAGACCAAGGAAGAGAGATTTAGTCCAAGAATCATCCAAGTTGAGCAAGTTCGTCCATTTTGGTCTTTCTTCGTTTTGAGTAGCTCCGAAGTTGAGCGAAGCCAAATGTCAAGCATAGATTGATGTAATATCACACAATAAACCATGTCGAGAAGTTTGAGACCAACGAAGAGAGATTTAGTCCAAGAATCATCCAAGTTGACCAAGTTCGTCCATTTTGGTCTTTCTTCGTTTTGAGTAGCTCTGAAGTTGACCGAAGCCAAATGTCAAGCATAGATTGATGTAATATGACACAATAAACCATGTCGAGAAGTTTGAGACCAACGAAGAGAGATTTAGTCCAAGAATCATCCAAGTTGACCAAGTTCGTCCATTTTGGTCTTTCTTCGTTTTGAGTAGCTCCGAAGTTGACCGAAGCCAAATGTCAAGCATAGATTGATGTAATATGACACAATAAACCATGTCGAGAAGTTTGAGACCAACGAAGAGAGATTTAGTCCAAGAATCATCCAAGTTGAGCAAGTTCGTTCATTTTGGTCTTTCTTCGTTTTGAGTAGCTCCGAAGTTGACCGAAGCCAAATGTCAAGCATAGATTGATGTAATATGACACAATAAACCATGTGGAGAAGTTTGAGACCAAGGAAGAGAGATTTAGTCCAAGAATCATCCAAGTTGACCAAGTTCGTCCATTTTGGTCTTTCTTCGTTTTGAGTAGCTCCGAAGTTGACCGAAGCCAAATTCAAGCATAGATTGATGTAATATGACACAATAAACCATGTGGAGAAGTTTGAGACCAACGAAGAGAGATTTAGTCCAAGAATCATCCAAGTTGACCAAGTTCGTCCATTTTGGTCTTTCTTCGTTTTGAGTAGCTCTGAAGTTGAGCGAAGCCAAATGTCAAGCATAGATTGATGTAATATGACACAATAAACCATGTCGAGAAGTTTGAGACCAACGAAGAGAGATTTAGTCCAAGAATCATCCAAGTTGAGCAAGTTCGTCCATTTTGGTCTTTCTTCGTTTTGAGTAGCTCCGAAGTTGAGCGAAGCCAAATGTCAAGCATAGATTGATGTAATATGACACAATAAACCATGTCGAGAAGTTTGAGACCAACGAAGAGAGATTTAGTCCAAGAATCATCCAAGTTGACCAAGTTCGTCCATTTTGGTCTTTCTTCGTTTTGAGTAGCTCCGAAGTTGACCGAAGCCAAATGTCAAGCATAGATTGATGTAATATGACACAATAAACCATGTGGAGAAGTTTGAGACCAAGGAAGAGAGATTTAGTCCAAGAATCATCCAAGTTGACCAAGTTCGTCCATTTTGGTCTTTCTTCGTTTTGAGTAGCTCTGAAGTTGAGCGAAGCCAAATGTCAAGCATAGATTGATGTAATATGACACAATAAACCATGTCGAGAAGTTTGAGACCAAGGAAGAGAGATTTAGTCCAAGAATCATCCAAGTTGAGCAAGTTCGTCCATTTTGGTCTTTCTTCGTTTTGAGTAGCTCCGAAGTTGACCGAAGCCAAATTTCAATAATAGATTGATGTAATATGACACAATAAACCATGTGGAGAAGTTTGAGACCAACGAAGAGAGATTTAGTCCAAGAATCATCCAAGTTGACCAAGTTCGTTCATTTTGGTCTTTCTTCATTTTGAGTAGCTCCGAAGTTGACCGAAGCCAAATGTCAAGCATAGATTGATGTAATATCACACAATAAACCATGTCGAGAAGTTTGAGACCAAGGAAGAGAGATTTAGTCCAAGAATCATCCAAGTTGACCAAGTTCGTCCATTTTGGTCTTTCTTCGTTTTTGAGTAGCTCCGAAGTTGACCGAAGCCAAATGTCAAGCATAGATTGATGTAATATGACACAATAAACCATGTCGAGAAGTTTGAGACCAACGAAGAGAGATTTAGTCCAAGAATCATCCAAGTTGACCAAGTTCGTCCATTTTGGTCTTTCTTCTTTTTGTGGTCTTTCTTTGTTATGAGTAGCTCCGAAGTTGACCGAAGCCAAATGTCAAGCATAGATTGATGTAATATGACACAATAAACCATGTCGAGAAGTTTGAGACCAACGAAGAGAGATTTAGTCCAAGAATCATCCAAGTTGACCAAGTTCGTCCATTTTGGTCTTTCTTCGTTTTGAGTAGCTCTGAAGTTGAGCGAAGCCAAATGTCAAGCATAGATTGATGTAATATGACACAATAAACCATGTCGAGAAGTTTGAGACCAACGAAGAGAGATTTAGTCCAAGAATCATCCAAGTTGACCAAGTTCGTCCATTTTGGTCTTTCTTCTTTTTGTGGTCTTTCTTTGTTATGGGTAGCTCCGAAGTTGACCGAAGCCAAATGTCAAGCATAGATTGATGTAATATGACACAATAAACCATGTCGAGAAGTTTGAGACCAACGAAGAGAGATTTAGTCCAAGAATCATCCAAGTTGACCAAGTTCGTTCATTTTGGTCTTTCTTCGTTTTGAGTAGCTCCGAAGTTGACCGAAGCCAAATGTCAAGCATAGATTGATGTAATATCACACAATAAACCATGTGGAGAAGTTTGAGACCAAGGAAGAGAGATTTAGTCCAAGAATCATCCAAGTTGACCAAGTTCGTCCATTTTGGTCTTTCTTCGTTTTGAGTAGCTCTGAAGTTGAGCGAAGCCAAATGTCAAGCATAGATTGATGTAATATGACATAATAAACCATGTCGAGAAGTTTGAGACCAAGGAAGAGAGATTTAGTCCAAGAATAATCCAAGTTGAGCAAGTTCGTCCATTTTGGTCTTTCTTCGTTTTGAGTAGCTCCGAAGTTGACCGAAGCCAAATGTCAAGCATAGATTGATGTAATATGACACAATAAACCATGCCGAGAAGTTTGAGACCAACGAAGAGAGATTTAGTCCAAGAATCATCCAAGTTGACCAAGTTCGTCCATTTTGGTCTTTCTTTGTTTTGAGTAGCTCCGAAGTTGACCGAAGCCAAATGTCAAGCATAGATTGATGTAATATAACACAATAAACCATGTCGAGAAGTTTGAGACCAAGGAAGAGAGATTTAGTCCAAGAATCATCGAAGTTGACCAAGTTCGTCCATTTTGGTCTTTCTTCCTTTTGTGGTCTTTCTTTGTTTTGAGTAGCTCCGAAGTTGACGGAAGCCAAATGTCAAGCATAGATTGATGTAATATGACACAATAAACCATGTCGAGAAGTTTGAGACCAACGAAGAGAGATTTAGTCCAAGAATCATCTAAGTTGACCAAGTTCGTCCATTTCGGTCTTCTTCGTTTTATGGTATTTCTTTGGTTTGTGTAGCTCCGAAGTTGACCGAAGCCAAATGTTAAGCATAGATTGATGTAATATGACACAATAAACCATGTTGAGAAGTTTGAGACCAACGAAGAGAGATTTAGTCCAAGAATCATCCAAGTTGACCAAGTTCGTTCATTTTGGTCTTTCTTCGTTTTGAGTAGCTCCGAAGTTGACCGAAGCCAAATTTAAATAATAGATTGATGTAAAATGACACAATAAACCATGTGGAGAAGTTTGAGACCAAGGAAGAGAGATTTAGTCCAAGAATTATCCAAGTTGACCAAGTTCGTCCATTTTGGTCTTTCTTCGTTTTGAGTAGCTCTGAAGTTGAGCGAAGCCAAATGTCAAGCATAGATTGATGTAATATGACACAATAAACCATGTCGAGAAGTTTGAGACCAAGGAAGAGAGATTTAGTCCAAGAATAATCCAAGTTGAGCAAGTTCGTCCATTTTGGTCTTTCTTCATTTTGAGTAGCCGAAGTTCACCGAAGCAAAATTTCAAGCATAGATTGATGTAATATGACACAATAAACCATGCCGAGAAGTTTGAGACCAACGAAGAGAGATTTAGTCCAAGAATCATCCAAGTTGACCAAGTTCGTCCATTTTGGTCTTTCTTTGTTTTGAGTAGCTCCGAAGTTGACCGAAGCCAAATGTCAAGCATAGATTGATGTAATATAACACAATAAACCATGTCGAGAAGTTTGAGACCAAGGAAGAGAGATTTAGTCCAAGAATCATCCAAGTTGACCAAGTTTGTCCATTTTGGTCTTTCTTCCTTTTGTGGTCTTTCTTTGTTTTGAGTAGCTCCGAAGTTGACGGAAGCAAAATGTCAAGCATAGATTGATGTAATATGACACAATAAACCATGTCGAGAAGTTTGAGACCAACGAAGAGAGATTTAGTCGAAGAATCATCTAAGTTGACCAAGTTCGTCCATTTCGGTCTTTCTTCGTTTTATGGTCTTTCTTTGGTTTGAGTAGCTTCGAAGTTGACCGAAGCCAAATGTTAAGCCTAGATTGATGTAATATGACACAATAAACCATGTTGAGAAGTTTGAGACCAACGAAGAGAGATTTAGTCCTAGAATCATCCAAGTTGACTAAGTTCGCCCATGTTGGTCTTTCTTCGTTTTGTGGTCTTTCTTTGTTTTGAGTAGCTCCAAAGTTGTCCGAAGCCAAATGTCAAACATAGATTGATGTAATATCACACAATAAACCATGTCGAGATGTTTGAGACCAACGAAGAGAGATTTAGTCCTAGAATCATCCAAGTTGACCAAGTTCTCATTTTGGTTTATTGTGTGATATCACATCAATCTATGCTTGACATTTGGATTCGGTCAACATCGGATCTAGTCAAAATGAAGAAAGACCATAACGGACCAAAGAAGAGAGATTTAGTCCAAGAATCATCCAAGTTGAGCAAGTTCGTCCATTTTGGTCTTTCTTCGTTTTGAGTAGCTCCGAAGTTGACTGAAGCCAAATGTCAACCATAGATTGATGTAATATGACATAATAAACCATGCGAGAAGTTTGAGACCAACGAAGAGAGATTTAGTCCTAGAATCATCCAAGTTGACCAAGTTCGTCCATTTTGGTCTTTCTTCGTTTTGAGTAGCTCCGAAGTTGACTGAAGCCAAATGTCAAGCATAGATTGATGTAATATGACACAATAAACCATGTGGAGAAGTTTGAGACCAAGGAAGAGAGATTTAGTCCAAGAATCATCCAAGTTGAGCAAGTTCGTCCATTTTGGTCTTTCTTTGTTTTGAGTAGCTCCGAAGTTGACCGAAGCCAAATGTCAAGCATAGATTGATGTAATATCACACAATAAACCATGTCGAGATGTTTGAGACCAACGAAGAGAGATTTAGTCCTAGAATCATCCAAGTGGACCAAGTTCGCCCATTTTGGTCTTTCTTCGTTTTGTGGTCTTTCTTTGTTTTGAGTAGCTCCGAAGTTGACCGAAGCCAAATGTCAAGCCTAGATTGATGTAATTGACACAATAAACCATGTCGAGAAGTTTGAGACCAACGAAGAGAGATTTAGTCCAAGAATCATCCAAGTTGACCAAGTTCGTCCATTTTGGTCTTTCTTCGTTTTGAGTAGCTCTGAAGTTGACCGAAGCCAAATGTCAAGCATAGATTGATGTAATATCACACAATAAACCATGTCGAGATGTTTGAGACCAAGGAAGAGAGATTTAGTCCAAGAATCATCCAAGTTGAGCAAGTTCGTCCATTTTGGTCTTTCTTCGTTTTGAGTAGCTCTGAAGTTGACCAAAGCCAAATGTCAAGCATAGATTGATGTAATATGACATAATAAACCATACCGAGAAGTTTGAGACCAAGGAAGAGAGATTTAGTCCAAGAATAATCCAAGTTGAGCAAGTTCGTCCATTTTGGTCTTTTTTCGTTTTGAGTAGCTCCGAAGTTGACCGAAGCCAAATGTCAAGCATAGATTGATGTATTATCACACAATAAACCATGTCGAGATATTTGAGACCAATGAAGAGAGATTTAGTCCTAGAATCATCCAAGTTGACCAAGTTCGTCCATTTTGGTCTTTCTTCGTTTTGAGTAGCTCCGAAGTTGACCGAAGCCAAATGTCAAGCATAGATTGATGTAATATGACATAATAAACCATTCCGAGAAGTTTGAGACCAAGGAAGAGAGATTTAGTCCAAGAATAATCCAAGTTGAGCAAGTTCGTCCATTTTGGTCTTTCTTCGTTTTGAGTAGCTCCGAAGTTGACCAAAGCCAAATGTCAAGCATAGATTGATGTAATATGACATAATAAACCATGTCGAGAAGTTTGAGACCAAGGAAGAGAGATTTAGTCCAAGAATAATCCAAGTTGAGCAAGTTCGTCCATTTTGGTCTTTTTTCGTTTTGAGTAGCTCCGAAGTTGACCGAAGCCAAATGTCAAGCATAGATTGATGTATTATCACACAATAAACCATGTCGAGATGTTTGAGACCAACAAAGAGAGATTTAGTCCAAGAATCATCTAAGTTGAGCAAGTTCGTCCATTTTGGTCTTTCTTCGTTTTGAGTAGCTCTGAAGTTGAGCGAAGCCAAATGTCAAGCATAGATTGATGTAATATGACACAATAAACCATGTCGAGAAGTTTGAGACCAACAAAGAGAGATTTAGTCCAAGAATCATCCAAGTTGACCAAGTTCGTCCATTGTAGCCTTTCTTCATTTTGAGTAGCTCTGAAGTTGAGTGAAGCCAAATGTCAAGCCTAGATTGATGTAATATGACACAATAAACCATGTCGAGATGTTTGAGACCAACGAAGAGAGATTTAGTCCAAGAATCATCCAAGTTGACCAAGTTCTCAACATGGTTTATTGTGTGATATCACATCAATCTATGCTTGACATTTGGATTCGGTCAACATCGGATCTAGTCAAAATGAAGAAAGACCATAACGGACCAACGAAGAGAGATTTAGTCCAAGAATCATCCAAGTTGAGCAAGTTCGTTCATTTTGGTCTTTCTTCGTTTTGAGTAGCTCCGAAGTTGACTGAAGCCAAATGTCAACCATAGATTGATGTAATATGACATATTAAACCATGCCAAGAAGTTTGAGACCAACGAAGAGAGATTGAGTCCAAGAATAATCCAAGTTGAGCAAGTTCGTCCATTTTGGTCTTTCTTCGTTTTGAGTAGCTCCGAAGTTGACTGAAGCCAAATGTCAACCATAGATTGATGTAATACGACATAATAAACCATGCCAAGAAGTTTGAGACCAACGAAGAGAGATTGAGTCCTAGAATCATCCAAGTTGACCAAGTTCCTCCATTTTGGTCTTTCTTCGTTTTAAGTAGCTCCGAAGTTGACTGAAGCCAAATTTCAAGCATAGATTGATGTAATATGACACAATAAACCATGTGGAGAAGTTTGAGACCAAGGAATAGAGATTTAGTCCAAGAATCATCCAAGTTGAGCAAGTTCGTCCATTTTGGTCTTTCTTTGTTTTGAGTAGCTCCGAAGTTGTCCGAAGCCAAATGTCAAGCATAGATTGATGTAATATCACACAATAAACCATGTCGAGATGTTTGAGACCAACGAAGAGAGATTTAGTCCTAGAATCATCCAAGTGGACCAAGTTCGCCCATTTTGGTCTTTCTTCGTTTTGTGGTCTTTCTTTGTTTTGAGTAGCTCCGAAGTTGACTGAAGCCAAATGTCAAGCCTAGATTGATGTAATTGACACAATAAACCATGTCGAGAAGTTTGAGACCAACGAAGAGAGATTTAGTCAAAGAATCATCCAAGTTGACCAAGTTCGTCCATTTTGGTCTTTCTTCGTTTTGAATAACTCTGAAGTTGACCGAAGCCAAATGTCAAGCATAGATTGATGTAATATCACACAATAAACCATGTCTAGATGTTTGAGACCAAGGAAGAGAGATTTAGTCCAAGAATAATCCAAGTTGAGCAAGTTCGTCCATTTTGGTCTTTCTTCGTTTTGAGTAGCTCTGAAGTTGACCAAAGCCAAATGTCAAGCATAGATTGATGTAATATGACATAATAAACCATACGAGAAGTTTGAGACCAAGGAAGAGAGATTTAGTCCAAGAATAATCCAAGTTGAGCAAGTTCGTCCATTTTGGTCTTTTTTCGTTTTGAGTAGCTCCGAAGTTGACCGAAGCCAAATGTCAAGCATAGATTGATGTATTATCACACAATAAACCATGTCGAGATGTTTGAGACCAATGAACAGAGATTTAGTCCTAGAATCATCCAAGTTGACCAAGTTCGTCCATTTTGGTCTTTCTTCGTTTTGAGTAGCTCCGAAGTTGACCGAAGCCAAATGTCAAGCATAGATTGATGTAATATGACACAATAAACCATGTCGAGAAGTTTGAGACCAAGGAAGAGAGATTTAGTCCAAGAATCATCCAAGTTGACCAAGTTCGTCCATTTTGGTCTTTCTTCCTTTTGTGGTCTTTCTTTGTTTTGAGTAGCTCCGAAGTTGACGGAAGCCAAATGTCAAGCATAGATTGATGTAATATGACACAATAAACCATGTCGAGAAGTTTGAGACCAACGAAGAGAGATTTAGTCCAAGAATCATCCAAGTTGACCAAGTTCGTCCATTTCGGTCTTCTTCGTTTTATGGTCTTTCTTTGGTTTGTGTAGCTCCGAAGTTGACCGAAGCCAAATGTCAAGCATAGATTGATGTAATATGACACAATAAACCATGTTGAGAAGTTTGAGACCAACGAAGAGAGATTTAGTCCAAGAATCATCCAAGTTGACCAAGTTCGTTCATTTTGGTCTTTCTTCGTTTTGAGTAGCTCCGAAGTTCACCGAAGCCAAATTTAAATAATAGATTGATGTAATATGACACAATAAACCATGTGGAGAAGTTTGAGACCAAGGAAGAGAGATTTAGTCCAAGAATCATCCAAGTTGACCAAGTTCGTCCATTTTGGTCTTTCTTCGTTTTGAGTAGCTCTGAAGTTGAGCGAAGCCAAATGTCAAGCATAGATTGATGTAATATGACATAATAAACCATGTCGAGAAGTTTGAGACCAAGGAAGAGAGATTTAGTCCAAGAATAATCCAAGTTGAGCAAGTTCGTCCATTTTGGTCTTTCTTCATTTTGAGTAGCTCCGAAGTTCACCGAAGCCAAATTTCAAGCATAGATTGATGTAATATGACACAATAAACCATGCCGAGAAGTTTGAGACCAACGAAGAGAGATTTAGTCCAAGAATCATCCAAGTTGACCAAGTTCGTCCATTTTGGTCTTTCTTTGTTTTGAGTAGCTCCGAAGTTGACCGAAGCCAAATGTCAAGCATAGATTGATGTAATATAACACAATAAACCATGTCGAGAAGTTTGAGACCAAGGAAGAGAGATTTAGTCCAAGAATCATCCAAGTTGACCAAGTTCGTCCATTTTGGTCTTTCTTCCTTTTGTGGTCTTTCTTTGTTTTGAGTAGCTCCGAAGTTGACGGAAGCCAAATGTCAAGCATAGATTGATGTAATATGACACAATAAACCATGTCGAGAAGTTTGAGACCAACGAAGAGAGATTTAGTCCAAGAATCATCCAAGTTGACCAAGTTCGTCCATTTCGGTCTTTCTTCGTTTTATGGTCTTTCTTTGGTTTGAGTAGCTTCGAAGTTGACCGAAGCCAAATGTTAAGCCTAGATTGATGTAATATGACACAATAAACCATGTTGAGAAGTTTGAGACCAACGAAGAGAGATTTAGTCCTAGAATCATCCAAGTTGACTAAGTTCGCCCATGTTGGTCTTTCTTCGTTTTGTGGTCTTTCTTTGTTTTGAGTAGCTCCAAAGTTGTCCGAAGCCAAATGTCAAACATAGATTGATGTAATATCACACAATAAACCATGTCGAGATGTTTGAGACCAACGAAGAGAGATTTAGTCCTAGAATCATCCAAGTTGACCAAGTTCGCCCATTTTGGTCTTTCTTCGTTTTGTGGTCTTTCTTTGTTTTGAGTAGCTCCGAAGTTGACCGAAGCCAAATGTCAAGCCTAGATTGATGTAATTGACACAATAAACCATGTCGAGAAGTTTGAGACCAACGAAGAGAGATTTAGTCCAAGAATCATCCAAGTTGACCAAGTTCGTCCATTTTGGTCTTTCTTCGTTTTGAATAACTCTGAAGTTGACCGAAGCCAAATGTCAAGCATAGATTGATGTAATATGACACAATAAACCATGTCGAGATGTTTGAGACCAAGGAAGAGAGATTTAGTCCAAGAATCATCCAAGTTGAGCAAGTTCGTCCATTTTGGTCTTTCTTTGTTTTGAGTAGCTCCGAAGTTGTCCGAAGCCAAATGTCAAGCATAGATTGATGTAATATCACACAATAAACCATGTCGAGATGTTTGAGACCAACGAAGAGAGATTTAGTCCTAGAATCATCCAAGTGGACCAAGTTCGCCCATTTTGGTCTTTCTTCGTTTTGTGGTCTTTCTTTGTTTTGAGTAGCTCCGAAGTTGACTGAAGCCAAATGTCAATCCTAGATTGATGTAATTGACACAATAAACCATGTCGAGAAGTTTGAGACCAACGAAGAGAGATTTAGTCAAAGAATCATCCAAGTTGACCAAGTTCGTCCATTTTGGTCTTTCTTCGTTTTGAATAACTCTGAAGTTGACCGAAGCCAAATGTCAAGCATAGATTGATGTAATATCACACAATAAACCATGTCTAGATGTTTGAGACCAAGGAAGAGAGATTTAGTCCAAGAATAATCCAAGTTGAGCAAGTTCGTCCATTTTGGTCTTTCTTCGTTTTGAGTAGCTCTGAAGTTGACCAAAGCCAAATGTCAAGCATAGATTGATGTAATATGACATAATAAACCATACCGAGAAGTTTGAGACCAAGGAAGAGAGATTTAGTCCAAGAATAATCCAAGTTGAGCAAGTTCGTCCATTTTGGTCTTTTTTCGTTTTGAGTAGCTCCGAAGTTGACCGAAGCCAAATGTCAAGCATAGATTGATGTATTATCACACAATAAACCATGTCGAGATGTTTGAGACCAATGAACAGAGATTTAGTCCTAGAATCATCCAAGTTGACCAAGTTCGTCCATTTTGGTCTTTCTTCGTTTTGAGTAGCTCCGAAGTTGACCGAAGCCAAATGTCAAGCATAGATTGATGTAATATAACACAATAAACCATGTCGAGAAGTTTGAGACCAAGGAAGAGAGATTTAGTCCAAGAATCATCGAAGTTGACCAAGTTCGTCCATTTTGGTCTTTCTTCCTTTTGTGGTCTTTCTTTGTTTTGAGTAGCTCCGAAGTTGACGGAAGCCAAATGTCAAGCATAGATTGATGTAATATGACACAATAAACCATGTCGAGAAGTTTGAGACCAACGAAGAGAGATTTAGTCCAAGAATCATCTAAGTTGACCAAGTTCGTCCATTTCGGTCTTCTTCGTTTTATGGTATTTCTTTGGTTTGTGTAGCTCCGAAGTTGACCGAAGCCAAATGTTAAGCCTAGATTGATGTAATATGACACAATAAACCATGTTGAGAAGTTTGAGACCAACGAATAGAGATTTAGTCCAAGAATCATCCAAGTTGACCAAGTTCGTTCATTTTGGTCTTTCTTCGTTTTGAGTAGCTCCGAAGTTCACCGAAGCCAAATTTAAATAATAGATTGATGTAAAATGACACAATAAACAATGTGGAGAAGTTTGAGACAAAGGAAGAGAGATTTAGTCCAAGAATATCCAAGTTGACCAAGTTCGTCCATTTTGGTCTTTCTTCGTTTTGAGTAGCTCTGAAGTTGAGCGAAGCCAAATGTCAAGCATAGATTGATGTAATATGACATAATAAACCATGTCGAGAAGTTTGAGACCAAGGAAGAGAGATTTAGTCCAAGAATAATCCAAGTTGAGCAAGTTCATCCATTTTGGTCTTTCTTCATTTTGAGTAGATCCGAAGTTCACCGAAGCAAAATTTCAAGCATAGATTGATGTAATATGACACAATAAACCATGCCGAGAAGTTTGAGACCAACGAAGAGAGATTTAGTCCAAGAATCATCCAAGTTGACCAAGTTCGTCCATTTTGGTCTTTCTTTGTTTTGAGTAGCTCCGAAGTTGACCGAAGCCAAATGTCAAGCATAGATTGATGTAATATAACACAATAAACCATGTCGAGAAGTTTGAGACCAAGGAAGAGAGATTTAGTCCAAGAATCATCGAAGTTGACCAAGTTTGTCCATTTTGGTCTTTCTTCCTTTTGTGGTCTTTCTTTGTTTTGAGTAGCTCCGAAGTTGACGGAAGCAAAATGTCAAGCATAGATTGATGTAATATGACACAATAAACCATGTCGAGAAGTTTGAGACCAACGAAGAGAGATTTAGTCGAAGAATCATCTAAGTTGACCAAGTTCGTCCATTTCGGTCTTTCTTCGTTTTATGGTCTTTCTTTGGTTTGAGTAGCTTCGAAGTTGACCGAAGCCAAATGTTAAGCCTAGATTGATGTAATATGACACAATAAACCATGTTGAGAAGTTTGAGACCAACGAAGAGAGATTTAGTCCTAGAATCATCCAAGTTGACTAAGTTCGCCCATGTTGGTCTTTCTTCGTTTTGTGGTCTTTCTTTGTTTTGAGTAGCTCCAAAGTTGTCCGAAGCCAAATGTCAAACATAGATTGATGTAATATCACACAATAAACCATGTCGAGATGTTTGAGACCAACGAAGAGAGATTTAGTCCTAGAATCATCCAAGTTGACCAACTTCTCAACATGGTTTATTGTGTGATATCACATCAATCTATGCTTGACATTTGGATTCGGTCAACATCGGATCTAGTCAAAATGAAGAAAGACCATAACGGACCAACGAAGAGAGATTTAGTCCAAGAATCATCCAAGTTGAGCAAGTTCGTCCATTTTGGTCTTTCTTCGTTTTGAGTAGCTCCGAAGTTGACTGAAGCCAAATGTCAACCATAGATTGATGTAATACGACATAATAAACCATGCCAAGAAGTTTGAGACCAACGAAGAGAGATTGAGTCCTAGAATCATCCAAGTTGACCAAGTTCCTCCATTTTGGTCTTTCTTCGTTTTAAGTAGCTCCGAAGTTGACTGAAGCCAAATTTCAAGCATAGAATGATGTAATATGACACAATAAACCATGTGGAGAAGTTTGAGACCAAGGAATAGAGATTTAGTCCAAGAATTATCCAAGTTGAGCAAGTTCGTCCATTTTGGTCTTTCTTTGTTTTGAGTAGCTCCGAAGTTGTCCGAAGCCAAATGTCAAACATAGATTGATGTAATATCACACAATAAACCATGTCGAGATGTTTGAGACCAACGAAGAGAGATTTAGTCCTAGAATCATCCAAGTGGACCAAGTTCGCCATTTTGGTCTTTCTTCGTTTTGTGGTCTTTCTTTGTTTTGAGTAGCTCCGAAGTTGACCGAAGCCAAATGTCAATCCTAGATTGATGTAATTGACACAATAAACCATGTCGAGAAGTTTGAGACCAACGAAGAGAGATTTAGTCAAAGAATCATCCAAGTTGACCAAGTTCGTCCATTTTGGTCTTTCTTCGTTTTGAATAACTCTGAAGTTGACCGAAGCCAAATGTCAAGCATAGATTGATGTAATATCACACAATAAACCATGTCTAGATGTTTGAGACCAAGGAAGAGAGATTTAGTCCAATAATAATCCAAGTTGAGCAAGTTCGTCCATTTTGGTCTTTCTTCGTTTTGAGTAGCTCTGAAGTTGACCAAAGCCAAATGTCAAGCATAGATTGATGTAATATGACATAATAAACCATACCGAGAAGTTTGAGACCAAGGAAGGAGATTTAGTCCAAGAATAATCCAAGTTGAGCAAGTTCGTCCATTTTGGTCTTTTTTCGTTTTGAGTAGCTCCGAAGTTGACCGAAGCCAAATGTCAAGCATAGATTGATGTATTATCACACAATAAACCATGTCGAGATATTTGAGACCAATGAACAGAGATTTAGACCTAGAATCATCCAAGTTGACCAAGTTCGTCCATTTTGGTCTTTCTTCGTTTTGAGTAGCTCCGAAGTTGACCGAAGCCAAATGTCAAGCATAGATTGATGTAATATGACATAATAAACCATTCGAGAAGTTTGAGACCAAGGAAGAGAGATTTAGTCCAAGAATAATCCAAGTTGAGCAAGTTCATCCATTTTGGTCTTTCTTCGTTTTGAGTAGCTCCGAAGTTGACCAAAGCCAAATGTCAAGCATAGATTGATGTAATATGACACAATAAACCATACCGAGAAGTTTGAGACCAAGGAAGAGAGATTTAGTCCAAGAATAATCCAAGTTGAGCAAGTTCGTCCATTTTGGTCTTTTTTCGTTTTGAGTAGCTCCGAAGTTGACCGAAGCCAAATGTCAAGCATAGATTGATGTATTATCACACAATAAACCATGTCGAGATGTTTGAGACCAACAAAGAGAGATTTAGTCCAAGAATCATCTAAGTTGAGCAAGTTCGTCCATTTTGGTCTTTCTTCGTTTTGAGTAGCTCTGAAGTTGAGCGAAGCCAAATGTCAAGCATAGATTGATGTAATATGACACAATAAACCATGTCGAGAAGTTTGAGACCAACAAAGAGAGATTTAGTCCAAGAATCATCCAAGTTGACCAAGTTCGTCCATTGTAGCCTTTCTTCATTTTGAGTAGCTCTGAAGTTGAGTGAAGCCAAATGTCAAGCCTAGATTGATGTAATATGACACAATAAACCATGTCGAGATGTTTGAGACCAACGAAGAGAGATTTAGTCCAAGAATCATCCAAGTTGACCAACTTCTCAACATGGTTTATTGTGTGATATCACATCAATCTATGCTTGACATTTGGATTCGGTCAACATCGGATCTAGTCAAAATGAAGAAAGACCATAACGGACCAACGAAGAGAGATTTAGTCCAAGAATCATCCAAGTTGAGCAAGTTCGTTCATTTTGGTCTTTCTTCGTTTTGAGTAGCTCCGAAGTTGACTGAAGCCAAATGTCAACCATAGATTAATGTAATATGACATATTAAACCATGCCAAGAAGTTTGAGACCAACGAAGAGAGATTGAGTCCAAGAATAATCCAAGTTGAGCAAGTTCGTCCATTTTGGTCTTTCTACGTTTTGAGTAGCTCCGAAGTTGACTGAAGCCAAATGTCAACCATAGATTGATGTAATACGACATAATAAACCATGCCAAGAAGTTTGAGACCAACGAAGAGAGATTGAGTCCTAGAATCATCCAAGTTGACCAAGTTCCTCCATTTTGGTCTTTCTACGTTTTAAGTAGCTCCGAAGTTGACTGAAGCCAAATTTCAAGCATAGAATGATGTAATATGACACAATAAACCATGTGGAGAAGTTTGAGACCAAGGAATAGAGATTTAGTCCAAGAATTATCCAAGTTGAGCAAGTTCGTCCATTTTGGTCTTTCTTTGTTTTGAGTAGCTCCGAAGTTGTCCGAAGCCAAATGTCAAACATAGATTGATGTAATATCACACAATAAACCATGTCGAGATGTTTGAGACCAACGAAGAGAGATTTAGTCCTAGAATCATCCAAGTGGACCAAGTTCGCCCATTTTGGTCTTTCTTCGTTTTGTGGTCTTTCTTTGTTTTGAGTAGCTCCGAAGTTGACTGAAGCCAAATGTCAATCCTAGATTGATGTAATTGACACAATAAACCATGTCGAGAAGTTTGAGACCAACGAAGAGAGATTTAGTCAAAGAATCATCCAAGTTGACCAAGTTCGTCCATTTTGGTCTTTCTTCGTTTTGAATAACTCTGAAGTTGACCGAAGCCAAATGTCAAGCATAGATTGATGTAATATCACACAATAAACCATGTCTAGATGTTTGAGACCAAGGAAGAGAGATTTAGTCCAATAATAATCCAAGTTGAGCAAGTTCGTCCATTTTGGTCTTTCTTCGTTTTGAGTAGCTCTGAAGTTGACCAAAGCCAAATGTCAAGCATAGATTGATGTAATATGACATAATAAACCATACCGAGAAGTTTGAGACCAAGGAAGGGAGATTTAGTCCAAGAATAATCCAAGTTGAGCAAGTTCGTCCATTTTGGTCTTTTTTCGTTTTGAGTAGCTCCGAAGTTGACCGAAGCCAAATGTCAAGCATAGATTGATGTATTATCACACAATAAACCATGTCGAGATGTTTGAGACCAATGAACAGAGATTTAGTCCTAGAATCATCCAAGTTGACCAAGTTCGTCCATTTTGGTCTTTCTTCGTTTTGAGTAGCTCCGAAGTTGACCGAAGCCAAATGTCAAGCATAGATTGATGTAATATGACATAATAAACCATTCCGAGAAGTTTGAGACCAAGGAAGAGAGATTTAGTCCAAGAATCATCCAAGTTGAGCAAGTTCATCCATTTTGGTCTTTCTTCGTTTTGAGTAGCTCCGAAGTTGAGCGAAGCCAAATGTCAAGCATAGATTTATGTAATATAACACAATAAACCATGTGGAGAAGTTTGAGACCAACGAAGAGAGATTTAGTCCTAGAATCATCAAAGTTGACCAAGTTCGTCCATTTTGGTCTTTCTTCGTTTTGAGTAGCTCCGAAGTTCACCGAAGCCAAATTTCAAGCATAGATTGATGTAATATAACACAATAAACCATGTGGAGAAGTTTGAGACCAACGAAGAGAGATTTAGTCCTAGAATCATCAAAGTTGACCAAGTTCGTCCATTTTGGTCTTTCTTCGTTTTGACTAGCTCTGAAGTTGAGCGAAGCCAAATGTCAAGCATAGATTGATGTAATATCACACAATAAACCATGTCGAGATGTTTGAGACCAAGCAAGAGAGATTTAGTCCAAGAATCATCCTAGTTGACCAAGTTCCTCCATTTTGGTCTTTCTTCATTTTGAGTAGCTCTGAAGTTAACCGAAGCCAAATGTCAAGCATAGATTGATGTATTATCACACAATAAAGCATGTCGAGATGTTTGAGACCAACGAATAAAGATTTAGTTCTAGAATCATCAAAGTTGATCAAGTTCGTCTATGATGGTCTTTCTTCGTTTTAAGTAGCTCTGAAGTTGAGGAAAGCCAATGTCAAGCATAGATTGATGTAATATGACATAATAAACCATGCCGAGAAGTTTGAGACCAACGAAGAGAGATTTAGTCCAAGAACAATCCAAGTTGAGCAAGTTCGTCCATTTTGGTCTTTCTTCGTTTTGAGAAGCTCCGAAGTTCACCGACGCCAAATTTCAAGCATAGAATGATGTAATATGACACAATAAACCATTTGGAGAAGTTTGAGACCAAGGAATAGAGATTTTCGTCCAAGAATTATCCAAGTTGAGCAAGTTCGTCCATTTTGGTCTTTCTTTGTTTTGAGTAGCTCCGAAGTTGACCGAAGCCAAATGTCAAGCATAGATTGATGTATTATCACACAATAAACCATGTCGAGATGTTTGAGACCAACAAAGAGAGATTTAGTCCAAGAATCATCTAAGTTGAGCAAGTTCGTCCATTTTGGTCTTTCTTCGTTTTGAGTAGCTCTGAAGTTGAGCGAAGCCAAATGTCAAGCATAGATTGATGTAATATGACACAATAAACCATGTCGAGAAGTTTGAGACCAACAAAGAGAGATTTAGTCCAAGAATCATCCAAGTTGACCAAGTTCGTCCATTGTAGCCTTTCTTCATTTTGAGTAGCTCTGAAGTTGAGTGAAGCCAAATGTCAAGCCTAGATTGATGTAATATGACACAATAAACCATGTCGAGATGTTTGAGACCAACGAAGAGAGATTTAGTCCAAGAATCATCCAAGTTGACCAACTTCTCAACATGGTTTATTGTGTGATATCACATCAATCTATGCTTGACATTTGGATTCGGTCAACATCGGATCTAGTCAAAATGAAGAAAGACCATAACGGACCAACGAAGAGAGATTTAGTCCAAGAATCATCCAAGTTGAGCAAGTTCGTTCATTTTGGTCTTTCTTCGTTTTGAGTAGCTCCGAAGTTGACTGAAGCCAAATGTCAACCATAGATTAATGTAATATGACATATTAAACCATGCCAAGAAGTTTGAGACCAACGAAGAGAGATTGAGTCCAAGAATAATCCAAGTTGAGCAAGTTCGTCCATTTTGGTCTTTCTACGTTTTGAGTAGCTCCGAAGTTGACTGAAGCCAAATGTCAACCATAGATTGATGTAATACGACATAATAAACCATGCCAAGAAGTTTGAGACCAACGAAGAGAGATTGAGTCCTAGAATCATCCAAGTTGACCAAGTTCCTCCATTTTGGTCTTTCTACGTTTTAAGTAGCTCCGAAGTTGACTGAAGCCAAATTTCAAGCATAGAATGATGTAATATGACACAATAAACCATGTCGAGATGTTTGAGACCAACGAATAAAGATTTAGTTCTAGAATCATCAAAGTTGATCAAGTTCGTCTATGATGGTCTTTCTTCGTTTTAAGTAGCTCTGAAGTTGAGGAAAGCCAAATGTCAAGCATAGATTGATGTAATATGACATAATAAACCATGCCGAGAAGTTTGAGACCAACGAAGAGAGATTTAGTCCTAGAATCATCCAAGTGGACCAAGTTCGCCCATTTTGGTCTTTCTTCGTTTTGTGGTATTTCTTTGTTTTGAGTAGCTCCGAAGTTGACTGAAGCCAAATGTCAATCCTAGATTGATGTAATTGACACAATAAACCATGTCGAGAAGTTTGAGACCAACGAAGAGAGATTTAGTCAAAGAATCATCCAAGTTGACCAAGTTCGTCCATTTTGGTCTTTCTTCGTTTTGAATAACTCTGAAGTTGACCGAAGCCAAATGTCAAGCATAGATTGATGTAATATCACACAATAAACCATGTCTAGATGTTTGAGACCAAGGAAGAGAGATTTAGTCCAATAATCATCCAAGTTGAGCAAGTTCGTCCATTTTGGTCTTTCTTCGTTTTGAGTAGCTCTGAAGTTGACCAAAGCCAAATGTCAAGCATAGATTGATGTAATATGACATAATAAACCATACCGAGAAGTTTGAGACCAAGGAAGGAGATTTAGTCCAAGAATAATCCAAGTTGAGCAAGTTCGTCCATTTTGGTCTTTTTTCGTTTTGAGTAGCTCCGAAGTTGACCGAAGCCAAATGTCAAGCATAGATTGATGTATTATCACACAATAAACCATGTCGAGATGTTTGAGACCAATGAACAGAGATTTAGTCCTAGAATCATCCAAGTTGACCAAGTTCGTCCATTTTGGTCTTTCTTCGTTTTGAGTAGCTCCGAAGTTGACCGAAGCCAAATGTCAAGCATAGATTGATGTAATATGACATAATAAACCATTCGAGAAGTTTGAGACCAAGGAAGAGAGATTTAGTCCAAGAATAATCCAAGTTGAGCAAGTTCATCCATTTTGGTCTTTCTTCGTTTTGAGTAGCTCCGAAGTTGAGCGAAGCCAAATGTCAAGCATAGATTGATGTAATATAACACAATAAACCATGTGGAGAAGTTTGAGACCAACGAAGAGAGATTTAGTCCTAGAATCATCAAAGTTGACCAAGTTCGTCCATTTTGGTCTTTCTTCGTTTTGAGTAGCTCCGAAGTTCACCGAAGCCAAATTTCAAGCATAGATTGATGTAATATAACACAATAAACCATGTGGAGAAGTTTGAGACCAACGAAGAGAGATTTAGTCCTAGAATCATCAAAGTTGACCAAGTTCGTCCATTTTGGTCTTTCTTCGTTTTGACTAGCTCTGAAGTTGAGCGAAGCCAAATGTCAAGCATAGATTGATGTAATATCACACAATAAACCATGTCGAGATGTTTGAGACCAAGCAAGAGAGATTTAGTCCAAGAATCATCCTAGTTGACCAAGTTCCTCCATTTTGGTCTTTCTTCATTTTGAGTAGCTCTGAAGTTAACCGAAGCCAAATGTCAAGCATAGATTGATGTATTATCACACAATAAACCATGTCGAGATGTTTGAGACCAACGAATAAAGATTTAGTTCTAGAATCATCAAAGTTGATCAAGTTCGTCTATGATGGTCTTTCTTCGTTTTAAGTAGCTCTGAAGTTGAGGAAAGCCAAATGTCAAGCATAGATTGATGTAATATGACATAATAAACCATGCCGAGAAGTTTGAGACCAACGAAGAGAGATTTAGTCCAAGAACAATCCAAGTTGAGCAAGTTCGTCCATTTTGGTCTTTCTTCGTTTTGAGAAGCTCCGAAGTTCACCGACGCCAAATTTCAAGCATAGATTGATGTAATATGACACAATAAACCATTTGGAGAAGTTTGAGACCAAGGAAGAGAGATTTAGTCCAAGAATTATCCAAGTTGAGCAAGTTCGTCCATTTTGGTCTTTCTTTGTTTTGAGTAGCTCCGAAGTTGACCGAAGCCAAATGTCAAGCATAGATTGATGTATTATCACACAATAAACCATGTCGAGATGTTTGAGACCAACAAAGAGAGATTTAGTCCAAGAATCATCTAAGTTGAGCAAGTTCGTCCATTTTGGTCTTTCTTCGTTTTGAGTAGCTCTGAAGTTGAGCGAAGCCAAATGTCAAGCATAGATTGATGTAATATGACACAATAAACCATGTCGAGAAGTTTGAGACCAACAAAGAGAGATTTAGTCCAAGAATCATCCAAGTTGACCAAGTTCGTCCATTGTAGTCTTTCTTCATTTTGAGTAGCTCTGAAGTTGAGTGAAGCCAAATGTCAAGCCTAGATTGATGTAATATGACACAATAAACCATGTCGAGATGTTTGAGACCAACGAAGAGAGATTTAGTCCAAGAATCATCCAAGTTGACCAACTTCTCAACATGGTTTATTGTGTGATATCACATCAATCTATGCTTGACATTTGGATTCGGTCAACATCGGATCTAGTCAAAATGAAGAAAGACCATAACGGACCAACGAAGAGAGATTTAGTCCAAGAATCATCCAAGTTGAGCAAGTTCGTTCATTTTGGTCTTTCTTCGTTTTGAGTAGCTCCGAAGTTGACTGAAGCCAAATGTCAACCATAGATTAATGTAATATGACATATTAAACCATGCCAAGAAGTTTGAGACCAACGAAGAGAGATTGAGTCCACGAATAATCCAAGTTGAGCAAGTTCGTCCATTTTGGTCTTTCTACGTTTTGAGTAGCTCCGAAGTTGACTGAAGCCAAATGTCAACCATAGATTGATGTAATACGACATAATAAACCATGCCAAGAAGTTTGAGACCAACGAAGAGAGATTGAGTCCTAGAATCATCCAAGTTGACCAAGTTCCTCCATTTTGGTCTTTCTACGTTTTAAGTAGCTCCGAAGTTGACTGAAGCCAAATTTCAAGCATAGAATGATGTAATATGACACAATAAACCATGTCGAGATGTTTGAGACCAACGAATAAAGATTTAGTTCTAGAATCATCAAAGTTGATCAAGTTCGTCTATGATGGTCTTTCTTCGTTTTAAGTAGCTCTGAAGTTGAGGAAAGCCAAATGTCAAGCATAGATTGATGTAATATGACATAATAAACCATGCCGAGAAGTTTGAGACCAACGAAGAGAGATTTAGTCCAAGAACAATCCAAGTTGAGCAAGTTCGTCCATTTTGGTCTTTCTTCGTTTTGAGTAGCTCCGAAGTTCACCGAAGCCAAATTTCAAGCATAGATTGATGTAATATGACACAATAAACCATTTGGAGAAGTTTGAGACCAAGGAAGAGAGATTTAGTCCAAGAATAATCCAAGTTGAGCAAGTTCATCCATTTTGGTCTTTCTTCGTTTTGAGTAGCTCCGAAGTTGAGCGAAGCCAAATGTCAAGCATAGATTGATGTAATATAACACAATAAACCATGTGGAGAAGTTTGAGACCAACGAAGAGAGATTTAGTCCTAGAATCATCAAAGTTGACCAAGTTCGTCCATTTTGGTCTTTCTTCGTTTTGAGTAGCTCCGAAGTTCACCGAAGCCAAATTTCAAGCATAGATTGATGTAATATAACACAATAAACCATGTGGAGAAGTTTGAGACCAACGAAGAGAGATTTAGTCCTAGAATCATCAAAGTTGACCAAGTTCGTCCATTTTGGTCTTTCTTCGTTTTGACTAGCTCTGAAGTTGAGCGAAGCCAAATGTCAAGCATAGATTGATGTAATATCACACAATAAACCATGTCGAGATGTTTGAGACCAAGCAAGAGAGATTTAGTCCAAGAATCATCCAAGTTGACCAAGTTCCTCCATTTTGGTCTTTCTTCATTTTGAGTAGCTCTGAAGTTAACCGAAGCCAAATGTCAAGCATAGATTGATGTATTATCACACAATAAACCATGTCGAGATGTTTGAGACCAACGAATAAAGATTTAGTTCTAGAATCATCAAAGTTGATCAAGTTCGTCTATTTTGGTCTTTCTTCGTTTTAAGTAGCTCTGAAGTTGAGGAAAGCCAAATGTCAAGCATAGATTGATGTAATATGACATAATAAACCATGCCGAGAAGTTTGAGACCAACGAAGAGAGATTTAGTCCAAGAACAATCCAAGTTGAGCAAGTTCGTCCATTTTGGTCTTTCTTCGTTTTGAGAAGCTCCGAAGTTCACCGAAGCCAAATTTCAAGCATAGAATGATGTAATATGACACAATAAACCATTTGGAGAAGTTTGAGACCAAGGAAGAGAGATTTAGTCCAAGAATTATCCAAGTTGAGCAAGTTCGTCCATTTTGGTCTTTCTTTGTTTTGAGTAGCTCCGAAGTTGACCGAAGCAAAATGTCAAGCATAGATTGATGTATTATCACACAATAAACCATGTCGAGATGTTTGAGACCAACAAAGAGAGATTTAGTCCAAGAATCATCTAAGTTGAGCAAGTTCGTCCATTTTGGTCTTTCTTCGTTTTGAGTAGCTCTGAAGTTGAGCGAAGCCAAATGTCAAGCATAGATTGATGTAATATGACACAATAAACCATGTCGAGAAGTTTGAGACCAACAAAGAGAGATTTAGTCCAAGAATCATCCAAGTTGACCAAGTTCGTCCATTGTAGCCTTTCTTCATTTTGAGTAGCTCTGAAGTTGAGTGAAGCCAAATGTCAAGCCTAGATTGATGTAATATGACACAATAAACCATGTCGAGATGTTTGAGACCAACGAAGAGAGATTTAGTCCAAGAATCATCCAAGTTGACCAAGTTCTCAACATGGTTTATTGTGTGATATCACATCAATCTATGCTTGACATTTGGATTCGGTCAACATCGGATCTAGTCAAAATGAAGAAAGACCATAACGGACCAACGAAGAGAGATTTAGTCCAAGAATCATCCAAGTTGAGCAAGTTCGTTCATTTTGGTCTTTCTTCGTTTTGAGTAGCTCCGAAGTTGACTGAAGCCAAATGTCAACCATAGATTGATGTAATATGACATATTAAACCATGCCAAGAAGTTTGAGACCAACGAAGAGAGATTGAGTCCAAGAATAATCCAAGTTGAGCAAGTTCGTCCATTTTGGTCTTTCTACGTTTTGAGTAGCTCCGAAGTTGACTGAAGCCAAATGTCAACCATAGATTGATGTAATACGACATAATAAACCATGCCAAGAAGTTTGAGACCAACGAAGAGAGATTGAGTCCTAGAATCATCCAAGTTGACCAAGTTCCTCCATTTTGGTCTTTCTACGTTTTAAGTAGCTCCGAAGTTGACTGAAGCCAAATTTCAAGCATAGAATGATGTAATATGACACAATAAACCATGTCGAGATGTTTGAGACCAACGAATAAAGATTTAGTTCTAGAATCATCAAAGTTGATCAAGTTCGTCTATGATGGTCTTTCTTCGTTTTAAGTAGCTCTGAAGTTGAGGAAAGCCATATGTCAAGCATAGATTGATGTAATATGACATAATAAACCATGCCGAGAAGTTTGAGACCAACGAAGAGAGATTTAGTCCAAGAACAATCCAAGTTGAGCAAGTTCGTCCATTTTGGTCTTTCTTCGTTTTGAGAAGCTCCGAAGTTCACCGAAGCCAAATTTCAAGCATAGATTGATGTAATATGACACAATAAACCATTTGGAGAAGTTTGAGACCAAGGAAGAGAGATTTAGTCCAAGAATTATCCAAGTTGAGCAAGTTCGTCCATTTTGGTCTTTCTTTGTTTTGAGTAGCTCCAAAGTTGTCCGAAGCCAAATGTCAAGCATAGATTGATGTAATATCAAACAATAATAAACCATGTCGAGATGTTTGAGACCAACGAAAAGAGATTTAGTCCTAGAATCATCCAAGTTGAGCAAGTTCGTTCATTTTGGTCTTTCTTCGTTTTGAGTAGCTCCGAAGTTGACTGAAGCCAAATGTCAAGCATAGATTGATGTAATATGACATAATAAACCATGCCGAGAAGTTTGAGACCAACGAAGAGAGATTTAGTCCTAGAATCATCCAAGTTGACCAAGTTCGTCCATTTTGGTCTTTCTTCGTTTTAAGTAGCTCCGAAGTTGACTGAAGCCAAATGTCAAGCATAGATTGATGTAATATGACACAATAAACCATGTGGAGAAGTTTGAGACCAAGGAAGAGAGATTTAGTCCAAGAATCATCCAAGTTGAGCAAGTTCGTCCATTTTGGTCTTTCTTTGTTTTGAGTAGCTCCGAAGTTGTCCGAAGCCAAATGTCAAACATAGATTGATGTAATATCACACAATAAACCATGTCGAGATGTTTGAGACCAACGAAGAGAGATTTAGTCCTAGAATCATCCAAGTGGACTAAGTTCGCTCATTTTGGTCTTTCTTCGTTTTGTGGTCTTTCTTTGTTTTGAGTAGCTCCGAAGTTGACCAAAGCCAAATGTCAAGCCTAGATTGATGTAATTGACACAATAAACCATGTCGAGAAGTTTGAGACCAAGGAAGAGAGATTTAGTCCAAGAATCATCCAAGTTGACCAAGTTCGTCCATTTTGGTCTTTCTTCGTTTTGAGTAGCTCTGAAGTTGAGCGAAGCCAAATGTCAAGCATAGATTGATGTAATATGACACAATAAACCATGTCGAGAAGTTTGAGACCAACTAAGAGAGATTTAGTCCAAGAATTATCCAAGTTGAGCAAGTTCGTCCATTTTGGTCTTTCTTTGTTTTGAGTAGCTCCGAAGTTGTCCGAAGCCAAATGTCAAGCATAGATTGATGTAATATCACACAATAAACCATGTCGAGATGTTTGAGACCAACGAAGAGAGATTTAGTCCTAGAATCATCCAAGTGGACCAAGTTCGCCCATTTTGGTCTTTCTTCGTTTTGTGGTCTTTCTTTGTTTTGAGTAGCTCCAAAGTTGACCAAAGCCAAATGTCAAGCCTAGATTGATGTAATTGACACAATAAACCATGTCGAAAAGTTTGAGACCAATGAAGAGAGATTTAGTCCAAGAATCATCCAAGTTGACCAAGTTCGTCCTTTATGGTCTTTCTTCATTTTAAGTAGCTCTGAAGTTGAGCGAAGCCAAATGTCAAGCATAGATTGATGTAATATGACACAATAAACCATGTCGAGAAGTTTGAGACCAACGAAGAGAGATTTAGTCCAAGAATCATCCAAGTTGACCAAGTTCGTCCATTTTGGTCTTTCTTCGTTTTGAGTAGCTCCGAAGTTGACCGAAGCCAAATGTCAAGCATAGATTGATGTAATATCACACAATAAACCATGTCGAGAAGTTTGAGACCAAGGAAGAGAGATTTAGTCCAAGAATCATCCAAGTTGAGCAAGTTCGTTCATTTTGGTCTTTCTTTGTTTTGAGTAGCTCCGAAGTTGGCTGAAGCCAAATGTCAACCATAGATTGATGTAATATGACATAATAAACCATGCCCAGAAGTTTGAGACCAACGAAGAGAGATTTAGTCCAAGAAAAATCCAAGTTGAGCAAGTTCGTCCATTTTGGTCTTTCTTCGTTTTGAGTAGCTCCGAAGTTGACCGAAGCCAAATTTCAAGCATAGATTGATGTAATATGACACAATAAACCATGCCGAGAAGTTTGAGACCAAGGAAGAGAGATTTAGTCCAAGAATCATCCAAGTTGACCAAGTTTGTCCATTTTGGTCTTTCTTCGTTTTGACTAGCTCTGAAGTTAACCGAAGCCAAATGTCAAGCATAGATTGATGTAATATCACACAATAAAACATGTCAGATGTTTGAGACCAAGGAAGAGAGATTTAGTCCAAGAATCATCCAAGTTGAGCAAGTTCGTCCATTTTGGTCTTTCTTCATTTTGAGTAGCTCCGAAGTTGGCTGAAGCCAAATGTCAACCATAGATTGATGTAATATGACATAATAAACCATGCCCAGAAGTTTGAGACCAAAGAAGAGAGATTTAGTCCAAGATTCATCCAAGTTGAGCAAGTTCGTCCATTTTGGTCTTTCTTCGTTTTGAGTAGCTCCGAAGTTGACCGAAGCCAAATGTCAAGCATAGATTGATGTAATATCACACAATAAACCATGTCGAGATGTTTGAGACCAACGAAGAGAGATTTAGTCCAAGAATTATCCAAGTTGAGCAAGTTCGTTCATTTTGGTCTTTCTTCGTTTTGAGTAGCTCTGAAGTTGAGCGAAGCCAAATGTCAAACCTAGATTGATGTAATATGACACAATAAACCATGTTGAGAAGTTTGAGACCAACGAAGAGAGATTTAGTCCTAGAATCATCCAAGTTGACCAAGTTCGCCCATTTTGGTCTTTCTTCGTTTTGTGGTCTTTCTTTGTTTTGAGTAGCTCCAAAGTTGTCCGAAGCCAAATGTCAACCATAGATTGATGTAATATCACAAATAAACCATGTCGAGATGTTTGAGACCAACGAAGAGAGATTTAGTCCTAGAATCATCCAAGTTGACCAAGTTCGCCCATTTTGGTCTTTCTTCGTTTTGTGGTCTTTCTTTGTTTTGAGTAGCTCCGAAGTTGACCGAAGCCAAATGTCAAGCTAGATTGATGTAATTGACACAATAAACCATGTCGAGAAGTTTGAGACCAACGAAGAGAGATTTAGTCCAAGAATCATCCAAGTTGACCAAGTTCGTCCTTTTGGTCTTTCTTCGTTTTGAGTAGCTCTGAAGTTGAGCGAAGCCAAATGTCAAGCATAGATTGATGTAATATGACACAATAAACCATGTCGAAAGTTTGAGACCAACGAAGAGAGATTTAGTCCAAGAATCATCCAAGTTAACCAAGTTCGTCCTTTTGGTCTTTCTTCGTTTTGAGTAGCTCTGAAGTTGAGCGAAGCCAAATGTCAAGCATAGATTGATGTAATATGACACAATAAACCATGTCGAGAAGTTTGAGACCAACGAAGAGAGATTTAGTCCAAGAATCATCCAAGTTGACCAAGTTCGTCCATTTTGGTCTTTCTTCGTTTTGACTAGCTCCGAAGTTCACCGAAGCCAAATGTCAAGCATAGATTGATGTAATATCACACAATAAACCATGTCGAGAAGTTTGAGACCAACGAAGAGAGATTTAGTCCAAGAATCATCCAAGTTGAGCAAGTTCGTCCATTTTGGTCTTTCTTCGTTTTGAGTAGCTCCGAAGTTAACTGAAGCCAAATGTCAAGCATAGATTGATGTAATATGACATAATAAACCATGCGAGAAGTTTGAGACCAACGAAGAGAGATTTAGTCCAAGAATCATCCAAGTTGAGCAAGTTCGTCCATTTTGGTCTTTCTTCGTTTTGAGTAGCTCCGAAGTTGCCGAAGCCAAATGTCAACCATAGATTGATGTAATATGACACAATAAACCATGCCAAGAAGTTTGAGACCAACGAAGAGAGATTTAGTCCAAGAATCATCCAAGTTGAGCAAGTTCGCCCATTTTGGTCTTTCTTTGTTTTGAGTAGCTCCAAAGTTGACTGAAGCCAAATGTCAACATAGATTGATGTAATATCACACAATAAACCATGTCGAGAAGTTTGAGACCAAGAAAGAGAGATTTAGTCCAAGAATAATCCAAGTTGAGCAAGTTCGTCCATTTTGGTCTTTCTTCGTTTAGAGCAGCTCTGAAGTTGAGCAAAGCCAAATGTCAAGCATAGATTGATGTAATATGACATAATAAACCATGCCAGAAGTTTGAGACCAAGGAAGAGAGATTTAGTCCAAGAATCATCCAAGTTGACCAAGTTCGTCCTTTTGGTCTTTCTTCATTTTGAGTAGCTCTGAAGTTGAGCGAAGCCAAATGTCAAACTAGATTGATGTAATATGACACAATAAACCATGTTGAGAAGTTTGAGACCAACGAAGAGAGATTTAGTCCTAGAATCATCCAAGTTGACAAATTTCGCCCATTTTGGTCTTTCTTCGTTTTGTGGTCTTTCTTTGTTTTGAGTAGCTCCGAAGTTGACCGAAGCCAAATGTCAAGCATAGATTGATGTAATTGACACAATAAACCATGTCGAGAAGTTTGAGACCAACGAAGAGAGATTTAGTCCAAGAATCATCCAAGTTGACCAAGTTCGTCCATTTTGCTCTTTCTTCGTTGTGAGTAGCTCCGAAGTTGACCGAAGCCAAATGTCAAGCATAGATTGATGTAATTTCACACAATAAACCATGTCGAGATGTTTGAGACCAATGAAGAGAGATTTAGTCCTAGAATCATCCAAGTTAACCAAGTTCGCCCATTTTGGTCTTTCTTCGTTTTATGGCCTTTCTTTGTTTTGAGTAGCTCCGAAGTTAACCGAAGCCAAATGTCAAGCATAGATTGATGTAATATGACACAATAAACCATGTGGAGAAGTTTGAGACCAACTAAGAGAGATTTAGTCCAAGAATCATCCAAGTTGACCAAGTTCGTCCATTTTGCTCTTTCTTCGTTTTGAGTAGCTCTGAAGTTGACCGAAGCCAAATGTCAAGCATAGATTGATGTAATATGACACAATAAACCATGCCAAGAAGTTTGAGACCAACGAAGAGAGATTTAGTCCAAGAATCATCCAAGTTGAGCAAGTTCGTTCATTTTGGTCTTTCTTCGTTTTGAGTAGCTCCGAAGTTGGCTGAAGCCAAATGTCAACCATAGATTGATGTAATATGACATAATAAACCATGCCCAGAAGTTTGAGACCAACGAAGAGAGATTTAGTCCAAGAATCATCCAAGTTGACCAAGTTCGTTCATTTTGGTCTTTCTTCGTTTTGAGTAGCTCCGAAGTTGACTGAAGCCAAATGTCAACCATAGATTGATGTAATATGACATAATAAACCATGCCGAGAAGTTTGAGACCAACGAAGAGAGATTTAGTCCAAGAATATCCAAGTTGAGCAAGTTCGTCCATTTTGGTCTTTCTTTGTTTTGAGTAGCTCTGAAGTTCACCGAAGCCAAATTTCAAGCATAGATTGATGTAATATGACACAATAAACCATGTGGAGAAGTTTGAGACCAACGAAGAGAGATTTAGTCCAAGAATCATCAAAGTTGACCAAGTTCGTCCATTTTGGTCTTTCTTCGTTTTGAGTAGCTCTGAAGTTGAGCGAAGCCAAATGTCAAGCATAGATTGATGTAATATCACACAATAAAACATGTCAGATGTTTGAGACCAACGAAGAGAGATTTAGTCCTAGAATCATCCAAGTAGACCAAGTTCGTCCATTTTGGTCTTTCTTCGTTTTATGGTCTTTCTTTGTTTTGAGTAGCTCCGAAGTTGACCGAAGCCAAATGTCAAGCCTAGATTGATGTAATATGACACAATAAACCATGTCGAGAAGTTTGAGACCAACGAAGAGAGATTTAGTCCAAGAATCATCCAAGTTGAGCAAGTTCGTCCATTTTGGTCTTTCTTCGTTTTGAGTAGCCCTAAAGTTGAGCTAAGCCAAATGTCAAGCATAGATTGATGTAATATGACACAATAAACCATGTGGAGAAGTTTGAGACCAAGGAATAGAGATTTAGTCCAAGAATAATCCAAGTTGAGCAAGTTCGGTCTTTCTTCGTTTTGAGTAGCTCCGAAGTTGACCGAAGCCAAATGTCAAGCATAGATTGATGTAATATCACACAATAAACCATGTCGAGATGTTTGAGACCAATGAAGAGAGATTTAGTCCTACAATCATCCAAGTTAACCAAGTTTGCCCATTTTGATCTTTCTTCGTTTTATGGTCTTTCTTTGTTTTGAGTAGCTCCGAAGTTAACCGAAGCCAAATGTCAAGCCTAGATTGATGTAATATGACACAATAAACCATGTCGAGAAGTTTGAGACCAACGAAGAGAGATTTAGTCCAAGAATCATCCAAGTTGACCAAGTTCGCCCATTTTGGTCTTTCTTCCTTTTGAGTAGCTCTGAAGTTGAGCGAAGCCAAATGTCAAGCATAGATTGATGTAATATGACATAATAAACCATGCCGAGAAGTTTGAGACCAACGAAGAGAGATTTAGTCCAAGAATCATCCAAGTTGACCAAGTTCGTCCATTTTGGTCTTTCTTCGTTTTGAGTAGCTTCGAAGTTTACTAAAGCCAAATGTCAAGCATAGATTGATGTAATATGACACAATAAACCATGTCGAGAAGTTTGAGACCAACGAAGAGAGATTTAGTCTAAGAATCATCCAAGTTGACCAAGTTCGTCCATTTTGGTCTTTCTTCGTTCTGAGTAGCTCCGAAGTTGACCGAAGCCAAATGTCAAGCATAGATTGATGTAATATCACACAATAAACCATGTCGAGATGTTTGAGACCAACGAAGAGAGATTTAGTCCAAGAATCATCTAAGTTGACCAAGTTCGTCCATTTTGGTCTTTCTTCGTTTTGAGTAGCTCCGAAGTTGACCGAAGCCAAATGTCAAGCATAGATTGATGTAATAGACACAATAAACCATGCCGAGAAGTTTGAGACCAAGGAAGAGAGATTTAGTCCAAGAATCATCCAAGTTGACCAAGTTCGTCCATTTTGGTCTTTCTTCGTTTTGAGTAGCTCCGAAGTTGACCGAAGCCAAATGTCAAGCATAGATTGATGTAATATGACACAATAAACCATGTGGAGAAGTTTGAGACCAAGTAAGAGAGATTTAGTCCAAGAATCATCCAAGCTGACCAAGTTTGTCCATTTTTGTCTTTCTTCGTTTTGAGTAGCTTCGAAGTTGACCGAAGCCAAATGTCAAGCATAGATTGATGTAATATCACACAATAAACCATGTCGAGTTTGAGACCAACGAAGAGAGATTTAGTCCAAGAATCATCCAAGTTGACCAAGTTTTTTCCATTTTGGTCTTTCTTCATTTTGAGTAGCTCCGAAGTTGACCGAAGCCAAATGTCAAGCATAGATTGATGTAATATGACACAATAAACCATGTGGAGAAGTTTGAGACCAAGGAAGAGAGATTTAGTCCAAAAATCATCCAAGTTGACCAAGTTCGTCCATTTTGGTCTTTCTTCGTTTTGAGTAGCTGCAAAGTTGACCGAAGCCAAATGTCAAGCATAGATTGATGTAATATGACACAATAAACCATGTCGAGAAGTTTGAGACCAACGAAGAGAGATTTAGTCCAAGAATCATCCAAGTTGACCAAGTTCGTCCATTTTGGTCTTTCTTCGTTTTGAGTAGCTCTGAAGTTAACCAAAGCCAAATGTCAAGCATAGATTGATGTAATATCACACAATAAACCATGTCGAGATATTTGAGACCAACGAAGAGAGATTTGGTCCAAGAATCATCCAAGTTGACCAAGTTCGTCCATTTTGGTCTTTCTTCGTTTTGAGTAGCTCCGAAGTTGACCGAAGCCAAATGTCAAGCATAGATTGATGTAATAAGACACAATAAACCATGCCGAGAAGTTTGAGACCAAGGAAGAGAGATTTAGTCCAAGAATCATCCAAGTTGACCAAGTTCGTCCATTTTGGTCTTTCTTCGTTTTGAGTAGCTCCGAAGTTGACCGAAGCCAAATTTCAAGCATAGATTGATGTAATATGACACAATAAACCATGTGGAGAAGTTTGAGACCAAGGAAGAGAGATTTAGTCCAAGAATCATCCAAGTTGACCAAGTTCGTCCATTTTGGTCTTTCTTCGTTTTGAGTAGCTCCGAAGTTGACCGAATCCAAATGTCAAGCATAGATTGATGTAATAAGACACAATAAACCATGCCGAGAAGTTTGAGACCAAGAAAGAGAGATTTAGTCCAAGAATCATCCAAGTTGACCAAGTTCGTCCATTTTGGTCTTTCTTCGTTTTGAGTACCTCTGAAGTTAACCGAAGACAAATGTCAAGCATAGATTGATGTAATATCACACAATAAACCATGTAGAGATGTTTGAGACCAACGAAGAGAGATTTAGTCCAAGAATCATCCAAATTGACCAAGTTTGTCCATTTTGGTCTTTCTTCGTTTTGAGTAGCTCCGAAGTTGACCGAAGCCAAATGTCAAGCATAGATTGATGTAATATGACACAATAAACCATGTCGAGAAGTTTGAGACCAACGAAGAGAGATTTAGTCCAAGAATCATCCAAGTTGACCAAGTTCGTCCATTTTGGTCTTTCTTCGTTTTGAGTAGCTCCGAAGTTGGCCGAAGCCAAATGTCAAGCATAGATTGATGTAATAAGACACAATAAACCATGCCGAGAAGTTTGAGACCAAGAAAGAGAGATTTAGTCCAAGAATCATCCAAGTTGACCAAGTTCGTCCATTTTGGTCTTTCTTCATTTTGAGTAGCTCTGAAGTTAACCGAAGCCAAATGTCAAGCATAGATTGATGTAATATCACACAATAAACCATGTCGAGATGTTTGAGACCAACGAAGAGAGATTTAGTCCAAGAATCATCCAAGTTGACCAAGTTTGTCCATTTTGGTCTTTCTTCGTTTTGAGTAGCTCCGAAGTTCACCGAAGCCAAATTTCAAGAATAGATTGATGTAATATGACACAATAAACCATGTGGAGAAGTTTGAGACCAAGGAAGAGAGATTTAGTCCAAGAATCATCTAAGCTGACCAAGTTCGTCTATTTTGGTCTTTCTTCGTTTTGTAGTCTTTCTTTGTTTTGAGTAGCTTCGAAGTTCACCGAAGCCAAATGTCAAGCATAGATTGATGTAATATGACACAATAAACCATGTCGAGAAGTTTGAGACCAACGAAGAGAGATTTAGTCCAAGAATCATCCAAGTTGACCAAGTTTGTTCATTTTGGTCTTTCTTCGTTTTATGGTCTTTCTTCGTTTTAAGTAGCTCCAAAGTGGACCGAAGCTTATGTCAAGCATAGATTGATGTAATAAGACACAATAAACCATGCCGAGAAGTTTGAGACCAAGGAAGAGAGATTTAGTCCAAGAATCATCCAAGTTGACCAAGTTCGTCCGTTTTGGCCTTTCTTCGTTTTATAGTCTTTCTTTGTTTTGAGTAGCTCCGAAGTTGACCGAAGCCAATTGTCAAGCCTAGATTGATGTAATATGACACAATAAAACATGTCGACAAGTTTGAGACCAACGAAGAGAGATTTAGTCCTAGAATCATCCAAGTTGAGCAAGTTCGTCCATTTTGGTCTTTCTTCGTTTTGAGTAGCTCTGAAGTTGACCGAATCCAAATGTCAAGCATAGATTGATGTAATAAGACACAATAAACCATGCCGAGAAGTTTGAGACCAAGGAATAGAGATTTAGTCCAAGAATCATCCAAGTTGACCAAGTTCGTCCGTTTTGGTCTTTCTTCGTTTTATGGTCTTTCTTTGTTTTGAGTAGCTCCGAAGTTGACCGAAGCCAAATGTCAAGCATAGATTGATGTAATATGACACAATAAACCATGTCGAGATGTTTGAGACCAACGAAGAGAGATTTGGTCAAGAATCATCCAAGTTGACCAAGTTCGTCCATTTTGGTCTTTCTTCGTTTTGAGTAGCTCCGAAGTTGACCGAAGCCAAATGTCAAGCATAGATTGATGTAATAAGACACAATAAACCATGCCGAGAAGTTTGAGACCAGGGAAGAGAGATTTAGTCCAAGAATCATCCAAGTTGACCAAGTTCGTCCATTTTGGTCTTTCTTTGTTTTGAGTAGCTCCGAAGTTGACCGAAGCCAAATGTCAAGCATAGATTGATGTAATATGACACAATAAACCATGTCGAGAAGTTTGAGACCAACGAAGAGAGATTTAGTCCAAGAATCATCCAAGTTGACCAAGTTCTTCAATTTGGCCTTTCTTCGTTTTATAGTCTTTCTTTGTTTTGAGTAGCTCCGAAGTTGACTGAATTCAAATGTCAAGCATAGATTGATGTAATATGACACAATAAACCATGTCGACAATTTTGAGACCAACAAAGAGAGATTTAGTCCAAGAATCATCCAAGTTGACCAAGTTCGTCCATTTTGGTCTTTCTTCGTTTTGAGTAGGTCTGAAGTTAACCGAAGCCAAATGTCAAGCATAGATTGATGTAATATGACACATTAAACCATGTCGAGAAGTTTGAGACCAACGAAGAGAGATTTAGTCCTAGAATCATCCAAGTTGAGCAAGTTCGTCCATTTTGGTCTTTCTTTCTTTTGAGTAGCTCCGAAGTTGACCGAAGCCAAATGTCAAGCATAGATTGATGTAATAAGACACAATAAACCATGCCGAGAAGTTTGAGACCAAGGAAGAGAGATTTAGTCCAAGAATCATCCAAGTTTACCAAGTTCGTCCATTTTGGTCTTTCTTTGTTTTGAGTAGCTCCGAAGTTGACTGAAGCCAAATTGTCAAGCCTAGATTGATGTAATATGACACAATAAACCATGTCGAGAAGTTTGAGACCAACGAAGAGAGATTTAGTCCTAGAATCATCCAAGTTGAGCAAGGTCGTCTATTTTGGTCTTTCTTTGTTTTGAGTAGCTCCGAAGTTGACCGAAGCCAAATGTCAAGCATAGATTGATGTAATATCACACAATAAACCATGTCGAGATGTTTGAGACCAACGAAGAGAGATTTAGTCCTAGAATCATCAAAGTTGACCAAGTTCGTCCATTTTGGTCTTTCTTCGTTTTGAGTAGCTCTGATGTTGAGCGAAGCCAAATGTCAAGCATAGATTGATGTAATATGACACAATAAACCATGCCGAGAAGTTTGAGACCAACGAAGAGAGATTTAGTCCAAGAATCATCCAAATTGACCAAGTTCGTCCATTTTGGTCTTTCTTCGTTTTGAGTAGCTCTGAAGTTAACCGAAGCCAAATGTCAAGCATAGATTGATGTAATATCACACAATAAACCATGTCGAGAAGTTTGAGACCAACGAAGAGAGATTTAGTCCAAGAATCATCCAACTTGACCAAGTTCGTCCATTTGGGTCTTTATTCATTTTGTGGTCTTTCTTTCTTTTCAGTAGATCTGAAGTTGACCGAAGCCAAATGTCAAGCATAGATTGATGTAATATGACACAATAAACCATGTCGAGAAGTTTGAGACCAACGAAGAGAGATTTAGTCCTAGAATCATCTAAGTTGACCAAGTTCATCCATTTTGGTCTTTCTTCGTTTTGTGGTCTTTCTTTGTTTTAAGTAGCTCCGAAGTTTACCGAAGCCAAATGTCAAGCATAGATTGATGTAATATGACACAATAAACCATACCGAGAAGTTTGAGACCAACGAAGAGAGATTTAGTCCAAGAATCATCCAAGTTGACCAAGTTCGTCCATTTTGGTCTTTCTTCGTTTTGTGTAGCTCTGATGTTAACCGAAGCCAAATGTCAAGCATAGATTGATGTAATATCACACAATAAACCATGTCGAGATTTTTGAGACCAAAGAAGAGAGATTTAGTCCTAGAATCATCCAAGTTGACCAAGTTCGTCCATTTTGGTCTTTCTTCGTTTTGAGTAGCTCTGAAGTTGAGCGAAGCCAAATGTCAAGCATAGATTGATGTAATATGACACAATAAACCATGTGGAGAAGTTTGAGACCAAGGAAGAGAGATTTAGTCCAAGAATCATCTAAGTTGACCAAGTTCATCCATTTTGGTCTTTCTTCGTTTTGTGGTCTTTCTTTGTTTTAAGTAGCACCGAAGTTTACCGAAGCCAAATGTCAAGCATAGATTGATGTAATAAGACACAATAAACCATACCGAGAAGTTTGAGACCAACGAAGAGAGATTTAGTCCAAGAATCATCCAAGTTGACCAAGTTCGTCCATTTTGGTCTTTCTTCGTTTTGAGTAGCTCTGATGTTAACCGAAGCCAAATGTCAAGCATAGATTGATGTAATATCACACAATAAACCATGTCGAGATTTTTGAGACCAAAGAAGAGAGATTTAGTCCTAGAATCATCAAAGTTGACCAAGTTCATCCATTTTGGTCTTTCTTTGTTTTAAGTAGCTCCGAAGTTGACCGAAGCCAAATGTTAAGCATAGATTGATGTAATAAGACACAATAAACCATGCCGGAAGTTTGAGACCAAGGAAGAGAGATTTAGTCCAAGAATCATCCAAATTGACCAAGTTTGTCCATTTTGGTCTTTCTTCATTTTGAGTAGCTCTGAAGTTGAGCGAAGCCAAATGTCAAGCATAGATTGATGTAATATCACACAATAAACCATGTGGAGAAGTTTGAGACCAACGAAGAGAGATTTAGTCCTAGAATCATCAAAGTTGACCAAGTTCGTCCATTTTGGTCTTTCTTCGTTTTGAGTAGCTCTGAAGTTGAGCGAAGCCAAATGTCAAGCATAGATTGATGTAATATGACACAATAAACCATGCCGAGAAGTTTGAGACCAACGAAGAGAGATTTAGTCCAAGAATCATCCAAATTGACCAAGTTCGTCCATTTTGGTCTTTCTTCGTTTTGAGTAGCTCTGAAGTTAACCAAAGCCAAATGTCAAGCATAGATTGATGTAATATCACACAATAAACCATGTCGAGATGTTTGAGACCAACAAAGAGAGATTTAGTCCTAGAATAATCAAAGTTGACTAAGTTCGTCCATTTTGGTCTTTCTTCATTTTGAGTAGCTCTGAAGTTAAGCGAAGCCAAATGTCAAGCATAGATTGATGTAATATGACACAATAAACCATGTGGAGAAGTTTGAGACCAAGGAAGAGAGATTTAGTCCAAGAATCATCAAGTTGACCAAGTCGTCCATTTGGGTCTTTATTCATTTTGTGGTCTTTCTTTGTTTTCAGTAGCTCTGAAGTTGACCGAAGCCAAATGTCAAGCATAGATTGATGTAATATGACACAATAAACCATGTCGAGAAGTTTGAGACCAACGAAGAGAGATTTAGTCCAAGAATCATCTAACTTGACCACGGTCGTCCATTTGGGTCTTTATTCATTTTGTGGTCTTTCTTTCTTTTCAGTAGATCTGAAGTTGACCGAAGCCAAATGTCAAGCATAGATTGATGTAATATGACACAATAAACCATGTCGAGAAGTTTGAGACCAACGAAGAGAGATTTAGTCCTAGAATCATCTAAGTTGACCAAGTTCATCCATTTTGGTCTTTCTTCGTTTTGTGGTCTTTCTTTGTTTTAAGTAGCTCCGAAGTTTACCGAAGCCAAATGTCAAGCATAGAGTGATGTAATAAGACACAATAAACCATACCGAGAAGTTTGAGACAAAGGAAGAGAGATTTAGTCCAAGAATCATCAAAGTTGACCAAGTTCGTCCATTTTGGTCTTTCTTCATTTTGAGTAGCTCCGAAGTTGAGCGAATCCAAATGTCAAGCATAGATTGATGTAATAAGACACAATAAACCATGCCGAGAAGTTTGAGACCAACGAAGAGAGATTTAGTCCAAGAATCATCCAAGTTGACCAAGTTCGTCCATTTTGCTCTTTCTTCGTTTTGAGTAGCTCTGAAGTTAACCGAAGCCAAATGTCAAGCATAGATTGATGTAATATCCACAATAAACCATGTCGAGATGTTTGAGACCAACGAATAGAGATTTAGTCCAAGAATCATCCAAGTTGACCAAGTTCGTCCATTTTGGTCTTTTTTCGTTTTGAGTAGCTCTGAAGTTGACCGAAGCCAAATGTCAAGCATAGATTGATGTAATATCACACAATAAACCATGTCGAGATGTTTGAGACCAACGAAGAGAGATTTAGTCTAAGAATCATCCAAGTTGACCAAGTTCGTTCATTTTGGTCTTTCTTCGTTTTGAGTAGCTCAGAAGTTAACCGAAGCCAAATGTCAAGCATAGATTGATGTAATATCACACAATAAACCATGTCGAGAAGTTTGAGACCAACAAAGAGAGATTTAGTCCAAGAATCATCCAAGTTGACCAAGTTCGTCCATTTTGGTCTTTCTTCGTTTTGAGTAGCTCCGAAGTTGACCGAAGGCAAATGTCAAGCATAGATTGATGTAATAAGACACAATAAACCATGTCGAGAAGTTTGAGACCAACGAAGAGAGATTTAGTCCAAGAATCATCCAAGCTGACCAAGTTCATCCATTTTGGCCTTTCTTCGTTTTGTGGTCTTTCTTTGTTTTGAGTAGCTCCGAAGTTGACCAAAGCCAAATGTCAAGCATAGATTGATGTAATATGACACAATAAACCATACCGAGAAGTTTGAGACCAAGGAAGAGAGATTTAGTCCAAGAATCATCCAAGTTGACCAAGTTCGTCCATTTTGGTCTTTCTTCGTTTTGAGTAGCTCTGAAGTTGAGCGAAGCCAAATGTCAAGCATAGATTGATGTAATATGACACAATAAACCATGTGGAGAAGTTTGAGACCAAGGAAGAGAGATTTAGTCCAAGAATCATCTAAGTTGACCAAGTTCATCCATTTTGGTCTTTCTTCGTTTTGTGGTCTTTCTTTGTTTTAAGTAGCACCGAAGTTTACCGAAGCCAAATGTCAAGCATAGATTGATGTAATAAGACACAATAAACCATACCGAGAAGTTTGAGACCAACGAAGAGAGATTTAGTCCAAGAATCATCCAAGTTGACCAAGTTCGTCCATTTTGGTCTTTCTTCGTTTTGTGTAGCTCTGAAGTTAACCGAAGCCAAATGTCAAGCATAGATTGATGTAATATCACACAATAAACCATGTCGAGATTTTTGAGACCAAAGAAGAGAGATTTAGTCCAAGAATCATCCAAGTTGACCAAGTTCGTCCATTTTGGTCTTTCTTCGTTTTGAGTAGCTCTGAAGTTGAGCGAAGCCAAATGTCAAGCATAGATTGATGTAATATGACACAATAAACCATGTGGAGAAGTTTGAGACCAAGGAAGAGAGATTTAGTCCAAGAATCATCTAAGTTGACCAAGTTCATCCATTTTGGTCTTTCTTCGTTTTGTGGTCTTTCTTTGTTTTAAGTAGCTCCGAAGTTTACCGAAGCCAAATGTCAAGCATAGATTGATGTAATAAGACACAATAAACCATACCGAGAAGTTTGAGACCAACGAAGAGAGATTTAGTCCAAGAATCATCCAAGTTGACCAAGTTCGTCCATTTTGGTCTTTCTTCGTTTTGAGTAGCTCTGAAGTTGACCGAAGCCAAATGTCAAGCATAGATTGATGTAATATCACACAATAAACCATGTCGAGATTTTTGAGACCAAGAAGAGAGATTTAGTCCTAGAATCATCAAAGTTGACCAAGTTCATCCATTTTGGTCTTTCTTTGTTTTGAGTAGCTCCGAAGTTGACCGAAGCCAAATGTCAAGCATAGATTGATGTAATAAGACACAATAAACCATGCCGGAAGTTTGAGACCAAGGAAGAGAGATTTAGTCCAAGAATCATCCAAAGTTGACCAAGTTTGTCCATTTTGGTCTTTCTTCATTTTGAGTAGCTCTGAAGTTGAGCGAAGCCAAATGTCAAGCATAGATTGATGTAATATCACACAATAAACCATGTGGAGAAGTTTGAGACCAACGAAGAGAGATTTAGTCCTAGAATCATCAAAGTTGACCAAGTTCGTCCATTTTGGTCTTTCTTCGTTTTGAGTAGCTCTGAAGTTGAGCGAAGCCAAATGTCAAGCATAGATTGATGTAATATGACACAATAAACCATGCCGAGAAGTTTGAGACCAACGAAGAGAGATTTAGTCCAAGAATCATCCAAGTTGACCAAGTTCGTCCATTTTGGTCTTTCTTCGTTTTGTGTAGCTCTGAAGTTAACCGAAGCCAAATGTCAAGCATAGATTGATGTAATATCACACAATAAACCATGTCGAGATTTTTGAGACCAAAGAAGAGAGATTTAGTCCTAGAATCATCCAAGTTGACCAAGTTCGTCCATTTTGGTCTTTCTTCGTTTTGAGTAGCTCTGAAGTTGAGCGAAGCCAAATGTCAAGCATAGATTGATGTAATATGACACAATAAACCATGTGGAGAAGTTTGAGACCAAGGAAGAGAGATTTAGTCCAAGAATCATCTAAGTTGACCAAGTTCATCCATTTTGGTCTTTCTTCGTTTTGTGGTCTTTCTTTGTTTTAAGTAGCACCGAAGTTTACCGAAGCCAAATGTCAAGCATAGATTGATGTAATAAGACACAATAAACCATACCGAGAAGTTTGAGACCAACGAAGAGAGATTTAGTCCAAGAATCATCCAAGTTGACCAAGTTCGTCCATTTTGGTCTTTCTTCGTTTTGAGTAGCTCTGATGTTAACCGAAGCCAAATGTCAAGCATAGATTGATGTAATATCACACAATAAACCATGTCGAGATTTTTGAGACCAAAGAAGAGAGATTTAGTCCTAGAATCATCAAAGTTGACCAAGTTCGTCCATTTTGGTCTTTCTTTGTTTTAAGTAGCTCCGAAGTTGACCGAAGCCAAATGTCAAGCATAGATTGATGTAATAAGACACAATAAACCATGCCGAGAAGTTTGAGACCAAGGAAGAGAGATTTAGTCCAAGAATCATCCAAATTGACCAAGTTTGTCCATTTTGGTCTTTCTTCATTTTGAGTAGCTCTGAAGTTGAGCGAAGCCAAATGTCAAGCATAGATTGATGTAATATCACACAATAAACCATGTGGAGAAGTTTGAGACCAACGAAGAGAGATTTAGTCCTAGAATCATCAAAGTTGACCAAGTTCGTCCATTTTGGTCTTTCTTCGTTTTGAGTAGCTCTGAAGTTGAGCGAAGCCAAATGTCAAGCATAGATTGATGTAATATGACATAATAAACCATGCCGAGAAGTTTGAGACCAACGAAGAGAGATTTAGTCCAAGAATCATCCAAATTGACCAAGTTCGTCCATTTTGGTCTTTCTTCGTTTTGAGTGGCTCTGAAGTTAACCGAAGCCAAATGTCAAGCATAGATTGATGTAATATCACACAATAAACCATGTCGAGATGTTTGAGACCAACAAGAGAGATTTAGTCCTAGAATAATCAAAGTTGACTAAGTTCGTCCATTTTGGTCTTTCTTCATTTTGAGTAGCTCTGAAGTTAAGCGAAGCCAAATGTCAAGCATAGATTGATGTAATATGACACAATAAACCATGTGGAGAAGTTTGAGACCAAGGAAGAGAGATTTAGTCCAAGAATCATCATAGTTGACCACGGTCGTCCATTTGGGTCTTTATTCATTTTGTGGTCTTTCTTTGTTTTCAGTAGATCTGAAGTTGACCGAAGCCAAATGTCAAGCATAGATTGATGTAATATGACACAATAAACCATGTCGAGAAGTTTGAGACCAACGAAGAGAGATTTAGTCCAAGAATCATCTAACTTGACCACGGTCGTCCATTTGGGTCTTTATTCATTTTGTGGTCTTTCTTTCTTTTCAGTAGATCTGAAGTTGACCGAAGCCAAATGTCAAGCATAGATTGATGTAATATGACCCAAATAAACCATGTCGAGAAGTTTGAGACCAACGAAGAGAGATTTAGTCCTAGAATCATCTAAGTTGACCAAGTTCATCCATTTTGGTCTTTCTTCGTTTTGTGGTCTTTCTTTGTTTTAAGTAGCTCCGAAGTTTACCGAAGCCAAATGTCAAGCATAGAGTGATGTAATAAGACACAATAAACCATACCGAGAAGTTTCAGACAAAGGAAGAGAGATTTAGTCCAAGAATCATCAAAGTTGACCAAGTTCGTCCATTTTGGTCTTTCTTCATTTTGAGTAGCTCCGAAGTTGAGCGAATCCAAATGTCAAGCATAGATTGATGTAATATGACACAATAAACCATGTCGAGAAGTTTGAGACCAACGAAGAGAGATTTAGTCCAAGAATCATCTAAGTTGACCAAGTTCATCCATTTTGGTCTTTCTTCGTTTTGTGTCTTTCTTTGTTTTAAGTAGCTCCGAAGTTTACCGAAGCCAAATGTCAAGCATAGATTGATGTAATAAGACACAATAAACCATACCGAGAAGTTTCAGACCAAGGAAGAGAGATTTAGTCCAAGAATCATCCAAGTTGACCAAGTTCGTCCATTTTGGTCGTTCTTCGTTTTGAGTAGCTCTGATGTTAACCGAAGCCAAATGTCAAGCATAGATTGATGTAATACCACACAATAAACCATGTCGAGATTTTTGAGACCAAAGAAGAGAGATTTAGTCCTAGAATCATCAAAGGTGACCAAGTTCGTCTATTTTGGTCTTTCTTTGTTTTGAGTAGCTCCGAAGTTGACCGAAGCCAAATGTCAAGCATAGATTGATGTAATAAGACACAATAACCATGCCGAGAAGTTTGAGACCAAGAAAGAGAGATTTAGTCCAAGAATCATCCAAATTGACCAAGTTTGTCCATTTTGGTCTTTCTTCATTTTGAGTAGCTCTGAAGTTGAGCGAAGCCAAATGTCAAGCATAGATTGATGTAATATCACACAATAAACCATGTGGAGAAGTTTGAGACCAAGGAAGAGAGATTTAGTCCAAGAATCATCTAACTTGACCACGGTCGTCCATTTGGGTCTTTCTTCTTTTTGTGGTCTTTCTTTGTTTTGAGTAGATCTGAAGTTGACCGAAGCCAAATGTCAAGCATAGATTGATGTAATATGACACAATAAACCATGCCGAGAAGTTTGAGACCAAAGAAGAGAGATTTAGTCCTAGAATCATCCAAGTTGACCAAGTTCGTCCATTTTGGTCTTTCTTCGTTTTGGATAACTCTGAAGTTGACCGAAGCCAAATGTCAAGCATAGATTGATGTAATATCACACAATAAACCATGTGGAGAAGTTTGAGACCAACGAAGAGAGATTTAGTCCTAGAATCATTAAAGTTGACCAAGTTCGTCCATTTTGGTCTTTCTTCGTTTTGACTAGCTCCAAAGTTGAGCAAAGCCAAATGTCAAGCATAGATTGATGTAATATCACACAATAAACCATGTGGAGAAGTTTGAGACCAAGGAAGAGAGATTTAGTCCAAGAATCATCTAACTTGACCACGGTCGTCCATTTGGTCTTTCTTCTTTTTGTGGTCTTTCTTTGTTTTGAGTAGCTCTGAAGTTGAGCGAAGCCAAATGTCAAGCATAGATTGATGTAATATCACACAATAAACCATGTGGAGAAGTTTGAGACCAAGGAAGAGAGATTTAGTCCAAGAATCATCTAACTTGACCAAGTTCGTCCATTTTGGTCTTTCTTCGTTTTGACTAGCTCCAAAGTTGAGCGAAGCCAAATGTCAAGCATAGATTGATGTAATATCATACAATAAACCATGTCGAGATGTTTGAGACCAACGAAGAGAGATTTAGAGTTAGAATCATCAAAGTTGACCAAGTTCATCCATTTTGGTCTTTCTTCGTTTTAAGTAGCTCCGAAGTTGACCGAAGCCAAATGTCAAGCATAGATTGATGTAATAAGACACAATAAACCATGCCGGGAAGTTTGAGACCAAGGAAGAGAGATTTAGTCCAAGAATCATCCAAATTGACCAAGTTTGTCCATTTTGGTCTTTCTTCATTTTGAGTAGCTCTGAAGTTGAGCGAAGCCAAATGTCAAGCATAGATTGATGTAATATCACACAATAAACCATGTGGAGAAGTTTGAGACCAACGAAGAGAGATTTAGTCCTAGAATCATCAAAGTTGACCAAGTTCGTCCATTTTGGTCTTTCTTCGTTTTGAGTAGCTCTGAAGTTGAGCGAAGCCAAATGTCAAGCATAGATTGATGTAATATGACATAATAAACCATGCCGAGAAGTTTGAGACCAACGAAGAGAGATTTAGTCCAAGAATCATCCAAATTGACCAAGTTCGTCCATTTTGGTCTTTCTTCGTTTTGAGTGGCTCTGAAGTTAACCGAAGCCAAATGTCAAGCATAGATTGATGTAATATCACACAATAAACCATGTCGAGATGTTTGAGACCAACAAAGAGAGATTTAGTCCTAGAATAATCAAAGTTGATTAAGTTCGTCCATTTTGGTCTTTCTTCATTTTGAGTAGCTCTGAAGTTAAGCGAAGCCAAATGTCAAGCATAGATTGATGTAATATGACACAATAAACCATGTGGAGACGTTTGAGACCAAGGAAGAGAGATTTAGTCCAAGAATCATCATAGTTGACCACGGTCGTCCATTTGGGTCTTTATTCATTTTGTGGTCTTTCTTTGTTTTCAGTAGATCTGAAGTTGACCGAAGCCAAATGTCAAGCATAGATTGATGTAATATGACACAATAAACCATGTCGAGAAGTTTGAGACCAACGAAGAGAGATTTAGTCCAAGAATCATCTAACTTGACCACGGTCGTCCATTTGGGTCTTTATTCATTTTGTGGTCTTTCTTTCTTTTCAGTAGATCTGAAGTTGACCGAAGCCAAATGTCAAGCATAGATTGATGTAATATGACACAATAAACCATGTCGAGAAGTTTGAGACCAACGAAGAGAGATTTAGTCCAAGAATCATCTAAGTTGACCAAGTTCATCCATTTTGGTCTTTCTTCGTTTTGTGGTCTTTCTTTGTTTTAAGTAGCTCCGAAGTTTACCGAAGCCAAATGTCAAGCATAGAGTGATGTAATAAGACACAATAAACCATACCGAGAAGTTTCAGACCAAGGAAGAGAGATTTAGTCCAAGAATCATCCAAGTTGACCAAGTTCGTCTATTTTGGTCGTTCTTCGTTTTGAGTAGCTCTGATGTTAACCGAAGCCAAATGTCAAGCATAGATTGATGTAATACCACACAATAAACCATGTCGAGATTTTTGAGACCAAAGAAGAGAGATTTAGTCCTAGAATCATCAACGTTGACCAAGTTCGTCCATTTTGGTCTTTCTTTGTTTTGAGTAGCTCCGAAGTTGACCGAAGCCAAATGTCAAGCATAGATTGATGTAATAAGACACAATAACCATGCCGAGAAGTTTGAGACCAAGAAAGAGAAATTTAGTCCAAGAATCATCCAAATTGACCAAGTTTGTCCATTTTGGTCTTTCTTCATTTTGAGTAGCTCTGAAGTTGAGCGAAGCCAAATGTCAAGCATAGATTGATGTAATATCACACAATAAACCATGTGGAGAAGTTTGAGACCAAGGAAGAGAGATTTAGTCCAAGAATCATCTAACTTGACCACGTCGTCCATTTGGGTCTTTATTCTTTTTGTGGTCTTTCTTTGTTTTGAGTAGATCTGAAGTTGACCGAAGCCAAATGTCAAGCATAGATTGATGTAATATGACACAATAAACCATGCCGAGAAGTTTGAGACCAAAGAAGAGAGATTTAGTCCTAGAATCATCCAAGTTGACCAAGTTCGTCCATTTTGGTCTTTCTTCGTTTTGATAACTCTGAAGTTGACCGAAGCCAAATGTCAAGCATAGATTGATGTAATATCACACAGTAAACCATGTGGAGAAGTTTCAGACCAACGAAGAGAGATTTAGTCCTAGAATCATTAAAGTTGACCAAGTTCGTCCATTTTGGTCTTTCTTCGTTTTGACTAGCTCCAAAGTTGAGCGAAGCCATATGTCAAGCATAGATTGATGTAATATCATACAATAAACCATGTGGAGAAGTTTGAGACCAAGGAAGAGAGATTTAGTCCAAGAATCATCTAACTTGACCACGGTCGTCCATTTGGGTCTTTCTTCTTTTTGTGGTCTTTCTTTGTTTTGAGTAGCTCTGAAGTTGAGCGAAGCCAAATGTCAAGCATAGATTGATGTAATATCACACAATAAACCATGTGGAGAAGTTTGAGACCAAGGAAGAGAGATTTAGTCCAAGAATCATCTAACTTGACCACGGTCGTCCATTTTGGTCTTTCTTCATTTTGACTAGCTCCAAAGTTGAGCGAAGCCAATGTCAAGCATAGATTGATGTAATATCATACAATAAACCATGTCGAGATGTTTGAGACCAACGAAGAGAGATTTAGAGTTAGAATCATCAAAGTTGACCAAGTTCATCCATTTTGGTCTTTCTTCGTTTTTAGTAGCTCTGAAGTTGAGCGAAGCCAAATGTCAACCATAGATTGATGTAATATGACATAATAAAACATGTCGAGATGTTTGAGACTAAGGAAGAGACATTTAGTCCAAGAATAATCCAAGTTAAGCAAGTTTGTCCATTTTGGTCTTCCTTCGTTTAGAGTAGCTCTGAAGTTGAGCAAAGCCAAAGTCAAGCATAGATTGATGTAATCTGACATAATAAACCATGCCGAGAAGTTTGAGACCAAGGAAGAGAGATTTAGTCCAAGAATCATCATAGTTGACCAAGTTCGTCCATTTTAGTCTTTCTTCGTTTTGAGTAGCTCTGAAGTTAACCAAAGCCAAATGTCAAGCATAGATTGATGTATTATCACACAATAAAGAATGTCGAGATGTTTGAGACCAACGAAAGAGATTTAGATTTAGTCCAAGAATCATCAAAGTTGATCAAGTTCGTCCATGATGGTCTTTCTTCTTTTTGAGTAGCTCTGAAGTTGAGCAAAGCCAAATGTCAAGCATAGATTGATGTAATATGACATAATAAACCATGCCGAGAAGTTGAGACCAACGAAGAGCGATTTAGTCCAAGAACAATCCAAGTTGAGCAAGTTCGTCCATTTTGGTGTTTCTTCGTTTTGAGTAGCTCCGAAGTTCACCGAAGCCAAATTTCAAGCATAGAATGATGTAATATCACACAATAAACCATGTGGAGAATTTTGAGAGCAAGGAATAGAGATTTAGTCCAAGAATTATCCAAGTTGAGCAAGTTCATCCATTTTGGTCTTTCTTTGTTTTGAGTAGCTCCGAAGTTGTCCGAAGCCAAATGTCAACCATAGATTGATGTAATATCATACAATAAACCATGTGGAGAAGTTTGAGACCAAGGAAGAGAGATTTAGTCCAAGAATCATCTAACTTGACCACGGTCGTCCATTTGGGTCTTTCTTCTTTTTGTGGTCTTTCTTTGTTTTGAGTAGCTCTGAAGTTGAGCGAAGCCAAATGTCAAGCATAGATTGATGTAATATCACACAATAAACCATGTGGAGAAGTTTGAGACCAAGGAAGAGAGATTTAGTCCAAGAATCATCTAACTTGACCACGGTCGTCCATTTTGGTCTTTCTTCATTTTGACTAGCTCCAAAGTTGAGCGAAGCCAAATGTCAAGCATAGATTGATGTAATATCATACAATAAACCATGTCGAGATGTTTGAGACCAACGAAGAGAGATTTAGAGTTAGAATCATCAAAGTTGACCAAGTTCATCCATTTTGGTCTTTCTTCGTTTTTAGTAGCTCTGAAGTTGAGCGAAGCCAAATGTCAACCATAGATTGATGTAATATGACATAATAAAACATGTCGAGATGTTTGAGACTAAGGAAGAGACATTTAGTCCAAGAATAATCCAAGTTAAGCAAGTTTGTCCATTTTGGTCTTCCTTCGTTTAGAGTAGCTCTGAAGTTGAGCAAAGCCAAAGTCAAGCATAGATTGATGTAATCTGACATAATAAACCATGCCGAGACGTTTGAGACCAAGGAAGAGAGATTTAGTCCAAGAATCATCATAGTTGACCAAGTTCGTCCATTTTAGTCTTTCTTCGTTTTGAGTAGCTCTGAAGTTAACCAAAGCCAAATATCAAGCATAGATTGATGTATTATCACACAATAAAGAATGTCGAGATGTTTGAGACCAACGAAAAGAGATTTAGTCCTAGAATCATCAAAGTTGATCAAGTTCGTCCATGATGGTCTTTCTTCTTTTTGAGTAGCTCTGAAGTTGAGCAAAGCCAAATGTCAAGCATAGATTGATGTAATATGACATAATAAACCATGCCGAGAAGTTGACACCAACGAAGAGCGATTTAGTCCAAGAACAATCCAAGTTGAGCAAGTTCGTCCATTTTGGTGTTTCTTCGTTTTGAGTAGCTCCGAAGTTCACCGAAGCCAAATTTCAAGCATAGAATGATGTAATATCACACAATAAACCATGTGGAGAATTTTGAGAGCAAGGAATAGAGATTTAGTCCAAGAATTATCCAAGTTGAGCAAGTTCATCCATTTTGGTCTTTCTTTGTTTTGAGTAGCTCCGAAGTTGTCCGAAGCCAAATGTCAACCATAGATTGATGTAATATCACACAATAAACCATGTCGAGATATTTGAGACCAACGAAGAGAGATTTAGTCCTAGAATCATCCAAGTGGACCAAGTTCGCCCATTTTGGTCTTTCTTCGTTTTGTGGTCTTTCTTTGTTTTGAGTAGCTCCGAAGTTGACCAACGCCAAATGTCTAGCCTAGATTGATGTAATTGACACAATAAACGATGTCGAGAAGTTTGAGACAAACGAAGAGAGATTTAGTCCAAGAATTATCCAAGTTGACCAAGTTCGTCCATTTTGGTCTTTCTTCGTTTTGAGTAGCTACGAAGTTCACCGAAGCCAAATTTCAAGCATACAATGATGTAATATGACACAATAAACCAAGCGGAGAAGTTTGAGACCAACGAAGAGAGATTTAGTCCTAGAATCATCCAAGTTGAGCAAGTTCGTCCATTATGGTCTTTCTTCGTTTTGAGTAGCTCCGAAGTTGACCGAAGCCAAATGTCAAGCATAGATTGATGTAATAAGACACAATAAACCATGCCGAGAAGTTTGAGACCAATGAAGAGAGATTTAGTCCAAGAATCATCCAAGTTGAGCAAGTTCATCCATTTTGGTCTTTCTTCGTTTTGAGTAGGTCCGAAGTTCACCGAAGCCAAATTTCAAGCATAGAATGATGTAATATGATACAATAAACCATGTGGAGAAGTTTGAGACCAAGGAATAGAGATTTAGTCCAAGAATTATCCTAGTTGAGCAAGTTCGTCCATTTTGGTCTTTCTTCGTTTTGAGTAGCTCCGAAGTTGACCGAAGCTAAATGTCAACCATAGATTGATGTAATATCACACAATAAACCATGTCGAGATGTTTGAGGCCAACGAAGAGCGATTTAGTCCTAGAATCATCCAAGTTGACCAAGTTTGAGATGAACAAAGAGAGATTTAGTCCAAGAATCATCCAAGCTGACCAAGTTAGTCCATTTTGGTCTTTCTTCATTTTGTGGTCTTTCTTTGTTTTTAGTAGCTCCGAAGTTGACCAAAGCCAAATGTCTAGCCTAGATTGATGTAATTGACACAATAAACCATGTCGAGAAGTTTGAGACCAACGAAGAGAGATTTAGTCCAAGAATTATCCAAGTTGAGCAAGTTCGTCCATTTTGGTCTTTCTTCATTTTGAGTAGCTCCGAAGTTGATTGAAGCCAAATGTCAACCATAGATTGATGTACTATGACATAATAAACCATGCCAAGAAGTTTGAGACCAACGAAGAGAGATTTAGTCCAAGAATAATCCAAGTTGACCAAGTTCGTCCATTTTGGTCTTTCTTCGTTTTGAGTAGCTACGAAGTTCACCGAAGCCAAATTTCAAGCATACAATGATGTAATATGACACAATAAACCAAGCGGAGAAGTTTGAGACCAACGAAGAGAGATTTAGTCCTAGAATCATCCAAGTTGAGCAAGTTCGTCCATTTTGGTTTTCTTCGTTTTGAGTAGCTCCGAAGTTCACCGAAGCTAAATGTCAACCATAGATTGATGTAATATCACACAATAAACCATGTCGAGATGTTTGAGGCCAACGAAGAGCGATTTAGTCCTAGAATCATCCAAGTGGACCAAGTTCGCCCATTTTGGTCTTTCTTCGTTTTGTGGTCTTTCTTTGTTTTGAGTAGCTCTGAAGTTGACCAAAGCCAAATGTCTAGCCTAGATTGATGTAATTGACACAATAAACCATGTCGAGAAGTTTGTGACCAACGAAGAGAGATTTAGTCCAAGAATCATCCAAGTTGACCACGTTCGTCCATTTTGGTCTTTCTTTGTTTTGAGTAGCTCTGAAGTTGTCCGAAGCCAAATGTCAACCATAGATTGATGTAATATCACACAATAAACCATGTCGAGATGTTTGAGACCAACGAAGAGAGATTTAGTCCTAGAATCATCCAAGTTGACCAAGTTCGTCCATTTTGGTCTTTCTTCATTTTGTGGTCTTTCTTTGTTTTGAGTAGCTCCGAAGTTGACCAAAGCCAAATGTCTAGCCTAGATTGATGTAATTGACACAATAAACCATGTCGAGAAGTTTGAGACCAACGAAGAGAGATTTAGTCCAGGAATCATCCAAGTTGAGCAAGTTCGTCCATTTTGGTCTTTCTTCGTTTTGAGTAGCTCCGAAGTTGACTGAAGCCAAATGTCAACCATAGATTGATGTAATATGACATAATAAACCATGCCAAGAAGTTTGAGACCAACGAAGAGAGATTTAGTCCAAGAATAATCCAAGTTGACCAAGTTCGTCCATTTTGGTCTTTCTTCGTTTTGAGTAGCTACGAAGTTCACCGAAGCCAAATTTCAAGCATAGAATGATGTAATATGACACAATAAACCAAGTGGAGAAGTTTGAGACCAACGAAGAGAGATTTAGTCATAGAATCATCCAAGTTGAGCAAGTTCGTCCATTTTGGTGTTTCTTCGTTTTGAGTAGCTCCGAAGTTCACCGAAGCTAAATGTCAACCATAGATTGATGTAATGTCACACAATAAACCATGTCGAGATGTTTGAGACCAACGAAGAGAGATTTAGTCCTAGAATCATCCAAGTTGACCAAGTTCGTACATTTTGGTCTTTCTTTGTTTTGAGTAGCTCCGAAGTTGACCAAAGCCAAATGTCTAGCCTAGATTGATGTAATTGACATAATAAACCATGTCGAGAAGTTTGAGACCAACGAAGAGAGATTTAGTCTAAGAATTATCCAAGTTGAGCAAGTTCGTCCATTTTGGTCTTTCTTCGTTTTGAGTAGCTCGGAAGTTGACTGAAGCCAAATGTCAACCATAGATTGATGTAATATCACACAATAAACCATGTCGAGATGTTTGAGACCAACGAAGAGAGATTTAGTCCTAGAATCATCCAAGTTGAGCAAGTTCGTCCATTTTGTTGTTTCGTCGTTTTGAGTAGCTCCGAAGTTCACCGAAGCCAAATTTCAAGCATAGAATAATGTAATATGACACAATAAACCATGTGGAGAATTTTGAGACCAAGGAATAGAGATTTAGTCCAAGAATTATCCAAGTTGAGCAAGTTCGTCCATTTTGGTCTTTCTTTGTTTTGAGTAGCCCCGAAGTTGTCCGAAGCCAAATGTCAACCATAGATTGATGTAATATCACACAATAAACCATGTCGAGATGTTTGAGACCAACGAAGAGAGATTTAGTCCTAGAATCATCCAAGTGGACCAAGTTCGCCCATTTTGGTCTTTCTTCGTTTTGTGGCCTTTCTTTGTTTTGAGTAGCTCCGAAGTTGACCAAAGCCAAATGTCAAGCCTAGATTGATGTAATTGACACAATAAACCATGTCAAGAAGTTTGAGACCAACGAAGAGAGATTTAGTCCAAGAATCATCCAAGTTGACCAAGTTCGTCCTTTTGGTCTTTCTTCATTTTGAGTAGCTCTGAAGTTGAGCGAAGCCAAATGTCAAGCATAGATTAATGTAATATGACACAATAAACCATGTCGAAAAGTTTGAGACCAACGAAGAGAGATTTAGTCCAAGAATCATCCAAGTTGACCAAGTTCGTCCTTTATGATCTTTCTTTGTTTTGAGTAGCTCTGAAGTTGAGCAAAGCCAAATGTCAAGCCTAGATTGATGTAATATGACACAATAAACCATGTCGAGAAGTTTGAGACCAACGAAGAGAGATTTAGTCCAAGAATCATCCAAGTTGACCAAGTTAGTCCATTATGGTCTTTCTTCGTTTTGAGTAGCTCCGAAGTTGACCGAAGCCAAATGTCAAGCATAGATTGATGTAATATCACAAAATAAACCATGTCGATAAGTTTGAGACTAACGAAGAGAGATTTAGTCCAAGAATCATCAGAGTTTAGCAAGTTCATTCATTTTGGTCTTTCTTCGTATTGAGTGGCTCCGAAGTTGACTGAAGCCAAATGTCAACCATAGATTGATGTAATATGACATAATAAACCATGCCCAGAAGTTTGAGACCAACGAAGAGAGATTTAGTCCAAGAATAAACCAAGTTGAGCAAGTTCGTCCTTTATGGTCTTTCTTCGTTTTGAGTACCTCTGAAGTTGAGCGAAGCCAAATGTCAAGCCTAGATTGATGTAATATGACACAATAAACCATGTCGACAAGTTTGAGACCAACGAAGAGAGATTTAGTCCCAGAATCATCCAAGTTGAGCAAGTTCGTCCATTTTGGTCTTTCTTCGTTTTGAGTAGCTCCGAAGTTCACCGAAGCCAAATTTCAAGCATAGAATGATGTAATATGACACAATAAACCATGTGGAGAAGTTTGAGACCAAGGAAAAGAGATTTAGTCTAAGAATCATCCAAGTTGACCAAGTTCGTCCATTATGGTCTTTCTTCATTTTGAGTAGCTCTGAAGTTAAGCGAAGCCAAATGTCAACCATAGATTGATGTAATATCACACAATAAACCATGTCGAGATGCTTGAGACCAACGAAGAGAGATTTAGTCCTAGAATCATCCAAGTTGACCAAGTTCGCCCATTTTGGTCTTTCTTCGTTTTGTGGTCTTTCTTTGGTTTGAGTAGCTCCGAAGTTTACCAAAGCCAAATGTCTAGCCTAGATTGATGTAATTTACACAATAAACCATGTCGAGAAGTTTGAGACCAATGAAGAGAGATTTAGTCCAAGAATCATCCAAGTTGAGCAAGTTCGTCCATTTTGGTCTTTCTTCGTTTTGAGTAGCTCCGAAGTTCCCCGAAGCCAAATTTCAAGCATAGAATGATGTAATATGACACAATAAACCATGTGGAGAAGTTTGAGACCAAGCAATAGAGATTTCGTCTAAGAATTATCCAAGTTGAGCAAGTTCGTCCATTTTGGTCTTTCTTTATTATGAGTAGCTCCGAAGTTGTTCGAAGCCAAATGTCAACCATAGATTGATGTAATATCACACAATAAACCATGTCGAGATGCTTGAGACCAACGAAGAGAGATTTAGTCCTAGAATCATCCAAGTTGACCAAGTTCGCCCATTTTGGTCTTTCTTCGTTTTGAGTAGCTCTGAAGTTGAGCTAAGCCAAATGTCAAGCATAGATTGATGTAATATGACACAATAAACCATGTGGAAAAGTTTGAGACCAAGGAATAGAGATTTAGTCCAAGAATAATCCAAGTTGAGCAACTTCGGTCTTTCTTCGTTTTGACTAGCTCCGAAGTTGACCAAAGACAAATGTCAAGCATAGATTGATGTAATATCACACAATAAACCATGTCGAGATGTTTGAGACTAACGAAGAGAGATTTAGTCCTAGAATCATCCAAGTTGACGAAGTTCGTCCATTTTGGTCTTTCTTTGTTTTGAGTAGCTCCGAAGTTATCCGAAGCCAAATGTCAAGCCCAGATTGATGTAATATGACACAATAAACCATGTCAAGAAGTTTGAGACCAACTAAGAGAGATTTAGTCCAAGAATCATCCAAGTTGACCAAGTTCGTCTATTTTGGTCTTTCTTCCTTTTGAGTAGCTCTGAAGTTGACCAAAGCCAAATGTCAAGCATAGATTGATGTAATATGACATAATAAACCATGCCGAGAAGTTTGAGACCAACGAAGAGAGATTTAGTCCAAGAATAATCCAAGTTGAGCAACTTCGTCCATTTTGGTCTTTCTTTGTTTTGAGTAGCTCTGAAGTTGAGCAAAGCTAAATGTCAAACATAGATTGATGTAATATGACATAATAAACCATGCTGAGAAGTTTGAGACCAAGGAAGAGAGATTTAGTCCAAGAATATCCTACTTGACGAAGTTCGTACATTTTGGTCTTTCTTCGTTTTGAGTAGCACTGAAGCTGACCGAAGCCAAATGTCAAGCATAGATTGATGTATTATCACACAATAAACCATGTCGAGATGTTTGAGACCAACGAAGAGAGATTTAGTCCTAGAATCATCCAAGTGGACCAAGTTCGCCCATTTTGGTCTTTCTTTGTTTTGTGGTCTTTCTTTGGTTTGACTAGCTCCGAAGTTTACCAAAGCCAAATGTCTAGCCTAGATTGATGTAATTTACACAATAAACCATGTCGAGAAGTTTGAGACCAATGAAGAGAGATTTAGTCCAAGAATCATCCAAGTTGAGCAAGTTCGTTCATTTTCGTCTTTCTTCGTTTTGAGTAGCTCCGAAGTTGACTGAAGCCAAATGTCAATCATAGATTGATGTAATATGACATAATAAAACATGCCAAGTAGTTTGAGACCAACGAAGAGAGATTGAGTCTAAGAAAAATCCAAGTTGAGCAAGTTCGTCCATTTTGGTCTTTCTTCGTTTTGAGTAGCTCCGAAGTTCACCGAAGCCAAATTTTAAGCATAGAATGATGTAATATGACACAATAAACCATGTGGAGAAGTTTGAGACCAAGCAATAGAGATTTCGTCTATGAATTATCCAAGTTGAGCAAGTTCGTCCATTTTGGTCTTTCTTTATTATGAGTAGCTCCGAAGTTGTTCGAAGCCAAATGTCAACCATAGATTGATGTAATATCACACAATAAACCATGTCGAGATGTTTGAGACCAACGAAGAGAGATTTAGTCCTAGAATCATCCAAGTTGACCAAGTTCGCCCATTTTGGTCTTTCTTCATTTTGAGTAGCTCTGAAGTTGTGCTAAGCCAAATGTCAAGCATAGATTGATGTAATATGACACAATAAACCATGTGGAGAAGTTTGAGACCAAGGAATAGAGATTTAGTCCAAGAATAATCCAAGTTGAGCAACTTCGGTCTTTCTTCGTTTTGACTAGCTCCGAAGTTGACCAAAGACAAATGTCAAGCATAGATTGATGTAATATCACACAATAAACCATGTCGAGATGTTTGAGACCAACGAAGAGAGATTTAGTCCTAGAATCATCCAAGTTGACCAAGTTCGTCCATTTTGGTCTTTCTTCGTTTTGAGTAGCTCCGAAGTTATCCGAAGCCAAATGTCAAGCCCAGATTGATGTAATATGACACAATAAACCATGTCAACAAGTTTGAGACCAACTAAGAGAGATTTAGTCCAAGAATCATCCAAGTTAACCAAGTTCGTCCATTTTGGTCTTTCTTCCTTTTGAGTAGCTCTGAAGTTGACCGAAGCCAAATGTCAAGCATAGATTGATGTAATATGACATAATAAACCATGCCGAGAAGTTTGAGACCAACGAAGAGAGATTTAGTCCAAGAATAATCCAAGTTGAGCAACTTCATCCATTTTGGTCTTTCTTTGTTTTGCGTAGCTCTGAAGTTGAGCAAAGCTAAATGTCAAGCATAGATTGATGTAATATGACATAATAAACCATGCTGAGAAGTTTGAGACCAAGGAAGAGAGATTTAGTCCAAGAATATCCTACTTGACGAAGTTCGTACATTTTGGTCTTTCTTCGTTTTGAGTAGCTCTGAAGCTGACCGAAGCCAAATGTCAAGCATAGATTGATGTAATATCACACAATAAACCATGTCAAGATGTTTGAGACTAACGAAGAGAGAATTAGTCGAAGAATAATCCAAGTTGAGCAAGTTCATCCATTTTGGTCTTTCTTCATTTTGTAGTCTTTCTTTGTTTTGAGGAGCTCTGAAGTTAACCGAAGCCAAATGTCAAGCATAGATTGATGTATTATCACACAATAAACCATGTCGAGATGTTTGAGACCAACGAAGAGAGATTTAGTCCTAGAATCATCCAAGTTGACCAAGTTCGTCCATTTTGGTCTTTCTTCGTTTTGAGTAGCTCCGAAGTTATCCGAAGCCAAATGTCAAGCCCAGATTGATGTAATATGACACAATAAACCATGTCAACAAGTTTGAGACCAACTAAGAGAGATTTAGTCCAAGAATCATCCAAGTTAACCAAGTTCGTCCATTTTGGTCTTTCTTCCTTTTGAGTAGCTTTGAAGTTGACCGAAGCCAAATGTCAAGCATAGATTGATGTAATATGACATAATAAACCATGCCGAGAAGTTTGAGACCAACGAAGAGAGATTTAGTCCAAGAATCATCCAAGTTGAGCAACTTCATCCATTTTGGTCTTTCTTTGTTTTGCGTAGCTCTGAAGTTGAGCAAAGCTAAATGTCAAGCATAGATTGATGTAATATGACATAATAAACCATGCTGAGAAGTTTGAGACCAAGGAAGAGAGATTTAGTCCAAGAATAGTCCTACTTGACGAAGTTCGTACATTTTGGTCTTTCTTCGTTTTGAGTAGCTCTGAAGCTGACCGAAGCCAAATGTTAAGCATAGATTGATGTATTATCACACAATAAACCATGTCGAGATGTTTGAGACTAACGAAGAGAGAATTAGTCGAAGAATAATCCAAGTTGAGCAAGTTCATCCATTTTGGTCTTTCTTCATTTTGTAGTCTTTCTTTGTTTTGAGGAGCTCTGAAGTTAACCGAAGCCAAATGTCAAGCATAGATTGATGTAATATGACATAATAAACCATGCCGAGAAGTTTGAGACCAACGAAGAGAGATTTAGTCCAAGAATAATCCAAGTTGAGCAACTTCATCCATTTTGGTCTTTCTTTGTTTTGCGTAGCTCTGAAGTTGAGCAAAGCTAAATGTCAAGCATAGATTGATGTAATATGACATAATAAACCATGCTGAGAAGTTTGAGACCAAGGAAGAGAGATTAAGTCCAAGAATATCCTACTTGACGAAGTTCGTCCATTTTGGTCTTTCTTCGTTCTGAGTAGCTCCGAAGTTCACCGAAGCCAAATGTCAAGCATAGATTGATGTAATATCACACAATAAACCATGTCGAGATGTTTGAGACCAACGATGAGAGATTTAGTCCTAGAATCATCCAAGTTGAGCAAGTTCGTCCATTTTGGTCTTTCTTCGTTTTGAGTAGCTCTGAAGTTGACCGAATCAAAATATCAAGCATAGATTGATGTAATAAGACACAATAAACCATGCCGAGATGTTTGAGACCAACGAAGAGAGATTTAGTCCGAGAATCATCAATGTTGACCAAGTTCGTCCATTTTGGTCTTTCTTCGTTTTGACCAGCTCTGAAGTTGAGCGAAGCCAAATGTCAAGCATAGATTGATGTAATATGACACAATAAACCATGTGGAGAAGTTTGAGACCAAGGAATATAGATTTAGTCCAAGAATCATCCAAGTTGACCAAGTTCGTCCAATTCGGTATTTCTTCGTTTTATAGTCTTTCTTTGTTTTGAGTAGATCCGATGTGGTCCGAAGCTTATGTCAAGCATAGATTGATGTAATATAACACAATAAACCATGTCGAGATGTTTGACACCAACGAAGAGAGATTTACTCCAAGAATCATCCACGTTGATCAAATTCGTCCATTTTGGTCTTTCTTCGTTTTGAGTAGCTCCGAAGTTGACCGAAGCCAAATTTCAAGCATAGATTGATGTAATATGACACAATAAACCATGTGGAGAAGTTTGAGACCAAGGAATATAGAGTTAGTCCAAGCATCATCCAAGCTGACCAAGTTATTCCATTTTGGTCTTTCTTCGTTTTATGGTCTTTCTTTGTTTTGGGTAACTCCGACGTGGACCGAAGCTTATGTCAAGCATAGATTGATGTAATAAACATAATAAACCATGCCGAGAAGTTTGAGATCAACGAAGAGAGATTTAGTCCAAGAATCATCCAAGTTGACCAAGTTCGTCCATTTTGGTCTTTCTTCGTTTTGAGTAGCTCCGAAGTTGATCGAAGCCAAATGTCAAGCATAGATTGATGTAATAAGACACAATAAACCATGCCGAGAAGTTTCAGACCAAGGAAGAGAGATTTAGTCCAAGAATTATCCAAGTTGACCAAGTTCGTCTGTTTTAGTCTTTCTTCGTTTTATGGTGTTTCTTTGTTTTGAGTAGCTCCGAAGTTGACCGAAGTCAATTGTCAAGCATAGATTGATGTAATATGACACAATAAACCATGTCGAGATTTTGAGACCAACAAAGAGAGATTTAGTCCAAGAATCATCCAAGTTGACCAAGTTAGTCCATTTTGGTGTTTCATCATTTTGAGTAGCTCTGAAGTTAACCGAAGCCAAATGTCAAGCATAGATTGATGTAATATCACACAATAAACCATGTCGAGATGTTTGAGACCAACGATGAGAGATTTAGTCCTAGAATCATCCAAGTTGAGCAAGTTTGTCCATTTTGGTCTTTCTTCGTTTTGAGTAGCTCCGAAGTTCACCGTATCCAAACGTCAAGCATAGATTGATGTAATAAGACACAATAAACCATGCCGAGAAGTTTGAGACCAAGGAAGAGAGATTTAGTCCAAGAATCATCCAAGTTGACCAAGCTTGTCCATTTTGGTCTTTCTTCGTTTTGAGTAGCTTTGAAGTTAACCGAAGCCAAATGGCAAGCATAGATTGATGTAATATCACACAATAAACTATGTCGAGATGTTTGAGACCAACAAAGGAGATTTAGTCCTAGAATCATCCAAGTTGACCAAGTTCGTCCATTTTGGTCTTTCTTCGTTTTGAGTAGCTCCGAAGTTGACCGAAGCCAAATGTCAAGCATAGATTGATGTAATAAGACACAATAAACCATGCCGAGAAGTTTGAGACCAAGGAAGAGAGATTTAGTCCAAGAATTATCCAAGTTGACCAAGTTCGTCTGTTTTAGTCTTTCTTCGTTTTATGGTGTTTCTTTGTTTTGAGTAGCTCCGAAGTTGACCGAAGTGAATTGTCAAGCCTAGATTGATGTAATATGACACAATAAACCATGTCGAGATTTTGAGACCAATAAAGAGAGATTTAGTCCAAGAATCATCCAAGTTGACCAAGTTCGTCCATTTTGGTGTTTCATCATTTTGAGTAGCTCTGAAGTTAACCGAAGCCAAATGTCAAGCATAGATTGATGTAATATCATAGAATAAACCATGTCGAGATGTTTGAGACCAACGATGAGAGATTTAGTCCTAGAATCATCCAAGTTGACCAAGTTCGTCTGTTTTAGTCTTTCTTCGTTTTATGGTGTTTCTTTGTTTTGAGTAGCTCCGAAGTTGACCGAATTCAATTGTCAAGCCTAGATTGATGTAATATGACACAATAAACCATGTCGAGAAGTTTGAGACCAACGAAGAGAGATTTAGTCCTAGAATCATCCAAGTTGAGCAAGTTCGTCCATTTTGGTCTTTCTTCATTATGAGTAGCTCCGAAGTTGACCGAATCCAAATGTCAAGCATAGATTGATGTAATAAGACACAATAAACCATGCCGAGATGTTTGAGACCAAGGAAGAGAGATTTAGTCGAAGAATCATCCCAGTTGACCAAGTTCGTCCGTTTTGGTCTTTCTTCGTTTTATGGTCTTTCTTCGTTTTGAGTAGCTCCAAATTTTCCGAAGCCAAATGTCAAGCATAGATTGATGTAATATGACACAATAAACCATGCCGAGAAGTTTGAGACCAACGAAGAGAGATTCAGTCCAAGAATCATACAAGTTCACCAAATTCGTCCATTTTGGTCTTTCTTCAATTTGAGTAGCTCCGAAGTTGACCTAAGCCAAATGTCAAGCAAAGATTGGTGTAATAGGACACAATACACATGCCGAGAAGTTTGAGACCAACGAAGAGAGATTTAGTCTAAGAATCATCCAAATTCGTCCATTTTGGTCTTTCTTCGTTTTGAGTAGGTCCGAATTTGACCGAAGCCAAATGTCAAGCATAGATTGATGTAATATGACACAATAAACCATGTCGAGAAGTTTGAGACCAACGAAGAGAGATTTAGTCCAAGAATCATCTAAGTTGACCAAGTTCGTCCATTTTCGTCTTTCTTCGTTTTGAGTAGCTCCGAAGTTGATTGAGGCCAAATGTCAAGCAAAGATTGATGTAATAGGACACAATAAACCATGCTGAGAAGTTTGAGACCAACGAAGAGAGATTTACTCCAAGAATCATCCAAGTTCACGAAATTCGTCCATTTTGGTCTATATTCGTTTTGAGTAGCTCCAAAGTTGACCGAAGCCAAATGTCAAGCATAGATTGATGTAATATGACACAATAAAGAATGCCGAGACTTTTGAGACCAACGAAGAGAGATTTAGTCCAAGAATCATCCAAGTTCACCAAATTCATCCATTTTGGTCTTTATTCGTTTTGAGTAGCTCCGAAGTTGACCGAAGCCAAATGTCAAGCATAGATTGATGTAATATGACACAATAAACCATGCCGAGAAGTTTGAGACCAACGAAAAGAGATTTAGTCCAAGAATCATCCAAGTTCACCAAATTCGTCCATTTTGGTCTTTCTTCGTATTGAGTAGCTCCGAAGTTGACCGATGCCAAATGTCAAGCATAGATTGATGTAATATGACACAATAAACCATGCCGAGAAGTTTGAGACGAACGAAGAGAGATTTAGTCTAAGAATCATCCAAGTTCACCAAATTCGTCCATTTTGGTCTTTCTTCGTATTGAGTAGCTCCGAAGTTGACCGAAGCCAAATGTCAAGCATAGATTGATGTAATATGACACAATAAACCATGCCGAGAAGTTTGAGACCAACGAAGAGAGATTTAGTCTAAGAATCATCCAAGTTCACCAAATTCGTCCATTTTGGTCTTATTTCGTTTTGAGTAGCTCCGAAGTTGACCGAAGCCAAATGTCAAGCATAGATTGATGTAATATGACACAATAAACCATACCAACAAGTTTGAGACCAACGAAGAGATATTTAGTCGATGAATCATCTAACTTCACCAAAGTCGTCCATTTTGCTCTTTCTTCGTTTTGAGTTGCCCCGAATTAGACCGAAGCCAAATGTCAACCATAGATTTATGTAATATGACACAATAAACTATGTCGAGAAGTTTGAGACCAACGAAGAGAGATTTAGTCCAAGAATCATCCAACTTCACCAAATTCATCTATTTTGGTCTTTCTTCTTTTTGAGTAGCTCCAAAGTTGACCGAAGACAAATGTCAAGCAAAGATTGATGTAATAGGACACAATAAACCATGCCGAGAAGTTTGAGACCAACGAAGAGAGATTTAGTCTAAGAATCATCCATGTTTGTGCATTTTGGTCTTTCTTGGTTTCGAGTAGCTCCGTTATTGACCGAACCCAAATGTCAAGGATAGATTGTTGTAATATGACACAATAAACCGTGTTGAGAAGTTTGAGACCAACGAAGAGACATTTAGTCCAAGAATCATCCTAGTTGACCAAGTTCATCCATTATCATCTTTCTTTGTTTTGAGTAGCTCCGAAGTTGACTGAGGCCAAATGTCAAGCAAAGATTGATGTAATAGGACACAATAAACCATGCCGAGAAGTTTGAGACCAACGAAGAGAGATTTATTCCAAGAATCATCCAAGTTGACTAACTTTGTCCATTTTGGTCTTTCTTCGTTTTGAGTAGCTCCGAATTTTCCGAAGCCAAATGTCAAGCATAGATTGATGTAATATGACACAATAAACCATGCCGAGAAGTTTGAGACCAACGAAGAGAGATTCAGTCCAAGAATCATCCAAGTTCACCAAATTCGTCCATTTTGGTCTTTCTTCGTTTTGAGTAGCCCCGAAGTTGACCGAAGGCAAATGTCAAGCATAGATTGATGTAATATGACACAATAAACCATGTCGAGAAGTTTGAGACCAACGAAGAGAGATTTAGTCCAAGAATCATCTAAGTTGACCAAGTTCGTCCTTTTTCGTCTTTCTTCGTTTTGAGTAGCTCCGAAGTTGATTGAGGCCAAATGTCAAGCAAAGATTGATGTAATAGGACACAATAAACCATGCTGAGAAGTTTGAGACCAACGAAGAGAGATTTACTCCAAGAATCATCCAAGTTCACGAAATTCGTCCATTTTGGTCTATATTCGTGTTGAGTAGCTCCAAAGTTGACCGAAGCCAAATGTCAAGCATAGATTGATGTAATATGACACAATAAAGAATACCGAGAATTTTGAGACCAACGAAGAGAGATTTAGTCCAAGAATCATCCAAGTTCACCAAATTCGTCCATTTTGGTCTTTATTCGTTTTGAGTAGCCCCGAAGTTAACCGAAGCCAAATGTCAAGCATAGATTGATGTAATATGACACAATAAACCATGCCGAGAAGTTTGAGACCAACGAAAAGAGATTTAGTCCAAGAATCATCCAAGTTCAACAAATTCGTCCATTTTGGTCTTTCTTCGTTTTGAGTAGCTCCGAAGTTGACCGAAGCCAAATGTCAAGCATAGATTGATGTAATATGACACAATAAACCATGCCGAGAAGTTTGAGACCAACGAAGAGAGATTTAGTCTAAGAATCATCCAAGTTCACCAACTTCGTCCATTTTGGTCTTATTTCATTTTGAGTAGCTCCGAAGTTGACCGAAGCCAAATGTCAAGCATAGATTGATGTAATAGGACACAATAAACCATGCCGAGAAGTTTGAGACCAACGAAGAGAGATTTATTCCAAGAATCATCCAAGTTGACTAACTTTGTCCATTTTGGTCTTTCTTCGTTTTGAGTAGCTCCGAATTTTCCGAAGCCAAATGTCAAGCATAGATTGATGTAATATGACACAATAAACCATGCCGAGAAGTTTGAGACCAACGAAGAGACATTTAGTCCAAGAATCATCCTAGTTGACCAAGTTCATCCATTATCATCTTTCTTTGTTTTGAGAAGCTCCAAAGTTGACTGAGGCCAAATGTCAAGCAAAGATTGATGTAATAGGACACAATAAGCCATGCCGAGAAGTTTGAGACCAACGAAGAGAGATTTATTCCAAGAATCATCCAAGTTGACTAACTTTGTCCATTTTGGTCTTTCTTCGTTTTGAGTAGCTCCGAATTTTCCGAAGCCAAATGTCAAGCATAGATTGATGTAATATGACACAATAAACCATGCCGAGAAGTTTGAGACCAACGAAGAGAGATTCAGTCCAAGAATCATCCAAGTTCACCAAATTCGTCCATTTTGGTCTTTCTTCGTTTTGAGTAGCCCCGAAGTTGACCGAAGGCAAATGTCAAGCAAAGATTGATGTAATAGGACACAATAAACCATGTCGAGAAGTTTGAGACCAACGAAGAGAGATTTCGTCTAAGAATCATCCAAGTTTGTCCATTTTGGTCTTTCTTCGTATTGAGTAGCTCCGAAGTTGACCGATGCCAAATGTCAAGCATAGATTGATGTAATATGACACAATAAACCATGCCGAGAAGTTTGAGACCAATGAAGAGAGATTTAGTCTAAGAATCATCCAAGTTCACAAAATTCGTCCATTTTGGTCTTTCTTCGTTTTGAGTTGCCCCGAATTAGACCGAAGCCAAATGTCAACCATAGATTTATGTAATATGACACAATAAACTATGTCGAGAAGTTTGAGACCAACGAAGAGAGATTTAGTCCAAGAATCATCCAACTTCACCAAATTCATCTATTTTGGTCTTTCTTCGTTTTCAGTAGCTCCAAAGTTGACCGAAGACAAATGTCAAGCAAAGATTGATGTAATAGGACACAATAAACCATGCCGAGAAGTTTGAGACCAACGAAGAGAGATTTAGTCTAAGAATCATCCATGTTTGTGCATTTTGGTCTTTCTTGGTTTCGAGTAGCTCCGTTATTGACCGAACCCAAATGTCAAGGATAGATTGTTGTAATATGACACAATAAACCGTGTTGAGAAGTTTGAGACCAACGAAGAGACATTTAGTCCAAGAATCATCCTAGTTGACCAAGTTCATCCATTATCATCTTTCTTTGTTTTGAGTAGCTCCGAAGTTGACTGAGGCCAAATGTCAAGCAAAGATTGATGTAATAGGACACAATAAGCCATGCCGAGAAGTTTGAGACCAACGAAGAGAGATTTATTCCAAGAATCATCCAAGTTGACTAACTTTGTCCATTTTGGTCTTTCTTCGTTTTGAGTAGCTCCGAATTTTCCGAAGCCAAATGTCAAGCATAGATTGATGTAATATGACACAATAAACCATGCCGAGAAGTTTGAGACCAACGAAGAGAGATTCAGTCCAAGAATCATCCAAGTTCACCAAATTCGTCCATTTTGGTCTTTCTTCGTTTTGAGTAGCCCCGAAGTTGACCGAAGGCAAATGTCAAGCATAGATTGATGTAATATGACACAATAAACCATGTCGAGAAGTTTGAGACCAACGAAGATAGATTTAGTCCAAGAATCATCTAAGTTGACCAAGTTCGTCCTTTTTCGTCTTTCTTCGTTTTGAGTAGCTCCGAAGTTGATTGAGGCCAAATGTCAAGCAAAGATTGATGTAATAGGACACAATAAACCATGCTGAGAAGTTTGAGACCAACGAAGAGAGATTTACTCCAAGAATCATCCAAGTTCACGAAATTCGTCCATTTTGGTCTATATTCGTGTTGAGTAGCTCCAAAGTTGACCGAAGCCAAATGTCAAGCATAGATTGATGTAATATGACACAATAAAGAATACCGAGAATTTTGAGACCAACGAAGAGAGATTTAGTCCAAGAATCATCCAAGTTCACCAAATTCGTCCATTTTGGTCTTTATTCGTTTTGAGTAGCTCCGAAGTTAACCGAAGCCAAATGTCAAGCATAGATTGATGTAATATGACACAATAAACCATGCCGAGAAGTTTGAGACCAACGAAAAGAGATTTAGTCCAAGAATCATCCAAGTTCAACAAATTCGTCCATTTTGGTCTTTCTTCGTTTTGAGTAGCTCCGAAGTTGACCGATGCCAAATGTCAAGCATAGATTGATGTAATATGACACAATAAACCATGTCGAGAAGTTTGAGACCAACGAAGAGAGATTTAGTCCAAGAATCATCTAAGTTGACCAAGTTCGTCCTTTTTCGTCTTTCTTCGTTTTGAGTAGCTCCGAAGTTGATTGAGGCCAAATGTCAAGCAAAGATTGATGTAATAGGACGCAATAAACCATGCTGAGAAGTTTGAGACCAACGAAGAGAGATTTACTCCAAGAATCATCCAAGTTCACGAAATTCGTCCATTTTGGTCTATATTCGTGTTGAGTAGCTCCAAAGTTGACCGAAGCCAAATGTCAAGCGTAGATTGATGTAATATGACACAATAAAGAATACCGAGAATTTTGAGACCAACGAAGAGAGATTTAGTCCAAGAATCATCCAAGTTCACCAAATTCGTCCATTTTGGTCTTTATTCGTTTTGAGTAGCTCCGAAGTTAACCGATGCCAAATGTCAAGCATAGATTGATGTAATATGACACAATAAACCATGCCGAGAAGTTTGAGACCAACGAAGAGAGATTTAGTCTAAGAATCATCCAAGTTCACCAAATTCGTGCATTTTGGTCTTTCTTCGTTTTGAGTAGCTCCGAATTTTCCGAAGCCAAATGTCAAGCATAGATTGATGTAATATGACACAATAAACCATGCCGAGAAGTTTGAGACCAATGAAGAGAGATTCAGTCCAAGAATCATCCAAGTTCACCAAATTCGTCCCTTTTGGTTTTTCTTTGTTTTGAGTAGCTCCGAATTTTCGGAAGCCAAATGTCAAGCATAGATTGATGTAATATGACACAATAAACAATGCTGAGAAGTTTGAAACCAACGAAGAGAGATTTAGTCCAAGAATCATCCAAGTTGACCAACTTTGTCCATTTTGGTCTTTCTTCGTTTTCAGTAGCTCCGAATTTTCCGAAGCCAAATGTCAAGCATAGATTGATGTAATATGACACAATAAACAATGCTGAGAAGTTTGAAACCAACGAAGAGAGATTTAGTCCCAGAATCATACAAGTTCACCAAATTCGACCATTTTGGTCTTTATTCGTTTTGAGTAGCTCCGAAGTTGACCGAAGCCAAAGTCAAGCATAGATTGATGTAATATGACACAATAAACCATGCCGAGAAGTTTGAGACCAACGAAGAGAGATTTAGTCCAAGAATCATCCAAGTTCACCAAATTCGTCCATTTTGGTCTTTCTTCATTTTGAGTAGCTCCGACGTTGGCCGAAGCCAAATGTCAAGCATAGATTGATGTAATATGACACAATAAACCATGCCAACAAGTTTGAGACCAACGAAGAGATATTTAGTCGATGAATCATCTAAGTTCACCAAAGTCGTCCATTTTGCTCTTTCTTCATTTTGAGTAGCCCCGATTAGACCGAAGCCAAATGTCAACCATAGATTTATCTAATATGACACATTAAACTATGTCGAGAAGTTTGAGACCAACGAAGAGAGATTCAGTCCAAGAATCATCCAAGTTCACCAAATTTGTCCATTTTGGTCTTTCTTCGTTTTGAGTAGCCCCGAAGTTGACCGAAGGCAAATGTCAAGCAAAGATTGATGTAATAGGACACAATAAACCATGTCGAGAAGTTTGAGACCAACGAAGAGAGATTTCGTCTAAGAATCATCCAAGTTTGTGCATTTTGGTCTTTATTCGTTTCGAGTAGCTCTGTTATTGACCGAATCCAAATGTCAAGGATAGATTGTTGTAATATGACACAATAAACCGTGTCGAGAAGTTTGAGACCAACGAAGAGACATTTAGTCCAAGAATCATCCTAGTTCACCAAGTTCGTCCATTTTCGTCTTTCTTTGTTTTGAGTAGCTCCGAAGTTGACTGAGGCCAAATGTCAAGCAAAGATTGATGTAATAGGACACAATAAACCATGCCAAGAAGTTTGAGACCAACGAAGAGAGATTTATTCCAAGAATCATCCAAGTTGACCAACTTTGTCCATTTTGGTCTTTCTTCGTTTTCAGTAGCTCCGAATTTTCCGAAGCCAAATGTCAAGCATAGATTGATGTAATATCACACAATAAACCATGCCGAGAAGTTTGAGACCAACGAAGAGAGATTCAATCCAAGAATCATCCAAGTTCACCAAATTCGTCCATTTTGGTCTTTTTTCATTTTGAGTAGCTCGGAAGTTGACCGAAGGCAAATGTCAAGCAAAGATTGATGTAATAGGACACAATAACCCATGCCGAGAAGTTTGAGACCAACGAAGAGAGATTTAGTCCAAGAATCATCCAAGTTGACCAACTTGGTCCATTTTGGTCTTTCTTCATTTTGAGTAGCTCCGAATTTTCCGAAGCCAAATGTCAAGCATAGATTGTTGTAATATGACACAATAAACCTTGCCGAGTAGTTTGAGACCAACGAAGAGAGATTTAGTCCAAGAATCATCCAACTTCACCAAAGTCGTCTATTTGGGTCTTTCTTCGATTTGAGTAGCTTCGAAGTTGACCGAAGGCAAATGTCAAGCAAAGATTGATGTAATAGGACACAATAAACCATGCCGAGAAGTTTGAGACCAACGAAGAGAGATTTAGTCTAAGAATCATCCAAGTTTGTGCATTTTGGTCTTTCTTCGTTTCGAGTAGCTCTGTTATTGACCGAACCAAAGTGTCAAGGATAGATTGTTGTAATATGACACAATAAACCGTGTCGAGAAGTTTGAGACCAACGAAGAGACATTTAGTCCAAGAATCATCCTAGTTGACCAAGTTCATCCATTTTCATCTTTCTTTGTTTTGAGTAGCTCCGAAGTTGACTGAGGCCAAATGTCAAGCAAAGGTTGATGTAATAGGACACAATAAACCATGCCTAGAAGTTTGACACCAACGAAGAGAGATTTATTCCAAGAATCATCCAAGTTCACCAAATTCGTCCATTTTGGTTTTTCTTTGTTTTGAGTAGCTCCGAATTTTTCGAAGCCAAATGTCAAGCATAGATTGATGTAATATGACACAATAAACAATGCTGAGAAGTTTGAAACCAACGAAGAGAGATTTAGTCCCAGAATCATCTAAGTTCAGCAAATTCGTCCATTTTGGTCTTTCTTCGTTTTCAGTAGCTCCGAAGTTGACCGAAGCCAAATATCAAGCATAGATATATGTAATATGACACAACAAACCATGCCGAGAAGTTTGAGACCAACGAAGAGAGATTTAGTCCAAGAATCATCCAAGTTGACCAACTTGGTCCATTTTGGTCTTTCTTCGTTTTGAGTAGCTCCGAATTTTCCGAAGCCAAATGTCAAGCATAGATTGTTGTAATATGACACAATAAACCTTGCCGAGTAGTTTGAGACCAACGAAGAGAGATTCAATCCAAGAATCATCCAAGTTCACCAAATTCGTCCATTTTGGTCTTTCTTCGTTTTGAGTAGCTCCGAAGTTGGCCGAAGCCAAATGTCAAGCATAGATTGATGTAATATGACACAATAAACCATGCCGAGAACTTTGAAACCAACGAAGAGAGATTTAGTCCAAGAATCATCCAAGTTCACCAAATTCGTCCATTTTGGTTTTTCTTTGTTTTGAGTAGCTCCGAATTTTTCGAAGCCAAATGTCAAGCATAGATTGATGTAATATGACACAATAAACAATGCTGAGAAGTTTGAAACCAACGAAGAGAGATTTAGTCCCAGAATCATCCAAGTTCACGAAATTCGACCATTTTGGTCTTTATTCGTTTTGAGTAGCTCCGAAGTTTACCGAAGCCAAATGTCAAGCATAGATTGATGTAATAGGACACAATAAACCATACCGAGAAGGTTGAGACCAACGAAGAGAGATTTAGTCCAAGAATCATCCAAGTTCACCAAATTCGTCCATTTTGGTCTTTCTTCGTTTTGAGTAGCTCCGAAGTTGGCCGAAGCCAAATGTCAAGCATAGATTGATGTAATATGACACAATAAACCATGCCGAGAAGTTTGAAACCAACGAAGAGAGATTTAGTCCCATAATCATCCAAGTTCACCAAATTCGTCCATTTTGGTCTTTATTCATTTTGAGTAGCTCCGAATTTTCCGAAGCCAAATGTCAAGGATAGATTGTTGTAATATAACACAATAAACCGTGTCGAGAAGTTTGAGACCATTGAAGAGAGATTCAATCCAAGAATCATCCAAGTTCACCAAATTCGTCCATTTTGGTCTTTTTTCATTTTGAGTAGCTCGGAAGTTGACCGAAGGCAAATGTCAAGCAAAGATTGATGTAATAGGACACAATAACCCATGCCGAGAAGTTTGAGACCAACGAAGAGAGATTTAGTCCAAGAATCATCCAAGTTGACCAAGTTTGTCCATTTTGGTCTTTCTTCGTTTTGAGTAGCTCCGAATTTTCCGAAGCCAAATGTCAAGCATAGATTGTTGTAATATGACACAATAAACCTTGCCGAGTAGTTTGAGACCAACGAAGAGAGATTTAGTCCAAGAATCATCCAACTTCACCAAAGTCGTCTATTTGGGTCTTTCTTCGATTTGAGTAGCTTCGAAGTTGACCGAAGGCAAATGTCAAGCAAAGATTGATGTAATAGGACACAATAAACCATGCCGAGAAGTTTGAGACCAACGAAGAGAGATTTAGTCTAAGAATCATCCAAGTTTGTGCATTTTGGTCTTTCTTCGTTTCGAGTAGCTCTGTTATTGACCGAACCAAAGTGTCAAGGATAGATTGTTGTAATATGACACAATAAACCGTGTCGAGAAGTTTGAGACCAACGAAGAGACATTTAGTCCAAGAATCATCCTAGTTGACCAAGTTCATCCATTTTCATCTTTCTTTGTTTTGAGTAGCTCCGAAGTTGACTGAGGCCAAATGTCAAGCAAAGTTTGATGTAATAGGACACAATAAACCATGCCTAGAAGTTTGACACCAACGAAGAGAGATTTATTCCAAGAATCATCCAAGTTCACCAAATTCGTCCATTTTGGTTTTTCTTTGTTTTGAGTAGCTCCGAATTTTTCGAAGCCAAATGTCAAGCATAGATTGATGTAATATGACACAATAAACAATGCTGAGAAGTTTGAAACCAACGAAGAGAGATTTAGTCCCAGAATCATCTAAGTTCAGCAAATTCGTCCATTTTGGTCTTTCTTCGTTTTCAGTAGCTCCGAAGTTGACCGAAGCCAAATATCAAGCATAGATATATGTAATATGACACAACAAACCATGCCGAGAAGTTTGAGACCAACGAAGAGAGATTTAGTCCAAGAATCATCCAAGTTGACCAACTTGGTCCATTTTGGTCTTTCTTCGTTTTGAGTAGCTCCGAATTTTCCGAAGCCAAATGTCAAGCATAGATTGTTGTAATATGACACAATAAACCTTGCCGAGTAGTTTGAGACCAACGAAGAGAGATTCAATCCAAGAATCATCCAAGTTCACCAAATTCGTCCATTTTGGTCTTTCTTCGTTTTGAGTAGCTCCGAAGTTGGCCGAAGCCAAATGTCAAGCATAGATTGATGTAATATGACACAATAAACCATGCCGAGAACTTTGAAACCAACGAAGAGAGATTTAGTCCAAGAATCATCCAAGTTCACCAAATTCGTCCATTTTGGTTTTTCTTTGTTTTGAGTAGCTCCGAATTTTTCGAAGCCAAATGTCAAGCATAGATTGATGTAATATGACACAATAAACAATGCTGAGAAGTTTGAAACCAACGAAGAGAGATTTAGTCCCAGAATCATCCAAGTTCACGAAATTCGACCATTTTGGTCTTTATTCGTTTTGAGTAGCTCCGAAGTTTACCGAAGCCAAATGTCAAGCATAGATTGATGTAATAGGACACAATAAACCATACCGAGAAGGTTGAGACCAACGAAGAGAGATTTAGTCCAAGAATCATCCAAGTTCACCAAATTCGTCCATTTTGGTCTTTCTTCGTTTTGAGTAGCTCCGAAGTTGGCCGAAGCCAAATGTCAAGCATAGATTGATGTAATATGACACAATAAACCATGCCGAGAAGTTTGAAACCAACGAAGAGAGATTTAGTCCCATAATCATCCAAGTTCACCAAATTCGTCCATTTTGGTCTTTATTCATTTTGAGTAGCTCCGAATTTTCCGAAGCCAAATGTCAAGGATAGATTGTTGTAATATAACACAATAAACCGTGTCGAGAAGTTTGAGACCATTGAAGAGAGATTCAATCCAAGAATCATCCAAGTTCACCAAATTCGTCCATTTTGGTCTTTTTTCATTTTGAGTAGCTCGGAAGTTGACCGAAGGCAAATGTCAAGCAAAGATTGATGTAATAGGACACAATAACCCATGCCGAGAAGTTTGAGACCAACGAAGAGAGATTTAGTCCAAGAATCATCCAAGTTGACCAAGTTTGTCCATTTTGGTCTTTCTTCGTTTTGAGTAGCTCCGAATTTTCCGAAGCCAAATGTCAAGCATAGATTGTTGTAATATGACACAATAAACCTTGCCGAGTAGTTTGAGACCAACGAAGAGAGATTTAGTCCAAGAATCATCCAACTTCACCAAAGTCGTCTATTTGGGTCTTTCTTCGATTTGAGTAGCTTCGAAGTTGACCGAAGGCAAATGTCAAGCAAAGATTGATGTAATAGGACACAATAAACCATGCCGAGAAGTTTGAGACCAACGAAGAGAGATTTAGTCTAAGAATCATCCAAGTTTGTGCATTTTGGTCTTTCTTCGTTTCGAGTAGCTCTGTTATTGACCGAACCAAAGTGTCAAGGATAGATTGTTGTAATATGACACAATAAACCGTGTCGAGAAGTTTGAGACCAACGAAGAGACATTTAGTCCAAGAATCATCCTAGTTGACCAAGTTCATCCATTTTCATCTTTCTTTGTTTTGAGTAGCTCCGAAGTTGACTGAGGCCAAATGTCAAGCAAAGTTTGATGTAATAGGACACAATAAACCATGCCTAGAAGTTTGACACCAACGAAGAGAGATTTATTCCAAGAATCATCCAAGTTCACCAAATTCGTCCATTTTGGTTTTTCTTTGTTTTGAGTAGCTCCGAATTTTTCGAAGCCAAATGTCAAGCATAGATTGATGTAATATGACACAATAAACAATGCTGAGAAGTTTGAAACCAACGAAGAGAGATTTAGTCCCAGAATCATCTAAGTTCAGCAAATTCGTCCATTTTGGTCTTTCTTCGTTTTCAGTAGCTCCGAAGTTGACCGAAGCCAAATATCAAGCATAGATATATGTAATATGACACAACAAACCATGCCGAGAAGTTTGAGACCAACGAAGAGAGATTTAGTCCAAGAATCATCCAAGTTGACCAACTTGGTCCATTTTGGTCTTTCTTCGTTTTGAGTAGCTCCGAATTTTCCGAAGCCAAATGTCAAGCATAGATTGTTGTAATATGACACAATAAACCTTGCCGAGTAGTTTGAGACCAACGAAGAGAGATTCAATCCAAGAATCATCCAAGTTCACCAAATTCGTCCATTTTGGTCTTTCTTCGTTTTGAGTAGCTCCGAAGTTGGCCGAAGCCAAATGTCAAGCATAGATTGATGTAATATGACACAATAAACCATGCCGAGAACTTTGAAACCAACGAAGAGAGATTTAGTCCAAGAATCATCCAAGTTCACCAAATTCGTCCATTTTGGTTTTTCTTTGTTTTGAGTAGCTCCGAATTTTTCGAAGCCAAATGTCAAGCATAGATTGATGTAATATGACACAATAAACAATGCTGAGAAGTTTGAAACCAACGAAGAGAGATTTAGTCCCAGAATCATCCAAGTTCACGAAATTCGACCATTTTGGTCTTTATTCGTTTTGAGTAGCTCCGAAGTTTACCGAAGCCAAATGTCAAGCATAGATTGATGTAATAGGACACAATAAACCATACCGAGAAGGTTGAGACCAACGAAGAGAGATTTAGTCCAAGAATCATCCAAGTTCACCAAATTCGTCCATTTTGGTCTTTCTTCGTTTTGAGTAGCTCCGAAGTTGGCCGAAGCCAAATGTCAAGCATAGATTGATGTAATATGACACAATAAACCATGCCGAGAAGTTTGAAACCAACGAAGAGAGATTTAGTCCCATAATCATCCAAGTTCACCAAATTCGTCCATTTTGGTCTTTATTCATTTTGAGTAGCTCCGAATTCTCCGAAGCCAAATGTCAAGGATAGATTGTTGTAATATGACACAATAAACCGTGTCGAGAAGTTTGAGACCATTGAAGAGAGATTTAGTCCAAGAATCATCCTAGTTGACCAAGTTCATCCATTTTCATCTTTCTTTGTTTTGAGTAGCTCCGAAGTTGACTGAGGCCAAATGTCAAGCAAAGATTGATGTAATAGGACACAATAAACCATGCCGAGAAGTTTGAGACCAACGAAGAGAGATTTATTCCAAGAATCATCCAAGTTTACCAACTTTGTCCATTTTGGTCTTTCTTCATTTTGAGTAGCTCCGAATTTTCCGAAGCCAAATGTCAAGCATAGATTGATGTAATATGACACAATAAACCATGCCGAGAAGTTTGAGACCAACGAAGAGAGATTCAGTCCAAGAATCATCCAAGATCACCAAACTCGTCCATTTTGGTCTTTCTTCGTTTTGAGTAGCTCCGAAGATGACCGAAGGCAAATGTCAAGCAAAGATTGATGTAATAGGACACAATAAACAATGCTGAGAAGTTTGAAACCAACGAAGAGAGATTTAGTCCCAGAATCATCCAAGTTCACGAAATTCAACCATTTTGGTCTTTATTCGTTTTGAGTAGCTCCGAAGTTTACCGAAGCCAAATGTCAAGCATAGATTGATGTAATATGACACAATAAACCATGCCGAGAAGTTTGAGACCAACAAAGAGAGATTTAGTCCAAGAATCATCCAAGTTCACCAAATTCGTCCATTTTGGTCTTTCTTCATTTTGAGTAGCTCCGAAGTTGGCCGAAGCCAAATGTCAAGCATAGATTGATGTAATATGACACAATAAACCATGCCGAGAAGTTTGAAACCAACGAAGAGAGATTTAGTCCAAGAATCATCCAAGTTCACCAAATTCGTCCATTTTGGTCTTTCTTCGTTTTGAGTAGCTCCGAAGTTGGCCGAAGCCAAATGTCAAGCATAGATTGATGTAATATGACACAATAAACCATGCCGAGAAGTTTGAGACCAACGAAGAGAGATTTAGTCCCAGAATCATCCAAGTTCACCAAATTCGTCCATTTTGGTCTTTATTCATTTTGAGTAGCTCCGAATTTTCCGAAGCCAAATGTCAAAGATAGATTGTTGTAATATGACACAATAAACCATGTCGAGAAGTTTGAGACCAACGAAGAGACATTTAGTCCAAGAATCATCCTAGTTGACCAAGTTCATCCATTTTCATCTTTCTTTGTTTTGAGTAGCTCCGAAGTTGACTGAGGCCAAATGTCAAGCAAAGATTGATGTAATAGGACACAATAAACCATGCCGAGAAGTTTGAGACCAACGAAGAGAGATTTATTCCAAGAATCATCCAAGTTTACCAACTTTGTCCATTTTGGTCTTTCTTCATTTTGAGTAGCTCCGAATTTTCCGAAGCCAAATGTTAAGCATAGATTGATGTAATATGACACAATAAACCATGCCGAGAAGTTTGAGACCAACGAAGAGAGATTTAGTCCAAGAATCATCCAAGATCACCAAATTCGTCCATTTTGGTCTTTCTTCGTTTTGAGTAGCTCCGAAGATGACCGAAGGCAAATGTTAAGCAAAGATTGATGTAATAGGACACAATAAAACCATGCTGAGAAGTTTGAGACCAACGAAGAGAGATTTAGTCTACGAATCATCCAAGTTTGTCCATTTTGGTCTTTCTTCGTTTCGAGTAGCTCGGTTATTAGCCGAACCCAAATGTCAAGGATAGATTGTTGTAATATGACACAATAAACCGTGTCGAGAAGTTTGAGACCAACGAAGAGACATTTAGTCTAAGAATCATCCTAGTTGACCAAGTTCATCCATTTTCATCTTTCTTTGTTTTGAGTAGCTCCGAAGTTGATTGAGGCCAAATGTCAAGCAAAGATTGATGTAATAGGACACAATAAACCATGCCGAGAAGTTTGAGACCAACGAAGAGAGATTTATTCCAAGAATCATCCAAATTGACCAACGTTGTCCATTTTGGTTTTTCTTTGTTTTGAGTAGTTCCAAATTTTCCGAAGCCAAATGTCAAGCATAGATTGATGTAATATGACACAATAAACAATTCTGAGAAGTTTGAAACCAACGAAGAGAGATTTCGTCCCAGAATCATCCAAGTTCACCAAATTCGTCCATTTTGGTTTTTTTTCGTTTTGAGTAGCTCCGAAGTTGACCGAAGCCAAATGTCAAGCAAAGATTGATGTAATAGGACACAATAACCCATGCCGAGAAGTTTGAGACCAACGAAGAGAGATTTAGTCCAAGAATCATCCAAGTTGACCATGTTTGTCCATTTTGGTCTTTCTTCGTTTCGAGTAGCTCTGTTATTAACCGAAGCCAAATGTCAAGCATAGATTGTTGTAATATGACACAATAAACCATATCGAGATGTTTGAGACCAACGAAGAGAGATTTAGTACAAGAATACTCCAAGTTGACCAAGTTCGTCCATTTTCGTCTTTCTTCGTTTTGAGTAGCTCCGAAGTTAACCGAAGCCAAATGTCAAGCATAGATTGATGTAATTTGACACAATAAACCATGTCGAGAAATTTGAGACCAACGAAGAGAGATTTAGTCCAAGAATCATCCAAGTTCACCAAATTCGTCCATTTTGGTTTTTCTTTGTTTTGAGTAGTTCCAAATTTTCTGAAGCCAAATGTCAAGCATAGATTGATGTAATATGACACAATAAACAATTCTGAGAAGTTTGAAACCAACGAAGAGAGATTTAGTCCCAGAATCATCCAAGTTCACCAAATTCGTCCATTTTGGTCTTTCTTCGTTTTGAGTAGCTCCGAAGTTGACCGAAGCCAAATGTCAAGCATAGATTGATGTAATATGACACAATAAACCATGCCGAAAAGTTTGAGACCAACGAAGAGAGATTTAGTCCAAGAATCATCCAAGTTCACCAAATTCTTCCATTTTGGTCTTTTTTCATTTTGAGTAGCTCCGAAGTTGACCGAAGCCAAATGTCAAGCAAAGATTGATGTAATAGGACACATTAAACCATGCCGAGAAGTTTGAGACCAACGAAGAGAGATTTAGTCTAAGAATCATCCAAGTTTGTGCATTTTGGTCTTTCTTCGTTTCGAGTAGCTCTGTTATTGACCGAACCCAAATGTCAAGGATAGATTGTTGTAATATGACACAATAAACCGTGTCGAAAAGTTTGAGACCAACGAAGAGAGATTTAGTCCAAGAATCATCCTAGTTGACCAAGTTCATCCATTTTCGTCTTTCTTTGTTTTGAGTAGCTCCGAAGTTGACTGAGGCCAAATGTCAAGCAAAGATTGATGTAATAGGACACAATAAACCATGCCGAGAAGTTTGAGACAAACGAAGAGAGATTTATTCCAAGAATCATCCAAGTTGACCAACTTTATCCATTTTGGTCTTTCTTCGTTTTGAGTAGCTCCGAATTTTCCGAAGCCAAATGTCAAGCATAGATTGATGTAATATGACACAATAAACCATGCCGAGAAGTTTGAGACCAACGAAGAGAGATTTAGTCCAAGAATCATCCAAGTTCACCAAATTCGTCCATTTTGGTCTTTCTTCATTTTGAGTAGCTCCGAAGTTGACCGAAGCCAAATGTCAAGCAAAGATTGATGTAATAGGACACAATAACCCATGCCGAGAAGTTTGAGACCAACGAAGAGAGATTTAGTCCCAGAATCATCCAAGTTCACCAAATTCGACCATTTTGGTCTTTCTTCGTTTTGAGTAGCTCCGAAGTTGACCGAAGCCAAATGTCAAGCATAAATTGATGTAATATGACACAATAAACCATGCCGAGAAGTTTGAGACCAACGAAGAGAGATTTAGTCCAAGAATCATCCAAGTTCACCAAATTCGTCCATTTTTGTCTTTTTTCGTTTTGAGTAGCTCCGAAGTTGACCGAAGGCAAATGTCAAGCAAAGATTGATGTAATAGGACACAATAACCCATGTCGAGAAGTTTGAGACCAACGAAGAGAGATTTAGTCCAAGAATCATCCAAGTTGACCAAGTTTGTCCATTTTGGTCTTTCTTCGTTTCGAGTAGCTCTGTTATTGACCGAAGCCAAATGTAAAGGATAGATTGTTGTAATATGACACAATAAACCATATCGAGAAGTTTGAGACCAACGAAGAGAGATTTAGTACCAGAATAATCCAAGTTGACCAAGTTCGTCCATTTTGGTCTTTCTTCATTTTGAGTAGCTCCGAAGTTAACCGAAGCCAAATGTCAAGCATAGATTGATGTAATATGACACAATAAACCATGTCGAGAAGTTTGAGACCAACGAAGAGAGATTTAGTCCAAGAATCATCCAAGTTCACCAAATTCGTCCATTTTGGTTTTTCTTTGTTTTGAGTAGTTCCGAATTTTCCGAAGCCAAATGTCAAGCATAGATTGATGTAATATGACACAATAAACCAATTCTGAGAAGTTTGAAACCAACGAAGAGAGATTTAGTCCCAGAATCATCCAAGTTCACCAAATTCGTCCATTTTGGTCTTATTTCGTTTTGAGTAGCTCCGAAGTTGACCGAAGCCAAATGTCAAGCAAAGATTAATGTAATAGGACACATTAAACCATGCCGAGAAGTTTGAGACCAACGAAGAGAGATTTAGTCTAAGAATCATCGAAGTTTGTGCATTTTGGTCTTTCTTCGTTTCGAGTAGCTCTGTTCTTGACCGAACCCAAATGTCAAGGATAGATTGTTGTAATATGACACAACGAAGTTTGAGACCAACGAAGAGAGATTTAGTCCAAGAATCATCCTAGTTCACCAAGTTCGTCCATTTTGGTCTTTCTTTGTTTTGAGTAGCTCCGAAGTTGACTGAGGCCAAATGTCAAGCAAAGATTGATGTAATAGGACACAATAAACCATGTCGAGAAGTTTGAGACCAACGAAGAGAGATTTATTCCAAGAATCATCCAAGTTGACCAACTTTGTCCATTTTGGTCTTTCTTCATTTTGAGTAGCTCCGAATTTTCCGAAGCCAAATGTCAAGCATAGATTGATGTAATATGACACAATAAACCATGCCGAGAAGTTTGAGACCAACGAAGAGAGATTTAGTCCAAGAATCATCCAAGTTCACCAAATTCGTCCATTTTGGTCTTTCTTTGTTTTGAGTAGCTCCGAAGTTGACCGAAGGCAAATGTCAAGCAAAGATTGATGTAATAGGACAAAATAAACCATGCCGAGAAGTTTGAGACCAACGAAGAGAGATTTAGTCTAAGAATCATCCAAGTTTGTGCATTTTGGTCTTTCTTCGTTTCGAGTAGCTCTGTTATTGACCGAAGCCAAATGTCAAGCATAGATTGTTGTAATATGACACAATAAACCATGTCGAGAAGTTTGAGACCAACGAAGAGAGATTTAGTCCAAGAATCATCCAAGTTGACCAAAGTCGTCCATTTGGGTCTTTCTTCGTTTTGAGTAGCTCTGAAGTTGACCGAAGCCAAATGTCAAGCATAGATTGATGTAATATGACACAATAAACCATGCCGAGAAGTTTGAGACCAACGAAGAGAGATTTAGTCCAAGAATCATCCAAGTTCACCAAATTCGTCCATTTTGGTCTTTTTTCGTTTTGAGTAGCTCCGAAGTTGACCGAAGGCAAATGTCAAGCATAGATTGATGTAATAGGACACAATAAACCATGCCGAGAAGTTTGAGACCAACGAAGAGAGATTTAGTCCAAGAATCATCCAAGTTGACCAAGTTTGTCCATTTTGGTCTTTCTTCGTTTCGAGTAGCTCTGTTATTGACCGAAGCCAAATGTCAAGCAAAGATTGATGTAATAGGACACAATAAACCATGCCGAGAAGTTTGAGACCAACGAAGAGAGATTTAGTCTAAGAATCATCCAAGTTCACCAAATTCGTCCATTTTGAGTAGCTCCGAAGTTGACCGAAGCCAAATGTCAAGCATAGATTGATGTAATAGGACACAATAAACCATGCCGAGAAGTTTGAGACCAACGAAGAGAGATTTAGTCCAAGAATCATCCAAGTTCGCCAAAGTCGTCCATTTTGCTCTTTCTTTGTTTTGAGTAGCTCCGAATTTGACCGAAGCCAAATGTCAAGCATAGATTGATGTAATATGACACAATAAACCATGTCGAGAAGTTTGAGACCAACGAAGAGAGATTTAGTCCAAGAATCATCCAAGTTCACCAAATTCGTCCATTTTGGTCTTTCTTCGTTTTGAGTAGCTCCGAAGTTGACCGAAGCCAAATGTCAAGCATAGATTGATGTAATATGACACAATAAACCATGTCGAGAAGTTTGAGACCAACGAAGAGAGATTTAGTCCAAGAATCATCCAAGTTCACCAAATTCGTCCATTTTGGTCTTTCTTCATTTTGAGTAGCTCTGAAGTTGACCGAAGCCAAATGTCAAGCAAAGATTGATGTAATAGGACACAATAAACCATGCCGAGAAGTTTGAGACCAACGAAGAGAGATTTAGTCCAAGAATCATCCAAGTTCACAAAATTCGTCCATTTTGAGTAGCTCCGAAGTTGACCGAAGCCAAATGTCAAGCATAGATTGATGTAATAGGACACAATAAACCATGCCGAGAAGTTTGAGACCAACGAAGAGAGATTTAGTCCAAGAATCATCCAAGTTCGCCAAAGTCGTCCATTTTGGTCTTTCTTTGTTTTGAGTAGCTCCGAATTTGACCGAAGCCAAATGTCAAGCATAGATTGATGTAATATGACACAATAAACCATGTCGAGAAGTTTGAGACCAACGAAGAGAGATTTAGTCCAAGAATCATCCAAGTTCACCAAATTCGTCCATTTTGGTCTTTCTTCGTTTTGAGTAGCTCCGAAGTTGACCGAAGCAAAATGTCAAGCATAGATTGATGTAATATGACACAATAAACCATGCCGAGAAGTTTGAGACCAACGAAGAGAGATTTAGTCCAAGAATCATCCAAGTTCACCAAAGTCGTCCATTTGGGTCTTTCTTCGTTTTGAGTAGCTCTGAAGTTGACCGAAGCCAAATGTCAAGCAAAGATTGATGTAATAGGACACAATAAACCATGCCGAGAAGTTTGAGACCAACGAAGAGAGATTTAGTCCAAGAATCATCCAAGTTCACCAAATTCGTCCATTTTGGTCTTTCTTCGTTTTGAGTAGCTCCGAAGTTGACCGAAGCCAAATGTCAAGCATAGATTGATGTAATATGACACAATAAACCATGTCGAGAAGTTTGAGACCAACGAAGAGAGATTTAGTCCAAGAATCATCCAAGTTCACCAAATTCGTCCATTTTGGTTGTATTTCATTTTGAGTAGCTCCGAAGTTGACCGAAGCCAAATGTCAAGCATAGATTGATGTAATAGGACACAATAAACCATGCCGAGAAGTTTGAGACCAACGAAGAGAGATTTAGTCCAAGAATCATCCAAGTTCACCAAAGTCGTCCATTTTGCTCTTTCTTTGTTTTGAGTAGCTTCGAATTTAACCGAAGCCAAATGTCAAGCATAGATTGATGTAATATGACACAATAAACTATGTCGAGAAGTTTGAGACCAACGAAGAGAGATTTAGTCTAAGAATCATCCAAGTTCACCAAATTCGTCCATTTTGGCTCTTTCTTGGTTTTGAGTAGCTCCGAAGTTGACCGAAGCCAAATGTCAAGCAAAGATTGATGTAATAGGACACAATAAACCATGCCGAGAAGTTTGAGACCAACGAAGAGAGATTTAGTCCAAGAATCATCCAAGTTCACCAAATTCATCCATTTTGGTCTTTCTTCGTTTTGCGTAGCTCCGAATTTGACCGAACCCAAATGTCAAGCATAGATTGTGTAAAAGGACACAATAAACCATGCCGAGAAGTTTGAGACCAACGAAGAGAGATTTAGTCCAAGAATCATCCAAGTTCACCAAAGTCGTCCATTTTGGTCTTTCTTCGTTTTGAGTAGCTCTGAAGTTGGCCGAAGCCAAATGTCAAGCAAAGATTGATGTAATAGGACACAATAAACCATGCCGAGAAGTTTGAGACCAACGAAGAGAGATTTAGTCTAAGAATCATCCAAGTTCACCAAATTCGTCCATTTTGGTCTTTCTTGGTTTTGAGTAGCTCCGAAGTTGACCGAAGCCAAATGTCAAGCATAGATTGATGTAATAGGACACAATAAACCATGCCGAGAAGTTTGAGACCAACGAAGAGAGATTTAGTCTAAGAATCATCCAAGTTGACCAAGTTTGTCCATTTTGGTCTTTCTTTGTTTTGAGTAGCTCCGAATTTGATCGAAGCCAAATGTCAAGCATAGATTGATGTAATATGACACAATAAACTATGTCGAGAAGTTTGAGACCAACGAAGAGAGATTTAGTCCAAGAATCATCCAAGTTGACCAACTTTGTCCATTTTGGTCTTTCTTCGTTTTCAGTAGCTCCGAATTTTCCGAAGCCAAATGTCAAGCATAGATTGATGTAATATGACACAATAAACCATGCCGAGAAGTTTGAGACCAACGAAGAGAGATTTAGTCCAAGAATCATCCAAGTTCACCAAATTCTTCCATTTTGGTCTTTCTTGGTTTTGAGTAGCTCCGAAGTTGACCGAAGCCAATGTCAAGCATAGATTGATGTAATAGGACACAATAAACCATGCCGAGAAGTTTGAGACCAACGAAGAGAGATTTAGTCCAAGAATCATCCAAGTTCACCAAATTCGTCCATTTTGGTCTTATTTCGTTTTGAGTAGCTCCGAAGTTGACCGAAGCCAAATGTCAAGCAAAGATTGATGTAATAGGACACAATAAACCATGCCGAGAAGTTTGAGACCAACGAAGAGAGATTTAGTCTAAGAATCATCCAAGTTTGTGCATTTTGGTCTTTCTTCGTTTCGAGTAGCTCTGTTATTGACCGAACCCAAATGTCAAGGATAGATTGTGTAATATGACACAATAAACCATGTCGAGAAGTTTGAGACCAACGAAGAGAGATTTAGTCCATGAATCATCCAAGTTCACCAAATTCGTGCGTTTTGGTCTTTCTTCGTTTTGAGTAGCTGCGAAGTTGACCGAAGCCAAATGTCAAGCATAGATTGATGTAATATGACACAATAAACCATGTCGAGAAGTTTGAGACAACGAAGAGAGATTTAGTCCCAGAATCATCCAAGTTGACCAAGTTCGTCCATTTTCGTCTTTCTTCCTTTTGAGTAGCTCCGAAGTTAACGGAAGCCAAATGTCAAGCATAGATTGATGTAATTTGACACAATAAACCATGACGAGAAGTTTGAGACCAACGAAGAGAGATTTAGTCTAAGAATCATCCAAGTTCACCAAATTCGTCCATTTTGGTCATATTTCGTTTTGGGTAGCTCCGAAGTTGACCGAAGCCAAATGTCAAGGATAGATTTTGTAATATGACACAATAAACCATGTCGAGAAGTTTGAGACCAACGATGAGAGATTTAGTCCAAGAATCATCCAAGTTCACCAAATTCGTCCATTTTCGTCTTTCTTCGTTTTGATTTGCTTCGAAGTTGACCGAAGCCAAATGTCAAGCAAAATTGATGTAATAGGACACAATAAACCATGCCGAGAAGTTTGAGACCAACGAAGAGAGATTTAGTCCAAGAATCATCCAAGTTGACCAAGTTCGCCCATTTTTGTCTTATTTCGTTTTGAGTAGCTCCGAAGTTGACCGAAGCTAAATGTCAAGCAAAATTGATGTAATAGGACACAATAAACCATGCCGAGAAGTTTGAGACCAACGAAGAGAGATTTAGTCCAAGAATCATCTAAGTTGACCAAGTTCGCCCATTTTTGTCTTTCATCGTTTTGAGTAGCTCCGAAGTTTACCGAAGCCAAATGTCAAGCATAGATTGATGTAATTTGACACAATAAACCATGCCGAGAAGTTTGAGGCCAACGAAGAGAGATTTAGTCCCAGAATCATCCAAGTTCACCAAATTCGTCCATTTTGGTCTTTCTTCATTTTGAGTAGCTCCGAAGTTGACCGAAGCCAAATGTCAAGCAAAGATTGATGTAATAGGACACAGTAAACCATGCCGAGAAGTTTGAGACCAACGAAGAGAGATTTAGTCTAAGAATTATCCAAGTTCACCAAGTTTGTCCATTTTGCTCTTTCTTCGTTTCGAGTTGTTCTGTTATTGCCCGAAGCCAAATGTCAAGCATAGATTGATGTAATATGACACAATAAACCATGCTGAGAAGTTTGAAACCAACGAAGGGAGATTTAGTCAAAGAATCATCCAAGTTGACCAACTTTGTCCATTTTGGTCTTTCTTCGTTTCGAGTAGCTCTGTTATTGACCGAAGCCAAATGTCAAGGATAGATTGTTGTAATATGACACAATAAACCATGTCGAGAAGTTTGATACCAATGAAGAGAGATTTAATGCAAGAATCATCCAAGTTGAGCAAGTTTGTCCATTTTGGTCTTATTTCGTTTTGAGTAGCTCCGACTTTGACCGAAGCCAAATGTCAAGCAAAATTGATGTAATAGGACACAATAAACCATGCCGAGAAGTTTGAGACCAACGAAGAGAGATTTAGTCCAAGAATCATCCAAGTTCACCAAATTCGTCCATTTTGCTCTTTCTTGGTTTTGAGTACCTCCGAAGTTGACCGAAGCCAATGTCAAGCATAGATTGATGTAATAGGACATAATAAACCATGCCGAGAAGTTTGAGACCACGAAGAGAGATTTAGTCCAAGAATCATCCAAGTTCACCAAATTCGTCCATTTTGGTCTTATTTCGTTTTGAGTAGCTCCGAAGTTGACCGAAGCCAAATGTCAAGCAAAGATTGATGTAATAGGACACAATAAACCATGCCGAGAAGTTTGAGACCAACGAAGAGAGATTTAGTCTAAGAATCATCCAAGTTTGTGCATTTTGGTCTTTCTTCGTTTCGAGTAGCTCTGTTATTGACCGAACCCAAATGTCAAGGATAGATTGTCGTAATATGACACAATAAACCATGTCGAGAAGTTTGATACCAACGAAGAGAGATTTAGTCCATGAATCATCCAAGTTCACCAAATTCGTCCGTTTTGGTCTTTCTTCGTTTTGAGTAGCTGCGAAGTTGACCGAAGCCAAATGTCAAGCATAGATTGATGTAATATGACACAATAAACCATGTCGAGAAGTTTGAGATCAACGAAGAGAGATTTAGTCCCAGAATCATCCAAGTTGACCAAGTTCGTCCATTTTCGTCTTTCTTCCTTTTGAGTATCTCCGAAGTTAACGGAAGCCAAATGTCAAGCATAGATTGATGTAATTTGACACAATAAACCATGACGAGAAGTTTGAGACCAACGAAGAGAGATTTAGTCTAAGAATCATCCAAGTTCACCAAATTCGTCCATTTTGGTCATATTTCGTTTTGGGTAGCTCCGAAGTTGACCGAAGCCAAATGTCAAGCAAAATTGATGTAATAGGACACAATAAACCATGCCGAGAAGTTTGAGACCAACGAAGAGATATTTAGTCCATGAATCATCTAAGTTCACCAAATTCGTCCATTTTGCTCTTTCTTCATTTTGAGTAGCTCCGAATTTGACCGAAGCCAAAATTCACGCAAGGATTGATCTAATATGTCACAATAAACTATGCCGAGAAGTTTGATACCAACGAAGACAGATTTAGTCCAAGAATTATCCAAGTTCATCAAATTCGTCCATTTTGGTCTTTCTTTGTTTTGAGTAGCTCCGAAGTTGACCGAAGCCAAATGTCAAGCATAGATTGATGTAATATGACACAATAAACCATGCCGAGAAGTTTGAGACCAACGAAGAGAGATTTAGTCTAAGAATCATCCAAGTTGACCCAGTTCGTCCATTTTCGTTTTTCTTCCTTTTGAGTAGCTCCGAAGTTGACCGAAGCCAAATGTAAAGCATAGATTTATGTAATATCACACAATAAACCATGCCGAGAAGTTTGAGACCAACGAAGAGAGATTTAGTACAAGAATCATCCAAGTTGAGCAAGTTTGTCCATTTTGGTCTTATTTCGTTTTGAGTAGCTCCGACTTTGACCGAAGCCAAATGTCAAGCAAAATTGATGTAATAGGACACAATAAACCATGCCGAGAAGTTTGAGACCAACGAAGAGAGATTTAGTCCAAGAATCAGCCAAGTTGACCAAGTTCGTCCATTTTCGTTTTTCTTCCTTTTGAGTAGCTCCGAAGTTGACCGAAGCCAAATGTCAAGCATAGATTTATGTAATATCACACAATAAACCATGCCGAGAAGTTTGAGACCAACGAAGAGAGATTTAGTACAAGAATCATCCAAGTTCACCAAATTCGTCCATTTTGGTTTTCCTTTGTTTTGTGTAGCTCCAAAGTAGACCAAAGCCAAATGTAAAGCATAGATGGATGTAATATGACACAGTAAACCATGCCGAGAAGTTTGAGACCAACGAAGAGAGATTTAGTCCAAGAATCATCCAAGTTCACCAAAGTCGTCCATTTGGGTCTTTCTTCGTTTTGAGTAGCTCTGAAGTTGACCGAAGCCAAATGTCAGCATAGATTGATGTAATTTGACACAATAAACCATGCCGAGAAGTTTGAGATCAACGAAAAGAGATTTAGTCCAAGAATCATCCAAGTTCACCAAAGTCGTCCATTTGGGTCTTTCTTCGTTTTGAGTAGCTCTGAAGTTGACCGAAGCCAAATGTCAAGCAAAGATTGATGTAATAGGACACAATAAACCATGTCGAGAAGTTTGAGACCAACGAAGAGAGATTTAGTCTAAGAATCATCCAAGTTCACCCAATTCGTCCATTTTGAGTAGCTCCGAAGTTGACCGAAGCCAAATGTCAAGCATAGATTGATGTAATAGGACAAAATAAACCATGCCGAGAAGTTTGAGACCAATGAACAGAGATTTAGTCCAAGAATCATCCATGTTCACCAAATTCATCCATTTTGGTCTTATTTCGTTTTGAGTAGCTTCGAAGTTGATCGAACCCAAATGTCAAGCATAGATTGATGTAATATGACACAATAAACCATGGCGAGAAGTTTGAGACCAAAAAAGAGAGATTTAGTCCAAGAATCATCCAAGTTAACCAAGTTTGTCCATTTTGGTCTTTCTTTGTTTTAAGTAGCTTCGAAGTTGACCGAAGCCAAATGTCAAGCATAGATTGATGTAATATGACACAATAAACTCTGTCGAGAAGTTTGATACCAAAGAAGAGAGATTTAATCCAAGAATCATCCAAGTTCACCAAGTTTGTCCATTTTGGCCTTTCTTCATTTCGAGTTGCTTTGTTATTGACCGAAGCTAAATGTCAAGGATAGATTGTAGTAATATGACACAATAAACCTTGTCGAGAAGTTTGAGACCAACGAAGAGACATTTAGTCTAAGAATCATCCAAGTTCACCAAATTCATCCATTTTGGTCTTATTTCTTTTTGAGTAGCTGCGAAGTTGACCGAAGCCAAATGTCAAGCATAGATTGATGTAATATGACACAATAAACCATGCCGAGAAGTTTGAGACCAACGAAGAGAGATTTAGTCCAAGAATCATCCAAGTTGACCAAGTTTGCCCATTTTGGTCTCTCTTTGTTTTAAGTAGCTTCGAAGTTAACCGAAGCCAAATGTCAAGCATAGATTGATGTAATATGACACAATAAACCATGCCGAGAAGTTTGAGACCAACGAAGAGACATTTAGTCCATGAATCATCCAAGTTCACCAAATTCATCCATTTTGGTCTTATTTCGTTTTGAGTAGCTGCGAAGTTGACCGAAGCCAAATGTGAAGCATAGATTGATGTAATATGACACAATAAACTATGTCTAGAAGTTTGATACCAACGAAGAGAGATTTAGTCCATGAATCATCCAAGTTGACCAAATTCGTCCATTTTGGTCTTTGTTCGTTTTGAGTAGCTCCGAAGTTGACCGAAGCCAAATGTCAAGCAAAGATTAATGTAATAGGACATAATAAACCATGGCGAGAAGTTTGAGACCAACGAAGAGAGATTTAGTCCAAGAATCATCCAAGTTCAACAAATTCGTCCATTTTCGTCTTTCTTCGTTTTGAGTAGCTCCGAAGTTGACCGAAGCCAAATGTCAAGCAAAGATTGATGTAATAGGACACAATAAACTATGCCGAGAAGTTTGAGACCAACGAAGAGAGATTTAGTGTAAGAATCATCCAAGTTCACCAAATTCGTCCATTTTGCTCATATTTCATTTTGAGTTGCTCCGAAGTTGACCGAAGCCAAATGTCAAGCATAGATTGATGTAATATGACACAATAAACCATGCCGAGAAGTTTGAGACCAACGAAGAAAGATTTAGTCCATGAATCATCCAAGTTCACCAAATTCGTCCATTTTTGTCTTCTTTCGTTTTGAGTAGCTCGGAATTTGACCGAAGCCAAATGTCAAGAATAGATTGATGTAATATGACACAATAAACCATGCCGAGAAGTTTGAGACCAACGAAGAGAGATTTAGTCCATGAATCATCCAAGTTCACCAAATTCGTCCATTTTGCTCTTTCTTCATTTTGAGTAGCTCCGAATTTGACCGAAGCCAAAATTCAAGCAAGGATTGATGTAATATGACACAATAAACAATGCCGAGAAGTTTGATACCAACGAAGAGAGATTTAGTCCAAGAATTATCCAAGTTCATCAAATTCGTCCATTTTGGTCTTTCTTTGTTTTGAGTAGCTCCGAAGTTGACCGAAGCCAAATGTCAAGCATAGATTGATGTAATATGACACAATAAACCATGCCGAGAAGTTTGAGACCAACGAAGAGAGATTTAGTCTAAGAATCATCCAAGTTGACCCAGTTCGTCCATTTTGGCCTTTCTTCGTTTCGAGTTGCTCTGTTATTTACCGAAGCCAAATGTCAAGGATAGATTGTCGTAAAATGACACAATATACCATGTGGAGAAGTTTGAGACCAACGAAGAGAGATTTAGTCTAAGAATCATCCAAGTTGACCAAGTTCGTCCATTTTCGTCTTTCTTCATTTTGAGTAGCTCTGAAGTTGACCGAAGCCAAATGTCAAGCATAGATTGATGTAATATGACACAATAAACTATGTCGAGAAGTTTGAGACCAACGAAGAGAGATTTAGTCCACGAATCATCCAAGTTCACCAAATTCGTACATTTTCATCTTCTTTCGTTTTGAGTAGCTCCGAATTTGACCGAAGCCAAATGTCAAGAATAGATTGATGTAATATCACACAATAAACCATGCCGAGAAGTTTGAGACCAACGAATAGAGATTTAGTCCAAGAATCATCCAAGTTGACCAAATTCGTTCATTTTGGTCTTTCTTCATTTCGAGTAGCTCCGAAGTTGACCGAAGCCAAATGTCAAGCATAGATTGATGTAATATGACACAATAAACCATGCCGAGAAGTTTGAGACCAACGAAGAGAGATTTATTCCAAGAATCATCCAAGTTCATCAAATTCTTCCATTTTGGTCTTTCTTTGTTTTGAGTAGCTCCGAAGTTGACCGAAGCCAAATGTCAAGCATAGATTGATGTAATATGACACAATAAACTATGTGGAGAAGTTTGAGGCCAAGGAAGAGAGATTTAGTCAAAGAATCATCACGTTGACGAAGTTCGTCCATTTTAATTTTTCTTCGTTTTGAGTAGCTCCGAAGTTGACCGAAGCCAAATGTCAAGCATAGATTGATGTAATATGACACAATAAACTATGTCGAGAAGTTTGAGACCAACGAAGAGAGATTTAGTCCACGAATCATCCAAGTTCACCAAATTCGTCCATTTTCATCTTCTTTCGTTTTGAGTAGCTCCGAATTTGACCGAAGCCAAATGTCAAGAATAGATTGATGTAATATTACACAATAAACCATGCCGAGAAGTTTGAGACCAACGAAGAGAGATTTAGTCCAAGAATCATCCAAGTTGACCAAATTCGTCCATTTTTGTCTTTCTTCGTTTTGAGTAGCTCCGAAGTTGACCGAAGCCAAATGTCAAGCATAGATTGATGTAATAGGACACAATAAACCATGCCGAGAAGTTTGAGACCAACGAAGAGAGATTTAGTCCAAGAATCATCCAAGTTGACCAAGTTCGTCCATTTTGGTCTTTCTTCGTTTTGAGTAGCTCCGAAGTTGACCGAAGCCAAATGTCAAGCATAGATTGATGTAATATGACACAATAAACCATGCCTAGAAGTTTGAGACCAACGAAGAGAGATTTAGTCCAAGAATCATCCAAGTTCACCAAATTCGTCCATTTTGGTCTTTCTTCATTTTGAGTAGCTCCGAAGTTGACCGAACCCAAATGTCAAGCATAGATTGATGTATATGACACAATAAACTATGTGGAGAAGTTTGAGACCAAGGATGAGAGATTTAGTCAAAGAATCATGCACGTTGACCAAGTTCGTCCATTTTAATCTTTCTTCGTTTTGAGTAGCTCCGAAGTTGACCGAAGCCAAATGTCAAGCATAGATTGATGTAATATGACACAATAAACCATGCCGAGATGTTTGAGACCAACGAAGAGAGATTTAGTCCAAGAATCATCCAAGTTCACCAAATTCGTCCATTTTGGTCTTTCTTCATTTTGAGTAGCTCCGAAGTTGACCGAAGCCAAATGTCAAGCATAGATTGATGTAAAATGACACAATAAAACATGCCGGAAGTTTGAGACCAACGAATAGAGATTTAGTCCAAGAATCATCAAGTTGACCAAATTCGTTCATTTTGGTCTTTCTTCATTTCGAGTAGCTCCGAAGTTGACCGAAGCCAAATGTCAAGCATAGATTGATGTAATATGACACAATAAACCATGCCGAGAAGTTTGAGACCAACGAAGAGAGATTTATTCCAAGAATCATCCAAGTTCATCAAATTCTTCCATTTTGGTCTTTCTTTGTTTTGAGTAGCTCCGAAGTTGACCGAAGACAAATGTCAAGCATAGATTGATGTAATATTACACAATAAACTATGCCGAGAAGTTTGATACCAACGAAGAGAGATTTAGTCCAAGAATCATCCAAGTTGACCAAATTCGTTCATTTTGGTCTTTCTTCATTTCGAGTAGCTCCGAAGTTGACCGAAGCCAAATGTCAAGCATAGATTGATGTAATATGACACAATAAACCATGCCGAGAAGTTTGAGACCAACGAAGAGAGATTTATTCCAAGAATCATCCAAGTTCATCAAATTCTTCCATTTTGGTCTTTCTTTGTTTTGACTAGCTCCGAAGTTGACCGAAGCCAAATGTCAAGCATAGATTGATGTAATATTACACAATAAACCATGCCGAGAAGTTTGAGACCAACGAAGAGAGATTTAGTCCATGAATCATCCAAGTTGACCAAATTCGTCCATTTTTGTCTTTCTTCGTTTTGAGTAGCTCCGAAGTTGACCGAAGCCAAATGTCAAGCATAGATTGATGTAATAGGACACAATAAACCATGCCGAGAAGTTTGAGACCAACGAAGAGAGATTTAGTCCATGAATCATCAAAGTTCACCAAATTCGTCCATTTTGCTCTTTCTTCATTTTGAGTAGCTCCGAATTTGACCGAAGCCAAAATTCAAGCAAGGATTGATGTAATATGACACAATAAAACATGCCGGGAAGTTTGAGACCAACGAAGAGAGATTTAGTCCAAGAATCATCCAAGTTCACCAAATTCGTCTATTTTGGTCTTTCTTCATTTTGAGTAGCTCCGAAGTTGAACGAAGCCAAATGTCAAGCATAGATTGATGTGATATGACACAATAAACAATGTGGAGAAGTTTGAGACCAAGGAAGAGAGATTTAGTCAAGAATCATCCAAGTTCACCAAATTCGTCCATTTTGGTCTTTCTTCGTTTTGACTAGCTCCGAAGTTGACCGAAGCCAAATGTCAAGCATAGATTGATGTAATATGACACAATAAACCATGCCGAGAAGTTTGAGACCAACGAAGAGAGATTTAGTCCAAGAATCATCCAAGTTGACCAAGTTCGTCCATTTTGGTCTTTCTTCGTTTTGAGTAGCTCCGAAGTTGACCGAAGCCAAATGTCAAGCATAGATTGATGTAATATGACACAATAAACCATGCCTAGAAGTTTGAGACCAACGAAGAGAGATTTAGTCCAAGAATCATCCAAGTTCACCAAATTCGTCCATTTTGGTCTTTCTTCATTTTGAGTAGCTCCGAAGTTGACCGAACCCAAATGTCAAGCATAGATTGATGTGATATGACATAATAAACTATGTGGAGAAGTTTGAGGCCAAGGATGAGAGATTTAGTCAAAGAATCATCCACGTTGACCAAGTTCGTCCATTTTAATCTTTCTTCGTTTTGAGTAGCTCCGAAGTTGACCGAAGCCAAATGTCAAGCATAGATTGATGTAATATGACACAATAAACCATGCCGAGATGTTTGAGACCAACGAAGAGAGATTTAGTCCAAGAATCATCCAAGTTCACCAAATTCGTCCATTTTGGTCTTTCTTCATTTTGAGTAGCTCCGAAGTTGACCGAAGCCAAATGTCAAGCATAGATTGATGTAATATGACACAATAAAACATGCCGGGAAGTTTGAGACCAACGAATAGAGATTTAGTCCAAGAATCATCCAAGTTGACCAAATTCGTTCATTTTGGTCTTTCTTCATTTCGAGTAGCTCCGAAGCTGACCGAAGCCAAATGTCAAGCATAGATTGATGTAATACGACACAATAAACCATGCCGAGAAGTTTGAGACCAACGAAGAGAGATTTATTCCAAGAATCATCCAAGTTCATCAAATTCTTCCATTTTGGTCTTTCTTTGTTTTGACTAGCTCCGAAGTTGACCGAAGACAAATGTCAAGCATAGATTGATGTAATATTACACAATAAACCATGCCGAGAAGTTTGATACCAACGAAGAGAGATTTAGTCCAAGAATCATCCAAGTTGACCAAATTCGTTCATTTTGGTCTTTCTTCATTTCGAGTAGCTCCGAAGCTGACCGAAGCCAAATGTCAAGCATAGATTGATGTAATATGGCACAATAAACCATGCCGAGAAGTTTGAGACCCACGAAGAGAGATTTATTCCAAGAATCATCCAAGTTCATCAAATTCTTCCATTTTGGTCTTTCTTTGTTTTGAGTAGCTCCGAAGTTGACCGAAGCCAAATGTCAAGCATAGATTGATGTAATATTACACAATAAACCATGCCGAGAAGTTTGATACCAACGAAGAGAGATTTAGTCCATGAATCATCCAAGTTGACCAAATTCGTCCATTTTTGTCTTTCTTCGTTTTGAGTAGCTCCGAAGTTGACCGAAGCCAAATATCTAGCATAGATTGATGTAATAGGACACAATAAACCATGCCGAGAAGTTTGAGACCAACGAAGAGAGATTTAGTCCATGAATCATCAAAGTTCACCAAATTCGTCCATTTTGCTCTTTCTTCATTTTGAGTAGCTCCGAATTTGACCGAAGCCAAAATTCACGCAAGGATTGATCTAATATGACACAATAAAACATGCTGGGAACTTTGAGACCAACGAATAGAGATTTAGTCCAAGAATCATCCAAGTTCACCAAATTCGTCTATTTTGGTCTTTCTTAATTTTGAGTAGCTCCGAAGTTGAACGAAGCCAAATGTCAAGCATAGATTGATGTGATATGACACAATAAACAATGTGGAGAAGTTTGAGGCCAAGGAAGAGAGATTTAGTCCATGAATCATCCAAGTTCACCAAATTCGTCCATTTTGGTCTTTCTTCGTTTTGACTAGCTCCGAAGTTGACCGAAGCCAAATGTCAAGCATAGATTGATGTAATATGACACAATAAACCATGCCGAGAAGTTTGAGACCAACGAAGAGAGATTTAGTCCAACAATCATCCAAGTTCACCAAATTTGTCCATTTTGGTCTTTCTTCATTTTGAGTAGCTCCGAATTTGAACGAAGCCAAAAGTCACGCAAGGATTGATCTAATATGGCACAATAAACAATGCCGAGAAGTTTGATACCAACGAAGACAGATTTAGTCCAAGAATTATCCAAGTTCATCAAATTCGTCCATTTTGGTCTTTCTTTGTTTTGAGTAGCTCCGAAGTTGACCGAAGCCAAATGTCAAGCATAGATTGATGTAATATGACACAATAAACCATGCCGAGAAGTTTGAGACCAACGAAGAGAGATTTAGTCTAAGAATCATCCAAGTTGACCCAGTTCGTCCATTTTGGCCTTTCTTCGTTTCGAGTTGCTCTGTTATTGACCGAAGCCAAATGTCAAGGATAGATTGTCGTAATATGACACAATATACCATGTGGAGAAGTTTGAGACCAACGAAGAGAGATTTAGTCGAAGAATCATCCAAGTTGACCAATTTCGTCCATTTTCGTCTTTCTTCATTTTGAGTAGCTCCGAAGTTGACCGAAGCCAAATGTCAAGGATAGATTGATCTAATATGACCCAATAAACTATGTCGAGAAGTTTGAGACCAACGAAGAGAGATTTAGTCCACGAATCATCCAAGTTGACCAAATTCGTACATTTTCGTCTTCTTTCGTTTTGAGTAGCTCCGAATTTGACCGAAGCCAAATGTCAAGAATAGATTGATGGAATATTACACAATAAACCATGCCGAGAAGTTTGAGACCAACGAATAGAGATTTAGTCCAAGAATCATCCAAGTTGACCAAATTCGTTCATTTTGGTCTTTCTTCATTTCGAGTAGCTCCGAAGCTGACCGAAGCCAAATGTCAAGCATAGATTGATGTAATATGACACAATAAACCATGCCGAGAAGTTTGAGACCAACGAAGAGAGATTTATTCCAAGAATTATCCAAGTTCATCAAATTCTTCCATTTTGGTCTTTCTTTGTTTTGAGTAGCTCCGAAGTTGACCGAAGCCAAATGTCAAGCATAGATTGATGTAATATTACACAATAAACCATGCCGAGAAGTTTGATACCAACGAAGAGAGATTTAGTCCAAGAATCATCCAAGCTGACCAAATTCGTCCATTTTTGTCTTTCTTCGTTTTGAGTAGCTCCGAAGTTGACCGAAGCCAAATATATAGCATAGATTGATGTAATAGGACACAATAAACCATGCCGAGAAGTTTGAGACCAACGAAGAGAGATTTAGTCCAAGAATCATCCAAGTTGACCAAGTTCGTCCATTTTGGTCTTTCTTCGTTTTGAGTAGCTCCGAAGTTAACCGAAGCCAAATGTCAAGCATAGATTGATGTAATATGACACAATAAACCATGCCTAGAAGTTTGAGACCAACGAAGAGAGATTTAGTCCAAGAATCATCCAAGTTCACCAAATTTGTCCATTTTGGTCTTTCTTCATTTTGAGTAGCTCCGAAGTTGACCGAAGCCAAATGTCAAGCATAGATTGATGTGATATGACACAATAAACTATGTGGAGAAGTTTGAGGCCAAGGATGAGAGATTTAGTCAAAGAATCAGGCACGTTGACCAAGTTCTTTCATTTTAATCTTTCTTCGTTTTGAGTAGCTCCGAAGTTGACCGAAGCCAAATGTCAAGCATAGATTGATGTAATATGATACAATAAACCATGCCGAGATGTTTGAGACCAACGAAGAGAGATTTAGTCCAAGAATCATCCAAGTTCACCAAATTCGTCCATTTTGGTCTTTCTTCATTTTGAGTAGCTCCGAAGTTGACCGAAGCCGAATGTCAAGCATAGATTAATGTAATATGACACAATAAAACATGCCGGGAAGTTTGAGACCAACGAATAGAGATTTAGTCCAAGAATCATCCAAGTTCACCAAATTCGTCTATTTTGGTCTTTCTTCATTTTGAGTAGCTCCGAAGTTGAACGAAGCCAAATGTCAAGCATAGATTGATGTGATATGACACAATAAACTATGTGGAGAAGTTTGAGGCCAAGGAAGAGAGATTTAGTCAAAGAATCATGCACGTTGACCAAGTTCGTCCATTTTGGTCTTTCTTCGTTTTGAGTAGCTCCGAAGTTGACCGAAGCCAAATGTCAAGCATAGATTGATGTAATATGACACAATAAACCATGCCGAGAAGTTTGAGACCAACGAAGAGAGATTTAGTCCAATAATCATCCAAGTTCACCAAATTCGTCCATTTTGGTCTTTCTTCGTTTTGACTAGCTCCGAAGTTGACCGAAGCCAAATGTCCAGCATAGATTGATGTGATATGACACAACAAACCATGCCGAGAAGTTTGAGGCCACCGAAGAGAGACTTAGTCCAAGAATCATCCAAGTTCACCAAATTCGTCCATTTTGGCTTTCTTCATTTTGAGTAGCTCCGAAGTTGACCGAAGCCAAATGTCAAGCATAGATTAATGTAATATGACGCAATAAACCATGCCGAGAAGTTTGAGACCAACGAAGAGAGATTTAGTCCAACAAATATCCAAGTTCACCAAATTTGTCCATTTTGGTCTTTCTTCATTTTGAGTAGCTCCGAAGTTGAACGAAGCCAAATGTCAACCATAGATTGATGTGATATGACACAATAAACTATGTGGAGATGCTTGAGGCCAAGGAAGAGAGATTTAGTCAAAGAATCATGCACATTGACTATGTTCGTCCATTTTGGTCTTTCTTCGTTTTGAGTAGCTCCGAAGTTGACCGAAGCCAAATGTCAAGCATAGATTGATGTAATATGACACAATAAACCATGCCGAGAAGTTTGAGACCAACGAAAAGAGATTTAGTCCAAGAATCATCCAAGTTCACCAAATTCGTCCATTTTGGGTTTCTTCATTTTGAGTAGCTCCGAAGTTGACCGAAGCCAAATTTCAAGCATAGTTTGATGTAATATGACACAATAAACCATGCCGACAAGTTTGAGACCAACGAAGAGAGATTTAGTCCAATAATCATCCAAGTTCACCAAATTCGTCCATTTTGGTCTTTCTTCGTTTTGACTAGCTCCGAAGTTGACCGAAGCCAAATGTCCAGCATAGATTGATGTGATATGACACAACAAACTATGTGGAGAAGTTTGAGGCCACCGAAGAGAGACTTAGTCCAAGAATCATCCAAGTTCACCAAATTCGTCCATTTTGGCTTTCTTCATTTTGAGTAGCTCCGAGGTTGACCGAAGCCAAATGTCAAGCATAGATTAATGTAATATGATGCAATAAACCATGCCGAGAAGTTTGAGACCAACGAAGAGACATTTAGTCCAACAATCATCCAAGTTCACCAAATTTGTCCATTTTGGTCTTTCTTCATTTTGAGTAGCTCCGAAGTTGAACGAAGCCAAATGTCAAGCATAGATTGATGTGATATGACACAATAAACTATGTGGAGATGCTTGAGGCCAAGGAAGAGAGATTTAGTCAAAGAATCATGCACATTGACTATGTTCGTCCATTTTGGTCTTTCTTCGTTTTGAGTAGCTCCGAAGTTGACCGAAGCCAAATGTCAAGCATAGATTGATGTAATATGACACAATAAACCATGCCGAGAAGTTTGAGACCAAGGATGAGAGATTTAGTCAAAGAATCAGGCACGTTGACCAAGTTCTTTCATTTTAATCTTTCTTCGTTTTGAGTAGCTCCGAAGTTGACCGAAGCCAAATGTCAAGCATAGATTGATGTAATATGATACAATAAACCATGCCGAGATGTTTGAGACCAACGAAGAGAGATTTAGTCCAAGAATCATCCAAGTTCACCAAATTCGTCCATTTTGGTCTTTCTTCATTTTGAGTAGCTCCGAAGTTGACCGAAGCCGAATGTCAAGCATAGATTAATGTAATATGACACAATAAAACATGCCGGGAAGTTTGAGACCAACGAATAGAGATTTAGTCCAAGAATCATCCAAGTTCACCAAATTCGTCTATTTTGGTCTTTCTTCATTTTGAGTAGCTCCGAAGTTGAACGAAGCCAAATGTCAAGCATAGATTGATGTGATATGACACAATAAACTATGTGGAGAAGTTTGAGGCCAAGGAAGAGAGATTTAGTCAAAGAATCATGCACGTTGACCAAGTTCGTCCATTTTGGTCTTTCTTCGTTTTGAGTAGCTCCGAAGTTGACCGAAGCCAAATGTCAAGCATAGATTGATGTAATATGACACAATAAACCATGCCGAGAAGTTTGAGACCAACGAAGAGAGATTTAGTCCAATAATCATCCAAGTTCACCAAATTCGTCCATTTTGGTCTTTCTTCGTTTTGACTAGCTCCGAAGTTGACCGAAGCCAAATGTCCAGCATAGATTGATGTGATATGACACAACAAACTATGTGGAGAAGTTTGAGGCCACCGAAGAGAGACTTAGTCCAAGAATCATCCAAGTTCACCAAATTCGTCCATTTTGGCTTTCTTCATTTTGAGTAGCTCCGAAGTTGACCGAAGCCAAATGTCAAGCATAGATTAATGTAATATGACGCAATAAACCATGCCGAGAAGTTTGAGACCAACGAAGAGAGATTTAGTCCAACAATCATCCAACTTCACCAAATTTGTCCATTTTGGTCTTTCTTCATTTTGAGTAGCTCCGAAGTTGAACGAAGCCAAATGTCAAGCATAGATTGATGTGATATGACACAATAAACTATGTGGAGATGCTTGAGGCCAAGGAAGAGAGATTTAGTCAAAGAATCATGCACATTGACTATGTTCGTCCATTTTGGTCTTTCTTCGTTTTGAGTAGCTCCGAAGTTGACCGAAGCCAAATGTCAAGCATAGATTGATGTAATATGACACAATAAACCATGCCGAGAAGTTTGAGACCAACGAAAAGAGATTTAGTCCAAGAATCATCCAAGTTCACCAAATTCGTCCATTTTGGGTTTCTTCATTTTGAGTAGCTCCGAAGTTGACCGAAGCCAAATTTCAAGCATAGTTTGATGTAATATGACACAATAAACCATGCCGACAAGTTTGAGACCAACGAAGAGAGATTTAGTCCAATAATCATCCAAGTTCACCAAATTCGTCCATTTTGGTCTTTCTTCGTTTTGACTAGCTCCGAAGTTGACCGAAGCCAAATGTCCAGCATAGATTGATGTGATATGACACAACAAACTATGTGGAGAAGTTTGAGGCCACCGAAGAGAGACTTAGTCCAAGAATCATCCAAGTTCACCAAATTCGTCCATTTTGGCTTTCTTCATTTTGAGTAGCTCCGAAGTTGACCGAAGCCAAATGTCAAGCATAGATTAATGTAATATGATGCAATAAACCATGCCGAGAAGTTTGAGACCAACGAAGAGAGATTTAGTCCAACAATCATCCAAGTTCACCAAATTCGTCCATTTTGGCTTTCTTCATTTTGAGTAGCTCCGAAGTTGAACGAAGCCAAATGTCAAGCATAGATTGATGTGATATGACACAATAAACTATGTGGAGATGTTTGAGGCCAAGGAAGAGAGATTTAGTCAAAGAATCATGCACATTGACTATGTTCGTCCATTTTGGTCTTTCTTCGTTTTGAGTAGCTCCGAAGTTGACCGAAGCCAAATGTCAAGCATAGATTGATGTAATATGACACAATAAACCATGCCGAGAAGTTTGAGACCAACGAAGAGAGATTTAGTCCAAGAATCATCCAAGTTGACCAAATTCGTCCATTTTTGTCTTTCTTCGTTTTGAGTAGCTCCGAAGTTGACCGAAGCCAAATATCTAGCATAGATTGATGTAATAGGACACAATAAACCATGCCGAGAAGTTTGAGACCAACGAAGAGAGATTTAGTCCAAGAATCATCCAAGTTGACCAAGTTCGTCCATTTTGGTCTTTCTTCGTTTTGAGTAGCTCCGAAGTTTATCGAAGCCAAATGTCAAGCATAGATTGATGTAATATGACACAATAAACCATGCCTAGAAGTTTGAGACCAACGAAGAGAGATTTAGTCCAAGAATCATCCAAGTTCACCAAATTCGTCCATTTTGGTCTTTCTACATTTTGAGTAGCTCCGAAGTTGACCGAAGCCAAATGTCAAGCATAGATTGATGTGATATGACACAATAAACTATGTGGAGAAGTTTGAGGCCAAGGATGAGAGATTTAGTCAAAGAATCATGCACGTTGACCAAGTTCGTCCATTTTAATCTTTCTTCGTTTTGAGTAGCTCTGAAGTTGACCGAAGCCAAATGTCAAGCATAGATTGATGTAATATGATACAATAAACCATGCCGAGATGTTTGAGACCAACGAAGAGAGATTTAGTCCAAGAATCATGCACATTGACTATGTTCGTCCATTTTGGTCTTTCTTCGTTTTGAGTAGCTCCGAAGTTGACCGAAGCCAAATGTCAAGCATAGATTGATGTAATATGACACAATAAACCATGCCGAGAAGTTTGAGACCAACGAAGAGAGATTTAGTCCAAGAATCATCCAAGTTGACCAAATTCGTCCATTTTTGTCTTTCTTCGTTTTGAGTAGCTCCGAAGTTGACCGAAGCCAAATATCTAGCATAGATTGATGTAATAGGACACAATAAACCATGCCGAGAAGTTTGAGACCAACGAAGAGAGATTTAGTCCAAGAATCATCCAAGTTGACCAAGTTCGTCCATTTTGGTCTTTCTTCATTTTGAGTAGCTCCGAAGTTGATCGAAGCCAAATGTCAAGCATAGATTGATGTAATATGACACAATAAACCATGCCTAGAAGTTTGAGACCAACAAAGAGAGATTTAGTCCAAGAATCATCCAAGTTCACCAAATTCGTCCATTTTGGTCTTTCTACATTTTGAGTAGCTCCGAAGTTGACCGAAGCCAAATGTCAAGCATAGATTGATGTGATATGACACAAGAAACTATGTGGAGAAGTTTGAGGCCAAGGATGAGAGATTTAGTCAAAGAATCATGCACGTTGACCAAGTTCGTCCATTTTAATCTTTCTTCGTTTTGAGTAGCTCCGAAGTTGACCGAAGCCAAATGTCAAGCATAGATTGATGTAATATGATACAATAAACCATGCCGAGATGTTTGAGACCAACGAAGAGAGATTTAGTCCAAGAATCATCCAAGTTCACCAAATTCGTCCATTTTGGTCTTTCTTCATTTTGAGTAGCTCCGAAGTTGACCGAAGCCGAATGTCAAGCATAGATTGATGTAATATGACACAATAAACCATGCCGAGAAGTTTGAGACCAACGAATAGAGATTTAGTCCAAGAATCATCCAAGTTCACCAAATTCGTCTATTTTGGTCTTTCTTCATTTTGAGTAGCTCCGAAGTTGAACGAAGCCAAATGTCAAGCATAGATTGATGTGATATGACACAATAAACTATGTGGAGAAGTTTGAGGCCAAGGAAGAGAGATTTAGTCAAAGAATCATGCACGTTGACCAAGTTCGTCCATTTTGGTCTTTCTTCGTTTTGAGTAGCTCCGAAGTTGACCGAAGCCAAATGTCAAGCATAGATTGATGTAATATGACACAATAAACCATGCCGAGAAGTTTGAGACCAACGAAGAGAGATTTAGTCCAATAATCATCCAAGTTCACCAAATTCGTCCATTTTGGTCTTTCTTCGTTTTGACTAGCTCCGAAGTTGACCGAAGCCAAATGTCCAGCATAGATTGATGTGATATGACACAACAAACTATGTGGAGAAGTTTGAGGCCACCGAAGAGAGACTTAGTCCAAGAATCATCCAAGTTCACCAAATTCGTCCATTTTGGTTTTTATTCATTTTGAGTAGCTCCGAAGTTGACCGAAGCCAAATGTCAAGCATAGATTAATGTAATATGACGCAATAAACCATGCCGAGAACTTTGAGACCAACGAAGAGAGATTTAGTCCAACAATCATCCATGTTCACCAAATTTGTCCATTTTGGCTTTCTTCATTTTGAGTAGCTCCGAAGTTGAACGAAGCCAAATGTCAAGCATAGATTGATGTGATATGACACAATAAACTATGTGGAGATGTTTGAGGCCAAGGAAGAGAGATTTAGTCAAAGAATCATGCACATTGACTATGTTCGTCCATTTTGGTCTTTCTTCGTTTTGAGTAGCTCCGAAGTTGACCGAAGCCAAATGTCAAGCATAGATTGATGTAATATGGCACAATAAACCATGCCGAGAAGTTTGAGACCAACGAAGAGAGATTTAGTCCAAGAATCATCCAAGTTCACCAAATTCGTCCATTTTGGGTTTCTTCATTTTGAGTAGCTCCGAAGTTGACCGAAGCCAAATTTCAAGCATAGATTGATGTAATATGACACAATAAACCATGCCGAGAAGTTTGAGACCAACGAAGAGAGATTTAGTCCAATAATCATCCAAGTTCACCAAATTCGTCCATTTTGGTCTTTCTTCGTTTTGACTAGCTCCGAAGTTGACCGAAGCCAAATGTCAAGCATAGATTGATGTGATATGACACAACAAACCATGTGGAGAAGTTTGAGGCCACCGAAGAGAGACTTAGTCCAACAATCATCCAAGTTCACCAAATTCGTCCATTTTGGCTTTCTTCATTTTGAGTAGCTCCGAAGTTGACCGAAGCCAAATGTCAAGCATAGATTAATGTAATATGACGCAATAAACCATGCCAAGAAGTTTGAGACCAACGAAGAGAGATTTAGTCCAACAATCATCCAAGTTTACCAAATTTGTCCATTTTGGTCTTTCTTCATTTTGAGTAGCTCCGAAGTTGAACGAAGCCAAATGTCAAGCATAGATTGATGTGATATGACACAATAAACTATGTGGAGATGTTTGAGGCCAAGGAAGAGAGATTTAGTCAAAGAATCATGCACATTGACTATGTTCGTCCATTTTGGTCTTTCTTCGTTTTGAGTAGCTCCGAAGTTGACCGAAGCCAAATGTCAAGCATAGATTGATGTAATATGACACAATAAACCATGCCGAGAAGTTTGAGACCAACGAAGAGAGATTTAGTCCAAGAATCATCCAAGTTCACCAAATTCGTCCATTTTGGGTTTCTTCATTTTGAGTAGCTCCGAAGTTGACCGAAGCCAAATGTCAAGCATAGATTGATGTAATATGACACAATAAACCATGCCGAGAAGTTTGAGACCAACGAAGAGAGATTTAGTCTAAGAATCATCCAAGTTCACCAAATTCATCCATTTTGGTCATATTTCGTTTTGAGTAGCTCCGAAGTTGATCGAAGCCAAATGTCAAACATAAATTGATGTAATATGACACAATAAACCATGCCGAGAAGTTTGAGACCAACGAAGAGAGATTTAGTCCATGAATCATCTAAGTTCACCAAATTCGTCCATTTTGCTCTTTCTTCATTTTGAGTAGCTCCGGATTTGACCGAAGCCAAATGTCTAGCATAGATTGATGTAATAGGACACAATAAACCATGCCGAGAAGTTTGAGACCAACGAAGAGAGATTTAGTCCAACAATCATCCAAGTTCACCAAGTTCGTCCATTTTGGTTTTTCTTCGTTTTGAGTGGCTCCGAAGTTCACCGAAGCCAAATGTCAAGCATAGATTGATGTGATATGACACAACAAACTATGTGGAGAAGTTTGAGGCCAACGAAGAGAGATTTAGTCCAAGAATCATCCAAGTTAACCAAATTCGTCCATTTTGGTCTTCTTTCGTTTTGAGTAGCTCCGAAGTTGACCGAAGCCAAATGTGAAGCATAGATTGATGTAATATGACACAATAAACTATGTCGAGAAGTTTGATACCAACGAAGACAGATTTAGTCCATGAATCATCCAAGTTGACCAAATTCGTCCATTTTGGTCTTTTTTCATTTTGAGTAGCTCCGAAGTTGACCGAAGCCAAATGTCAAGCATAGATTGATGTGATATGACACAACAAACTATGTGGAGAAGTTTGAGGCCAACGAAGAGAGATTTAGTCTAAGAATCATCCAAGTTCACCAAATTCATCCATTTTGGTCATATTTCGTTTTGAGTAGCTCCGAAGTTGATCGAAGCCAAATGTCAAACATAAATTGATGTAATATGACACAATAAACCATGCCGAGAAGTTTGAGACCAACGAAGAGAGATTTAGTCCAAGAATTATCCAAGTTCACCAAATTCGTCCATTTTGGTCTTATTTCATTTTGAGGGGCTCCGACGTAGACCGAAGCCAAATGTAAAGAATAGATTGATATAATATGACACAATAAACCATGCCAAGAAGTTTGAGACCAACGAAGAAATATTTAGTCCATGAATCATCTAAGTTCACCAAATTCGTCCATTTTGCTCTTTCTTCATTTTGAGTAGCTCCGGATTTGACCGAAGCCAAATGTCTAGCATAGATTGATGTAATAGGACACAATAAACCATGCCGAGAAGTTTGAGACCAACGAAGAGAGATTTAGTCCAACAATCATCCAAGTTCACCAAGTTCGTCCATTTTGGTTTTTCTTCGTTTTGAGTGGCTCCGAAGTTCACCGAAGCCAAATGTCAAGCATAGATTGATGTGATATGACACAACAAACTATGTGGAGAAGTTTGAGGCCAACGAAGAGAGATTTAGTCCAAGAATCATCCAAGTTAACCAAATTCGTCCATTTTGGTCTTCTTTCGTTTTGAGTAGCTCCGAAGTTGACCGAAGCCAAATGTGAAGCATAGATTGATGTAATATGACACAATAAACTATGTCGAGAAGTTTGATACCAACGAAGACAGATTTAGTCCATGAATCATCCAAGTTGACCAAATTCGTCCATTTTGGTCTTTTTTCGTTTTGAGTAGCTCCGAAGTTGACCGAAGCCAAATGTCAAGCATAGATTGATGTGATATGACACAACAAACTATGTGGAGAAGTTTGAGGCCAACGAAGAGAGATTTAGTCCAAGAATCATCCAAGTTCACCAAATTCGTCCATTTTGGTCTTTCTTCATTTTGAGTAGCTCCGAAGTTGACCGATGCCGAATGTCAAGCATAGATTGATGTAATATGACACAATAAACCATGCCGAGAAGTTTCAAACCAACGAATAGAGATTTAGTCCAAGAATCATCCAAGTTCACCAAATTCGTCCATTTTGGCTTTCTTCATTTTGAGTAGCTCCGAAGTTGACCGAAGCCAAATGTCAAGCATAGATTGATGTAATATGACGCAATAAACCATGCCGAGAAGTTTGAGACCAACGAAGAGAGATTTAGTCCAATAATCATCCAAGTTCACTAAATTCGTCCATTTTGGGTTTCTTCATTTTGAGTAGCTCCGAATTTGACCGAAGCCAAATGTCAAGCATAGGTTGATGTAATGTGACACAATAAACCATGCCGAGAAGTTTGAGACCAACGAATAGAGATTTAGTCCAAGAATCATCCAAGTTCACCAAATTCGTCCATTTTGGGTTTCTTCATTTTGAGTAGCTCCGAAGTTGACCGAAGCCAAATGTGAAGCATAGATTGATGTAATATGACACAATAAACCATGCCGAGAAGTTTGAGACCAACGAAGAGAGATTTAGTCTAAGAATCATCCAAGTTCACCAAATTCATCCCTTTTGGTCATATTTCGTTTTGAGTAGCTCCGAAGTTGATCGAAGCCAAATGTCAAGCATAGATTGATGTAATATGACACAATAAACCATGGCGAGAAGTTTGAGACCAACGAAGAAATATTTAGTCCATGAATCATCTAAGTTCACCAAATTTGTCCATTTTGCTCTTTCTTCATTTTGAGTAGCTCCGAATTTCACCGAAGCCAAATGTCTAGCATAGATTGATGTAATATAACACAATAAACTATGTGGAGAAGTTTGTGACCAACGATGAGAGATTTAGTCCAAGAATCTTCAAAGTTAACCAAGTTTGTCCATTTTGGTCTTTTTTCGTTTTCAGTACCTCCACAGTTAACCGAAGCCAAATGTCAAGCATTGATTGAGGTAATATGATGCAATTAACCATGTCGAGAAGTTCGTGACCAACGAAGAGATATTTGGTCCAAAAATCATCCAAGTTTTCCAAGTATGTCCATTTTGGTCTTTCTTCATTTCGAGTAGCTCCAAAGTTGTCCGAGGCCAAATGTCGACAAGTTGGAGACCAACAAAAGGAGATTTAGTTCAAGAATCATCCAAGTTGACCAAGTTCGTCCATTTTGGCCTTTCTTCGTTTTGAGTAGCTCCGAAGTTTACTGAAGCCAAATGTAAAGCATAGATTGTTGTAATATGACACAATAAACCATGTCGGGAAGTGTGAGACCAACAAAGAGATAATTAGTCCAAGAATCATCCAAGTTTTCCAAGTCTGTCCATTTTGGTGTTTCTTCGTTTCACTTAGGTCCAAAGTTGACCGAGGCCAAATCTCAAGCATAGTTTGATGTAATATGACACAATAAACCATGTGGAGAAGTTTGTGACCAACGAAAAGAGATTTAGTACAAAAATCATCCAAGTTGACTAAGTTCGTCCATTTTGGTTTTTCTTTATTTTGAGTAGCTCCAAAGTTAATCCAAGCCAAATGTCAAGCATTGATTGAGGTAATTGAGATATTTGGTCCAAGAGACATCCAAGTTCACCAAGTTCGTCCATTTTGGTCTTTCTTCGTTTTAAGTAGCTCCAATGATGACCGAAGCCAAATGTCTAACATAGACTAATGTAAAATAACACTATAAACCATGTGGAGAAGTTTGAGACCAAAGATAAGAGATTTTTTCCAAGAATCATCCAACCTGACCAAGTTTGTCCATTTTGGTATTTCTTCATTTGGAGTAGCTCCGAAGTTGACCGAACCCAAATGTCAAGCATAGTTTGATGTAATATGACACAATAAACTATGTAGAGAAGTTTGTGACCAACGATGAGAGATTTAGTCCAAGAATCATCCAAGTTGACACAGTTCGTCCATTTTGGTCTTTCTTCATTTTGAGTAGCTCCAAAGTTAACCGAAGCCAAATGTCAAGCATTGATTGAGGTAAAATGACGCAATAAACCATGCGGAGAAGTTTGTGACCAACGATGAGAGATTTAGTCCAAGAATCATCCAACTTGACCAAGTTGTTCCATTTTGGTCTTTTTTTCATTTTCAGTTGCTCCGAAGTTGACCGAAGCCAAATGTCAAGCATAGTTTGATGTAATATGACACAATAAACAATGTAGAGAAGTTTCTGACCAACAATGAGAGATTTAGTCCAAGAATCTTCCAAGTTGACCAAGTTCGTCCATTTTGGTCTTTCTTAGTTTTGAGTAGCTCCAAAGTTAACCGAAGCCAAATGTCAAGCATAAATTGATGTAATATGACACAATAAACCATGTCGAGATGTTTGAGAGCAACGAAGAGAGATTTGGTCCAAGAATCATCCAAGTTTGTCCATTTTGGTCATTCTTTTTTTTTAGCAGCTCTAATGTTGACTGAAGCCAAATGTCAAGCATAGATAGAGGTAATATGAGACAATAAACCATGTGGAGAAGTTTGAGAACAACAATGAGAGATTTAGTCCAAGAATCTTCCAAGTTACCATGTTCGTCCATTTTGGTCTTTCTTCATTTTGAGTAACTCCAAAGTTAACCGAAGCCAAATGTCAAGCATTGATTGAGGTAATATGACGCAATAAACCATGTGGAGAAGTTCGTGATCAACGAAGAGATATTTGGTCCAAAAATCATCAACTTGACAAAGTTCGTCCATTTTGGTCTTTCTTCGTTTTTAATAGCTCCGAAGTTTACCGAAGCCAAATGTCAAGCCTAAATTGAATTAATATGACACAATAAACCATGTCGAGATGTTTGAGGGCAACAAAGAGAGATTTGGTCCAAGAATCATCCAATTTTTCCAAGTTTATCCATTTTGGTCTTTCTTTTTTTTGAGTAGCTCCAATGTTGACTGAAGCCAAATGTCAAGGATAGATTGATGTAATATGACACAATAAACCATGTGGAGAAGTTTGAGACCAACGATGAGAGATTTAGTCTAAGAATCATCTAACTTGACCAACTTCATCCATTTTGGTCTTTCTTCATTTTAAGTAGCTCCGAAGTTGACGGAAGCCAAATGTCAAGCATAGTTTGACGTAATATGACACAATAAGCTATGTGGAGAAGTTTGTGACCAACGAAAAGAGTTTAGTATAAGAATCATCCAAGTTGACGAAGTTCGTTTATTTTGGTCTTTCTTCGTTTTGAGTAAATATGATGTTGACCGAAGCTAAATGTCAAGCATAGATTGTTGTAATATGACACAATAAACCTTGTCAAGAAGTTTAAGGCCAACGAAGAGAGATTTAGTCCAAGAATCATCCAACTTGACCAAGTTCGTCCATTTTGGTCTTTCTTCATTTTGAGTAGCTCCGAAGCAGACCGAAGCCAAATGTTAAGCATAGATTGATGTAATATGACACAATAAACGATGTCGAGAAGTTTGAGACCAACGAAAAGAGATTTAGTACAAGAATCATCCAAGTTGACCAAGTTCGTCCATTTTGCTCTTTCTTCATTTTTAGTAGCTCCAAAGTTAATCGAAGCCAAATGTCAAGCATTGATTGAGGTAAAAGAGATATTTGGTCCAAGATTCATCCAAGTTCACCAAGTTCGTCCATTTTGGTCTTTATTCGTTTTAATTAGCTCCAATGATGACCGAAGCCAAATGTCCAACATAGATTAATGTAAAATAACACTATAAACCATGTGGCGAAGTTTGAGAACAAAGATGAGATAGTTAGTCCAAGAATCATCCAACTTGACCAAGTTCGTCCATTTTGGCCTTTCTTCATTTTCAGTAGCTCCGAAGTTGACCGAAGCCAAATGTCAATAATAGTTTGATGTAATATGACACAATAAACTATGTAGAGAAGTTTGAGGCCAACGAAGAGAGATTTAGTCCAAGAATTGTCCAACTTGACCAAGTTCGTCCATTTTGGTCTTTCTTCATTTTGAGTGGCTCCAAAGCAGACCGAAGCCAAATGTCAAGCATAGATTGATGTAATATGACACAATAAATGATGTCGAGAAGTTTGAGACCAACGAAGAGATAATGGGTCCAAGAATCATCCAAGTTCACCAAGTTCGTCCATTTTGGCCTTTCTTCATTTTAAATAGCTCCAATGATGACCGAAGCCAAATGTCCAACATAAGTTGATGTAAAATAACACAATAAACCATGTGGAGAAGTTTGAGACCAAAGATAAGAGATTTAGTCCAAGAATCATCCAACTTGGCCAAGTTTGTCCATTTTGGTCTTTCTTCGTTTTGAGTAGCTCCGAAGTTGACCAAAGCCAACTGTCAAGCATAGATTGATGTAATATAACACAACATACCATGTCGAGAAGTTTGAGAGTAACAAAGAGAGATTTAGTCCAAGAATTATCCAACTTGGCCAAGTTTGTCCATTTTGGTCTTTTTTCGTTTTGTGTAGCTCCAAAGAATACCGAAGCCAAATGTCCAACATAGCTTGATGTAATATGACACAATAAACCATGTTGAGAAGTTTGAGAGCAACGATGAGAGATTTAGTCCAAGAATTGTTCATTTTGGTCTTTTTTCGTTTTGAGTAGCTCCCAAGTTAATCGAATTCAAATGTTAAGCATTGATTGAGGTACTATGACGCAATAAACATGTGGAGAAGTTTGAGACCAACGAAGAGATATTTGGTCCAAGAATCATCCAAGTTGACCAAGTTCGTCCATTTTGGTCTTTCTTAGTTTTGAGTAGCTCCAAAGATGACCGAAGCAAAATGTCCAGCATAGATTGATGTAATAAAACACAATAAACCATGTGGAGAAGTTTCAGAGCAACGATGAGAGATTTAGTCCAAGAATCATCCAAGTTCACCAACTTCGTCCATTTAGGTATTTCTTCGTTTTAAGTAGCTCCGATGATGCCCTAAGCCAAATGTCCAACATAGATTAATGTAAAATATCACATTAAACCATGTGGAGAAGTTTGAGACCAAAGATGAGAGATTTAGTCCAATAATCATCCAACTTGACCAAGTTCATCCATTTTGGTCTTTCTTCATTTTAAGTAGCACCAATGATGACTGAAGCCAAATGTCAATCATAGATTGGTGTAATATGACACAATAAAACATGGAGATGTTTGAGACCAATGATAAGAGATTTAGTCCAAGAATCATCCAAGTTCACCAAGTTCGTCCATTTTGGTCTTTCTTCGTTTTGAGTAGCTCCAAAGTTAACCAAAGCCAATTGTCAAGCATTGATTGAGGTAATATGTTGCAATAAACCATGTGGAGAAGTTCGTGACCAACGAAGAGATATTTGGTCCAAGAATCATCCAAGTTGACCAAGTTCGTCCATTTTGGTGTTTCTTCTTTTTAAGTAGCTCCAATGTTGACCGAAGCCAAATGTCCAACATAGATTGATGTAATATGACACGATAAACCATGTGGAGAAGTTTGAGATGAACGATGAGAGATTTAGTCCAAGAATCATCCAACTTGACCAAGTTCATCCATTTTGGTCTTTCTTCGTTTTGAGTAGCTCCGAAGTTGACCGAAGCTAAATGTGAAGCATAGATTGATGTAATATGACACAATAAACCATCTCCAGAAATTTGAGACCAACGAAGAGAGATTTAGTCCAAGGATCATCCAAGTTGACCAAGTTCATCCATTTTGGTCTTTCTTTGTTTCGAGTAGCTCCAAAGTTGATCGAAGCCAAATGTCAAGCATAAATTGATGTAATATGACACAATAAACCATGTCGAGAAGTTTGGGAGCAACGATGAGAGATTTAGTCCAAGAACCATCCAAGTTGACCAAGTTAGTCCATTTTGGCCTTTCTTCATTTTGAGTAGCTTCAAAGTTGACCGAAGCCAAATGTTATGCATATATTCATGTAATATGTCACAATAAACCATGTTAAGAAGTAATCTAATGTAATCTAATCAAATCATATTACTTCTAAAATTAGGAAACTAAATAAAGTAACTAATCCTAATACAATCAGCTCTGTAATTTCCTAATCAAATACAATCAATTTTTTAGCCAGCTTGACCATGGGCCTCCACGAATCAGCTTGTTCCAATGCTTCTTGCACCATCCTATTTAGGGCTTCCTTGAACCTCTTTGCCCTAGCTCTTGTCATGGGACCAAGTGGCACTTCAAGTGGGTCTCTACTCCACTTGGCAGCAACATTTCCATGTGCAGTGCTGGCAGCAACGTCTCCATTGGCAGCAGGAATGTTCCCATTGGCAGTGCTGGCAGCAATGCCTCCATTGGCAGCATTGGTGGCCATGTTTCCATCATTCCCCTCCTCTTGAAAAGGATTTGTCCTCAAATCTGTAAGGTACACATAAAAAAAGGAATATATATTAGAAACAAGAGTTACATTACCCAAACTGGACTTACCTTGATGCTCTAATATATCAACTTCAGTATTGATATATTCAAAAACTTGGATCAAATCTTCTTCTCTTGTTTTTAGCTTAAATCTTGTTGGAAACATATGTATCTTCTTTCTCTTGTGTAATAATCCTCCAGGGTCAAATATTATCCTTTGGACAGCATTGTGTTGAACTTTCTCATGCAATTTTACAACAAAGAAAACTTTCAATTTCCCACTTAAGCTAGTATACTTATCAACATGTGATAGTAATCGATTCATGTGGGTTAATGAATTATAACCAAAGTGAAATAACAGCATATCAGTAGTCAACATAAAAACTTTTCCATTTATGGGCCATGTGAATTTCACTACATATGCCATAGGATCACCACACAAACTTGCAAAAAGAGAATATGAAGTTTTAGAATAAACAAACCTATCACACTCAAATTCTCTATGCAATAGCAAACACAACAATGATGCATTAGAAAGCTCCTTGAAAGTATTGAAAACTCTCTCATGCACATTATTCAGCTTAATCATTTTGGCTTCACAGAATGGATTTCTCCAAAATTTCACATGTTTATGGATTTGCATAAAAGCAATTGCAAAACAAGCATTGGGCTTTTTCTGAAAATCAATATCAGCAACATGTAATTTTCCATTGGACTTATATCCCAATGACACTTCACATACACTAGGAATAAGAATGTACCTTAAAAGAAGATTTTCAACACTTGCATGTTCCTTTTCATGCTTGCATTTGCTTGCATATAGCAAGGGCTCCATGAATTCAAGCCACTTCTCATGCCATTTCTTCAAATTTCTTTTTCTCAGATCAGTTAACACATTTTGCCAATGTTCAAGATGATCAATGAAACTCCCATTATAGACCAAAGCATCTCCAAAATATTCAACAACAAAATTACACAAAAATGCACAAAAGAAACTATGAATCACACACAACGGATTTCCTTTTAAGAAAAGACTGTCATGTTTATCAAGCTTGTCAAATGTAATTCCACATTCATTGAAGACATGAAAATAGTTCAACTTAGCAGTACTTGAAGCTTTAACGAAATCCAATTCCAATGAATTCAAATCAAGTGCAAAGACAAGTATATTCCTTGGTGATACTGAATCAAGAATGAAACAACTTTTAAAATCATGCAAGAAAGACATAGAAGCATAGTAGTCAAATCCCAACTTATTTGCATTAAGGATTGATACTTTCCTTTGACATGAAGAATTAAGAACCATATTATCCTTAAAGTGCAGCAAGGAATCAATAGCACAAGTCAAGAAAAATTCATCACTCCTTTTCATGACAGTAGGATCATGACAATAGGATTTACATATGTGACCTTCATGCATATGAGTTTCACACTCCCAAATCAAGGAATTAACATGCCTATTGATAGATTTATGTTCAGCAGTTCCATTTGCTTTCAACTTGTTAGAACAATTAACATGATCCTCATATAATGTATTAACATGCTCAAGTCCTAAAGAATTTGCTCTACTACTAGAGAGTAGAATAAAATCACATATGCAGAAATTTTTATGAGCTATTCCACCACAAACATCAATCATAATGATAATATTAGGATCATACTCAAACAAGTATTCAAATTTCTCAATCAGTTTAGATTTACCTCTAGGATCCATTGGAGTTTTCATCTTTATATCACATGATGATCCACTAGGCAGTTCCTTTGAGAAATCTCTATGAAAATTCTGCAAGAAAGAAAAATCACTAGAACAAGAGTTAGGAGATCTAATTATGAAATCATGAGAAAAACTCACACTCTTATCCTCACTTTTTCTTGTGCACTCATGCAGGAATTTTTCTTTAATCTCAAGCACTCTCTCATTTTTGCATTTCTGTCCACATTCTTCACTCTCATTTTTCTTAATTACACTCACTTCTTTTTCAGACTCATATTTAATTTCCTTTTCCTCCTCATTCTTTTTCTCCTCACTTTTCTCACATTCAATGACTCTATTATTTTCTTTTGGACTCTCACTTCCATTTTTATCACTATTTTCTTTCTCAAAAGTTGCCTCATTTTCTTTTGCACTTTCATTCACTATTCTTTCAGAATTTTGCCTTTGAATTCTCTTTTGATCTTCAAGTGCCTCTTCTAGTTTGAGAGAAACTAACTTAAATTTTCGGTCATTCATGGAAAGAATGTATCTATCCTTTTTATCATGAGTACCCTTTCTTCCAACCTCCCAAGGACGCCCCAAGAGTAAGCGACAATCATACATTTGTGCCACATCACAAAGCACTTCATCCTTATATTTGCCAATTGAGAATAAAACTAACACTTGCTTTGTTACCCATATGTCTCCACTGCCTTCCAGCCACTTCAACCTATAAGGTTTAGGGTGCTTTAAGGTGGGTAAACTTAGCTTCTCAACCATATAAGTACTAGCAAAGTTAGCATTCTTCTCACCATCAATGATCAAGCTACATACTTTTTCGTTCACATGGCATCTAGTTTGGAAATACTTAGGTTGCCTCTCACCACCAACTCCCTCAAGCTGCCTAATGGGTAGGGCATCTTCATGAATGGGTTCTCTAAATCCTCTGAACCGTCCACCATACCTCCTAGGGTCAATGGTTGAACCCCGATCATCTTCATCATCAAAGCCTTCCCCTTCATACTCCTCGGGTTCAGCTCTTGCTCTCCTTGGTGGAGCTGTTCTCCTCTAGGCACACGTGGCGGCTCCCTTCGGGCATTTTCTCTGCGGTCTATTCTGTTATGTAAGGCTTCCAGCTCCGCTCTCATCATTCTCCTCACCTCTCTTGTCACTGCCTCCATCATCGGTTGTGGATCTACACCACCCTTGCACCTATCGAAGCACTTTCATGAGACATGCTTGCTGCAAGAAGAAATGTTAGCAAAATAAAATCCTCACTTCACACAACTCACGTGTTTCCTCTCAAAGATTGACACTCTAATTTCACTCATGTTTACAAAGAGAATAATTTGGCTTTTGCTCTCCGTAATGTATGTCACTCTTGCCTTTTTCCTCTCTTATTCCTCTCAAGAGTTCTTATTAAGCTAAGCAACCAAAAACAGAATTTTCTGGGCAAGTTTCTCAACCGAACAAGGTCAATCAATTCTGGAAAATTGCAGAATTTTCTGGGCACAATTCACACCCAAAATAAGATAATTAAATCTGGAAAAATTCAGAATTTTCTGGGCACAATTCACACCCGAAACAAGGCAATCAAATCTGGAAAATTTTCAGAATTTTCTGGGCATAAAGGTATACGAATTAAGTGGCCAATTCTGGAACAATTAATTGGCAACACAACAAATCTGAATTCTGGAAAAACAAGGATGCAGAATTCAAGCAAACAATTCAAATCTGAAAGATATCTTGCAATAAACCAAATCTGAAATCTGGGAAACAAGCATGCAAGACACCAATTCGAAAATTCTGGAATATACCAATTCAAGACATCAATTCGAAATTCTGGACAATTCAAGACAATAACCGAATCTGAATTCTGGAAAGTAAGAGTGCAGAATTCAAATAGTCAAATCTGGAAACCAAGAATGCAATAACCAAATCTGGACAATTTTTTTTTTTCATTTTTTTTTTTTTTGAATATGGGGAACCAAGAACACGTTCTCCCCTTTGCTGTTTCTATTTTCTTTTGTTGTCCTCTTTCTTCTTTTTTTTTTTTTTATCAGATTTCCAAATGGAGAAGACGAATTCAGAATTGAAATAACTTAAAGACAAACAAACCTGAGACTAGAAGCAGTCTCTGATACCAACTGATACGAACCCCGCCAACATTGTGACGAAACCCGTAATGAAATTGTTTAAGGATCGTTTCTACTTCAGGCTTGGATGGACAAACCGCAACCCAGCACCTATATTGAGGTATGAACCTTGGTATAGTGAAGACGCCACAATCAAGGATGGATGCTTGATTGATAAGTCGAATAGTTCTCGAAGAACTACAGAGAAGATGCAAAACTCACAATTTGGTTTAAACACATATTCTAAATATTATTGAATCAAAGAGGCCTATTTAAAGGCTTTACAAGAATAGGAAATCTTGTTTAAACAGAAAAGGAAATAAAATAAAAGTAATCTAATGTAATCTAATCAAATCATATTACTTCTAAAATTAGGAAACTAAATAAAGTAACTAATCCTAATACAATCAGCTCTGTAATTTCCTAATCAAATACAATCAATTTGTTAGCCAGCTTGACCATGGGCCTCCACGAATTAGCTTGTTCCAATGCTTCTTGCACCATCCTATTTAGGGCTTCCTTGAACCTCTTTGCCCTAGCTCTTGTCATGGGACCAAGTGGCACTTCAAGTGGGTCTCTACTCCACTTGGCAGCAACATTTCCATGTGCAGTGCTGGCAGCAACGTCTCCATTGGCAGCAGCAACGTTCCCATTGGCAGTGCTGGCAGCTATGCCTCCATTGGCAGCATTGGTGGCCATGTTTCCATCAACCATTACGAGATTGCTTTTGTATTCCAAAAGGAATTATTAGGAAGAGAAATTGCAATCTATGACGTGAGTTATATATATTTCTCAATTTAACTTCCATTATGGATCTCTGGATCTTATTCAATGCTAAATAATAGAATTTTCAAAAGAATTAATGAAAACACAACACCAAATTGCTTTTGAATTTTCAGAGGTGTTATTAGGAAAAAGAAAGCAACCTATAACATAAAGGGGAAGAAATATTTAATTAATTGGTTTTGAGTTGAAAAGAAACAATTTTACCTCATCATCCATGATGAGCATTCATTCTAATTAAGTAAACCCATTACTTAGAAGTTGGATTGTGGTTTGAGCCAAACTTTTCCCCTTGAAAGGTTGAACCGCAAGGTAGGATAATTTGATGGAATTCACACGATTAGGATAAAGAGTCCTACTGATAACATGTTGTGAAACAAGAGATACAGAAATTAAAGTAGAGGGGATTGAGATAAGAGAAAATATAGAACCTCCAAAATAGCGTCCTTCATTCATCCTCAACAGGGTACTTATATAAGTTATGGGAAGAGTCCAATACAAGTAAAACCTTAGAAAAGATAATTATCCTTATAATTAATTGCATTAGATAAATACAAAGTAAAGACTGAGTCCTAGGATAAATAACATTTTAGATAGACATCCAAAATATTCATAACAAAATAAGAATTGTGTGGTATATATGTTCATAAATTATTTTATGTTTAAAAAAATAAGTCACAAATATATAATTTTCAAGAAAAATAATAATTAAATAAATTAAATTTAAAAGCGACCTAAATATAATATAAAATATTTTAATCATCCTTTAAGCATATTATTATTTTAAAACCCCTTTACCCGCCCCCACACACACATGACACCCAAACAATTACTCCCCTAAAAAATGAACTTTCTCAATTTAAACCCCAAAGTTTCAAAAGTTACCCAATTTGAACCCCCTGTTCTCGTCTGTTACAGCCCACTAACGATTTTTGCCTATGTGGCATGTTAAATGGTGATTTGGCCGTTAATGGGTGACATGAGCAGTATGAGTCATATGATGTGGCCACATTAGCTCCACGCAGCCAAGCTCGTCGTTTCAATAAGGGCTAGGCACTTACCTTCTTCTGCAATGGCGTGATCTCATTTGGGTGTCATCTCCTTCTGCAACTATATGGAATGAACCTGCATAAGGATCTACAATTATCGCAAAAATTACAGGGCAGAATGAATAGATCAACAAGAAAATCTTAGACATTGTGAGTCGAATAACGTGGGAAGAAAACTCTGCAAAACACAAGTCGAGAAGCGTAGAGGAAACTATAAATGAAATAAATTCTCTATCACTCACTTAAACATAATAAAAAAATCTTTCCTGCTCACGCTTCTTCTCCATTGGTATCATTTATATCTATGTGTTTTCTCTTTGGTTTTGTTCTTGAGGGACGAAAGACATGAAACCTTGGTATTATTTTTTTTCTTTTTCAATTCTTTTTTTTCTTTCCGTTTTTGGCCATCTTATAAGTGTATTTATTGTTGATTAGTGATTTGTTAAAATACAAAAATACCTTTCAGGCCAAGCTGTATGCAGATGTGGAAATGGTGAACTGAGCACAGGTTCAGAACCTAGAAGCCAAGCTGCCAGAATGTTTTCTCTTCCTTCTAGCAAAAACCCATATTAAAACTAGCATTTTTCATCCCAAACAATGAGCTTGGCTACGTTTGGAGCTGTTGTGGCCACATTAGATGACTCATACTACCCATGTCACCCATTAACGGCCAAATCACCACTTAACGTGCCACGTAGGTGAAAATCGTTAGTGGGCCATAATAGACGGGAATGGGGGGTTCAAATTGGGTAACTTTTGAAACTTTAGGGTTTAAATTGAGAAAGTTCATTTGTCAAGGGTAATTGTCTAGGCGTCATGTGTGTGTTGGGGGGGGGGGGTTTAAGGGGTTTTTCTCTATTATTTTTGTTACAATTTAAGCATTTTAAACATAATATTTCAAAAATATTTTAAAGTGGTATTTTTTCATTCAATCACTTAGTAAGAAATACCATTTAACCACCATAAATTTTATCTATCATATTGTAAGATTGGTAAATAACTTTAATTTTGGTGAAAACTTGATTGCAAAATTATAAAATTGGTGATAGTTTATATTTTGAAATAAATGGAAGCAAATATGTTTTCTTATTTAGTATCTTATTATTATTCTTGTTGTTATGATTGATTCCACCTAATATTATTTTATTTTTTAATCAATCTTGACAAACAAGACATATAATGAGATACTAAAATATGACAATATATTTTCTCCCACATCTAAGATATAGATAATATGTAAACTTTGAAAATGTAGTAATTTCACATTGGCGAGATGATTATTATTTGTATATAATTAGGTGCAACATTTAGACCAAATAATTAGTTACAACCTCCTTTCCTTGTGTATGATAATTGGAGATAACGAAACTTCCTATACATAATGATTGTTCCAAAATTTTTAAATATACTTAATAGATTAAATAAGATTTGTAAAGTTAACAAAAATTATGGTCATAATATTATATTTCAAATATTTGTTGTTTAAAAATATTAACATTAAAAAAGTAGAAGGAAAACAATGGAGGGAAAATGTGGGTGAAGAAAAATTATGAAAATAATAATTTATTTTAAATATTCTTATTAATATAATTATTAAAATTTAGTAGGATAAAAAATCAACACATAAGATAAATGTGGGAAGAGAAGTAATTTTTTTAGTATACGAAATGTTTAGAATAATTGTGTATAAATTATTTGTTTATTTATAGATATAATTATTGTAAATTAAATAAAGAAATTAAAAATTTCAAGAGATGAAAAATTGGAAGAGAAAAAGTAAATGTCAAGAGATAATTTTCAAATTATATTGTAATTAAAAAGTAAAGAAATTAAAAAATATGAAGAGAAGAAAAATTAGTAGAGAAATGTGGGAAGAGAGTGTCAAGAAATAACTTCCAAAATCAATAAGAGGAATTTGTCATTTAGTATATATATAGAATATATACAGATTATTCTGTTTCTTTTTTTTTTTTTCCCAACTTGGGATCCCTTTCAGAGGTTAATAATGGAAAACAAGGAGCTATCACACCTAGCATAAAAGTGGGAAGAGGTGAGGGTAACCCCTTATTCCTTTCAATTTGTCTAATAATATTTCCTTTTGGAAGATATACTTTACTTAGACTAAATGGAAAATATTGGTAAAGAAAATTGTGACAAGCTTTGATATCAAGTTTACATTGACCATTCATAGAAATTTCAACTTATAATGTCATTCAAATACACTTAATTATTTCGGGTTTACTTATGTATATGATTATGAAAATATTGCCTTTGTAGTAAGCCTTTCTTTAGTATTAAGTCATATGAAAAATGAAATTATATATATAATACCCAAAAAAAATCGAGACAATGTAATTACACCAATTGGGTTTGTACTTGCACATCTGTGGGTGACCAAATAATAGTTTATTTATATGAATATCTTGCAACATGATTTGCCCTAGTCCAAGGTAAAAAAAGGCCTTCATGCTCTGAGTATTTATAAGCCAAAGGGCATCCTCTTGTATGCGAAAGTGACAAAAGGACAAGGGAAGGTAGTCTTCTCTTGATCCTCTAGTGCTATATGGATTGGAAGTACCCAGTATACCTAGTGGCAAGTCACATGAAAGGTAGTGGGTAATTGTCCTTCTTAGTGGCTTGATTGAGCTTCCTATAGTCAATGAATACTTGTTAGGACTCATTTTAGTCACATTTCAGCCCCATATTTTCTTGGTTTAGTGGCACATTCTCAGACTATTTCATTTGATTTAAATCACTTTTTAGATTCTTGAATTCATATGGATGATAATATAAATTGAGCTTAATTGCATGTTTTTAACTAACATTTGTATTTTCACAAGTGATTAATTTCTATGCCAAGAACAAGCACTGACAAGCATTGAAGAGCCAAGCTGAAAAAAAGCAGAATGGCAATTCTGCCAGAGTTCATCGTGGCGAGGTATTCCAGAGAGTAATGCTGCTAGTTCTGCCAATGCTCGCAGTGGCGAGCTGGAGAAATTCTGCACCTATTTTGAAGAGTTCTAAGTCAATTCAACTACCGGGAAGCCTGATCATACAAGGATTGGGACTCCTAAGCTTGGAAGACTCTCTGGAAGCATGGTTCAAGTAGGATTGAAGTATTGAAAATATAAAATCCACTTAGTGTCCTAGTTTGAGTATGATTAGGAGTGACTTGTACTTAGAATTATAATTTAATTAAGAGTCCTATGTTAAGTAGAACTAGGATTAGATATATTAAATAACCAAGTAGAGCTGAAAAGATGGAAGGAGAATTCTAATCCAGCTCCAACACCAATAGAATTAATTTCCTTGTCAAAGAAAGACTTATCAAGTGGTTAAGAAGAAGAGTTGAAGCTGGAAAAGAATTCTGTTTTTACAATTACTGGAAGAATCCAAGGCTGAATAGGACTAGGATTTAATTCTAGATATATATTTCAAGGAAGCAGATCTGGACATCACCAACCACAACCACGACACATACACAGCTGTTGCCAGAACTGGAACCACGCATCCACAACACATCAAGAGCTGAAGTCATCCCTTGCTGCTTGTCCCTTTTGCCGAAACTAGTATTCTCTTCTTTTGTTTATTTTTGTTCAAGCGACCATGGTTTCAATCTAGAATTTTGCTAGATCTGTTAGTATGGTAGCTTAATTTCTTTTATGCTTAGCTAGACATATCTAAGCCATGATACCAAATTTGTGAGACAAGATTATGATTTTAATGTTAGATAAATTGATTTGAGTATTCTAAAATTATTTGACAGCATTGTTATTGAATCTATTTAGATCTGTTTGGAGTAGCTAACCAACCTATTTGAATGATTCATATTGTTAGCCAATTAAGTAAGTCTGGAACCTTAATTAATTAGCACAAGTAACAACTAGTTAATCTTAGAATTAGATTGGCTAGAATAATTTTAGATCTGAATTACATAAAGCCGCTAGTGGACCTTTATGGTTTAGGTTAGATGATGTTTTCCATAAATCTTAATGCTCCAAGTTCGGTTAAATCTTGTGCGCTGGTGTATTGAGGTTATTGGACTTGGTAGGTTTTTAACTCAGACGTTCTAGTTACAAAACAAACGGTAAGGGAAAATAGGGAATTTTGTCATACAAAGTTCTATAGTCTAGCTATTCAAAATTAATTTACCTATGTGTCAATGATCGAATTTGTGTAAATCATGGTGAGGATATGTCAATGCTAAGCATGCCTTATTAATTCTATTACTCAATCTACTTTTATTCACTTCTCTTTATTCACTTTTCCTTGCTTTCTTTACATTCTGCCCAGAATTTTAATATCATTCAATTACCTATCAAACCCCCCCTTTCGTGTGTTAGTCTTTAGGTAATTTGTCTAAGTAGCCTAATTTTCTGTTATTTCAATTCGTAGTTTACTTTCTTTTAAAGCAATCTTATTAGATTAAATACTCGCTTCCTCGTGGGATCGATCCTACTTGCCCTATATTATATTATCTTTTTAAGGGAGTAGTGAATTAATTTGTGAGGCTACGACACCTCTTACAATACTTGCCAACTATTTTGCAATCAATTAGGAATGAGATCATTATTTTCATTGGATACCACAGTTACTCTAGACTTCTTAGGAACAACTTACACTGGACTCACCCATTTATTTTTTGAGATAGGATAAATGGTAATAGCTTGTAGTAGCTTGGTCACTTCTTGACCACATCTAGAATAAGAGGGTTAAGTCTTCTTTGAGGCTGTCTCATTGATTTAGCCTCATCCTCTAACAGAATCCTATACATGCAAGTGGAATGGCTAATACTAAGAATGTCTACAAGTGTCCATCTAATGGCCTTTTTGTTCTTTTTCAAAACACTCAATAATCTTTCTTCTTGCTCAAGGAGAAGATTATTAGCAATGATGATAGGAAATTGCTCATTGGCCTCTAAAAAGACATATTTCAAATTCCTTGGAAGTGGTTTCAACTGAAGTTTAGGTGGTTAGATCATAGAAGGAAGTAATCTACTGAGGGCTATAAATCTGCTACATTAAGCTCAACAAAGTATGCTACTATAACAAAATCACTATCAAGTGTAGTAGAATTAATCATACCCACAAAATTAACAATATTCATATGCATAGAATCCACCACCATAGAATCATCAACATAAGTTATAGAAACATCATGATCATCATATCAACACAAATACCACACGATGCAGATGTAGAATAATCACAATTACATTTGAATTCAATAGAGTCATCTAGTTCCACAATCTTGGGAAATTCAGAAAAAATGATCATGATCATAAATGGAATTCTTAACCATCTCATCAATAACATCCATAGAGAAAAAACATAATGATTCTCAAAAGGGTATCTCATAGCATTATGAATGTTAAACTGCACCACACTATCACTAAATTCCATAGTTAAGGTATCAGCATGCACATCAATTTTTGTCTTAGTAGTTCTCAAGAAGAGTCTACCTAGAATAATAAGAGATCTACTAAAAGAATTACCCTCCATATATCAAGTATATAAAAATCAGCATGGAAAATTAAATCATTTACCCTCACTAAGACGTCCTCAATCATACCAAAAGGATATACAATGCTCCAATTGGCTAACTAAATAACAACACTAGTTTGTTGCAATGGACCAAAGCCAAGAGACTTGAAAATAGATTTAGGTTTTGGCATAACATTGATAGAAGCACCTAAGTTTAACATGGCCTCCTCAAACTTACAGTTACCAATGATACATGGAATGGTGAAAGTGCTAGTGTCTTTGCATTTCTATGGCATTAGCTGGATGTGGGCTAAGACATTTTGGCCTATAGTCACCCTCTCTGTACCCTTAAGCTTCCTCTTGTGACCACACAATTCTTTTAGAAACTTGTCATATTTAGGAATTTGCTTGATGGTATCAAGTAGTGTAATATTCACTTCCACTTTTTTGAAACTCTCTAAAAGCTCTTTTTCTTCCTTGCTTGTTGGATGGATCTCTGTAGAAATGATAAGGGAATTCTTGGTTACTAGACAGAGTCATGTGTAAGAATGAGACCACTACTACTAGGTTCGACTCCATCGTGACAATGATTGCTACTAGTGGTTGTAGTAGAAGTAGTAGGAGGTTTAGGTGATATCAATGTCTTCCCACTCTGATGGAAACGTAGCTACCAATGCTGCCAATGGAGGTGCTGCTACCAGCACTACTAATGGGGACGTTGCAGCCAATGGAAATGTTACTGCCAAGTGGAAGAGAGACCCACTTGTAGTGCCACTTGGTCCTATGGCAAGAGCTAGGGCAAAGAGGTTCAAGGAAGCATTAAATGGGCTGATGCAAGAGGCCTTAGAGCAAACTAGTTTGTATAGGCCCATGGAGCATGATCAACCGAGAATAGTCAACATGCTCCACGCCCAAAACTGGCCAGCTAATTGATTTGGAAATTATAGGACTGATTGTAATAGGATTAATTAATTGATTTGGTTTCCTAATTTTAGAAGCAAGCTGATTTGATTAGATTACTTTTATTTTATTTCCTTTTGTTTTGAACAAGTTTCCTATTTTTGTAATGCCTTTAAATAGGCCTATTTGATTCAATAAAATTCAGATTATACGTTTAGATAAATTTGTGAGATTGCATTCTCTCTTTAGTTCTTTGAGAGCTATTCGAACTTATTAGCTTTGCTGTAGCATTCGTACCTTGACTTAATAATCAAGTTTCCATCCCTTGACACGTCTTCACTATACCAAGGTTCACACCTCAATATAGTTGTTGGGTTGTGGTTCTTCCATACAAATATGAAGTAGAACGATCCTCAAACTAATTATCGTTATGGGTTTCGTCACAATGTTGGCGGGGTTTGTATCATTTGGTATCAGAGACTAGTTCTAGTCTCAGGTTTGCTTATCTTTAAATTGCTTTTCTTTGAGTTTATTTCAATCCTGAACTTCTTCTTCCCCATTCGAAATTCTGATAAAAAAAGAGGACAACAAAAGAAAATATAGACAGCAAAAAGGGAGAACGTGATTGTTGTTCTTGTTTCCCATATTCAAAATATATATATATATATATATATATATATATATATATATATACATATATATATATATATATATACATATATATATATATATATATATATATACATATATATATATATATATATACATATATATATATATATATATATATATACATATATATATATATATATATATATATATATATATACATATATATATATATATATATATATACATATATATATATATATATATATACATATATATATATATATATATATGTATATATATATATATTCCAGATTTGGTGTATTGTAAATTATTTTTCCAGATTTGGTTACTTGAATTATGCATCCTTGTTTCCAGAATTCAGATTTGGTTTGTTGCAAATTATTTTTCCTGATTTGGTTACTTGAATTCATACACCCTTGCTCCCAGAAATTCAGATTTGGTTGGTTGCAAATATTTTCCATATCTGGTTGGTGTTGTTCGGGTATGAATTGTGCCCAAAAAAATCTGCTTCTTGGTTAATTAGCTTAATAAGAACTTTCGAGAGAACTAAGAGTGGAAAAAGGCAAGAGTGGTATACTTTCTAGAGAGCAAAAGCCAAATTATTCTCCTTGAAAACACGAGTGAAATTGAGAGTATCGATCTTTGAGTGAAAAACACGTGAGTAGTGTGAAGTGAGGATCTTTTTTTTACTAACATTTCTTCTTGAACTAAGCATGTCTCACGAAAGTGCTTCGGTAGGTGCAAGGGGTGGTGTGGATCCACAGCCGATGATGGAGGCGGTGATAATAGAAGTGGGGAGAATGATGAGAGCGGAGCTGGAAGCCATCCATGACAGAATAGACAGAATAGAAAATGCACGTAGGTAGCTGCCTTGCGTGCCTAGAGGGGGATAAGCTCCACCAAGGGGAGTAAGAGTTGAACCCGAGGAGTATGAAGGGGAAGGCTTTCATGATGAAGATGATTGGGGATTAACAATTGACCCTAGGAGGTATGGTGGGCAATTTAGAGAAGCTAGGAATCGGGAGGATAACAACTTGAGTAGCATTAAGATGACAATCCCATCATTCCAATGGAAGAATGATCCAGAAGCTTACCTGGAGTGGGAAAAGAAGGTGGAGTTAGTGTTTGATTGCCACCATTATTCCGAGGTAAAGAAGGTAAAGCTGGCTGCCACAAATTTTTCTAACTATGTTGTTATTTAGTGGGATCAATTGATGTTGAACAGGAGAAGAAGTGGGGAGCGCCCAATAGAAACTTGGGAGGAGATAAAGGTTGTGATGAAGAAGCGGTTTGTGCCTAATTACTACTACAGGGAACTATATAAATAGGTTGCAAGATCTTAGGCAAGAAAACCGAAGTATAGAAGAATACTCTAAGGAGATGGAAGTCACAATGATTCGGGCAAACATCGAAGAAGATCGAGAGGCTACAATGGCAAGATTCCTGGCTAGTTTAAATAGGGAAATCTAAAATGTAGTTGAATTACAGCATTATGTAGAGCTGGAAGACATGGTACACATGGTTATAAAAATTGAAAAGCAACTCAAGAGGGGAGGTAGAACACGTGCCAGCCATAACCACAACACACTGGCTTGGCAGTCCAGCAAATGGAAGCAAGATGACAAGCTGTCCACGCAAAAGCCTAATCTAGAACATAAGCAAACCGTGGCTAATCAAGGGGGTCAAGGTAAGCCAGACCTTTCCAATACTCGAAACCATGACATTAAGTGTTTTAAATGTCAAGGCAGGGGTCACCTAGCCAATCAATGCCCAAATAAAAGAGTCATGGTGCTTAGAGACGATGGAGAAATTGAGACTGACCAAGAATCAGACAATGACTCTATGCCACCATTGGAGGATGCCGATGATGATGAAGAGTATGCTGTCCAAGGAGAGTTGTTGGTAGCAAGAAGGGATTTAAGCGTGCAAATCAGTGTAGAGGATGAAGTGCAGTGGGATAACATTTTTCATACTAGGTGCCATGTCCAAAACAAAGTATGTAGTGTAATCATTGATGGTGGAAGCTGAACTAATGTTGTTAGCACTACCATGGTGGAAAAATTAGCCCTACCAACAATGAAGCACCCTCGGCCTTACAAGCTGCAATGGTTGAATAATAGTGGGGAGGTGAATGTGCTTAAACAAATGCTAGTTCCTTTTCACATTGGGAAGTATGAGGATGAGGTATTGTGTGATGTGGTTCCCATGCAAACTGGACATTTGTTGTTAGGAAGGCCATTGCAATTTGATAGGCGAGTCAAGCATGATGGCTACACCAACAAGTATTCGTTTGTTCACAACCAAAGAGCAATTACTCTTGTACCATTAATGCCACAACAGGTCTATGAAGACCAAGTGAGGCTGCAAAAGGAGAGTGAACAAAATAAAAGAGAAAATGACAGAAAAAAATTGAGAGGAAATCAAAAGGAAAAAGAAAGAGAGACAAAAAAAAAAATGAGAGTGAAGAGGCAGTAAAAACAAGTGTGTATGCTAAAGCAAGTGAGATCAAGAGAGCATTGAATCTTAATCAACCAATGCTTGTACTTTTGTACAAAGAGGCACTCTTGAACACTAACTAATTAGATGATACTTTGCCTCGTTCAATTGTCTCTATTTTACAAGACTTTGAGAATGTCTTTCCTGAAGAGATTCCTAATGGATTGCCTCCAATCCGTGGGATTGAACACTGATTGCTCCTTAGTGAGTGTCACAAATGGATAGATTTAGTGTGTGTGTGTGGCGTGAATGGATGTATATATATGGAACAATATGTGATGTGTTAGAACACAGTGCAAGTATACACTATCAGTGTAGTGAGCAAGTATTCCAGGGGTTATCGTACCCAAGGGATTGTGATTGATTACCAGAGTAGTATAACTCCAATATTGCTCAAGCGGTCGAATTATGATGTTAACAACAAAATAAACTAAAATAAAACAGCATGAAAATAAGAGAAATAGATGAAGAATGCTTGGAGAGAAAATAAGGAATAAAAGCCTAGGGATTTAGATTTCACCACAATTCCTTTGTATAGGCTTTCATGATTCAGTTATGCCTTTCCACAATTATCAATTGCTAGCCAGGATTCCCTAATTTAATTAATCAGCCTTGGTATTAGGTCAGATCAAATCTCATTACAATTACCAACCCTGCTACTGGTCTGTGTGAGTTGTAGCAACTATAATTGCATTAAGTTCTGTGGACATCCCTTTAGGGAGGTTAGGGGAACGCCCTAATTCCCATGTGGCTACACATGGTCCTCGGTACTGGTCTGTCCTCAGCTCCACTATGGATTTAACTTTCGTGGTCTAGATTTACTAATCTCCGGTCAGTCTCATAGAAAACCCATAAATTTCTCCCAACTAATTAGCCAAAGAAGTCAAGAGTGAAGTGCAAAAAATGAAACCTCAATTGAATAAAAGATAGAATTGTCATAACATCATCAATCATGTCTGTACAAGCAATTGGGCTACATCCTAGCCCCTAGAAAAGAAATTAGTTACACATAGTGTAACTTAAACACATGACATAAAAGAAAGAAAACATGAATGGAATAAAGAGTAGAAGAAAAGTGTCTTGTGGATCCTTGCTCCTTGCTGGTGATCTTCTCCTCCTTGCCTAGCTTCCTATTTATAATGTATATAATCCTAATTTTACTCTAACTAGGAATACAATATTAGTAGGATTTAAATATTTTAATCCCACTTATACTAGGATAGAATATAATCTAATTTGCTTTGGCAACTTCAGTCCCACTAGGACTCTTGAGAATTTAATTCCTTTAGATGCATATCTCTTCTAGTTTCTCTCAAACTAGGATTCCAATTAGGATAACTTTCTTCCTAGTCCTACTTGGATTAGGACTCTTAAATGAATTATAACTTTAATTATAAAGTCATTCCTAATCATGCTTGAAATAGGATTCCAAATGGCTGCACACTTCCAAGACTTCAATCCTACTTGAACAATGATTCCGGAGAGTCTTCTAGGCTTGAGAGTCCTAATCCTTGTAGGACACTACTTCCCGGAAGTCCACTTGGCTTGGAACTCTTCAAATTTGCTTCAGAAAGTCTCCAGGGCGCCACGGCGTGACTTCTAGGTGCCACGGCGCTAGATGGCAGCATTGACAGTGTTTGTTCTGGGATAGGGCACCACAGCGCTAGGACATGGGTGCCACGGCGCCCAAGCTTGGTTAAAATGCTAGATTTTCTTGCTTTGGCTCCTGTTGGTGCTTGGACTGCAAAACAACCAAATGACATTAAAAGCATCTTAATCTATATTAATTTGGGACTTAAATGCAAGGGAATTCATGCTAAAATGTCTATATAATTTACACTCATCAAACTCCCCCACACTTAGCCTTTTGCTCGTCCTCGAGTAAAACTAAAGAGAAATAAAATAAGCAAGGCAGCAAGACTTTCAAAATGGACCTACTAACCATATTGGCTTCAGAATCATTCACTTGGGTTTTATTGGAAACTAATTATCATATCACAATGCAAGATTACTCAATTCAAGATAGAATAGTCCCACACCCAAGGTAGCTCTCAAAATAAACTATGGTTTAGTCTCAATTTCTTACTCAAGTGGATGTTGAAAGTTACCATAAAATTGGGTTATCAAATCATGGAAAGACATAAGAAAGGTATAAAGTATTTTAAGTGCACATGTACATCATAACTCATCAAGTTTCATGAAATTAAATGCAAAGAAGATGAATTCCCTCACATAGGATAAAAATTCACTCATATCTCTTAAGTGTTTAGAAGGTTAATCATACACTCAAGTCAATGCAATTCAAAAAATTTCCATAAGCTTGCTCATATATCAAATCTCCACCACTCAAGAAACCATAAACACTAATCAAAGGGTCTTTTGAGGGTTGTAATGGGGCTTTAGAATGGTGAAAAGAGGTAATGAAGGTGAAATCAAGGGTGAAATACACCAAGAGATTATGTGAATTCAAAACTACCCTTTGGCTCACATACTCTCCAATTACCAAGCCTCATACTTGCATATTTTGCTCCCTTCTTTCTCATTCTCTTTTGCCTTTTTGCTATTTTTCTTTTCTTTCTCTTTTTCTGGAAATTTTTCCTTTTTTTCTGGAAAATTTTCCAGATTGCTTTTCTTGTCATCTTTTTCCAGAATTTTTTTTTCTTTTTCTTTTTCTGCACTTTTTCTTAGGAGATTTTCACATATTTTTGAGGCTCTTTCTTGCCACTTCCCTAGTTACTAACTAGGCAACAATTCCATGCCTTAGATTCACATAATCCTTCAAAGTGTTGGGTTCAAAATATAGGTAAATCAAAGGAATGGGTATATGGCTTAAAATGTGGTTAAAAGAAGGAAATAAAGGCTAAGGCTCAAAAAGGGTTAACTAATGGTGATTATGCAAGGTGGGTTATAAAGGCTAAAATGGCTAAAACTAGGTGCCCTAATCACCTTAGTGTTCATGATTTTAATGTGGTCTCAATATGCATAACTGAGCAAGTTCTAGAAAAATCAAAAAAATTGTCATGACACACTCACAAGAAATTTTAAGAGCTTCAATTATGTAACTCTTATGGCTCAAAAGCTCACAATTGGCTATTATTCATCCTCATGCATTCTCATTCATTCCACTGTCAAAGTAATTATGCACATAATGGGAATTATCAATAAATATGGGATCTCACAGAATCAAAGTTGGGTCAGAATTCCCAGAGGCTTTCCAATAGTCAATGGAATAAGATAATGAATAATTATGCATTGCTTACATATCAAATCAAGTTTTCTCATCCCATAATATCATCAGTTAAGCACAATTTTCATCTTTAGCCATGGTTTTCAGTCACAACACACAATCACACAATCACACAATCATGCAAGAGCTAAAATAAAATTATGCAAAAAAAAAAACAAATACTACTACTACTCAAATACTCAATTACTAGGCTACTTAATTATTCAACTAAACACATGCATCCCTCCCCCACACTTAAAATTTGCAGTGTCCTCAATGCAAAATAAAAAAAGTAAAGGAAAGGGCCAACCTAATAGCAGTAGCCTACTTGGAGTCGTCCATGGAGGATGATGATTTATGCTCTAGCTCTTGGGTGGCAAGTGGTGGATGAAGGGGTTCAAAGGCTGCTGGACATTCATCAGTATGCTGGAAGGGGTGCCAAGGTGCTAGAAATTTTTTTTCGAAAATCTGAATTTTTTTTTTTTTTGGGTTGGGTGAACAGTAACGGGCTCCGTGGCGCCGATTGGCAGAATTCAATGCTGGAATACGATGCTGTGGTACCCAGAAACCTATTTTTGCTCCGTTTTGTCTCGAAATTGATCAATTATGCTCCCATTTGATACCTAACACCTACATAGCTTCAAATAATTGTTTAAGTGGCTCTAAGTAGTAGAAATTACTGACTAAAATAAAGAAACAAAGTGCAAAATTAAACACACAAAAAGAAGGAAAGAAAAAGTAAGAAAAAACCGTTGGGTTGCCTCCCAACAAGCGCTTAGTTTATAGTCTTTAGCCTGACTATCTCAAATGCTTCATGGCACATCGAGAGAGCTATAGGGAGAGATCATAAGTTGTTCAACTCCCTTTCCTTTCTTGCTTGGGCAGCCAACCATCTTTAATATCTTCTCAAGGCAAGTTAGGAATCTAGAATAACACCACTCTAGAATTTTCTTGCCTTTCTTCTTTTTATTCTTGGCTTTCTTTTTCTTTTTCTTTACAATTGGGGCTTTGACAGCCAGCTGTACTAATTTCACAGATTTGACTTCAACCTTCTCTGGCTCAGGTTCATCAAAATGTTTGAAAGTGGCATGGTCTTCATTGACTCTAAATCTGAGCTCTCCAGCAGCTAGATCTATTATGGCTCTACCAGTTGCCAAGAAGGATCTTCCCAGTATTAACGGGATATCTGCGTCTTCCTCCATATCAAGTAGTACACAGTCCATTGGGAAGAAGAATTTGCCTATTCTGATCAGGACGTTTTCCACCAAACTATATGGGCGTTTAATGGATCTATCAGCAAACTCTAGAATCATCTTGGTGGGTTTTATTTTCCTCATGCCCAATTTCTTGAATAAAGAGATAGGCATTAGATTCACACTAGCTCCTAGATCACACAATGCCTTACCCACATCTGTATTACCTATTTTGCAGGGTACAGTGAATTTTTCGGGATCTTTTGCCTTTGTTGGTAACTTCCCTTGGTCAATTGCACTGCACTCTTAAGTGAGTGCAACTATTTCATGGTTCTCTAGAGATTTAGCAGTTTGTTAGTCCAACTTCTGCTTTTTGAACCTATTAGGAAAAGGAAGAGGCGGCTTGTATGGTGGAGGATTGTCAGGAAAAAGTATGGACTTTGGCTTCTCCTCCTGCTTCTATGGTTCTGGTCTCTTCTCTAGGATGACTTCAGGTGCTTTCTCAGGTTCAGGTGCAACCTATTTTGTCCCTTCTTCAGGCGTGAGCTCCTCTTCTTTCTCCCCTTCAGTTGTGGGAGCTTTTTTCAAGTCAATCTTAGCTACCTTCCCACTTCTCAGAAAAATGGCATTGACATGCTCTCTTGGATTTGCTTTAGCGGTGCTAGGTAGTGAGCCAGCTTGTCTTATTGTCAGAAGATGAGAGATATCCTACCTAGTTCTCCAATTGCTTTATTGAGGCATTTGTGCTGGTCATAAATTGAGTGATTTTTTCTGTAAATTCTGCTTGAGATGCTGCCAGCTTTACTATTGCCTCTTCTAGATTATCTTTGGAGGTTGATGTTGTTGTTGTTGAAAATGAGGCATTCCTTGATCTTGGTTTTTCCATGAAAAATTGGGGTGATTTCTCCACCCAGGATTGTGGGTGTTGGAGTAGGGATTGTTGTTCCCCAAATAGTTCACCTCCTCAGCTTCTTCTTGCACGCCTCCCATGGAGTTTCCTTTGAGTAATGATGTTTGGAAAGAAAGAAACTGGTCCAGTTTGGCTGATAGTTTGGCTAGTGCATCTGCATCCTGAATACCAGCTACTTTCCTCTCATTGTCTCTCTTGGAGTTCCAATCAGAGGCATTTGTGGTGACCTCTTCAAGTAACTCATAAGCTTCAGCCTAGTCTTTGTTCAAGAAGGCTCCTCCAGCTGCTGCATCAACAACTGTCTTTGTATGAGAGCCCAATCCGCCATAGAATACCTCTATAACAAGCCAATCCTGCATCCCATGGTGTGGACATCTCCTTAACAACTCCTTGAATCTCTCCCATGCATCATATAAGGATTCCCTGTCAAATTGTGTGAAGTTAAGAATTTCTATCCTTAGCTTGGCTGTCTTTGATGGAGGAAAGTACTTTGTGAGAAATTTATGTGCTAGGGAGTCCCATGTGTCAACTGAACCAGGTGTCAAAGAATTCAGCCACCTTCTTACTCCATCTCTGAGTGAAAAAGAAAATAATCTGAGCTTTATTGACTCCTCTGACACCCCATTGTATTTGAATGTGTCACAGATCTCCAAAAAGGATGAGAGGTGCAGATTAGGATCTTCATTAGGTGTTCCTGAAAATTGATTATTTTGCACCATGTGAATCACAACTGGTTTGATCTCAAAATTGTTAGCTTCTACAGCTGGACTTCGGATGCTTGACATAGCATTTTGGATCTTTGGGACAACAAAGGTGCGAAGAGGGATGTGTCCTCCATTCGGCTGGATGTTTGGGGCTGCCATCCTTTCCAGATCTGGCTACAAATTTCAAACCACTCTTTTCTCCTTTCGGATTCTCCTAATTATCTTTTCAATTTCTGCATCTAAGGGGATTAAAGATTGCTTCATGCACCAGAAAAATTTTCCTAAAAAAAGAAGAAGAAAGAAATTCAAAGTAAAACAGAAAAATAAAATAAAATTGCTTGAGTCCACACCTTGTTAATTCCTCTAATATCAATGGCACAATCCCCGGCAACGGCGCCAAAAACTTGATTCTCCTTAGTGAGTGTCACAAATGGATAGATTTAGTGTGTGTGTGGTGTGAATGAATGTATATATATGGAACAATATGTGATGTGTTGGAACACAGTGCAAGTATACACTATCAGTGTAGTGAGCAAGTATTCCGAGGGTTGTCGTACCCAAGGGATTGTGATTGATTACCAGAGTAGTATAACTCCAATATTACTCAAGCGGTTGAATTATGATGATAACAGCAAAATAAACTAAAATAAAACATCATGAAAATAAGAGAAATAGATGAAGAATGCTTGGAGAGAAAATAAGGAATAAAAGCCTAGGGATTCAGATTTCACCACAATTCCTTTGTATAGACTTTCATGATTCAATTATGACTTTCCACAATTATCAATAGCTAGCCAGGATTCCCTAATTTAATTAATCAGCCTTGGTATTAGGTCAGATCAAATCTCATTACAATTACTAACCCTGCTACTGGTTTGTGCGAGTTGTAGCAACTATAATTGCATTAAGTTTTGTGGACATCCCTTTAGGGAGGTTAGGGGAACGCCCTAATTCCCATGTGGCTACACATGGTCCTCGGTACTGGTCTGTCCTGAGCTCCACTATGGATTTAACTTTTATGGTCTAGATTAACTAATCTCCGGTCAGTCTCATAGAAAACCCATAAATTTCTCCTAACTAATTGGCCAGAGAAGTCAAGAGTGAAGTGCAAAAAATGAAACCTCAATTGAATAAAAGATAGAATTGTCATAACATCATCAATCATGTCTATACAAGCAATTGGGCTACATCCTAGCCCCTAGAAAAGAAATTAGTTACACATAGTGTAACTTAAACACATGACATTAAAGAAAGAAAACATGAATGGAATAGAGAGTAGAAGAAAAGTGTCTTGTGGATCCTTGCTCCTTGCACCTTCCTCTCCTCAATGCATGGTGATCTTCTCCTCCTTGCCTAGCTGCCTATTTATAATGTATATAATCCTAATTTTACTCTAACTAGGAATACAATATTAGTAGGATTTAAATATTTTAATCCCACTTATACTAGGATAGAATATAATCTAATTTGCTTTGGCAACTTCAGTCCCACTAGGACTCTTGAGAATTTAATTCCTTTAGATGCATATCTCTTCTAGTTTTTCTAGTTTCTCTCAAACTAGGATTCCAATTAGGATAACCATCTTCCTAGTCCTACTTGGATTAGGACTCTTAAATGAATTATAACTTTATTATAAAGTCATTCCTAATCATGCTTGAAATAGGATTCCAAATGGCTGCACACGTCCAAACTTCAATCCCACTTGAACAATGATTCTGGAGAGTCTTCTAGGCTTGAGAGTCCTAATCCTTGTAGGACACTACTTCCCAGAAGTCCACTTGGCTTGGAACTCTTCAGATTTGCTTCAGAAAGTCTCCAGGGTGCCACGGCATGACTTATGGGTGCCACAGCGCTAGCTGGCAGCATTGACAGTGTTGGTTCTGGGATAGGGCAGACCAATTGCATACTTTAGTGAGAAGCTAAGTGGGGCTGCTTTAAAGTACCTACTTATGACAAGGATTTATATGCATTTGTTCAAACTTTGGAAACTTGGCAGCACTATCTTTGGCCTAAGGAGTTTGTAATTCACATTGATCATGAGTCCTTAAAGCACCTTAAAGGCCAACACAAGCTGAAAAAGAGGCATGCACGTGGGTAGAATTCATAGAGCAATTTCCCTATGTCATGCAGTACAAGCAAGGTAAGGAGAATGCGGTTGCTGATGCCCTTTCTCGCAGGTATGCACTCATTTCTACTCTTGATGCAAAGCTGTTAGGTTTTGAGCGTATTAAGGAATTATTTCCTACTGATCCAGGTTTTTGTGAAGAATATGCAGCATGTGAAAAGGCAGCCACTTATAAGTTCTATAGACTTGATGGGTTCTTGTTTAGAGGAAATAAATTATGCATTCCCAATTGTTCAATTCAGGATTTATTAGTGAGGGAATCGCATGGTGGGGGATTGATGGGTCATTTTGGGGTAGCTAAAACATTGGCTGTTCTACAAGAGCATTTCTATTGGCCACACATGAAAAAAGACATTGAGAGACTTTGTGGTAGATGTGTCACCTGTAAGCAAGCTAAATTTAAGACACAACCCCTTGGACTCTATACACCATTACCCATCCCTAATGCACCTTGGATAGATATATCCATGGATTTTGTGTTAGAATTACCTAGGACTAGGGGTGGGAAGGATAGTGTGTTTGTGGTTGTTGATAGGTTCTCTAAAATGGCACATTTTATTCCATGTCACAAAACAGACGATGCTTCAAACATTGCTGCCTTATTCTTTAGGGAAGTTGTGCGCTTACATGGAATTCCTAGGACAATAGTTTCGGATAGGGACTAAGTTGCTATTTTCTACTACTTGCCACCCACAAACTGATGGTCAAACATAAGTAGTGAATAGGATTTTATCTACATTATTGAGGGCTATTATTAAAAGAAACATCAAAACATGGGAAGAATGTTTGCCACATGTTGAATTTGCTTACAACCATACTATCCATTCTACCACTAAATTTTCACCATTTGAAATTATGTATGGTTTTAATCTATTGACTGATTTGGATTTATCTCCTTTACCTATGACTGAATATGTTAATTTAGAAGGCCAAAAGAAGGCAGATTTCGTCAAGCAGATTCATGAGAAGGCACGGCTCAATATTAAAAGGAGAACTAAACAATATGCCAAGCAAGCAAACAAAGGGTGTCATTCATTGATCTTTGAGCCCGAAGATTGGGTGCGGGTTCACCTAAGAAAAGAACATTTTCTACAACAAAGAAAATCAAAGCTGCTACCTCGAGGAGATGGTCCATTTCAAGTCATTGAAAGGATCAATGACAATACTTACAAAATAGATTTTCCTTGTGAGTATAATGCCAGTGCTACTTTTAATGTTGCTGACTTAAGTTATTTTGATGCAGGTGATGATTTGAGGTCAAATACTTTTCAAGAGGAGGGGAATGATGGAAACGTAGCTACCAATGCTGCCAATGGAGGCGTTGCTGCCAGCACTGCCAATGGGGACATTGCTGCCAATGAAAATGTTACCGCCAAGTAGAGTAGAGACCCACTTGTAGTGCCACTTGGTCCCATGACAAGAGCTAGGGCAAAGAGGTTCAAGGAAGCATTAAATGGGTTAGTGCAAGAGGCCTTAGAGCAAGCTAGTTTGTGTAGGCCCATGGAGCATGATCAACCGAGAATAGTCAACATGCTCCACACCCAAAACTGGCCAGCCAATTGATTTGGAAATTATAGGACTGATTGTAATAGGATTAGCTAATTGATTTAGTTTCCTAATTTTAGAAGCAAGCTGATTTGATGAGATTACTTTTATTTTGTTTCCTTTTTGTTTTGAACAAGTTTCCTATTTTTGTAATGCCTTTAAATAGGTCTTTTGATTCAATAAAATTCAAATTATGCTTTTTGATAAATTTGTGAGATTGCATTCTCTCTTTAGTTCTTTGAGAGCTATGCGAACTTATCAGCTTTGTTGTGGCATTCATACCTTGACTTATCAATCAAGTTTCCATCCCTTGATTGTGGCGTCTTCACTATACCAAGGTTCACACCTCAATATAGGTGCTGGGTTGCAGTTCTTCCATACAAACCTGAAGTAGAACGATCCTCAAACTAATTATCTTTATGGGTTTCGTCACAATGTTGACGGGGTTCGTATCACACTCCTTAATGTAATGACACTCGCATTCCCCTAGGACTGGGGATGGTTTATGAAAGAAGTTGGCCATAATTCTAACCTTACGACATCTAGCTTAAGGTAGAAGCTAGCTGCCCTATATGATTTTGTAAATTTCGAATTGATGCCTTTATACGCTGCTAAAACTCAAGATTATTTTTCTGCATCTAAAGATTGATCAATTTCAGCTGCTTCATCATCTTTTCTAAGGAAGTCTCAGAAGTTTGTGAGGATGCAAGTGTAGCAGGAGGGGCAAGAAGAGTGGGAGCTTGCTACTGTTGAGGGAATAAATGCTGCCTAGGAAGAAAGGCAGGTTTACTGGGTCTAGGACTATTTGGAAATTGGGACTACTGCTAGAATAGTGGCTTGGCTGTAGAGTTATATGGTTGTTTTAAGTGTTTCCATATCTAAAATTTGGGTGATCACGCTAACCAAAATTGTATGTGTTGTTATATGGATCATGGTGGGGCTACTAGTCTTGTGGCTTGGCTAGAAATGCATTGTAGTTGCTACTAGCTCAAATGCAGCGAGATCATCTTGCATAGTCGGACAGGCATCTGTAGTGTGAGACATAGAAGCACAAATGCCACAAGCTCTAATAGGGTTCTAGACTAGAGTCTAGTGTTAACTCATGGATAATTGCCGGACTAAATATGTAAGCTCATCTAGCTGGGTGTCTACCTTGGTCAGTGATGTGAGAATTAGGGTGTAGAAAATAAGTGTAGAATGGATGTGAAATAAAGGTGGAATGAAGTGCAAGCGAACACTATCAATGTAGCCAGCAAGTATTCCAGGGTTGTCATACCCAAGGGATTGTGATTGATTACTAGAGTGTATTAACTCCAATAATGCTCAAGCGATCGAATATAGGTGATGACAGCAAAAATTCATAAAGTAAATCAGTAGTAAAATAAAAGAGAATAGATGGATGGTGTGTGATTGAATTATCAGAAAAGTAAGGCCTAGGGATTCAGATTTCACCACAAGTCCTTGCCATAGACATTTATGATTCAGTTATGACTTCTACGATTATTAATTGCTAGCCAGGATTCCCTAATCTAATTATCCTACCTTGGCGTGAAGTCGGAATAATCCTAATTACAATTACCAACTCTACTATGGGCCAGTGCGAGTTGTAATAACCATAATTGCATTAAGTTCCTTGGACATCCCATTCGGGTATTCTAGGGGATCTCCCTAGCTCCCTTGTAACTACACAGAATTCTGGGTATAGACCGCCACAGAATCCTATGGATTTAACCCACGTGGTCTAGGTTAACTAATCATCTTCCGAGTCATAGAGAACCCACGGATTTCTCCTTTCTAATTGTCCAGATCAGTCAAGAGTAAGTGCAGAAAATTAAACCTCAATTAAATAAAAGTTAGATCTGTCATAACATAATCAATCATGTCTATACAAGTACTTGGGCTACATCTTAGCCCCTAGATAGAAGATTAGCTACACATGATGATAGAAGAAAACACAATGATAAAATAAGAAAACATGGTGTTGGATGAAGATGGGTGACGCCTTATGGAAGGATGCTTTGCTTGCTTGCTTGCTGTGGATGCTGCGAGTGTGGATCGCTTTTTTTCTCTCAATCCTCCTTCTTATTTATATAGCCTCCAATCCTACTTAGACTTAACTTAGGACTTTAAGTTGTGTTATAATTCCTAATCTTAATCTAATCCTAATCATCCTTTAATTAGGATTTTAATTACATAATAATAATTACACAACTCTAATCCTACTTAATTAATAATTCTGGAGAGTCTTCTATGTCTTGGAGTCTCAATTCTTGTAGGAGAAGGATTCCTGAAAGTTCAGATGGTTTAGAACTCTTCACTTATTCTTCAGAAGGCCTTCGGGTTGCCACGATGAAGGGTAGCCTCGCCACGGCAAGCAGTGCAAGAAATTGGACTTTGCTCTCTGGAAGGCCTCGCCACGGCAAGTCGGGGGTCTCGCCACGGCGAGGCAAGGCAGCATGGCTTTGGATGCTATCGGGTAAGGCTCGCCACGGCGAGCTTGGGCAGATTGCTGATTTTTTTTGTTTTGCTTCCAATTTGAAGTCTAAACCTGAAACAAAAGGAAATTATATCAAATGCAACATGTTTCACCTTAATTAAGAATGCAAATGCAACTGAATTGAATCATAAAAGTCTATATAAAATGTAATTATCAAACTCCCCCACACTTATCTTTTTGCTCGTCCCAAGTAAAACAAAACAAAAGCATAACTTAGGTAAACAAGGCTTTCACCCATAACTAACTTACTAACCATAATTGGCATCAGAATTATTCTTATAGGATGTTCTGGAATTCAATCATCATGTGATAATGCAATTTCATTCACACAACTATGAAATAATCCCAATGCCCCAAGGTAACTCTCAATAAGCAATGGTATAGGCTCAATTTTTACTCAATGAAGTAATAAAAAGAAAGTTCCATGTAATAGGGTAAAATAGGGTAGTCAAATCACGAAAAGCCATAGTGATAATAAACTCAAATGAACATATGCAAATAGCCACTTAAACTTTAGGGAGTGAAAGTAGTGAGGGATGATTTCTCTCTCATGGGAATGAAATTCACTCATCTCACAAGTGTTTGGATGGTCAGATTTTTCACTCAATTCAGGACAAACCAAGAAATTTCCATAGGCTTGCTCATATATCAAATCTCTATCACATCAACAAATCATGACACTAATCATAGGGTCTTTAAAAGGGTTGTAACTTAGCTAGGTGAAGGTGATAAAGGCTTAGGACACACTAAGAATAGATCATATGAATCCAAAGTTGCTTTTTATTTCACATACTCTCCAACCACTAGCTCAAATACTTCATCTTTTACTCCCTCTTTTCTTCTCGATTGTTTCTCCCTTTTCTTTGGCTTCTTGGTCTTTTGACCTTTTTCTTTTCTCTCCTTTTCTTTCTTTTCCTTTCCCTTCTCATTCTAATTTTTCAGAGCATTTTTCTCTTTTCTTCTTTTCTTGCTCACTGCTCTTTTTTCTAGGGAGATAATCCTCATTATGAGGCTATTCTTTTCTCTCTATTTCTCTCAACTAAGGCGAAGTATTTGCTTTCCCTAAATTCACACATTCCTTCAAAGTATTGGTGTCCATTTGGTGGAGGAACTGAGGAATGGGAAGGAGATCGGGATAGGGTGGAAAGAAGGAAAAGGAAAGGCTCAAGAGGGTCAACTAGGGGGTAGCTCAACTTTCAAGGTTCTGATGTAGGGAATATTAAAACGGATCATTCATATACTGAATGCTCTATTTTTGCATATTATGTGGTGGTTTTTCATGGTTATCGAGTGATTACTAATTAGCTCTACCCTGATCCACAGTACTATCAGAAATAAGCTTGAACAGATTGGCTACAAAAGGGTTTAAGAAGGTACGGATGGGTTATCCTAAGTGCCCTAATCATCCTAGTATATGAGATTTTGATGTGGGCTCGACATGTATATCAGAGCAAGTTCTAGAAAAATCAAGGATGTCTTGTTCACTCACAAACAACAAGCGAGCTTCATAGATACAACTCGATGGCTCAAAAGCTCACTAGGCAGAAATTCATCCACTTACATTTTGATTTACTCCAATATCTCAGTTAACTAATGCATATATGGGAATAATAATGGAATTTGGGTTCACACATTTTGACAGGGTAGGCTCAGAATTCCCAAAGGCTTTTCAATCAGAAAATGAACAGATAAGATGAACACTCATGCATTACTTTCACAATAATTGAACATCTTCATCCCATATAATCAGAATAGCACCATTTTCATCATTAGCCATGGTTTTCAGTTCAGAACACACAATCATACATTCATGCAAAAATTAAAGGTAACTAAAGAAAAATATAAAACATTTATTCATGCAAACACAAATCTTACTCCTCTATTACTCAAGAATTTAAAATTTCTACTCTACTAGGCATAATATTTGCCCTTCCCCCACACTTAGAAATATGCATTGTCCTCAATGCATCAAATAAAAAAAAGTAAGGAAAGGGGCAACCTAGTAAGCTTGCTTAGTTGGTGTCCTCTGAGCTATCCTCGTCAGCTCCTCGCTCAGGCGATGGACGTGGTGCATACGGTGGTAGTGGAGGGAGGGCTGGGAAAGGTGGTAGTCCGGTATGTCCCACTGCACCAGCTTCTAAGTATAGCTCAGCTATCTAGTGCCATTGGTTGTGCACGTTTTGCCACCGGTAGTTGAAGTCAATGTATTCATTTAGCTTTGTGGCCAATGTAGGGTCCATGAAACCCTATTGTTGAAGCGGAGGTTGCTATCCAGGAGCTACTGGAGGAACTGGTGGTTGGATTGGTGGAGTTTGCGGCATTGGTGGGTGTTAAGCTGCAGTTGTCGCTCCTCGGAGGGATGGTGGCTTGAGTCTATCAAAGAAAGTTTAGCTCAACATCCTTCCAGGCTCAGTTAAGGGCTCATCATTTCCCCATTCTATCCCAGCATGTTTGCATAAGTTTGTGATTAAGTAAGGGAAGGGGATAGCCCTTTTTGTGACTTGGAGGCCGGTACTACATAAGCTATCTCTAATGGCTACTCCGATGTCGAATTGCCATCGGTTGTGGATAGCCCATAAAAATTCTGCCCGTGTCTTGGAGACATCTGAGGTGTGGGCTGTCAGAAATATCCCAACAGAGATGAAATGTAGCCAGGTTTTATATATCTTGTCCAGGCTAGCTTTGGGGAAATGGTGGAATTCTCCTTCTCTAGCTACCCAGTCAGTCCCTTCAATGCAGAGTCCTCTGGTGATGTCAGTGTAATCTCCATAAAGACGGAAGTGACTGAAACCTTATTGTCCCACTAGCAACCTAGGGAATTCATATAGTTCATTGAATAATCTTTCACTGAAGTGTACATGCTTCCCTCGTACCCAGCTCTGAAAGGGGGTCTTTAGCTTTAGCATATTTGCGTAGAACTCCCGAACAATGTTGATTGCAGCAGGCTCGGGTTGTTAGGCAAACTTTAACCATTGTCTTCATGCCATTTAGTTCTCAATTGGTTCAAAGCACGGTAGCTGCAAGTCAATGCCAAATTCCAGAATTGGGGGCTTCGTGCATAAGTCTTCGTAATGGTCTTAAGCCTTCTTGCTCACAAAGCGGTGGCATCATATGGAGGGGCTCTTGAGGAAGATGGGGCCTTCCTTTTTGCTACTTTTTTAGTTGGCATTTTTCTGCAAAAATTCACAACAAAACACACCAAGCACAGCACCAATTCTTGACAGAAAATTGAATTCACTAATACACAGTAAATCTCAAATTGAAGCACAAATTACCCACATTCACAATTTTACCCAAATTGGCCTAATATGCAATTTTCCACTAATCACCAATTTTCTCATAGATTCTCATCACCAATCACTTATTCAACTATTAGATAGTCAACTATCATCAATAAACAGAGCATGCAACCACGAATTCAAGAACATGCAAAGTTATTCATCAAATTCGGATATGGGGTTTTGGGGTGTGGAGTGTGCAAAATTTCTCCAAATTTAACCGATTAAAAGTGTTGGGTTGATGTATACTTACCTGTATGATGTGAGATGATTCAATTCCATGACTTTCCCGCTTTAATTTCGGCCAAAATGTGTAGACGCGGTAGAGAGAGAAAGCTTTCGGCTAGAGAGAGAAAGTGAAAAATCTCAACTTTAATCTTGACAAAGCTTGGGGAAATTGATGTTTTGATGAAAGGGGAAGTGATTGAAGGTGATTTGGCGGTGTTTAATCGGCAAAATTATGCGGGAATGTGAGGAGTGTGAATAGGTAGGTAAGGGTGAGTGAATGGGCAAAGTGTGAAGAATGAGGCCGCGAATTCAATTTGAATTATGGGTTGGCTTGCCATAGCGAGGGGAAGGTTTGTAATTTCCAAAATATTTTTTTTTCAATTTTTTGGTGTGTGAATAGTGATCCTCGCGGTTGCGAGCCTTGGCCGAATCCATTCTGGAAGAGCTCGTCGTGGCGAGCTTGCACTTCGCCATAGCGAGCTGGACTTGCTTTTGACTTAGTTTTTGTCTTGAATTCGATCAATTCTACTCCAGTTTGATTCTTATTACCTGCACGGCTTCAAGAATTGAATTTAAATTTATTGAGTAATAGAAAGGTAAGAGAGAAATAAGAATTAAAACACACTAAAATATGAAATAAATAAAAACCGATGGGTTGCCTCCCATAAGCGCTTGGTTTACAGTCCTCAGCCTGACTTTGTCTGGTATCATGGAGGATCTTGAAGTCTGACAACATGCACTGGAATTTCTGGACTTATGAGGTATGGTTTCAATCGATGTCCATTTACTTTGAAGTTGTGCTTGTTGCCTTTTAGTTCAATGGCTCCAAATGGGGTCACATTAGTGACTGTATATGGTCCTGACCACCTTGATTTAAGCTTTCCTGGATGGAGTCTGAGTCTGGAGTGGAATAACAGTACTTGTTGTCCAGGGTAAAAGTTCTTTCGTGTGATCTTTTTGTCATGCCAAGCTTTAGTTCTTTCCTTATATATGCGGCTGTTTTCGTATGCTTCCCGCCTGAATTCGTCTAGTGCATTGAGTTGCAATAGGCGGTTCTGTCCAGCTACATGAGGGTCAAAATTCAGTAGCTTTACAGCCCAATAAACTTTATGTTCTAGCTCTACTAGCAAATGGCATTCCTTCCCGAAGACAATGTTATATGGTGACATGCCTAGGGGAGTCTTGAATGCTGTCCTGTATGCCTAGAGTGCATCTGTCAGTTTCACGGACCAATCTCTTATGTTGTTGTGGACTGTTTTCTCTAGTATTCTCTTTAGCTCTCTGTTAGACACCTCCACTTGCCCACTGGTTTGTGGGTGATAAGGGGTGGTAATTTTATGCTTTACTCCATATTTCTCCAAGAGAGTTCTGAGTGGTTTGTTGCAAAAGTGAGTGCCTCCATCACTTATCAATGTTCTTGGGACTCCAAAGCGGGCAAATATGTTATTTTTGAGAAATTTCTAGATCACTTTGGAATCATTTATTGGAGAGGCAGCAGCTTCTACCCATTTAGACACATAGTCCACTGCAACTAAGATGTATAAATTGCCAAATGATGATGGGAATGGTCCCATGAAGTCAATGCCCCAAACATCGAATAATTCAACTTCTAAAGTTGGGTTTTGAGGCATCTCATGCTTCCTGGATAAATTCCCAGCTCTCTGACATTTATAACAACTCTTAACAAAAGCTTGTGCATCCTTGAAGAGTGTGGGCCAGAAAAATCCACTATGTAGCACTTTAGTTGCCGTTTTGTAAGCTGCATAATGTCCAGCATAGCTACTTGAATGGCAGCTTTCTAGAATGGAAGAATATTCTTCTTCTGGGACACACCTTCTGATCATATGATCACTGCATCTGTGATAAAGCACTGGGTTATCCCAAAAATAATATTTTACCTCGGATAAAAATTTCTTCCTTTGTTGATATGTTGCTTCAGGTGGGAGTTCATGGCTTGCTAAGTAGTTGACATAATCAGCATACCATGGATCATCATTATTTGTTTTTCTCCATCCATTAATTGCAATTGTTTTTATGGAGAAGACTTGCTCATTAGGGAAGTGATCTGCTACTGGAATCTTGTTCACTATATTGCTTTCAAGTCTTGATAGATGGCCCGCTATCAAGTTGTCTTTTCCCTTCTTATCTTTGATCTCCAAATCGAATTCTTGTAATAAAAGAATCCATCTGATCAATCTTGGCTTGGCATCTTTCTTGTTCAGCAAATATTTCAATGCTGCATGGCTAGTGTATACTATGGTCTTGTTGCCAATGAGATACGGTCTGAATTTTTCAAATGCAAAGACCACAGCTAATAATTCTTTTTCTGTTGTGGCATAGTTGACTTGAGCAGGGTCGAGGGTCTTGCTTGTATAGTAAATGGCTCTGAAAGTCTTGTCTCTTGTCTATCCCAGGACAGCTCTTACTGCATAGTCGCTTGCATCACACATTATCTCAAAAGGCTCTCCCCATTTAGGCGTGATTATTATGGGAGCAGTGACAAGAGCTTTCTTCAAGATTTCGAATGCAATTGTGCATTCCTTTGTAAAAGAAAATTCTGCTTCCTTCAAGAGAAGGTTGCATAATGGCTTTGTAATTTTTGAGAAATCCTTGATGAATCTCCTGTAGAATCCTGCATGCCCTAGAAAGCTCCTTACTCCTTGATGAATCTCCACTTTAGCTCTGTCTACCTATATACCTTCTACGGATATCATGTGGCCTAGAACAATGCCTTCTGTCACCATGAAGTGGCATTTTTCCCAATTTAGCACCAAATTTGTTTCTTGGCATCTTTTGAGTACTAATGACAAGTTGTGAAGGCAAGAATCAAATGAGTTCCCAAATACTGAGAAATCATCCATGAAAATCTCTATGCAATTCTCCACCATGTCAGAAAATAATGCCATCATGAGCCTCTGAAAAGTAGCAGGTGCATTACATAACCCAAATGGCATCCTCCTAAATGCGAAGGTACCATAAGGACATGTAAATGTTGTCTTTTCTTGATCTTCAGGGGCTATGGCAATTTGATTATAGCCTGAATATCCATCCAGAAAATAATAGAAGGGATACCTTGCTAGTCTGTCCAGCATCTGATCAATGAATGGCAATGGAAAGTGATCTGTTCTTGTTGCTTTATTCAGCTTCCTGTAATCAATGCACCTCTCCATCCAGTCACTGTTCTGGTGGGAATTAGTTCATTGTTGTCATTTTTCACCACAGTCATTCCTCCTTTCTTTGGCACTACCTGCACAGGACTCACCCAAGGGCTGTCAAAAATAAGGTAAATTATACCTGCATCTAGCCATTTTTGTACTTCTTTTTTGACTACTTCTTTCATTTGCAGATTCAGTCTTCTCTGGTGCTCTATTGAGGGCTTGAAATTCTCCTCCATGTAGATTTTGTGCATGCATAGGGTGGGACTTATGCCTTTGATGTCAGCAATGGTCTATCCTATTGCATCCTTGTTTTCTCTTAGCACTCTTAGAAGTTTTTCTTCCTGTTCTTTAGTCAGGGAAGCAGAAAGAATCACTGGTAGGGTCTCTGAATCTCCCAAGTAGCAGTACTTTAAGTGATCAGGTAATGGTTTTACTCCATTTTGGGTGGCTGCTCTTTTGAGGTTTCGATTTTGTCTCCTTGCTCTCCTAGTGCTTCGGCAGGCTTCTTGATGAATACTGGTGGAGTGGCTTCAAGCTGTTGAATGCATTCTTCAATTTCAGAGTTTTCTTCTGTAGTCATTCCAGCTAGGCATGCTTTAAGTGGTTCTGAAAATTTTGAATTTTCCTTCACCTCTTGGACGCATTGCTCTATTAGATCTACTCTGAAACATGCTTCTTAATCAACTGGATGCTTTAATGCCTTGAGGATGTCAAATGTTACTTCTTTTTCTTGCACTCTAAGGGTCAGATTCCCTTTTTGCACATCTATCAGGACTCTCCCAGTTGCTAGGAATGGTCTTCCCAAGATGAGTGGGATCTCCTGATCTTCTTCCATATCTAGTACTATGAAATCTGTAGGGAAGATGAATTTGTCAACTTTAACTAAAACATCCTCTACTATACCTCTTGGATATTTGATGGATCTGTCGGCTAGTTGCGGAGATACAGTAGTAGGCTTGGCTTCTCCAATATTCAGCTTTCTGTAGACTGAAAGTGGCATGAGATTTTTGCTAGCTCCAAGATCGCATAATGCTTTGCTAAAATACTCCTGGCCTATCACGCATGGAATGGTGAAGCTTCTAGGGTCTTCAAGCTTTTGTGGTAACTTCTTTTGGAGTATAGCACTGCACTCTTTAGTAAGTGCAACTGTCTCATAGTCTTGCAGCTTTCTCTTGTTGGATAAGATGTCTTTCATGAACTTCACATAGCTGAGCATTTGTTCCAAAGCTTCTGCAAAAGGAATGTTAATGTGTAATTTTTTAAAAACCTCTAGAAACTTTGCAAATTGTTTTTACAGCTTTTGCTTTCTGAATCTATTTGGGAATGGGAGAGGTGGCTTGTATGGTGGAGGATTATCTGGAAAAAGCTTAGATCTTGGCTTCTCCACTGACTCCTGCGGTTTTAGCTTCTCCTCTGGTGTGTCTTCAGGTGCTTTTTCAGCTTCTTTGTCTTCTTCATGCGTGGGTTCTTGGACAGCTTCTAGTGTCTTCCCACTTCTCAGAGTGATGGCTTTGACATCTCTTGGATTTGCTTCAGTTATGCTTGGTAATGCACCAGGTTGCCTTGTGGTTAGAAGTTGAGAAATTTGGCCCACCTGGTTCTCCAATTGCTTGATGGAAGCATTTATAGTCACCATGAATTGATTGGTCTTTTCGGTAAGATCAGCTTGAGATGCTGCAAGTTTAGCTATGGCATCTTCTAAATTCAGTCTTGGAGGTTGTTGGCGATTCTGTTGATATTGAGGTGCTGCTTGTCCTGAATTTTTCCATGAAAAATTTGGATGATTCCTCCAGCCTGGGTTGTAGGTCTTGGAGTAGGGATTATTATTCCCCACATAATTCACCTCTTCGGCTTCTTCTTGCATAGCCTCCATAGAACTTCCTTTTAGTAGAGCAGTGTGGAAAGAGAGTACTTGATCATCATTATCTTGGATTCCAGCTACCTTCTTCCCATTATCTCTCCTAGAGCTCCAATCAGAGGCATTTGTGGTGACCTCTTCAAGCAACTCATAGGCTTCAGCATAATCTTTATTCAAGAAGGCTCCTCCAACTGCTGCATCTACCACGGTTTTTGTGTTAGGGCTCAATCCTCCATAGAACACTTGCATGACTAGCCAGTCTTGCATTCCATGGTGTGGACACTTCCTTAGCAGCTCCTTGAATCTTTCCCAAGCATCATAAAGGGATTCTCTGTCAAATTGATTGAAGTTAACAATCTCAATTCTCAGCTTGGTAGTCTTTGAAGGAGGGAAATATTTAGTGAGAAATTTCTGTGCTAAGGAGTCCTATGTGTCGACTGAACCGGGTGGCAAAGAATTTAGCCACCTTCTTGCTCCATCTCTGAGTGAAAAAGAGAAAAATCGAAGCTTGATTGCCTCCTCTGACACTCCATTATATTTGAATGTTGCACAGATCTCCAGAAAAGTAGAGGTGTGCAGATTTGGATCTTCATTCTGTGCTCCAGAAAATTGATTATTCTGGACCATCTGAATTAGGGCTGGTTTGATCTCAAAATTGTTCGCCTCTATTGCTGGATTTCTAATGCTTAACATTGCGTTTTGAATCTTTGGGACAGCAAAGGTGCGAAGAGGGATGTGTCCCTCATTCGGTTACTCGTTTGGGGCTGCCATCCTTTCCAGTTCTGGTTGCAAGTTCCAAACTACTTTCTTTGCTCTCAGATTTCGTTTAATTGTCTTTTCGATCTCGAGATCAAAAAGAAGTAAATTTCTGGATCTTGTTCTTCTCATGCATCGAAAAATTCCTGAAAAGAAAAAGAAAGAAATTCAAAGTATAACAGAAAAAAAAAAAAAGTGCTTGAGTCACTATCTTGTTAATTCCTCTAATATCAATGAAACAATCCCTGGCAACGGTGCCAAAAACTTAATGTGAGAATTAGGGTGTAGAAAATAGGTGTAGAATGGATGTGAAATAAAGGTGGAATGAAGTGCAAGCGAACACTATCAATGTAGCCAGCAAGTATTCCAGGGTTGTCGTACCCAAGGGATTGTGATTGATTACTAGAGTGTATTAACTCCAATAATGCTCAAGCGATCGAACATAGGTGATGATAGCAGAAATTCATGAAGTAAATCAGTAGTAAAATAAAAGAGAATAGATGGATGGTGTGTGATTGAATTATCAAAAAAGTAAGGCCTAGGGATTCAGATTTCACCACAAGTCCTTGCCATAGACATTCATGATTCAGTTATGACTTCTACGATTATTAATTACTAGCCAGGATCCCTAATCTAATTATCCTACCTTGGCGTGAGGTCGGAATAATCCTAATTACAATTACCAACCCTGTTACGGGCCAGTGCGAGTTGTAATAACCATAATTGCATTAAGTTCCTTGGACATCCCTTTCGGGTATTCTAGGGGATCTCCCTAGCTCCCTTGTAACTACACAGAATTCTGGGTATAGATCGCCACAGAATCCTATGGATTTAACCCTCGTGGTCTAGGTTAACTAATCATCTTCCGAGTCATAGAGAACCCATGGATTTCTCCTTTCTAATTGGCCAGATTAGTCAAGAGTAAGTGCAGAAAATTAAATCTCAATTAAATAAAAAGCTAGATCTGTCATAACATTATCAATCATGTCTATACAAGTACTTGGGCTACATCTTAGCCCCTAGATAGAAGATTAGCTACACATGATGATGGAAGAAAACACAATGATAAAATAAGAAAACACCATGGAAGGATGCTTTGTTGCTTACTTGCTGTGGATGCTACGAGTGTGGATCGCTTTTTTTTCTCTCAGTCCTCCTTCTTATTTATATAGCCTCCAATCGTACTTAGACTTAACTTAAGACTTTAAGTTGTGTTATAATTCCTAATCCTAATCTAATCCTAATCATCCTTTAATTAGGATTTTAATTACATAATAATAATTACACAACTCTAATCCTACTTAATCAATAATTTTGGAGAGTCTTCTATGTCTTGGAGTCTCAATTCTTGTAGGAGAAGGATTCCCAGAAGTTCAGATGGTTTATAACTCTTCACTTATTCTTCGAAAGGCCTTTGGGTCGCCACGACGAAGGGTAGCCTCACCACGGCGAGGCAAGGCAGCATGGCTCTAGATGCTATTGAGTAAGGCTCACCACGGCCAGCCTGGGCAGATTGCTGATTTTTTCTATTTTGCTTCCCAAGCATCATAGAGGGATTCTCTATCAAATTGTGTGAAATTGACAATTTCTGTCCTCAACTTGGTAGTCTTTAAAGGAGGGAAGTATTTAGTGAGAAATTTTTGGGCTAGGGATTCCCATGTGTCAACCGAACCCGATGGCAAAGAATTTAGCCACCTTCTTGCTCTATCTCTGAGTGAAAAAGAAAATAATCTAAGCTTGATTGCCTCCTCTGACACCCCATTGTATTTGAATGTGTCACAAATCTCCAAGAAAGTAGGGAAGTGTAGATTTGGGTCTTCATTAGGTGCTCCTGAAAATTGATTATTTTGTACCATCTGGATCACAGCTGGTTTGATCTCAAAAGTATTCGCTTCTACTGCTGGACTTCGAATACTAGACATAGCATTTTGAATCTTCAGAACAGCAAAGGTTCTAAGAGGTATATGCCCTCCATTTGGATTGTTGTTTGGTGCTGCCATCTTCTCTTGTTCTAACTGCAAATTTCTAACTACCCTTTTCTCCTTTCGAATTCTCCTAATTGTCTTTTCAATTTCTGGATCCAAGGGGATTAAAGTTTTCTTCATGCACCAGAAAAATTTTCCTGAAAATAGAAGAAAGAAATTCAAAGTAAAAACATAAAAATAAATAAAATTGTGCTTGAGTCAACACCTCGTTAGTTCCTCTAATATCAATGGCACAGTTCCCGGCAACAGTGCCAAAAACTTCATGTGCGTTTTATTTGATTGATTTGGAATACAGTGCAAGTGTACACTATCACTACAGCTAGCAAGTATTCCAGGGGTTGTCGTACCCAAGGGATTGGTATTGATTACCAGAGTACTATAACTCTAGTATTGCTCAAGCGGTCGAATTGTGATGATAACAGCAAAATAAAGAAAAAGGAAAGAGCATAAAAATAAAGAGTAGTAGAAGTAGGAATGCGTGTAGAAGAAATAATGGATAAAAGCCTAGGGATTCAGATTTCGCCACAATTCCCATGTATAGACTCTCTTGATTCAGTTATGAAATTCCATGTTTATCAATTGCTAGCCAGGACTCCCTAATCACATCAATCAGCCTTGCTGTGAGGTCAGATAAAATCTAACTATAATTACCAACCCTACTATATTCCTATGCGAGTTGTAGTAACTATAATTGCATTAAGTTCTATGGACATCCCTTAGGGAGGTCTAGGGGAAACTTCCTAGTTCCCATGCGGCTACACAAGGTCCTTGGTACATTCCTATCCTCAGCTCTACTATGGATTTAACTTCTGTGGTCTAGATTAACTAATCATCTTCCGAGTCATAGAGAACCCACAATTTTCCCCTAACTAATTGGTCAGATCAGTCAAGAGTGCAGTGCAGAAAATTAAACCTCAATTGAATAAAATATGGAACTTTCATAACTTCCTCAATCAAGTCTATACAAGAAATTGGGCTACATCTTACCCCCTAGAAGAAAATTTAATTACTTATGACAATAGAAGAAAACATAATGACAAAATAATAAAACATAAAGAGAAAAGGTAGAAGAATGGTGACACCTTGCAACTTTGCTTGAGGATGGATGGATGCGTGGATCACGATGCCTTCTGTCCAGCCTTGCTTGGTTATTTATAATGTATTTATTCTTAGTTAGACTCAAAATATGATTCTTAATTGAATTACAACTCTAAGTGTAAGTCATTCCTAATCATACTCTAACTAGGACACCAAGTAGCTTCACACTTCCAAGACTTCAATCTCACTTGAACCATGATTCCGGAGAGTCTTCTAGGCTTAGGAGTCCCAATCCTTGCATGACAAGGCTTCCCGGAAGTTCACTCGACTTGGAACTCTTCAAATTCGCATCGGTACAGGTTCTAGGTGCCATGGCGAGCATTGGCAGAATTGGCATGTTGTTCTCGGGAAGGCAGCACCACGGCGTCCTATGGCATAATTGTCATTCTTCCTCTGTTTTGCTTCCTTTGATGCTTGTACCTGTAAAATGGTGAAATGACATTAAAAACATCATGTTTTATCTTAAATGGGGACTGAAATGCAAGGGAAATGATATCAAAATATCTATATAAATTATGCTTATCATGGACAACTTGCACACAACTTCTTGAATCCCTCCCAGTACTCATGTAGAGACTCTCCAATCATCTGTCTAATCCTACAAATTTTCTTTCTAATAATGCTGCTTTAGATGTTGGGAAATTTTTTTCTAAAACTACCGCTTCAATTCATACCAAGTGGTAATAGAACTAGCAAGATAATATAACCAATCATTTGCCACGCCATCAAAAGAGAATGAAATGTCTTCAGTTAAGCTCATACTAACATATCTACAACAAACACCACAACAACACTAAACTACTAGATTAAAAATGACAAAATAAGTAAAGATAACCCATTAAATAATTTTTAAAAATTTTGGGACCACCACAGCTTCAATCCAAATAACTACAGGACCCAAAAAATGGAATAAAAATTTTCAAATAATTGAAAAGTGGTCAAGGAAGTAATATTTTGGCTAAAAAACAAAAATTAATGCCCTATAAATGAGGGCATCAATATTGACCATGGAGCCAAAAACTACAACCTGACCAAGTTTTGAAGAAAATGGACATTACAAGTTTTCCGGCGGGCCCCTAGAAAAATACATAAATCATAAAAAAAATCGATGTGTTACAAGTGATGGATGCAATCATACCAGTACTAATGCACCTGATCCCATCAAAACTCCACAATTAAGAGTGCTTGGGCGAGAGTAGTACTAGGATGGGTGACCTCTTGGGAAGTCTTCGTATTGCATCCCTTTTTGTTGAAATTACCCTTACCCTATTTTTTACCCTTGTAGAGATGCCCACCAATGCTCCTGGCCACCGGCGTTTGCTTATAAAGGCATTGTGCCTGCAATAATTAATAAGTGTAATCATACCAGCACTAGTGCATTGGATCCCATCAGAACTTCACAGATAAGCGTGCTTGGGTGAGAGTAGTACTAGGATGGGTGACCTCTTGGGAAGTCCTCTTGTTGCACTCCTTTTTGCCGAAATTACCCTTACCTTTTTTATTTACCCTTGCAGATGCCTACCAATGCTCGCGGCCGCCAACATTTGCTTGAGTATTCTTGCCTATCACGTGGGTGACCCGAGTTCAATCCCTGGCAACGACGCCAAAATTTGACGCGCGCCCTATAGCATCGCCACTATAGGTTGTGGTTAAATTAAAAATTTGAAGTTCAAGTTTCAACTAGGGTCGTGTTCTCCAAGAACCACTAGTACATGTCTTAGTCAATTAGGTGAGGCAAATGGGAATATGCAAAAAGCTTAGAACAAACAAAACTATTTCTACTCTACTTCCCAATGATTATCAAGAATGAGATGTGTCACATAGAGGACATCAAAAACATAAGAACAGAACCAATCATGCCAAAATTCTTTACATTCCAATATAACAAGCAAGGCAATATCAAATGAAAACATATATCAAGAATGACGGTCTCACAAAATGCTATTCACTCAAACTCTCAGGTGTTTAGGATAGGCAAAGTGTTTACACTCACTCAACTCAAAAATGTAACCACTACCATAGGCTTGCAAAAATTATAATCTCCACTACTCAAAACATATGCATTCATAAATCAAAAGGTATTCAAGGTTGTAATGGGGCCAACGGAAGAAGAGGAAAGGAAGGATAAAATGGATATGGAAAAATAAGTATCAAAGAGAGCAAGAGAGCATAAAAATAAGAGTTCAAGCACAAAAATGCACAATCAATTCTTACTCTCACTTCCTTTAATTACAAAAGCCACAAAACAACACTTATTATATATATATATATAAATCTTTTTCTTCTATTTTTTGATTTTCTTTTTTCCTTTTGTTGTTGCTTTTTTTTCTCATATTTTTTTCAGATTTCTATTTCAACTTTCGACACTCAGCTTGGAAATTTTTGCACAAACCAACACTTGCAACTAATAAATCCACTCCCCCCCCCCCTACACTTTATTTTTTGCCATCCCAGACAAAGAGTAAAACCATAAAGTGCCAAGAACTCAAATAAATAACATTCATGCTCTCTAACTCCATAAGGATAGGAAAACATAGTTTTGCATTTAAGATTACGGTGAGTTCAACTAAAGATGGATACTAGGCTCAAGGGGGCTAAACAATGGTAAGTAAATAACGCAAGGATGGTCATTTGGATAAGTAGCTAAGCAAGAAAAATGGCCTTCATCATCTCTATGTATGCACATGAAAAATGTAGCCTCAAAAATAATTAGTGCAAGTTCTAGAGTGAGAATGCACACAAGAAAGAATGAGCATGTCATAAATATGCAATTATGCTCAAGAGGCTCAAAAGCTTACAAGGAATATTTTTCCAGCATCCTCAACATATACATCCATCATCCATCACTAGTTCATCAATTCAAAAACATAAATAAATCATGGCAATCAAGGTTTCAAGTCATAAAATCCAGAAAAGTCCTCATCAAGTCAAAACATCATCATAAATATCAAATCATCAAAGGAAATTATTCAATTATTAAAAAGATATGGAATGTAAACTACTAAAGAAATAAAAGAAAAGAGAAGAAAAGAAAAAGAAGGAAAGAAGTGAACTCCCTCATGGTGGATATGTGGCATCCACCAAAATGACCTCCTAATGAATATGTGCTCTAGCGAAGTTGATGGAAATGTAGCCACCAATGCTACCAAGGGAGGCACTGCTACCAGCACTGCCAAAGGGGACATTGCTGCCAATGGGAATGATGGAAACGTGACCACTATTGCTGCCAAGGGAGGCGTTGCTGCCAGCACTGCACATGGAAATGTTGTTGCCAAGTGGAGTAGAGACTCACTTGAAGTGCCACCCAGCCCCATGACAAGAGCTAGGACAAAGAGATTCAAGGAAGCACTAAATGGGTTGGTTCAAGAAGCATTGGAGCAAGCCAATTCATGGAGGCCCATGGAGCTTGGTCAACTAGAGATAATAAACTTGATTCATGCCCGAACTAGCCAACAAATTGATTGTATTTGAATTAGGAAATTACAGGGCTGATTGTATTAGGATTAGTTACTTTATTTAGTTTCCTAATTTTAGAAGTAATTTGATTTGATTAGATTACATTAGATTACTTTTATTTTATTTCCTTTTCATTTTAAACAAGTTTCCTATTTTTGTAATACCTTTAAATAGGCCTCTTGGATTCAATAATAAATCAGAATATGCGTTTAAACCAAATTGTGAGTTTTTCATATTCTCTCTAGTTCTTTGTGAGCTATTCGACTTATCAATCAAGCATCCATCCTTGATTGTGGCGTCTTCACCATACCAAGGTTCACACCTCAATATAGGTGCTGGGTTGTGGTTTGTCCATCTAAGCCTGAAGTAGAAACGATCCTTAAACAATTTCGTTACGGGTTTCGTCACAATGTCGGCGGGGTTCGTATCAAAAGTGTGCAGGAAAAACATGAGCAACCAAGTAATTACCTAGCTCAGCATACCAAGGCAATTTAACCTGTAACTGCAATATATGCTTATCTGGAAAAGTGTCATTAAGAGGAAGTAGATCAAGGGATTTTTCAATGCGCCTCAAGCGGTCCACCACCAAGTTTTTAGCTCCACTTCTATCCTAGATCTCAACATTGAAGTCTTGTAACAAGAGCAACCATCTAATCAACCAGGGTTTTTTCCTCTAGTTTCTTCAACAAGAATTTCAAAGTTGCATGATCAGTAAAAACAACAACCTCAGAACATAACATAGTAAATATGATCTAAATTTATCCAAAGTAAAAACAATTGCTAAAAGCTCTTTTTCTGTGGTTGTGTAGTTTGCTTGAGCAGCATCCAAGGTCCGAGAAGCATAGTAAACAACATGGGGGAGCTTTCTGATTCTTTGAGCAAGGACAACTCCCACTGCATAATTAGATGCATTACAAATAAGCTCAAATGGGAGTGTCCAATCTGGAGGTTGGACAATGGGAGTAGTAGTGAGGGCTTTCTTCAGCTTGTCAAATGCTTGTTTGTAAGCCTCATCAAAGACAAACTCCACATCCTTTTGTAGCAAGTTGGATAATGGTAAGGCAATTTTGATAAAATCCTTAACAAACCACCTATAGAAACCGGCATACCAAGAAAAGAACGCACTTCCCGCACACTGGTAGGGTAAGGTAAAGAAGAAATAACATCTATTTTGGCAGGATCTACCTCAATACCCTTGTTAGATACAATATGGCCTAAAATTATACCTTGCTCAACCATGAAATGACACTTTTCATAATTCAGAACAAGGTTAGTTTCAATGTATCTGTTCAATACCCTAGCAAGACTATCTAAACATGCATCAAATGAAGAACCATATATAGTAAAATCATCCATGAATACTTCCATACAATCCTCAAGAAATTTAGAGAAGATACTTACCATATACCTTTGGAAGGTGCCAGGGGCATTGCATAGACCAAATGGCATTCTCTTGTATGCATATGTGCCAAAAGGACATGTGAAGGTAGTCTTCTCTTGGTCCTCTAGTGCTATATGGATTTGGAAGTATCCAATATACCCATCAAAAAAGCATTAATGTGACTTGCCAGCAAGTCTCTCTAACATTTGATCAATGAAGGGTAATGGATAATGATCTTTCCTGGTGGCTTAATTTAGCTTCCTGTAATCAATGCACACCCTCCAACTATTCATTCCTCTCATTAGCCACCACTGTAACTCCAGATTTCTTGGGAACAACTTGCACTGGACTCACCCACTTGCTATTTGAGATAGGATAAATTATGCCAACTTGAAGAAGCTTGGTCCCCTCTTTTTTCACCACATCAAGAATAAGAGAGTCGCCTCTGTGGTTGCCTCACTGGTTTAGCCCCATCCTCCAATAAAATTCTATGCATACAAACAGCAAGGCTAATGCCAGAAATATCTGCAAGTGTTCATCCAATGGCCTTTTTGTTCATTTTTAAAACACTCAAAAACCTTTCTTCTTGCTTAGGGAGAAGATTACTAGCAATGATAACAGACAATTGCTCATTAGCCTCTAAAAAGGCGTATTTCAAATTTCCTGCAAGAGGTTTCAATTCAAGTACAGGTTGTTAGATCACAGAAGGAAGTAGTTTGCTAGGATGTAAACCTGTGCATTAAGTTCAAAGAAGATTTCTACCACAACATAATCATCAAAATCCAATGCAGTTATCTGAACATAATGTACAACAGGATTCCCATCATGGATAAATGCATCAATTCAGCACAAATAGAACATGGACCAAATTTACCACAATCACAGTAAAAATCAACATAATCATTCAAGTCCACAAGTTTTGGGAAATCATCAGAGCATATATCACCATATCTCTCTTCTATCAACTCATCAACAATATCCATGCAAAAAAAGACAGAGTGATCCTCAACTGGATATCTCATAGTATCATGAATATTAAATGCAACCACAAATATCACCAAATTTCATAATAAGAGTACCACCATATACATCTATTTTAGTCCTAGCAGTTCTCAAGAAAGGCCTACCTAAAATTATGGGAGATCTACTAGAATCACCCTCTATATTCAGAACATAAAAATCAGCAGGAAAAATAAGTTCATTAACTCTAACTAGGACATCCTCAATCAAACCTGTAGGATAGGCAGTACTCATGTTGGCCAGTTGAATGACAACTCCAGTGGGCTACAAAGGACAAAGGCCAAGAGATTGAAACATTGATTTGGGCATTACATTTATAGAAGCACCTAAGTCTAGCATGGCATCCTCAAACTTGTGATTCCCAATGATGTATGGAATGGTGAAAGTGCTTGGATCTTGGTATTTATGTGGCTTGGCTGGATGAGAGTTGAGACATTTTGGCCCATGGTGACTCTCTCTGTACCCTTAAGCTTCCTCTTGTGAGTGCACAACTCTTTTAGAAACTTGGCATATTTAGGAATTTGCTTAATGGCATCAAAAAGAGGAATATTCACTTCCACTTTTCTAGAAGTCTCTTAAAGCTCTTTTACTTTCTCTGCCTCTGTTATCTTCCTTGCTGGCTGTATGGATCTCTGTGGAAATGGCAAGGGAATGCTAGGTTGCTGCATAGGTGGTTGAGGTGACTATTAGACTCTCCTCTATCTTGAGAAATAAGCTTGCTAAGAGGAGTTGTGATAGTAAAAGAAGTAGCAGGTGGCTCTGGTGAGGTTAATTTCTTCTCACTCCTTAATGTAATGATACTCACATTCCCCTTAGGATTGGGAATGGTTTGTGAAGGAAGTTGACCAGAATTCTGTTCTTGCTACATGTTGCTCAATGTAGAAGCTAGCTGCCCAATCTGAGTTTGTAAATTTTGAATTGATGATTTTGTACACTGCTGAAACTCAAGATTATTTTTCTGCATCTGAAGGTTGTTCAATGTCAACTGCTTCATCATATCTTCTAAGGAACTTTTAAAAGTTTGTTAAGATGCTGGTGCAGAAGGAGGAGCAGGGGCTTGTTGTTGCTAGAATGTTGGTGTGACTGTAGAGTTATATGGCTGTTGGGTGTTGCCATATCTGAAATTTGGATGATCATGCTGACCAGGATTCTAAGTATGCTGTATGGATCATAGTGGGGCTGCTGGTAGTATGGCTTGCTAAGAAATGCACCTGCGGCTGCTAATGGCTCAAATGTAGTAGGATCATCTTGCATGGTCGGCCAGGCATATGTATAGTGAGCCATGGAAGCACAAATACGACATACTCTGATAGGTGGTTGTTGTATGAAAGTCTGGTGCTGGGTCACTTCCAACTGCCGAACTAAAGATGTAAGCTCATCTAACCAGTTATTAATTGAATGGTCAATACGTGAACCTTGTATCTCATGAACAAGACGGGTCACTACACCTCTAGTGCCAAATTACTGAGAATTGGCAGCCATGTTAGCAATCACGTATATGGAAACTATTGGAGTTTTATCAACTAGGGCCCCACCACTGGCAACATCAATCATACTCCAGTCTATTGGTAGAAGGCCCTCATAGAAATATTGAATGGGCAATTGGTCATTGATCTGATGGTGTGGACAGCTTGAACACAACTTCTTGAATATCTCCTAGTGCTCATGCAAGTCTTTCCAATCATCTGTCTAATACCACAAATTTCTTTTCTAATTGCTGCTACTCTAGATGCAGGGAAATTTTTTTCTAGAAACTGCCACTTCAATTCATTCCATGTAGTGACAGAAGCAACAAAAAAGATAATATAACTTGTCTTTTGCTACCCCATCAAGAGAGAATGGAAAAGCCCTCAGCTTAATATGATCTTCATGGATACCCTGTAGCTTCATGGTGGAACAAACAATATGAGGATCTTCACTTAATAAACCATGAAATCTAGGAAGCAAGTGTATCAATCCAAATTTAAGCTCAAAATCAGCAGTAAGATGAGGATATTGAATACACAAGGGCTAGTAAGTAACATCAGAATTACTAGCAATAGAATTATCAACAACAAGATTATCAGCAGGAATGTCATCAGTATGAATAGCAGGATTCACAACAAGAATATTAACAGAAATGGAATCAATATCAACAGTACAAGTATCCATAAGAATATGAAAAATAGGAGCCAAAAGATTAATGTAAATGGAACCACCAACAAGAACAAAAGAATTATCACTTTTACTATCACCTACAAAAACACTTGCAGTACTATAACCACGCCGCATAAGCCTAAAAGTTCTTTCAATCTCAAGATCCAATTCAAAAAAGTCAGGCACAGAGAAAGACCCACTCATACACAAATAACTAGTACCACAACACAGAAAAACAGCAAAGCCACAAAAATATATACACAACAAATAACACTAAAACACTAAACTACCAACTGAAACATGACAAAATAAGTAAGAATAACCTATCAACTGATTTTAAAAAATTTTGAGACCACTACAGCCTCAATCCAGATAACCCAGAAACCCGAAAAATTGAATAAAAATCTTCAAAAATTAGAAAAGTGGTCAAAGAAGTGGAATTTTGCTAAAAAAACTAAAACTGACGCCCTATAAATGAGGGTGTCAAAATTGACCATAGAGCCGGAAACTACAACCTGACAAAGTTTCGGAGCAATCGGACACTACACGTTTTTCGATGGGTCCCACAGAAAAATACCGCAATCACATGTCCTTTGGCCGCCGGAGTTTGCTTACAAAGGCATTGTGCACGCAACAATTGACGGGTGCGATCATACCAGCACTAATGCACCGGATCCCATCAGAACTCCGCAGTTAAGCGTGCTTGGGCGAGAGTAGTACTAGGATGGGTGACCTCCTGGGAAGTCCTCGTGTTGCACCCCTTTTTGGCCCTTAGCCTTCCTTTTACCAATGCTCGCGGCCGCCGGAGTTTGCTTACAAATTGACCATAGAGCCGGAAACTACAACCTGACAAAGTTTCGGAGCAATCGGACACTACACGTTTTTCGATGGGTCCCACAGAAAAATACCGCAATCACATGTCCTTTGGCCGCCGGAGTTTGCTTACAAAGGCATTGTGCACGCAACAATTGACGGGTGCGATCATACCAGCACTAATGCACCGGATCCCATCAGAACTCCGCAGTTAAGCGTGCTTGGGCGAGAGTAGTACTAGGATGGGTGACCTCCTGGGAAGTCCTCGTGTTGCACCCCTTTTTGGCCCTTAGCCTTCCTTTTACCAATGCTCGCGGCCGCCGGAGTTTGCTTACAAATTGACCATAGAGCCGGAAACTACAACCTGACAAAGTTTCGGAGCAATCGGACACTACACGTTTTTCGATGGGTCCCACAGAAAAATACCGCAATCACATGTCCTTTGGCCGCCGGAGTTTGCTTACAAAGGCATTGTGCACGCAACAATTGACGGGTGCGATCATACCAGCACTAATGCACCGGATCCCATCAGAACTCCGCAGTTAAGCGTGCTTGGGCGAGAGTAGTACTAGGATGGGTGACCTCCTGGGAAGTCCTCGTGTTGCACCCCTTTTTGGCCCTTAGCCTTCCTTTTACCAATGCTCGCGGCCGCCGGAGTTTGCTTACAAATTGACCATAGAGCCGGAAACTACAACCTGACAAAGTTTCGGAGCAATCGGACACTACACGTTTTTCGATGGGTCCCACAGAAAAATACCGCAATCACATGTCCTTTGGCCGCCGGAGTTTGCTTACAAAGGCATTGTGCACGCAACAATTGACGGGTGCGATCATACCAGCACTAATGCACCGGATCCCATCAGAACTCCGCAGTTAAGCGTGCTTGGGCGAGAGTAGTACTAGGATGGGTGACCTCCTGGGAAGTCCTCGTGTTGCACCCCTTTTTGGCCCTTAGCCTTCCTTTTACCAATGCTCGCGGCCGCCGGAGTTTGCTTACAAATTGACCATAGAGCCGGAAACTACAACCTGACAAAGTTTCGGAGCAATCGGACACTACACGTTTTTCGATGGGTCCCACAGAAAAATACCGCAATCACATGTCCTTTGGCCGCCGGAGTTTGCTTACAAAGGCATTGTGCACGCAACAATTGACGGGTGCGATCATACCAGCACTAATGCACCGGATCCCATCAGAACTCCGCAGTTAAGCGTGCTTGGGCGAGAGTAGTACTAGGATGGGTGACCTCCTGGGAAGTCCTCGTGTTGCACCCCTTTTTGGCCCTTAGCCTTCCTTTTACCAATGCTCGCGGCCGCCGGAGTTTGCTTACAAATTGACCATAGAGCCGGAAACTACAACCTGACAAAGTTTCGGAGCAATCGGACACTACACGTTTTTCGATGGGTCCCACAGAAAAATACCGCAATCACATGTCCTTTGGCCGCCGGAGTTTGCTTACAAAGGCATTGTGCACGCAACAATTGACGGGTGCGATCATACCAGCACTAATGCACCGGATCCCATCAGAACTCCGCAGTTAAGCGTGCTTGGGCGAGAGTAGTACTAGGATGGGTGACCTCCTGGGAAGTCCTCGTGTTGCACCCCTTTTTGGCCCTTAGCCTTCCTTTTACCAATGCTCGCGGCCGCCGGAGTTTGCTTACAAATTGACCATAGAGCCGGAAACTACAACCTGACAAAGTTTCGGAGCAATCGGACACTACACGTTTTTCGATGGGTCCCACAGAAAAATACCGCAATCACATGTCCTTTGGCCGCCGGAGTTTGCTTACAAAGGCATTGTGCACGCAACAATTGACGGGTGCGATCATACCAGCACTAATGCACCGGATCCCATCAGAACTCCGCAGTTAAGCGTGCTTGGGCGAGAGTAGTACTAGGATGGGTGACCTCCTGGGAAGTCCTCGTGTTGCACCCCTTTTTGGCCCTTAGCCTTCCTTTTACCAATGCTCGCGGCCGCCGGAGTTTGCTTACAAATTGACCATAGAGCCGGAAACTACAACCTGACAAAGTTTCGGAGCAATCGGACACTACACGTTTTTCGATGGGTCCCACAGAAAAATACCGCAATCACATGTCCTTTGGCCGCCGGAGTTTGCTTACAAAGGCATTGTGCACGCAACAATTGACGGGTGCGATCATACCAGCACTAATGCACCGGATCCCATCAGAACTCCGCAGTTAAGCGTGCTTGGGCGAGAGTAGTACTAGGATGGGTGACCTCCTGGGAAGTCCTCGTGTTGCACCCCTTTTTGGCCCTTAGCCTTCCTTTTACCAATGCTCGCGGCCGCCGGAGTTTGCTTACAAATTGACCATAGAGCCGGAAACTACAACCTGACAAAGTTTCGGAGCAATCGGACACTACACGTTTTTCGATGGGTCCCACAGAAAAATACCGCAATCACATGTCCTTTGGCCGCCGGAGTTTGCTTACAAAGGCATTGTGCACGCAACAATTGACGGGTGCGATCATACCAGCACTAATGCACCGGATCCCATCAGAACTCCGCAGTTAAGCGTGCTTGGGCGAGAGTAGTACTAGGATGGGTGACCTCCTGGGAAGTCCTCGTGTTGCACCCCTTTTTGGCCCTTAGCCTTCCTTTTACCAATGCTCGCGGCCGCCGGAGTTTGCTTACAAATTGACCATAGAGCCGGAAACTACAACCTGACAAAGTTTCGGAGCAATCGGACACTACACGTTTTTCGATGGGTCCCACAGAAAAATACCGCAATCACATGTCCTTTGGCCGCCGGAGTTTGCTTACAAAGGCATTGTGCACGCAACAATTGACGGGTGCGATCATACCAGCACTAATGCACCGGATCCCATCAGAACTCCGCAGTTAAGCGTGCTTGGGCGAGAGTAGTACTAGGATGGGTGACCTCCTGGGAAGTCCTCGTGTTGCACCCCTTTTTGGCCCTTAGCCTTCCTTTTACCAATGCTCGCGGCCGCCGGAGTTTGCTTACAAATTGACCATAGAGCCGGAAACTACAACCTGACAAAGTTTCGGAGCAATCGGACACTACACGTTTTTCGATGGGTCCCACAGAAAAATACCGCAATCACATGTCCTTTGGCCGCCGGAGTTTGCTTACAAAGGCATTGTGCACGCAACAATTGACGGGTGCGATCATACCAGCACTAATGCACCGGATCCCATCAGAACTCCGCAGTTAAGCGTGCTTGGGCGAGAGTAGTACTAGGATGGGTGACCTCCTGGGAAGTCCTCGTGTTGCACCCCTTTTTGGCCCTTAGCCTTCCTTTTACCAATGCTCGCGGCCGCCGGAGTTTGCTTACAAATTGACCATAGAGCCGGAAACTACAACCTGACAAAGTTTCGGAGCAATCGGACACTACACGTTTTTCGATGGGTCCCACAGAAAAATACCGCAATCACATGTCCTTTGGCCGCCGGAGTTTGCTTACAAAGGCATTGTGCACGCAACAATTGACGGGTGCGATCATACCAGCACTAATGCACCGGATCCCATCAGAACTCCGCAGTTAAGCGTGCTTGGGCGAGAGTAGTACTAGGATGGGTGACCTCCTGGGAAGTCCTCGTGTTGCACCCCTTTTTGGCCCTTAGCCTTCCTTTTACCAATGCTCGCGGCCGCCGGAGTTTGCTTACAAATTGACCATAGAGCCGGAAACTACAACCTGACAAAGTTTCGGAGCAATCGGACACTACACGTTTTTCGATGGGTCCCACAGAAAAATACCGCAATCACATGTCCTTTGGCCGCCGGAGTTTGCTTACAAAGGCATTGTGCACGCAACAATTGACGGGTGCGATCATACCAGCACTAATGCACCGGATCCCATCAGAACTCCGCAGTTAAGCGTGCTTGGGCGAGAGTAGTACTAGGATGGGTGACCTCCTGGGAAGTCCTCGTGTTGCACCCCTTTTTGGCCCTTAGCCTTCCTTTTACCAATGCTCGCGGCCGCCGGAGTTTGCTTACAAATTGACCATAGAGCCGGAAACTACAACCTGACAAAGTTTCGGAGCAATCGGACACTACACGTTTTTCGATGGGTCCCACAGAAAAATACCGCAATCACATGTCCTTTGGCCGCCGGAGTTTGCTTACAAAGGCATTGTGCACGCAACAATTGACGGGTGCGATCATACCAGCACTAATGCACCGGATCCCATCAGAACTCCGCAGTTAAGCGTGCTTGGGCGAGAGTAGTACTAGGATGGGTGACCTCCTGGGAAGTCCTCGTGTTGCACCCCTTTTTGGCCCTTAGCCTTCCTTTTACCAATGCTCGCGGCCGCCGGAGTTTGCTTACAAATTGACCATAGAGCCGGAAACTACAACCTGACAAAGTTTCGGAGCAATCGGACACTACACGTTTTTCGATGGGTCCCACAGAAAAATACCGCAATCACATGTCCTTTGGCCGCCGGAGTTTGCTTACAAAGGCATTGTGCACGCAACAATTGACGGGTGCGATCATACCAGCACTAATGCACCGGATCCCATCAGAACTCCGCAGTTAAGCGTGCTTGGGCGAGAGTAGTACTAGGATGGGTGACCTCCTGGGAAGTCCTCGTGTTGCACCCCTTTTTGGCCCTTAGCCTTCCTTTTACCAATGCTCGCGGCCGCCGGAGTTTGCTTACAAATTGACCATAGAGCCGGAAACTACAACCTGACAAAGTTTCGGAGCAATCGGACACTACACGTTTTTCGATGGGTCCCACAGAAAAATACCGCAATCACATGTCCTTTGGCCGCCGGAGTTTGCTTACAAAGGCATTGTGCACGCAACAATTGACGGGTGCGATCATACCAGCACTAATGCACCGGATCCCATCAGAACTCCGCAGTTAAGCGTGCTTGGGCGAGAGTAGTACTAGGATGGGTGACCTCCTGGGAAGTCCTCGTGTTGCACCCCTTTTTGGCCCTTAGCCTTCCTTTTACCAATGCTCGCGGCCGCCGGAGTTTGCTTACAAATTGACCATAGAGCCGGAAACTACAACCTGACAAAGTTTCGGAGCAATCGGACACTACACGTTTTTCGATGGGTCCCACAGAAAAATACCGCAATCACATGTCCTTTGGCCGCCGGAGTTTGCTTACAAAGGCATTGTGCACGCAACAATTGACGGGTGCGATCATACCAGCACTAATGCACCGGATCCCATCAGAACTCCGCAGTTAAGCGTGCTTGGGCGAGAGTAGTACTAGGATGGGTGACCTCCTGGGAAGTCCTCGTGTTGCACCCCTTTTTGGCCCTTAGCCTTCCTTTTACCAATGCTCGCGGCCGCCGGAGTTTGCTTACAAATTGACCATAGAGCCGGAAACTACAACCTGACAAAGTTTCGGAGCAATCGGACACTACACGTTTTTCGATGGGTCCCACAGAAAAATACCGCAATCACATGTCCTTTGGCCGCCGGAGTTTGCTTACAAAGGCATTGTGCACGCAACAATTGACGGGTGCGATCATACCAGCACTAATGCACCGGATCCCATCAGAACTCCGCAGTTAAGCGTGCTTGGGCGAGAGTAGTACTAGGATGGGTGACCTCCTGGGAAGTCCTCGTGTTGCACCCCTTTTTGGCCCTTAGCCTTCCTTTTACCAATGCTCGCGGCCGCCGGAGTTTGCTTACAAATTGACCATAGAGCCGGAAACTACAACCTGACAAAGTTTCGGAGCAATCGGACACTACACGTTTTTCGATGGGTCCCACAGAAAAATACCGCAATCACATGTCCTTTGGCCGCCGGAGTTTGCTTACAAAGGCATTGTGCACGCAACAATTGACGGGTGCGATCATACCAGCACTAATGCACCGGATCCCATCAGAACTCCGCAGTTAAGCGTGCTTGGGCGAGAGTAGTACTAGGATGGGTGACCTCCTGGGAAGTCCTCGTGTTGCACCCCTTTTTGGCCCTTAGCCTTCCTTTTACCAATGCTCGCGGCCGCCGGAGTTTGCTTACAAATTGACCATAGAGCCGGAAACTACAACCTGACAAAGTTTCGGAGCAATCGGACACTACACGTTTTTCGATGGGTCCCACAGAAAAATACCGCAATCACATGTCCTTTGGCCGCCGGAGTTTGCTTACAAAGGCATTGTGCACGCAACAATTGACGGGTGCGATCATACCAGCACTAATGCACCGGATCCCATCAGAACTCCGCAGTTAAGCGTGCTTGGGCGAGAGTAGTACTAGGATGGGTGACCTCCTGGGAAGTCCTCGTGTTGCACCCCTTTTTGGCCCTTAGCCTTCCTTTTACCAATGCTCGCGGCCGCCGGAGTTTGCTTACAAATTGACCATAGAGCCGGAAACTACAACCTGACAAAGTTTCGGAGCAATCGGACACTACACGTTTTTCGATGGGTCCCACAGAAAAATACCGCAATCACATGTCCTTTGGCCGCCGGAGTTTGCTTACAAAGGCATTGTGCACGCAACAATTGACGGGTGCGATCATACCAGCACTAATGCACCGGATCCCATCAGAACTCCGCAGTTAAGCGTGCTTGGGCGAGAGTAGTACTAGGATGGGTGACCTCCTGGGAAGTCCTCGTGTTGCACCCCTTTTTGGCCCTTAGCCTTCCTTTTACCAATGCTCGCGGCCGCCGGAGTTTGCTTACAAATTGACCATAGAGCCGGAAACTACAACCTGACAAAGTTTCGGAGCAATCGGACACTACACGTTTTTCGATGGGTCCCACAGAAAAATACCGCAATCACATGTCCTTTGGCCGCCGGAGTTTGCTTACAAAGGCATTGTGCACGCAACAATTGACGGGTGCGATCATACCAGCACTAATGCACCGGATCCCATCAGAACTCCGCAGTTAAGCGTGCTTGGGCGAGAGTAGTACTAGGATGGGTGACCTCCTGGGAAGTCCTCGTGTTGCACCCCTTTTTGGCCCTTAGCCTTCCTTTTACCAATGCTCGCGGCCGCCGGAGTTTGCTTACAAATTGACCATAGAGCCGGAAACTACAACCTGACAAAGTTTCGGAGCAATCGGACACTACACGTTTTTCGATGGGTCCCACAGAAAAATACCGCAATCACATGTCCTTTGGCCGCCGGAGTTTGCTTACAAAGGCATTGTGCACGCAACAATTGACGGGTGCGATCATACCAGCACTAATGCACCGGATCCCATCAGAACTCCGCAGTTAAGCGTGCTTGGGCGAGAGTAGTACTAGGATGGGTGACCTCCTGGGAAGTCCTCGTGTTGCACCCCTTTTTGGCCCTTAGCCTTCCTTTTACCAATGCTCGCGGCCGCCGGAGTTTGCTTACAAATTGACCATAGAGCCGGAAACTACAACCTGACAAAGTTTCGGAGCAATCGGACACTACACGTTTTTCGATGGGTCCCACAGAAAAATACCGCAATCACATGTCCTTTGGCCGCCGGAGTTTGCTTACAAAGGCATTGTGCACGCAACAATTGACGGGTGCGATCATACCAGCACTAATGCACCGGATCCCATCAGAACTCCGCAGTTAAGCGTGCTTGGGCGAGAGTAGTACTAGGATGGGTGACCTCCTGGGAAGTCCTCGTGTTGCACCCCTTTTTGGCCCTTAGCCTTCCTTTTACCAATGCTCGCGGCCGCCGGAGTTTGCTTACAAATTGACCATAGAGCCGGAAACTACAACCTGACAAAGTTTCGGAGCAATCGGACACTACACGTTTTTCGATGGGTCCCACAGAAAAATACCGCAATCACATGTCCTTTGGCCGCCGGAGTTTGCTTACAAAGGCATTGTGCACGCAACAATTGACGGGTGCGATCATACCAGCACTAATGCACCGGATCCCATCAGAACTCCGCAGTTAAGCGTGCTTGGGCGAGAGTAGTACTAGGATGGGTGACCTCCTGGGAAGTCCTCGTGTTGCACCCCTTTTTGGCCCTTAGCCTTCCTTTTACCAATGCTCGCGGCCGCCGGAGTTTGCTTACAAATTGACCATAGAGCCGGAAACTACAACCTGACAAAGTTTCGGAGCAATCGGACACTACACGTTTTTCGATGGGTCCCACAGAAAAATACCGCAATCACATGTCCTTTGGCCGCCGGAGTTTGCTTACAAAGGCATTGTGCACGCAACAATTGACGGGTGCGATCATACCAGCACTAATGCACCGGATCCCATCAGAACTCCGCAGTTAAGCGTGCTTGGGCGAGAGTAGTACTAGGATGGGTGACCTCCTGGGAAGTCCTCGTGTTGCACCCCTTTTTGGCCCTTAGCCTTCCTTTTACCAATGCTCGCGGCCGCCGGAGTTTGCTTACAAATTGACCATAGAGCCGGAAACTACAACCTGACAAAGTTTCGGAGCAATCGGACACTACACGTTTTTCGATGGGTCCCACAGAAAAATACCGCAATCACATGTCCTTTGGCCGCCGGAGTTTGCTTACAAAGGCATTGTGCACGCAACAATTGACGGGTGCGATCATACCAGCACTAATGCACCGGATCCCATCAGAACTCCGCAGTTAAGCGTGCTTGGGCGAGAGTAGTACTAGGATGGGTGACCTCCTGGGAAGTCCTCGTGTTGCACCCCTTTTTGGCCCTTAGCCTTCCTTTTACCAATGCTCGCGGCCGCCGGAGTTTGCTTACAAATTGACCATAGAGCCGGAAACTACAACCTGACAAAGTTTCGGAGCAATCGGACACTACACGTTTTTCGATGGGTCCCACAGAAAAATACCGCAATCACATGTCCTTTGGCCGCCGGAGTTTGCTTACAAAGGCATTGTGCACGCAACAATTGACGGGTGCGATCATACCAGCACTAATGCACCGGATCCCATCAGAACTCCGCAGTTAAGCGTGCTTGGGCGAGAGTAGTACTAGGATGGGTGACCTCCTGGGAAGTCCTCGTGTTGCACCCCTTTTTGGCCCTTAGCCTTCCTTTTACCAATGCTCGCGGCCGCCGGAGTTTGCTTACAAATTGACCATAGAGCCGGAAACTACAACCTGACAAAGTTTCGGAGCAATCGGACACTACACGTTTTTCGATGGGTCCCACAGAAAAATACCGCAATCACATGTCCTTTGGCCGCCGGAGTTTGCTTACAAAGGCATTGTGCACGCAACAATTGACGGGTGCGATCATACCAGCACTAATGCACCGGATCCCATCAGAACTCCGCAGTTAAGCGTGCTTGGGCGAGAGTAGTACTAGGATGGGTGACCTCCTGGGAAGTCCTCGTGTTGCACCCCTTTTTGGCCCTTAGCCTTCCTTTTACCAATGCTCGCGGCCGCCGGAGTTTGCTTACAAATTGACCATAGAGCCGGAAACTACAACCTGACAAAGTTTCGGAGCAATCGGACACTACACGTTTTTCGATGGGTCCCACAGAAAAATACCGCAATCACATGTCCTTTGGCCGCCGGAGTTTGCTTACAAAGGCATTGTGCACGCAACAATTGACGGGTGCGATCATACCAGCACTAATGCACCGGATCCCATCAGAACTCCGCAGTTAAGCGTGCTTGGGCGAGAGTAGTACTAGGATGGGTGACCTCCTGGGAAGTCCTCGTGTTGCACCCCTTTTTGGCCCTTAGCCTTCCTTTTACCAATGCTCGCGGCCGCCGGAGTTTGCTTACAAATTGACCATAGAGCCGGAAACTACAACCTGACAAAGTTTCGGAGCAATCGGACACTACACGTTTTTCGATGGGTCCCACAGAAAAATACCGCAATCACATGTCCTTTGGCCGCCGGAGTTTGCTTACAAAGGCATTGTGCACGCAACAATTGACGGGTGCGATCATACCAGCACTAATGCACCGGATCCCATCAGAACTCCGCAGTTAAGCGTGCTTGGGCGAGAGTAGTACTAGGATGGGTGACCTCCTGGGAAGTCCTCGTGTTGCACCCCTTTTTGGCCCTTAGCCTTCCTTTTACCAATGCTCGCGGCCGCCGGAGTTTGCTTACAAATTGACCATAGAGCCGGAAACTACAACCTGACAAAGTTTCGGAGCAATCGGACACTACACGTTTTTCGATGGGTCCCACAGAAAAATACCGCAATCACATGTCCTTTGGCCGCCGGAGTTTGCTTACAAAGGCATTGTGCACGCAACAATTGACGGGTGCGATCATACCAGCACTAATGCACCGGATCCCATCAGAACTCCGCAGTTAAGCGTGCTTGGGCGAGAGTAGTACTAGGATGGGTGACCTCCTGGGAAGTCCTCGTGTTGCACCCCTTTTTGGCCCTTAGCCTTCCTTTTACCAATGCTCGCGGCCGCCGGAGTTTGCTTACAAATTGACCATAGAGCCGGAAACTACAACCTGACAAAGTTTCGGAGCAATCGGACACTACACGTTTTTCGATGGGTCCCACAGAAAAATACCGCAATCACATGTCCTTTGGCCGCCGGAGTTTGCTTACAAAGGCATTGTGCACGCAACAATTGACGGGTGCGATCATACCAGCACTAATGCACCGGATCCCATCAGAACTCCGCAGTTAAGCGTGCTTGGGCGAGAGTAGTACTAGGATGGGTGACCTCCTGGGAAGTCCTCGTGTTGCACCCCTTTTTGGCCCTTAGCCTTCCTTTTACCAATGCTCGCGGCCGCCGGAGTTTGCTTACAAATTGACCATAGAGCCGGAAACTACAACCTGACAAAGTTTCGGAGCAATCGGACACTACACGTTTTTCGATGGGTCCCACAGAAAAATACCGCAATCACATGTCCTTTGGCCGCCGGAGTTTGCTTACAAAGGCATTGTGCACGCAACAATTGACGGGTGCGATCATACCAGCACTAATGCACCGGATCCCATCAGAACTCCGCAGTTAAGCGTGCTTGGGCGAGAGTAGTACTAGGATGGGTGACCTCCTGGGAAGTCCTCGTGTTGCACCCCTTTTTGGCCCTTAGCCTTCCTTTTACCAATGCTCGCGGCCGCCGGAGTTTGCTTACAAATTGACCATAGAGCCGGAAACTACAACCTGACAAAGTTTCGGAGCAATCGGACACTACACGTTTTTCGATGGGTCCCACAGAAAAATACCGCAATCACATGTCCTTTGGCCGCCGGAGTTTGCTTACAAAGGCATTGTGCACGCAACAATTGACGGGTGCGATCATACCAGCACTAATGCACCGGATCCCATCAGAACTCCGCAGTTAAGCGTGCTTGGGCGAGAGTAGTACTAGGATGGGTGACCTCCTGGGAAGTCCTCGTGTTGCACCCCTTTTTGGCCCTTAGCCTTCCTTTTACCAATGCTCGCGGCCGCCGGAGTTTGCTTACAAATTGACCATAGAGCCGGAAACTACAACCTGACAAAGTTTCGGAGCAATCGGACACTACACGTTTTTCGATGGGTCCCACAGAAAAATACCGCAATCACATGTCCTTTGGCCGCCGGAGTTTGCTTACAAAGGCATTGTGCACGCAACAATTGACGGGTGCGATCATACCAGCACTAATGCACCGGATCCCATCAGAACTCCGCAGTTAAGCGTGCTTGGGCGAGAGTAGTACTAGGATGGGTGACCTCCTGGGAAGTCCTCGTGTTGCACCCCTTTTTGGCCCTTAGCCTTCCTTTTACCAATGCTCGCGGCCGCCGGAGTTTGCTTACAAATTGACCATAGAGCCGGAAACTACAACCTGACAAAGTTTCGGAGCAATCGGACACTACACGTTTTTCGATGGGTCCCACAGAAAAATACCGCAATCACATGTCCTTTGGCCGCCGGAGTTTGCTTACAAAGGCATTGTGCACGCAACAATTGACGGGTGCGATCATACCAGCACTAATGCACCGGATCCCATCAGAACTCCGCAGTTAAGCGTGCTTGGGCGAGAGTAGTACTAGGATGGGTGACCTCCTGGGAAGTCCTCGTGTTGCACCCCTTTTTGGCCCTTAGCCTTCCTTTTACCAATGCTCGCGGCCGCCGGAGTTTGCTTACAAATTGACCATAGAGCCGGAAACTACAACCTGACAAAGTTTCGGAGCAATCGGACACTACACGTTTTTCGATGGGTCCCACAGAAAAATACCGCAATCACATGTCCTTTGGCCGCCGGAGTTTGCTTACAAAGGCATTGTGCACGCAACAATTGACGGGTGCGATCATACCAGCACTAATGCACCGGATCCCATCAGAACTCCGCAGTTAAGCGTGCTTGGGCGAGAGTAGTACTAGGATGGGTGACCTCCTGGGAAGTCCTCGTGTTGCACCCCTTTTTGGCCCTTAGCCTTCCTTTTACCAATGCTCGCGGCCGCCGGAGTTTGCTTACAAATTGACCATAGAGCCGGAAACTACAACCTGACAAAGTTTCGGAGCAATCGGACACTACACGTTTTTCGATGGGTCCCACAGAAAAATACCGCAATCACATGTCCTTTGGCCGCCGGAGTTTGCTTACAAAGGCATTGTGCACGCAACAATTGACGGGTGCGATCATACCAGCACTAATGCACCGGATCCCATCAGAACTCCGCAGTTAAGCGTGCTTGGGCGAGAGTAGTACTAGGATGGGTGACCTCCTGGGAAGTCCTCGTGTTGCACCCCTTTTTGGCCCTTAGCCTTCCTTTTACCAATGCTCGCGGCCGCCGGAGTTTGCTTACAAATTGACCATAGAGCCGGAAACTACAACCTGACAAAGTTTCGGAGCAATCGGACACTACACGTTTTTCGATGGGTCCCACAGAAAAATACCGCAATCACATGTCCTTTGGCCGCCGGAGTTTGCTTACAAAGGCATTGTGCACGCAACAATTGACGGGTGCGATCATACCAGCACTAATGCACCGGATCCCATCAGAACTCCGCAGTTAAGCGTGCTTGGGCGAGAGTAGTACTAGGATGGGTGACCTCCTGGGAAGTCCTCGTGTTGCACCCCTTTTTGGCCCTTAGCCTTCCTTTTACCAATGCTCGCGGCCGCCGGAGTTTGCTTACAAATTGACCATAGAGCCGGAAACTACAACCTGACAAAGTTTCGGAGCAATCGGACACTACACGTTTTTCGATGGGTCCCACAGAAAAATACCGCAATCACATGTCCTTTGGCCGCCGGAGTTTGCTTACAAAGGCATTGTGCACGCAACAATTGACGGGTGCGATCATACCAGCACTAATGCACCGGATCCCATCAGAACTCCGCAGTTAAGCGTGCTTGGGCGAGAGTAGTACTAGGATGGGTGACCTCCTGGGAAGTCCTCGTGTTGCACCCCTTTTTGGCCCTTAGCCTTCCTTTTACCAATGCTCGCGGCCGCCGGAGTTTGCTTACAAATTGACCATAGAGCCGGAAACTACAACCTGACAAAGTTTCGGAGCAATCGGACACTACACGTTTTTCGATGGGTCCCACAGAAAAATACCGCAATCACATGTCCTTTGGCCGCCGGAGTTTGCTTACAAAGGCATTGTGCACGCAACAATTGACGGGTGCGATCATACCAGCACTAATGCACCGGATCCCATCAGAACTCCGCAGTTAAGCGTGCTTGGGCGAGAGTAGTACTAGGATGGGTGACCTCCTGGGAAGTCCTCGTGTTGCACCCCTTTTTGGCCCTTAGCCTTCCTTTTACCAATGCTCGCGGCCGCCGGAGTTTGCTTACAAATTGACCATAGAGCCGGAAACTACAACCTGACAAAGTTTCGGAGCAATCGGACACTACACGTTTTTCGATGGGTCCCACAGAAAAATACCGCAATCACATGTCCTTTGGCCGCCGGAGTTTGCTTACAAAGGCATTGTGCACGCAACAATTGACGGGTGCGATCATACCAGCACTAATGCACCGGATCCCATCAGAACTCCGCAGTTAAGCGTGCTTGGGCGAGAGTAGTACTAGGATGGGTGACCTCCTGGGAAGTCCTCGTGTTGCACCCCTTTTTGGCCCTTAGCCTTCCTTTTACCAATGCTCGCGGCCGCCGGAGTTTGCTTACAAATTGACCATAGAGCCGGAAACTACAACCTGACAAAGTTTCGGAGCAATCGGACACTACACGTTTTTCGATGGGTCCCACAGAAAAATACCGCAATCACATGTCCTTTGGCCGCCGGAGTTTGCTTACAAAGGCATTGTGCACGCAACAATTGACGGGTGCGATCATACCAGCACTAATGCACCGGATCCCATCAGAACTCCGCAGTTAAGCGTGCTTGGGCGAGAGTAGTACTAGGATGGGTGACCTCCTGGGAAGTCCTCGTGTTGCACCCCTTTTTGGCCCTTAGCCTTCCTTTTACCAATGCTCGCGGCCGCCGGAGTTTGCTTACAAATTGACCATAGAGCCGGAAACTACAACCTGACAAAGTTTCGGAGCAATCGGACACTACACGTTTTTCGATGGGTCCCACAGAAAAATACCGCAATCACATGTCCTTTGGCCGCCGGAGTTTGCTTACAAAGGCATTGTGCACGCAACAATTGACGGGTGCGATCATACCAGCACTAATGCACCGGATCCCATCAGAACTCCGCAGTTAAGCGTGCTTGGGCGAGAGTAGTACTAGGATGGGTGACCTCCTGGGAAGTCCTCGTGTTGCACCCCTTTTTGGCCCTTAGCCTTCCTTTTACCAATGCTCGCGGCCGCCGGAGTTTGCTTACAAATTGACCATAGAGCCGGAAACTACAACCTGACAAAGTTTCGGAGCAATCGGACACTACACGTTTTTCGATGGGTCCCACAGAAAAATACCGCAATCACATGTCCTTTGGCCGCCGGAGTTTGCTTACAAAGGCATTGTGCACGCAACAATTGACGGGTGCGATCATACCAGCACTAATGCACCGGATCCCATCAGAACTCCGCAGTTAAGCGTGCTTGGGCGAGAGTAGTACTAGGATGGGTGACCTCCTGGGAAGTCCTCGTGTTGCACCCCTTTTTGGCCCTTAGCCTTCCTTTTACCAATGCTCGCGGCCGCCGGAGTTTGCTTACAAATTGACCATAGAGCCGGAAACTACAACCTGACAAAGTTTCGGAGCAATCGGACACTACACGTTTTTCGATGGGTCCCACAGAAAAATACCGCAATCACATGTCCTTTGGCCGCCGGAGTTTGCTTACAAAGGCATTGTGCACGCAACAATTGACGGGTGCGATCATACCAGCACTAATGCACCGGATCCCATCAGAACTCCGCAGTTAAGCGTGCTTGGGCGAGAGTAGTACTAGGATGGGTGACCTCCTGGGAAGTCCTCGTGTTGCACCCCTTTTTGGCCCTTAGCCTTCCTTTTACCAATGCTCGCGGCCGCCGGAGTTTGCTTACAAATTGACCATAGAGCCGGAAACTACAACCTGACAAAGTTTCGGAGCAATCGGACACTACACGTTTTTCGATGGGTCCCACAGAAAAATACCGCAATCACATGTCCTTTGGCCGCCGGAGTTTGCTTACAAAGGCATTGTGCACGCAACAATTGACGGGTGCGATCATACCAGCACTAATGCACCGGATCCCATCAGAACTCCGCAGTTAAGCGTGCTTGGGCGAGAGTAGTACTAGGATGGGTGACCTCCTGGGAAGTCCTCGTGTTGCACCCCTTTTTGGCCCTTAGCCTTCCTTTTACCAATGCTCGCGGCCGCCGGAGTTTGCTTACAAATTGACCATAGAGCCGGAAACTACAACCTGACAAAGTTTCGGAGCAATCGGACACTACACGTTTTTCGATGGGTCCCACAGAAAAATACCGCAATCACATGTCCTTTGGCCGCCGGAGTTTGCTTACAAAGGCATTGTGCACGCAACAATTGACGGGTGCGATCATACCAGCACTAATGCACCGGATCCCATCAGAACTCCGCAGTTAAGCGTGCTTGGGCGAGAGTAGTACTAGGATGGGTGACCTCCTGGGAAGTCCTCGTGTTGCACCCCTTTTTGGCCCTTAGCCTTCCTTTTACCAATGCTCGCGGCCGCCGGAGTTTGCTTACAAATTGACCATAGAGCCGGAAACTACAACCTGACAAAGTTTCGGAGCAATCGGACACTACACGTTTTTCGATGGGTCCCACAGAAAAATACCGCAATCACATGTCCTTTGGCCGCCGGAGTTTGCTTACAAAGGCATTGTGCACGCAACAATTGACGGGTGCGATCATACCAGCACTAATGCACCGGATCCCATCAGAACTCCGCAGTTAAGCGTGCTTGGGCGAGAGTAGTACTAGGATGGGTGACCTCCTGGGAAGTCCTCGTGTTGCACCCCTTTTTGGCCCTTAGCCTTCCTTTTACCAATGCTCGCGGCCGCCGGAGTTTGCTTACAAATTGACCATAGAGCCGGAAACTACAACCTGACAAAGTTTCGGAGCAATCGGACACTACACGTTTTTCGATGGGTCCCACAGAAAAATACCGCAATCACATGTCCTTTGGCCGCCGGAGTTTGCTTACAAAGGCATTGTGCACGCAACAATTGACGGGTGCGATCATACCAGCACTAATGCACCGGATCCCATCAGAACTCCGCAGTTAAGCGTGCTTGGGCGAGAGTAGTACTAGGATGGGTGACCTCCTGGGAAGTCCTCGTGTTGCACCCCTTTTTGGCCCTTAGCCTTCCTTTTACCAATGCTCGCGGCCGCCGGAGTTTGCTTACAAATTGACCATAGAGCCGGAAACTACAACCTGACAAAGTTTCGGAGCAATCGGACACTACACGTTTTTCGATGGGTCCCACAGAAAAATACCGCAATCACATGTCCTTTGGCCGCCGGAGTTTGCTTACAAAGGCATTGTGCACGCAACAATTGACGGGTGCGATCATACCAGCACTAATGCACCGGATCCCATCAGAACTCCGCAGTTAAGCGTGCTTGGGCGAGAGTAGTACTAGGATGGGTGACCTCCTGGGAAGTCCTCGTGTTGCACCCCTTTTTGGCCCTTAGCCTTCCTTTTACCAATGCTCGCGGCCGCCGGAGTTTGCTTACAAATTGACCATAGAGCCGGAAACTACAACCTGACAAAGTTTCGGAGCAATCGGACACTACACGTTTTTCGATGGGTCCCACAGAAAAATACCGCAATCACATGTCCTTTGGCCGCCGGAGTTTGCTTACAAAGGCATTGTGCACGCAACAATTGACGGGTGCGATCATACCAGCACTAATGCACCGGATCCCATCAGAACTCCGCAGTTAAGCGTGCTTGGGCGAGAGTAGTACTAGGATGGGTGACCTCCTGGGAAGTCCTCGTGTTGCACCCCTTTTTGGCCCTTAGCCTTCCTTTTACCAATGCTCGCGGCCGCCGGAGTTTGCTTACAAATTGACCATAGAGCCGGAAACTACAACCTGACAAAGTTTCGGAGCAATCGGACACTACACGTTTTTCGATGGGTCCCACAGAAAAATACCGCAATCACATGTCCTTTGGCCGCCGGAGTTTGCTTACAAAGGCATTGTGCACGCAACAATTGACGGGTGCGATCATACCAGCACTAATGCACCGGATCCCATCAGAACTCCGCAGTTAAGCGTGCTTGGGCGAGAGTAGTACTAGGATGGGTGACCTCCTGGGAAGTCCTCGTGTTGCACCCCTTTTTGGCCCTTAGCCTTCCTTTTACCAATGCTCGCGGCCGCCGGAGTTTGCTTACAAATTGACCATAGAGCCGGAAACTACAACCTGACAAAGTTTCGGAGCAATCGGACACTACACGTTTTTCGATGGGTCCCACAGAAAAATACCGCAATCACATGTCCTTTGGCCGCCGGAGTTTGCTTACAAAGGCATTGTGCACGCAACAATTGACGGGTGCGATCATACCAGCACTAATGCACCGGATCCCATCAGAACTCCGCAGTTAAGCGTGCTTGGGCGAGAGTAGTACTAGGATGGGTGACCTCCTGGGAAGTCCTCGTGTTGCACCCCTTTTTGGCCCTTAGCCTTCCTTTTACCAATGCTCGCGGCCGCCGGAGTTTGCTTACAAATTGACCATAGAGCCGGAAACTACAACCTGACAAAGTTTCGGAGCAATCGGACACTACACGTTTTTCGATGGGTCCCACAGAAAAATACCGCAATCACATGTCCTTTGGCCGCCGGAGTTTGCTTACAAAGGCATTGTGCACGCAACAATTGACGGGTGCGATCATACCAGCACTAATGCACCGGATCCCATCAGAACTCCGCAGTTAAGCGTGCTTGGGCGAGAGTAGTACTAGGATGGGTGACCTCCTGGGAAGTCCTCGTGTTGCACCCCTTTTTGGCCCTTAGCCTTCCTTTTACCAATGCTCGCGGCCGCCGGAGTTTGCTTACAAATTGACCATAGAGCCGGAAACTACAACCTGACAAAGTTTCGGAGCAATCGGACACTACACGTTTTTCGATGGGTCCCACAGAAAAATACCGCAATCACATGTCCTTTGGCCGCCGGAGTTTGCTTACAAAGGCATTGTGCACGCAACAATTGACGGGTGCGATCATACCAGCACTAATGCACCGGATCCCATCAGAACTCCGCAGTTAAGCGTGCTTGGGCGAGAGTAGTACTAGGATGGGTGACCTCCTGGGAAGTCCTCGTGTTGCACCCCTTTTTGGCCCTTAGCCTTCCTTTTACCAATGCTCGCGGCCGCCGGAGTTTGCTTACAAATTGACCATAGAGCCGGAAACTACAACCTGACAAAGTTTCGGAGCAATCGGACACTACACGTTTTTCGATGGGTCCCACAGAAAAATACCGCAATCACATGTCCTTTGGCCGCCGGAGTTTGCTTACAAAGGCATTGTGCACGCAACAATTGACGGGTGCGATCATACCAGCACTAATGCACCGGATCCCATCAGAACTCCGCAGTTAAGCGTGCTTGGGCGAGAGTAGTACTAGGATGGGTGACCTCCTGGGAAGTCCTCGTGTTGCACCCCTTTTTGGCCCTTAGCCTTCCTTTTACCAATGCTCGCGGCCGCCGGAGTTTGCTTACAAATTGACCATAGAGCCGGAAACTACAACCTGACAAAGTTTCGGAGCAATCGGACACTACACGTTTTTCGATGGGTCCCACAGAAAAATACCGCAATCACATGTCCTTTGGCCGCCGGAGTTTGCTTACAAAGGCATTGTGCACGCAACAATTGACGGGTGCGATCATACCAGCACTAATGCACCGGATCCCATCAGAACTCCGCAGTTAAGCGTGCTTGGGCGAGAGTAGTACTAGGATGGGTGACCTCCTGGGAAGTCCTCGTGTTGCACCCCTTTTTGGCCCTTAGCCTTCCTTTTACCAATGCTCGCGGCCGCCGGAGTTTGCTTACAAATTGACCATAGAGCCGGAAACTACAACCTGACAAAGTTTCGGAGCAATCGGACACTACACGTTTTTCGATGGGTCCCACAGAAAAATACCGCAATCACATGTCCTTTGGCCGCCGGAGTTTGCTTACAAAGGCATTGTGCACGCAACAATTGACGGGTGCGATCATACCAGCACTAATGCACCGGATCCCATCAGAACTCCGCAGTTAAGCGTGCTTGGGCGAGAGTAGTACTAGGATGGGTGACCTCCTGGGAAGTCCTCGTGTTGCACCCCTTTTTGGCCCTTAGCCTTCCTTTTACCAATGCTCGCGGCCGCCGGAGTTTGCTTACAAATTGACCATAGAGCCGGAAACTACAACCTGACAAAGTTTCGGAGCAATCGGACACTACACGTTTTTCGATGGGTCCCACAGAAAAATACCGCAATCACATGTCCTTTGGCCGCCGGAGTTTGCTTACAAAGGCATTGTGCACGCAACAATTGACGGGTGCGATCATACCAGCACTAATGCACCGGATCCCATCAGAACTCCGCAGTTAAGCGTGCTTGGGCGAGAGTAGTACTAGGATGGGTGACCTCCTGGGAAGTCCTCGTGTTGCACCCCTTTTTGGCCCTTAGCCTTCCTTTTACCAATGCTCGCGGCCGCCGGAGTTTGCTTACAAATTGACCATAGAGCCGGAAACTACAACCTGACAAAGTTTCGGAGCAATCGGACACTACACGTTTTTCGATGGGTCCCACAGAAAAATACCGCAATCACATGTCCTTTGGCCGCCGGAGTTTGCTTACAAAGGCATTGTGCACGCAACAATTGACGGGTGCGATCATACCAGCACTAATGCACCGGATCCCATCAGAACTCCGCAGTTAAGCGTGCTTGGGCGAGAGTAGTACTAGGATGGGTGACCTCCTGGGAAGTCCTCGTGTTGCACCCCTTTTTGGCCCTTAGCCTTCCTTTTACCAATGCTCGCGGCCGCCGGAGTTTGCTTACAAATTGACCATAGAGCCGGAAACTACAACCTGACAAAGTTTCGGAGCAATCGGACACTACACGTTTTTCGATGGGTCCCACAGAAAAATACCGCAATCACATGTCCTTTGGCCGCCGGAGTTTGCTTACAAAGGCATTGTGCACGCAACAATTGACGGGTGCGATCATACCAGCACTAATGCACCGGATCCCATCAGAACTCCGCAGTTAAGCGTGCTTGGGCGAGAGTAGTACTAGGATGGGTGACCTCCTGGGAAGTCCTCGTGTTGCACCCCTTTTTGGCCCTTAGCCTTCCTTTTACCAATGCTCGCGGCCGCCGGAGTTTGCTTACAAATTGACCATAGAGCCGGAAACTACAACCTGACAAAGTTTCGGAGCAATCGGACACTACACGTTTTTCGATGGGTCCCACAGAAAAATACCGCAATCACATGTCCTTTGGCCGCCGGAGTTTGCTTACAAAGGCATTGTGCACGCAACAATTGACGGGTGCGATCATACCAGCACTAATGCACCGGATCCCATCAGAACTCCGCAGTTAAGCGTGCTTGGGCGAGAGTAGTACTAGGATGGGTGACCTCCTGGGAAGTCCTCGTGTTGCACCCCTTTTTGGCCCTTAGCCTTCCTTTTACCAATGCTCGCGGCCGCCGGAGTTTGCTTACAAATTGACCATAGAGCCGGAAACTACAACCTGACAAAGTTTCGGAGCAATCGGACACTACACGTTTTTCGATGGGTCCCACAGAAAAATACCGCAATCACATGTCCTTTGGCCGCCGGAGTTTGCTTACAAAGGCATTGTGCACGCAACAATTGACGGGTGCGATCATACCAGCACTAATGCACCGGATCCCATCAGAACTCCGCAGTTAAGCGTGCTTGGGCGAGAGTAGTACTAGGATGGGTGACCTCCTGGGAAGTCCTCGTGTTGCACCCCTTTTTGGCCCTTAGCCTTCCTTTTACCAATGCTCGCGGCCGCCGGAGTTTGCTTACAAATTGACCATAGAGCCGGAAACTACAACCTGACAAAGTTTCGGAGCAATCGGACACTACACGTTTTTCGATGGGTCCCACAGAAAAATACCGCAATCACATGTCCTTTGGCCGCCGGAGTTTGCTTACAAAGGCATTGTGCACGCAACAATTGACGGGTGCGATCATACCAGCACTAATGCACCGGATCCCATCAGAACTCCGCAGTTAAGCGTGCTTGGGCGAGAGTAGTACTAGGATGGGTGACCTCCTGGGAAGTCCTCGTGTTGCACCCCTTTTTGGCCCTTAGCCTTCCTTTTACCAATGCTCGCGGCCGCCGGAGTTTGCTTACAAATTGACCATAGAGCCGGAAACTACAACCTGACAAAGTTTCGGAGCAATCGGACACTACACGTTTTTCGATGGGTCCCACAGAAAAATACCGCAATCACATGTCCTTTGGCCGCCGGAGTTTGCTTACAAAGGCATTGTGCACGCAACAATTGACGGGTGCGATCATACCAGCACTAATGCACCGGATCCCATCAGAACTCCGCAGTTAAGCGTGCTTGGGCGAGAGTAGTACTAGGATGGGTGACCTCCTGGGAAGTCCTCGTGTTGCACCCCTTTTTGGCCCTTAGCCTTCCTTTTACCAATGCTCGCGGCCGCCGGAGTTTGCTTACAAATTGACCATAGAGCCGGAAACTACAACCTGACAAAGTTTCGGAGCAATCGGACACTACACGTTTTTCGATGGGTCCCACAGAAAAATACCGCAATCACATGTCCTTTGGCCGCCGGAGTTTGCTTACAAAGGCATTGTGCACGCAACAATTGACGGGTGCGATCATACCAGCACTAATGCACCGGATCCCATCAGAACTCCGCAGTTAAGCGTGCTTGGGCGAGAGTAGTACTAGGATGGGTGACCTCCTGGGAAGTCCTCGTGTTGCACCCCTTTTTGGCCCTTAGCCTTCCTTTTACCAATGCTCGCGGCCGCCGGAGTTTGCTTACAAATTGACCATAGAGCCGGAAACTACAACCTGACAAAGTTTCGGAGCAATCGGACACTACACGTTTTTCGATGGGTCCCACAGAAAAATACCGCAATCACATGTCCTTTTGGCCGCCGGAGTTTGCTTACAAAGGCATTGTGCACGCAACAATTGACGGGTGCGATCATACCAGCACTAATGCACCGGATCCCATCAGAACTCCGCAGTTAAGCGTGCTTGGGCGAGAGTAGTACTAGGATGGGTGACCTCCTGGGAAGTCCTCGTGTTGCACCCCTTTTTGGCCCTTAGCCTTCCTTTTACCAATGCTCGCGGCCGCCGGAGTTTGCTTACAAATTGACCATAGAGCCGGAAACTACAACCTGACAAAGTTTCGGAGCAATCGGACACTACACGTTTTTCGATGGGTCCCACAGAAAAATACCGCAATCACATGTCCTTTGGCCGCCGGAGTTTGCTTACAAAGGCATTGTGCACGCAACAATTGACGGGTGCGATCATACCAGCACTAATGCACCGGATCCCATCAGAACTCCGCAGTTAAGCGTGCTTGGGCGAGAGTAGTACTAGGATGGGTGACCTCCTGGGAAGTCCTCGTGTTGCACCCCTTTTTGGCCCTTAGCCTTCCTTTTACCAATGCTCGCGGCCGCCGGAGTTTGCTTACAAATTGACCATAGAGCCGGAAACTACAACCTGACAAAGTTTCGGAGCAATCGGACACTACACGTTTTTCGATGGGTCCCACAGAAAAATACCGCAATCACATGTCCTTTGGCCGCCGGAGTTTGCTTACAAAGGCATTGTGCACGCAACAATTGACGGGTGCGATCATACCAGCACTAATGCACCGGATCCCATCAGAACTCCGCAGTTAAGCGTGCTTGGGCGAGAGTAGTACTAGGATGGGTGACCTCCTGGGAAGTCCTCGTGTTGCACCCCTTTTTGGCCCTTAGCCTTCCTTTTACCAATGCTCGCGGCCGCCGGAGTTTGCTTACAAATTGACCATAGAGCCGGAAACTACAACCTGACAAAGTTTCGGAGCAATCGGACACTACACGTTTTTCGATGGGTCCCACAGAAAAATACCGCAATCACATGTCTTTGGCCGCCGGAGTTTGCTTACAAAGGCATTGTGCACGCAACAATTGACGGGTGCGATCATACCAGCACTAATGCACCGGATCCCATCAGAACTCCGCAGTTAAGCGTGCTTGGGCGAGAGTAGTACTAGGATGGGTGACCTCCTGGGAAGTCCTCGTGTTGCACCCCTTTTTGGCCCTTAGCCTTCCTTTTACCAATGCTCGCGGCCGCCGGAGTTTGCTTACAAATTGACCATAGAGCCGGAAACTACAACCTGACAAAGTTTCGGAGCAATCGGACACTACACGTTTTTCGATGGGTCCCACAGAAAAATACCGCAATCACATGTCCTTTGGCCGCCGGAGTTTGCTTACAAAGGCATTGTGCACGCAACAATTGACGGGTGCGATCATACCAGCACTAATGCACCGGATCCCATCAGAACTCCGCAGTTAAGCGTGCTTGGGCGAGAGTAGTACTAGGATGGGTGACCTCCTGGGAAGTCCTCGTGTTGCACCCCTTTTTGGCCCTTAGCCTTCCTTTTACCAATGCTCGCGGCCGCCGGAGTTTGCTTACAAATTGACCATAGAGCCGGAAACTACAACCTGACAAAGTTTCGGAGCAATCGGACACTACACGTTTTTCGATGGGTCCCACAGAAAAATACCGCAATCACATGTCCTTTGGCCGCCGGAGTTTGCTTACAAAGGCATTGTGCACGCAACAATTGACGGGTGCGATCATACCAGCACTAATGCACCGGATCCCATCAGAACTCCGCAGTTAAGCGTGCTTGGGCGAGAGTAGTACTAGGATGGGTGACCTCCTGGGAAGTCCTCGTGTTGCACCCCTTTTTGGCCCTTAGCCTTCCTTTTACCAATGCTCGCGGCCGCCGGAGTTTGCTTACAAATTGACCATAGAGCCGGAAACTACAACCTGACAAAGTTTCGGAGCAATCGGACACTACACGTTTTTCGATGGGTCCCACAGAAAAATACCGCAATCACATGTCCTTTGGCCGCCGGAGTTTGCTTACAAAGGCATTGTGCACGCAACAATTGACGGGTGCGATCATACCAGCACTAATGCACCGGATCCCATCAGAACTCCGCAGTTAAGCGTGCTTGGGCGAGAGTAGTACTAGGATGGGTGACCTCCTGGGAAGTCCTCGTGTTGCACCCCTTTTTGGCCCTTAGCCTTCCTTTTACCAATGCTCGCGGCCGCCGGAGTTTGCTTACAAATTGACCATAGAGCCGGAAACTACAACCTGACAAAGTTTCGGAGCAATCGGACACTACACGTTTTTCGATGGGTCCCACAGAAAAATACCGCAATCACATGTCCTTTGGCCGCCGGAGTTTGCTTACAAAGGCATTGTGCACGCAACAATTGACGGGTGCGATCATACCAGCACTAATGCACCGGATCCCATCAGAACTCCGCAGTTAAGCGTGCTTGGGCGAGAGTAGTACTAGGATGGGTGACCTCCTGGGAAGTCCTCGTGTTGCACCCCTTTTTGGCCCTTAGCCTTCCTTTTACCAATGCTCGCGGCCGCCGGAGTTTGCTTACAAATTGACCATAGAGCCGGAAACTACAACCTGACAAAGTTTCGGAGCAATCGGACACTACACGTTTTTCGATGGGTCCCACAGAAAAATACCGCAATCACATGTCCTTTGGCCGCCGGAGTTTGCTTACAAAGGCATTGTGCACGCAACAATTGACGGGTGCGATCATACCAGCACTAATGCACCGGATCCCATCAGAACTCCGCAGTTAAGCGTGCTTGGGCGAGAGTAGTACTAGGATGGGTGACCTCCTGGGAAGTCCTCGTGTTGCACCCCTTTTTGGCCCTTAGCCTTCCTTTTACCAATGCTCGCGGCCGCCGGAGTTTGCTTACAAATTGACCATAGAGCCGGAAACTACAACCTGACAAAGTTTCGGAGCAATCGGACACTACACGTTTTTCGATGGGTCCCACAGAAAAATACCGCAATCACATGTCCTTTGGCCGCCGGAGTTTGCTTACAAAGGCATTGTGCACGCAACAATTGACGGGTGCGATCATACCAGCACTAATGCACCGGATCCCATCAGAACTCCGCAGTTAAGCGTGCTTGGGCGAGAGTAGTACTAGGATGGGTGACCTCCTGGGAAGTCCTCGTGTTGCACCCCTTTTTGGCCCTTAGCCTTCCTTTTACCAATGCTCGCGGCCGCCGGAGTTTGCTTACAAATTGACCATAGAGCCGGAAACTACAACCTGACAAAGTTTCGGAGCAATCGGACACTACACGTTTTTCGATGGGTCCCACAGAAAAATACCGCAATCACATGTCCTTTGGCCGCCGGAGTTTGCTTACAAAGGCATTGTGCACGCAACAATTGACGGGTGCGATCATACCAGCACTAATGCACCGGATCCCATCAGAACTCCGCAGTTAAGCGTGCTTGGGCGAGAGTAGTACTAGGATGGGTGACCTCCTGGGAAGTCCTCGTGTTGCACCCCTTTTTGGCCCTTAGCCTTCCTTTTACCAATGCTCGCGGCCGCCGGAGTTTGCTTACAAATTGACCATAGAGCCGGAAACTACAACCTGACAAAGTTTCGGAGCAATCGGACACTACACGTTTTTCGATGGGTCCCACAGAAAAATACCGCAATCACATGTCCTTTGGCCGCCGGAGTTTGCTTACAAAGGCATTGTGCACGCAACAATTGACGGGTGCGATCATACCAGCACTAATGCACCGGATCCCATCAGAACTCCGCAGTTAAGCGTGCTTGGGCGAGAGTAGTACTAGGATGGGTGACCTCCTGGGAAGTCCTCGTGTTGCACCCCTTTTTGGCCCTTAGCCTTCCTTTTACCAATGCTCGCGGCCGCCGGAGTTTGCTTACAAATTGACCATAGAGCCGGAAACTACAACCTGACAAAGTTTCGGAGCAATCGGACACTACACGTTTTTCGATGGGTCCCACAGAAAAATACCGCAATCACATGTCCTTTGGCCGCCGGAGTTTGCTTACAAAGGCATTGTGCACGCAACAATTGACGGGTGCGATCATACCAGCACTAATGCACCGGATCCCATCAGAACTCCGCAGTTAAGCGTGCTTGGGCGAGAGTAGTACTAGGATGGGTGACCTCCTGGGAAGTCCTCGTGTTGCACCCCTTTTTGGCCCTTAGCCTTCCTTTTACCAATGCTCGCGGCCGCCGGAGTTTGCTTACAAATTGACCATAGAGCCGGAAACTACAACCTGACAAAGTTTCGGAGCAATCGGACACTACACGTTTTTCGATGGGTCCCACAGAGAAAAATACCGCAATCACATGTCCTTTGGCCGCCGGAGTTTGCTTACAAAGGCATTGTGCACGCAACAATTGACGGGTGCGATCATACCAGCACTAATGCACCGGATCCCATCAGAACTCCGCAGTTAAGCGTGCTTGGGCGAGAGTAGTACTAGGATGGGTGACCTCCTGGGAAGTCCTCGTGTTGCACCCCTTTTTGGCCCTTAGCCTTCCTTTTACCAATGCTCGCGGCCGCCGGAGTTTGCTTACAAATTGACCATAGAGCCGGAAACTACAACCTGACAAAGTTTCGGAGCAATCGGACACTACACGTTTTTCGATGGGTCCCACAGAAAAATACCGCAATCACATGTCCTTTGGCCGCCGGAGTTTGCTTACAAAGGCATTGTGCACGCAACAATTGACGGGTGCGATCATACCAGCACTAATGCACCGGATCCCATCAGAACTCCGCAGTTAAGCGTGCTTGGGCGAGAGTAGTACTAGGATGGGTGACCTCCTGGGAAGTCCTCGTGTTGCACCCCTTTTTGGCCCTTAGCCTTCCTTTTACCAATGCTCGCGGCCGCCGGAGTTTGCTTACAAATTGACCATAGAGCCGGAAACTACAACCTGACAAAGTTTCGGAGCAATCGGACACTACACGTTTTTCGATGGGTCCCACAGAAAAATACCGCAATCACATGTCCTTTGGCCGCCGGAGTTTGCTTACAAAGGCATTGTGCACGCAACAATTGACGGGTGCGATCATACCAGCACTAATGCACCGGATCCCATCAGAACTCCGCAGTTAAGCGTGCTTGGGCGAGAGTAGTACTAGGATGGGTGACCTCCTGGGAAGTCCTCGTGTTGCACCCCTTTTTGGCCCTTAGCCTTCCTTTTACCAATGCTCGCGGCCGCCGGAGTTTGCTTACAAATTGACCATAGAGCCGGAAACTACAACCTGACAAAGTTTCGGAGCAATCGGACACTACACGTTTTTCGATGGGTCCCACAGAAAAATACCGCAATCACATGTCCTTTGGCCGCCGGAGTTTGCTTACAAAGGCATTGTGCACGCAACAATTGACGGGTGCGATCATACCAGCACTAATGCACCGGATCCCATCAGAACTCCGCAGTTAAGCGTGCTTGGGCGAGAGTAGTACTAGGATGGGTGACCTCCTGGGAAGTCCTCGTGTTGCACCCCTTTTTGGCCCTTAGCCTTCCTTTTACCAATGCTCGCGGCCGCCGGAGTTTGCTTACAAATTGACCATAGAGCCGGAAACTACAACCTGACAAAGTTTCGGAGCAATCGGACACTACACGTTTTTCGATGGGTCCCACAGAAAAATACCGCAATCACATGTCCTTTGGCCGCCGGAGTTTGCTTACAAAGGCATTGTGCACGCAACAATTGACGGGTGCGATCATACCAGCACTAATGCACCGGATCCCATCAGAACTCCGCAGTTAAGCGTGCTTGGGCGAGAGTAGTACTAGGATGGGTGACCTCCTGGGAAGTCCTCGTGTTGCACCCCTTTTTGGCCCTTAGCCTTCCTTTTACCAATGCTCGCGGCCGCCGGAGTTTGCTTACAAATTGACCATAGAGCCGGAAACTACAACCTGACAAAGTTTCGGAGCAATCGGACACTACACGTTTTTCGATGGGTCCCACAGAAAAATACCGCAATCACATGTCCTTTGGCCGCCGGAGTTTGCTTACAAAGGCATTGTGCACGCAACAATTGACGGGTGCGATCATACCAGCACTAATGCACCGGATCCCATCAGAACTCCGCAGTTAAGCGTGCTTGGGCGAGAGTAGTACTAGGATGGGTGACCTCCTGGGAAGTCCTCGTGTTGCACCCCTTTTTGGCCCTTAGCCTTCCTTTTACCAATGCTCGCGGCCGCCGGAGTTTGCTTACAAATTGACCATAGAGCCGGAAACTACAACCTGACAAAGTTTCGGAGCAATCGGACACTACACGTTTTTCGATGGGTCCCACAGAAAAATACCGCAATCACATGTCCTTTGGCCGCCGGAGTTTGCTTACAAAGGCATTGTGCACGCAACAATTGACGGGTGCGATCATACCAGCACTAATGCACCGGATCCCATCAGAACTCCGCAGTTAAGCGTGCTTGGGCGAGAGTAGTACTAGGATGGGTGACCTCCTGGGAAGTCCTCGTGTTGCACCCCTTTTTGGCCCTTAGCCTTCCTTTTACCAATGCTCGCGGCCGCCGGAGTTTGCTTACAAATTGACCATAGAGCCGGAAACTACAACCTGACAAAGTTTCGGAGCAATCGGACACTACACGTTTTTTCGATGGGTCCCACAGAAAAATACCGCAATCACATGTCCTTTGGCCGCCGGAGTTTGCTTACAAAGGCATTGTGCACGCAACAATTGACGGGTGCGATCATACCAGCACTAATGCACCGGATCCCATCAGAACTCCGCAGTTAAGCGTGCTTGGGCGAGAGTAGTACTAGGATGGGTGACCTCCTGGGAAGTCCTCGTGTTGCACCCCTTTTTGGCCCTTAGCCTTCCTTTTACCAATGCTCGCGGCCGCCGGAGTTTGCTTACAAATTGACCATAGAGCCGGAAACTACAACCTGACAAAGTTTCGGAGCAATCGGACACTACACGTTTTTCGATGGGTCCCACAGAAAAATACCGCAATCACATGTCTTTGGCCGCCGGAGTTTGCTTACAAAGGCATTGTGCACGCAACAATTGACGGGTGCGATCATACCAGCACTAATGCACGGATCCCATCAGAACTCCGCAGTTAAGCGTGCTTGGGCGAGAGTAGTACTAGGATGGGTGACCTCCTGGGAAGTCCTCGTGTTGCACCCCTTTTTGGCCCTTAGCCTTCCTTTTACCAATGCTCGCGGCCGCCGGAGTTTGCTTACAAATTGAGAGCCCAAAGCCGGAAACTACAACCTGACAAAGTTTCGGAGCAATCGGACACTACACGTTTTTCGATGGGTCCCACAGAAAAATACCGCAATCACATGTCCTTTTGGCCGCCGGAGTTTGCTTACAAAGGCATTGTGCACGCAACAATTGACGGGTGCGATCATACCAGCACTAATGCACCGGATCCCATCAGAACTCCGCAGTTTAGCGTGCTTGGGGCGAGAGTAGTACTAGGATGGGTGACCTCCTGGGAAGTCCTCGTGTTGCACCCCTTTTTGGCCCTTAGCCTTCCTTTTACCAATGCTCGCGGCCGCCGGAGTTTGCTTACAAATTGACCATAGAGCCGGAAACTACAACCTGACAAAGTTTCGGAGCAATCGGACACTACACGTTTTTCGATGGGTCCCACAGAAAAATACCGCAATCACATGTCCTTTGGCCGCCGGAGTTTGCTTACAAAGGCATTGTGCACGCAACAATTGACGGGTGCGATCATACCAGCACTAATGCACCGGATCCCATCAGAACTCCGCAGTTAAGCGTGCTTGGGCTTGAGAGTGAGAGTAGTACTAGGATGGGTGACCTCCTGGGAAGTCCTCGTGTTGCACCCTTTTTGGCCCTTAGCCTTCCTTTTACCAATGCTCGCGGCGCCGCGGAGTTTGCTTACAAATTGACCATAGAGCCGGAAACTACAACCTGACAAAGTTTCGGAGCAATCGGACACTACACGTTTTTCGATGGGTCCCACAGAAAAAATACCGCAATCACATGTCCTTTGGCCGCCGGAGTTTGCTTACAAAGGCATTGTGCACGCAACAATGCGGGGTGCGATCATACCAGCACTAATGCACCGGATCCATCAGAACTCCGCAGTTAAGCGTGCTTGGGCGAGAGTAGTACTAGGATGGGTGACCTCCTGGGAAGTCCTCGTGTTGCACCCCTTTTTGGCCCTTAGCCTTCCTTTTACCAATGCTCGCGGCCGCCGGAGTTTGCTTACAAATTGACCATAGAGCCGGAAACTACAACCTGACAAAGTTGTCGGAGCAATCGGACACTACACGTTTTTCGATGGGTCCCACAGAAAAATACCGCAATCACATGTCCTTTGGCCGCCGGAGTTTGCTTACAAAGGCATTGTGCACGCAACAATTGACGGGTGCGATCATACCAGCACTAATGCACCGGATCCCATCAGAACTCCGCAGTTAAGCGTGCTTGGGCAGAGTAGTACTAGGATGGGTGACCTCCTGGGAAGTCCTCGTGTTGCACCCCTTTTTGGCCCTTAGCCTTCCTTTTACCAATGCTCGCGGCCGCCGGAGTTTGCTTACAAATTGACCATAGAGCCGGAAACTACAACCTGACAAAGTTTCGGAGCAATCGGACACTACACGTTTTTCGATGGGTCCCACAGAAAAATACCGCAATCACATGTCCTTTGGCCGCCGGAGTTTGCTTACAAAGGCATTGTGCACGCAACAATTGACGGGTGCGATCATACCAGCACTAATGCACCGGATCCCATCAGAACTCCGCAGTTAAGCGTGCTTGGGGAGAGTGAGAGTAGTACTAGGATGGGTGACCTCCTGGGAAGTCCTCGTGTTGCACCCCTTTTTGGCCCTTAGCCTTCCTTTTACCAATGCTCGCGGCCGCCGGAGTTTGCTTACAAATTGACCATAGAGCCGGAAACTACAACCTGACAAAGTTTCGGAGCAATCGGACACTACACGTTTTTCGATGGGTTCCCACAGAAAAATACCGCAATCACATGTCCTTTGGCCGCCGGAGTTTGCTTACAAAGGCATTGTGCACGCAACAATTGACGGGTGCGATCATACCAGCACTAATGCACCGGATCCCATCAGAACTCCGCAGTTAAGCGTGCTTGGGCGAGAGTAGTACTAGGATGGGTGACCTCCTGGGAAGTCCTCGTGTTGCACCCCTTTTTGGCCTTAGCCTTCCTTTTACCAATGCTCGGGCCGCCGGAGTTTGCTTACAAATTGACCATAGAGCCGGAAACTACAACCTGACAAAGTTTCGGAGCAATCGGACACTACACGTTTTTCGATGGGTCCCACAGAAAAATACCGCAATCACATGTCCTTTGGCCGCCGGAGTTTGCTTACAAAGGCATTGTGCACGCAACAATTGACGGGTGCGATCATACCAGCACTAATGCACCGGATCCCATCAGAACTCCGCAGTTAAGCGTGCTTGGGCGAGAGTAGTACTAGGATGGGTGACCTCCTGGGAAGTCCTCGTGTTGCACCCCTTTTTGGCCCTTAGCCTTCCTTTTACCAATGCTCGCGGCCGCCGGAGTTTGCTTACAAATTGACCATAGAGCCGGAAACTACAACCTGACAAAGTTTCGGAGAGCAATCGGACATACACGTTTTTCGATGGGTCCCACAGAAAAATACCGCAATCACATGTCCTTTGGCCGCCGCGGAGTTTGCTTACACAAAGGCATTGTGCACGCAACAATTGACGGGTGCGATCATACCAGCACTAATGCACCGGATCCCATCAGAACTCCGCAGTTAAGCGTGCTTGGGCGAGAGTAGTACTAGGATGGGTGGACCTCCTGGGAAGTCCTCGTGTTGCACCCCTTTTTGGCCCTTAGCCTTCCTTTTACCAATGCTCGCGGCCGCCGGAGTTTGCTTACAAATTGACCATAGAGCCGGGAAAACTACAACCTGACAAAGTTTCGGAGCAATCGGACACTACACGTTTTTCGATGGGTCCCACAGAAAAATACCGCAAATCACATGTCCTTTGGCCGCGGAGTTTGCTTACAAAGAGGCATTGTGCACGCAACAATTGAACGGGTGCG